>OY754946.1:10409477-11609477 GCA_963576515.1 Cryptocephalus primarius
GCTGTTCGTGTTCGGTTTCGACTGCAATCCGGCCATTGTGCTCTCGCAGGATAGTTATGCATCAAGAGGCGGTCGCAACCCCTCGAGAGGACCACGCAGCCAAATTGACTGCGAAATTAATACTCGGAGATTGGAGTTCTGGTGCGGACGCAGAACGGCTCGGATGTTAAGGAAGATTACACTTCCTGGCTTCATCCCCTAACTCTGAATTGAATAGTCATAAACATATATTTTGAGCTGTGAAGTACAAGCGATTTCACTACCTTACGGTGGTTTCCCGCAGGTGTATCAATTTAGTTAGTTACGAAAAATTAATTACCCTGAATTATACAGGCAGTTTATTTGAAAACAAACCATATGCAAAAGTGGTAGTAATTTCAATCCATTTATTTATTGTTTACGGGTTCTTCAGATATTTCTTCCTTCTAAACATCCATCGATAGCCGGAAGTAATTGGCCACTAACATCCCCATTTTGGATTATTAGTAGTACAAATATAGTATAGTTTTCCTATTGTACATAGGTATATAGTATAAATGATAGATAACAAAATTCCTGATGTTGATAATCATAACATATTTTCCTGCTACAATTTACTGGAGGGGTTACAATTTGTACTTCCATTGTAGGTCAAGAGGAAAGCCAGTTGAACTACCCTTAACCTCACATGTTAAATGTTCCTGTTAAAATTACGCATGATTTATTCATACATTCAGGCTTGTTTCAAGAATTATTGTCAAATTTCACTTCTTACTGAAGCATCGAATACTCCCTATTTCTCTTCCGCTCCCATTTCTCAGAATTTTAACAGTAATATATACTAACATATTTTTTAATAACGAGTACACCATTACCTCCCAAACGTTTACTCGTTTCACTCGTGTTTTCCCTGCACTCATCTATGAATGAAACCTCAAGTTGACCACAAATTAATTGATCTTAACTACCATCCAATAAAACGCGAATTTCCCGACTTTCGCGGATTGAAATCGCGCATTTTCCGACCGCATGATACTCGTGGGAGTCCGATTGGTCGATTCCAATCATGTTGGGATAGCCAAAACCTAAATTTGGCGACAGGTGGAGCAAGGGGGCAGAATATTTAAAAACACTAACTCATATTCATCAAAAGCAAACATTATCGCATTAATTAACATTATTTAAGAATAAGTAATAGTAAAAAATAACGGAAACTGGCACTTTTGGCTATGGTATTTTAATAAACGATATAAGACTTTTAGAATAATTCCTGTTATTTTTTATTCAATTGGTTAGTTCCATAGAACCATTTTCCATGAAATATATCCATATTTTCCATAAATATCACCGGTTGATCATCCGGTTGATGTGATGACGACTACTGTACTTTGGTTTTGTAGATATTTCAACGTAAGAATACAGTTCGAAGATAACAGAAACAGGGCCGGAGTAATTAACGAAATAACACTGATCAATATAATGTTTTCGAAAAAATAAACTGAGATCTGGGAAAAGAACGTTTGTCCGCAGGTATCCCTCGCTTTGTCGCAGACGCCCCTAAAGGAAATTAGCCCTTTGATGTCGGGCGAAAAAAGACGCAACGCGAATTTAATTCGAAACAAATCCACTTTGGGAGAGGAGGAAAAATCCACTTAGTCCCCCCGAAAATTCTTCGGGCTTACCACAATTAGATCAGTATCGGTCGGAAATATACCGTCTCCACTACATTATGTAGACCTGGTGTCCTAGTAACATTATAAACAATTTCAGTGGGAGACAAAATTCGTGATAATAAAGGAATAACAATTGGTGTGCACGTCTCTAACGACTTTTAGAGATTGAATAAGAACCGCTTTTATTTTTATTTCTATTTACAAATTACTCATATTGCCTGTCTCAAAACGAACCATTTTGTACCCAAGTATGAAGGGTAGATTACATTTTTCAAGCTTTTGTCAAAGACTTCACATACCATAAATTGAATTTTTACATTCTCTGAATACCGCAAAAAAATCTAGATTTTACTACGTGGACCTAGATAGATTCTAATGTATTGAACATTGAATGACCTGAGGCAATAAAAACCAAATATCGAATATGGAAGTGAAGAAAATTAACAATACCAGATCTTATAATAGACTAACAACATATTTTACTGGTAGTAACTGAAAATCCTAACCTATCACTTTAGATTTTTAAAAACTTCAAGGGATAATTATGGATAATACTGCAGCGTATACAACTATTAATGAATCTAACGAATTAATTCCAAAAGGTATAGAGAGGATTGTCACTTTCGATGTTTTGTTCATTTAATGAATCTGACCATGCAATTTTGGCTTACCGCAATTTTTACTTAAGTTTCTAAAACTTCATCATGAAGCAAATGAAGAATTATGTAATAATTGTGTCGACAAGAAAGTTTTCCGACCGCTGGGTACTCTTAGCAGCAAAATCAATCGATTCAGAGTGATGTACTACTTCACTTCACTACTTCACTACTACATTTCTAGATGTAAAATCAATCGATTCTAAGTGTCGCCGAAATAGCAGCGAATTTCCGACTTTCGCGAATGTATAGCGTGGCGCATTTTCCAACCTCTGAAGCAAAGAATCCGAGTGTCACCGAAAAATTCGCAAATTTTCCGACCTTCTCATTTTTAGTTCGCGTATTTTCCATACCTTCGAATTTTTAGTTCGCGTATTTTTCGACCGCATCCTGTTCGTGGTAACATAATCTATTGATTCCAATGATTGCCGAAATATTAGCAAATTTTTCAAATAAAGCGAATTTAGAATACACATTTTCCGACCATACCGTACTCATGTGATCACACCTGACCACATTTAGCAATTTAGCTAGTTACCCGTATCATAAGACCTTATTGATCCGTTTATGTTGTTAAATTAATCTAGATTTAATTTTCATCTTAAGGTAAATGTCGCTGTACATACTATCTATGCATGAAATCACTATACATAGTTAACCGTTTTTCTTACATTAAGTATTTTCCAACTACTGTGTTTTAGTTTCATCCATTCCTTGATTACCTTCTAAATTTAAATTACTCGCAGCTTTAAGGGAGTAAACCTTATGAAAAAGTGGCTATGGCTTCGTGTTTTCTTTTTGGCTGAAATGGCCTACAAATGTCGTTAAATTATCGTAAACTAATTGGATTCATGCCGCTGTTTTAATTTTAATGGGTCATTGTTCTACAAACTTATGTGTGGATTTTCATACGTCTTCTTATGATAATAATAAGTAGGCAATTGTGGTATTTTTTCCTAATCAGGTTATTTATTAGTCAATTTATAGAAACACATGAATTGTTTGAAACAAATCTGCATTGCCAATGATTTTTATTGTACTTCGTAAAAATGCGACCCTTCGTTGCACTACCGTGTCACTTGCTTATAAGTATTTAACTTCACTCGTTGGAAATTTGTTGAAAATTGTAAATTCTGGTACATCATCGGCGTGCATGTAATATTTAGATAACTATGAAGTATAATGCATATGCAGTGAAGTATTTATTTAACAATGTGAAAAAATACAATTTTGAAGAAATTCTTCACCTAGTAACCCCATTCCTATGCATACTTTGGCACCTCAAAAACCTTTTTGTTCTACATTACCATTGTAAAGTCTTCAATGTACATTCTAACGTATTTCATGAAAATCTCCATATTTACAATTCTTTTTAAACCGACAGTTTTGTTAAGGAATTTGAATATTAGACTCGAATTAGTGATTTAAAATATGGAACACGATGATTACTAAGACAACTGCATCATGATTTTTATTTTCTCGTCTACTGACAATCGAGTCATCATCCTCTTGCGACTTCGACCTGGAGCATCAGCTCCGACCGTAGATTTGAACACGTTTTGTAGAAGTATTTCAACCAATTCCTATGCTCTTTAGTAAATGGACTAATTACGTGATTATTAAACAACACCATAAGAAAACACTCATTACGATCATCACTAAATGTTTTAAAATTCGCATATAAGTTTTATACCATTATGACTCATTTGTTACTACCGATGAGTATGCTGTTATCATTATGGAATTAGTTTATATTTTCTAAATAGAAAATTCATTTTTCAGTGAATGTTTCACGCGGACGCTTTAAGTTATGTTTACCATAAATCAGTTTATGAGAAAATATTATAAGCCTGAAGGGCCAACGTATTACAACCATGGTGAATTTGGGTATACTGGGCTGACGGTCTAAAATAAAATAAATTTCACTTTACATATTCCTAAGGGAATTTATTAAAATTACCCCGCTGCTGTCGTGGTAAAAACCACACAATATATGAACATGTTTAGTATTTCGTTCAGGGGTAATAATTTAGAATCATAACATTCTTAGGAAAACAGCAAAAAAATACTTCTTAGTGTGATTTTAAGTGATGAAATTCAGTCAGTAGAAGTGGAATTCAAAACAGTCACAAAAAATTATTTCATTTCACCCAACGTAGAAAAAAGTAGAAATAGTAGAAATTTTTTTAGCAAAATTACGAGTAAGGTCCATCCAGTCAGAATTGGTCCAGTTAAAAAACAAAAAAAATACCGACTTTACGAGAGCGCATTCAAAAAATACGTTTTTATCCTATACAAAAGCGGAGTATTCATGTAACGTACGATTTAACCTTCCCCCGTATATTTGGCGCTGAGAAATGATGTTAGTCGCTACTATACATGTCTATATATGAAATACCTATTAGCATCGAGAATTAGACAGGTCCACTACAGCCATTAAATTTGAGCGCTGAGCATGTGTTCAATTTCAGTTGTCACTAGAGTTCAGTGGTGGATGTATGCAATTGCAATTATTATTTCAAATGATTTTTTGAGACTTTCCGACGTGTACGAAATTAATGATGGCAATGATATAGACATTATACACAATACAAATAATGCTACAGAAACAAATGAGGCAAAAATTTGGGAATTTTCGCAGAATGTCTTACACATTCAAACACAGCATATAATTTTAAACATTTGTGTTTATTTAAAAGAAAGGCACCGCAAAACGCTTTGAATTTCATTGTACGGAGATTAGTTGAATTAACTTAATTACCACGAACGACGATTTGTCGTGTTATTAAACAAGGTAACATCATAGATCATCAGGTACAACGTAAACGTGTCGCGGATTGTAACACAAATATTGATGATGCTTTCTAGGAAGTTATTCGGCGAACAATTTACGATACCTATAACAAAATAGAGTTCAGACTTTACAAATCATTCACTCAAAATTACAAAATTCCGAAGAATCAGTCATTATAGTCTCTACGTAGTATGGTTTTGAAATGTGGATTTAAGTATAAGAAATTAGACTCGCGAATGATACTTATGAATTATTTAATGAATGAATTATTTAAGAAATATTTGGGCGTACCGCGACAATAATCGAAGTATTATTTATTTGGATGAAATTGGCTTGATACACATGATGTGGTAAAATACGTTTGGGTAGATAATTCTCAGATTTTTGCCTTAAATGCTCCTTGCTCGAGGGGGAAAATGGTTATAATTTTTGCATGCTGGAAATGAAAACAGTTTTATTCCAAACGACTTACCACTTTCAGCAAAAGCCATCACTCAAAATTGTGCTGACTATCATCAAGATATGAATGCGGGTTTGTTTGAAAAGTTGTTTGCTGAACAACTTATACCAAATATTCCAACAAATTCGGTAATTGTTATGGATAATGCACCGTATCATTTCCGGCAACTTGAGAAAGTTCCAAATTCCAATACAAAGAAAGCTGAAATATTAGATTTTATGAATTCAAAGGGTTTAGAAAGTCCAAATGCTGCAACAAAGGAAGTTTTATTATGCCTCATCAAAAATCATATTTCAAACCTTAATAATTTATTGACAATTTGACAGCGAAACGTGGACACACTGTTTTAGGGTTGCCACCTTATCATTACATTTTTAATCCCATAGAGTTACTTTGGACTACAGTAAAGGGTCGTTTGCGAAAATACACTTTCCCCCACACTATCAAATGTTGGTTTAGAAAATATTTGCGCTCTTTTTAATGTTAACTTCTTTAAACCTATTTGGAAAAACAGCATTCGTCATGTCATCGAACGAGAAAGAGTATCATGTTTCCGCACTTGTTCAACTGATAGTTATTAATCCTATCCTCGATTCCTCTTGAGATGAATTTTCGGATTAATATGGCAAAACATATGTGGGTATTAATTACACTCAAAAATGTAATTTCCAAGAGGACATTTGTGGTTACGTGTAAAGAAAAAACTAACAAAATATATTAAAATTAAAAAATATTATTAAAAAATGCTTTATACTGCTTTATTTTACTCATTTATGGTTTATTTGCTATTGCTATCCATCTTACATTAGTTACACTTACTTTTTTTCGGTTGGATTTTAAATTAACTTGCAGTTATCATGCTAACAACTAACGACCATCTCTCCTAATAACTATACCAATCATATTTCCTATCCAGGTAAAGTTTACTCACACCTCCTCGTGGTCTTCGCCGAACAATGAAATTTTTTGAAACTTTATTTAGTTACTTATTTCAATTATTTTGTTATATTACTAACTTTTATGTCAAAAAGTCAACTCAGAATGTTTCCACTACCTAAACCCCGTCATTAAATTTCGTTGGCAAAGTGAGTAAGAATCTGTTATATTTCTTTAAATATGACACGCCTATGGATCGGTTTCTCGGTCTTTGTATGACGGTAGCATGGCTATTAAGTTTTATTGCTTTTCTTTAACTGGACCAATTCAGACTGGAAGGATCTTACATGCTTGTTAACTGATGCTATTATTAAACTCATTACGATAGACAGGCTTAAAGAGCAGCATTACATTTCAGTATTGTAATACATCAAGGTTAAGTTTTAAGGAAGTCTTAAGTTCACTTGTATGTAGTAGCATGCATATCATCGACCCCTTTTCACATACACGCTCCGCCGTAGGGATTCCGGATTTTCCTTCGAGAACATCCCGAGCGAACCGCAGGTCGGCTTCCAAGTCACGCGATCGTTACACGCTAGAGATTTGCGCCCCGCGGGCCGAATGGGAGCATAATTAGACGGCATCAACGCATTTCAATAGACGGCGATTCCCTCTGCGTGGACCAAGAAGATTTGAAGCGAAAACTGACTCACCTGAGGTTGTCTTCAGGGAAATAAAATCAAGTATAAAAAAGGATATGGGCTAGAGATGAGCGCCAGGCACCAGTTCCGTGGCCTCATAGTCTGGGAGAGGTACCGCAGCGCTATCGGTGCTATTCCCGGATAGGGCAGGTTCGGGTCGATGTCCACGCCCGATCCGGAACCGGACCCGGACTCGGAGTCTGAAAACGAAACAACAGGTACAATCAATATAATGGAATGTGCTTAAATAGAATAATGGACTAATCGTTTCAATCTCTCTACTTACAAACTTTTTAATTGACAGACAGACACAAGTACTTCCTTTTCCTTTTTTTTACATTTTCCAACAAGGTTTGTGACATTCATTAAATAAATGGAGTATAATAGTAATAATAATAATCATAATAAAATGCCTTTTTTTATTTTGTAATACACAATGTTGAATATACTATACTAAACGCCAAACAAAGTTGCGCTCACGTCATCAGCGTTTTATCTCGTCTATTTAGAGTGTTGCCAGATTTTCGGGAATCTCGAATTTTTTACCGCACTTTTACAATCATTGAATTGCTGGTTGCATAAGTAACAATAATTAAAAATATGTTATACGTTTTTAAATGAAAAATCACTTTATTCTAAAAATAAATTATAAAACAACGAAAAACTTGTTATCAAATTTATAAAACTGAACCATGGCAATACATTTTAAAAGCTACAATGTAAAAATTGATACATGATTCTTCATCTGAATCAAATTAATCATAATACAAATTGCGAATATGTAGTAAACTTGACGAAATAGAAATTTTCATTTTTTTTATATAACATTACTGTCATCATCACGATCATTATCTTCATCATCATCATCACTACCAATATTTATAATTAAAGGACTGACTTATTGGCGATCAAATATTCTCTCCCTCTCACACCATTTAAAAATTTCTTCCTCGGTATGTCGAATGCAATTTCTCCATATATCAGGAGTAATTGTTTGCCACGTCTCGTGCCACATATTTAAGCAATCATTTTCACTGTTACCGTCCCTCCTAATATGTCTATTATAATAATTTTTTGTTATGCCCCAAATTAATTCAATGGGATTAAAAATACAGTGGTAAGGAGGAAGACGTAAGACTTTGTGCCCATACCGTTCCGCCATATCGTCTACTATATATTTCTTAGGCGGTTTATTTCTGAAAAATAGTTTGAGTTTAAGAAACAAAATAAAAATTATATACTTGTAAACTTACTGAGAAACAATATGCAAAAGTTCGATTTTAAACATCATCCTTGAAAAAGGGATATGTTGGTTTGTCAGCCATTCCTGAAGACCGCTTTAGTCCATGCATTGGTAGGAATTTTTGTTAATAACATGCTGTGATAAGGTGCATTATCTAGTGTAATCACAGATGAATTTTCTAATTTTTGTAACAGTTGATATTTAGACCATTTTAAAAAATTTTCTTGGTTCATTTCTCCATTATAATCACTCAGTTTTGTTTTTGAAGAAAATATTGTCTCAGAGCCCTCTATATATAACGTATCTAAAAAGTTCTTAATGAAATCAAATGGTCGATTATCTCGAAGTTGGATCTTGGAATATACAATAGAACAATAGAAAACTACCTCATAGTCAACACCCAACTATATTAAAAATAAACAAACAGGCGGCGACCAGTTTAGACTATCTGGCAGTCATATTCTGCCCAAATATGTAAAGAGACAGATTATAAAATAGTACCTCTCATTAATTTTCATATATGATATCTTTTCGTCTACCTTTTAAATAGGCTGACATCCCCGCATTGTTTTACAAGTTTAAAGGAAAATTTAATTTTTTCGCGACTTGTACGCAACAAAGGACGTTACTCAATATATCCTATAGTTTCAGATGACTTCCGCAGATCAAGACAAATGGCAACAAGTAAAAAGTAAAAAGAAAAACAATGGTGTTAAAGAAGAATCTTCAAAGCAATCCCTACACGGAGACCTGCGCCGATAAGAGGTGAAAAAGAAAATTTCAAACTACAAGTGGCCCAGAGAAAATTATTTCTGTTTATTTCTGGTTTTGATCCAAGTATACATTACACGGTACGCTTATAGGGTACACATTTTGTATGGATTAATAATTTTGGGGAAACTCGAAAAATGCCATTATTGAATAATGCCAAAATATGAAAAATGTGAAAAATGCCAAAATATTGAAATTGCAAAATAAAGCTATTACAATTTTAACAGGGACGAAATTTAGAAAGCCACTTTTATTGGAAAATCTATAATGTTCCTACCATCTTTGATTACATTCAGCGTTTTAATTGAAATACATAAATTTTATAAAGCTACATAAAACAATGCTTACAGATGCAAATAACTGAGCTTCAAAGCCTTTAAAATCAATATAAGACGATTTGTTCTGGAAAATGGTTTCGACAACATAGGAGAATTCTATGCCTCTTTAAATAACGCCTATGCTTTGAGTTTATAAATTTTCAAATGTTAAAATTGATTTGTTGTGTTAATTGTATGATATATCTGTATTTTTATCAATGTTAGTGCTCAATTTAAATTTACATTTTATAAACAATTTTTTTGACCATCTTCAAGTAGTAACCCATCTTTTAGTGACGTGCTACAAATTACTTTTGTAATAATCTGGTAAATATTTTTTTTCTTCTCCTTTTCATACGTAACAAAGCAAAGGCAGAGTCCAGCTTATACTATCCCACTTAATCTCAGGTTTATGCAATAAGTGTTGAATACATATTTAAGAAGAAAATCAGCATAACAAAATATTTGCGATTGTTCACTTATTTCGTAATGAAACCAAAATGTGAAACACTGATGTGATAACTTTCAAAACAACTTTGATGTGACGTCATTAGTAGAAAGACTAGCACTGTCAATAACACTGGTAACACGGTTAATTCACCTAAGGTCAATGACCTCTCCCTTACTTTTTGGCTTATTAAATACAGACGTATTTAGCACAATCCATTCATATATACCTTCCTAGCGGACATTTAATAAATTCAAGAGTCTTTACAATTGTATTTAATGCAAGTTATAAAGTTTAAAACTACGAAGTGAAATGTAAACAAACTTTCAGATGCGCCGTTTGGTCTAACATACCAAGAAACTGACAATATTGCTCAGTATTGTCAACGGAAATAAACGTGCGAATTTGAATCTGCATTTAAGTGGCTTGCCTATACTTCGCTACAGTTGGTACATATATGACGTCATCGGGTCAGGTGATAACAGATTTGTTTTGAATGAAATATATATTTGTATGTAGAACAGTATTGCATAAATAATTCACATATCCGGCAGCTAGAGAGCAGTTATGTCAATGCTGCATTATTAAAACCTATTCTCACATTTTAACATAGTAAATAGCTCAGTAAAGTTTGGACTATGAGGAAGTAATAGCAAGGAGAGCTTACTCGAACGTAAGCGTTTCCACGTCAGACCCGCTGAACAATTGGAACTTACTATTGGCTATCTCTATGGTCTTTATTCGCTACTGTCTTTTTCCTCGTTGTTTTCGCTTTTCTTTGCGCTTCATATCTACAGTTTTATTATCCATGCGTGGTTGTGGCGTGTATAAGTGTTTTTGAGGATACACTTATAAATGAACTGTTGATTATATTTTGTGTTATACTTTAATAGTGCCAATTTCACTACTTTTGATTACAATGTTCAACACTATTTATGATTTCCAATTCGTGCGGTAAGAGGTAGAAGGGTTGTGATTTTTCCTTTAATGTTTTTGTATAGACTTTAAAAGTTTATGGATTTATAGTATTTTATTTTGTTTTTTAATTCAGGCATGTCCAGGCAGCAGCATTCGTCAGGTGGAAGTGATTTTTTGATATATTTAGCGGGGAATATAGGACAGGGAGCAAGTATAACATTAAACAGTTGAAGACTACTTGTATTTTAAATTGTAAGAGATTTAGATGTGATAAGCTTACTTTTTTATTTTCTTTTCCTAATAACGACAGGAAAATGTAACGGATTAATGCAATTAAAAGCCACTCTCACAATTTCGAACACTCGGCTGTAACTCTGAAACACCTGAAAATTTTTCATAATCATTTCATGCAGGATTGTTTTAGTACAGTTTGTTTTACGTAATAGTAACATATTCTACATACAAAGTCTACATACTTGTAAAGAGAAGTATTTTATATAACGTATGTCGTCGCCAACAATTACAATTAAATAATCTGAAGAGGTTAATTTTAAAAAGCAAAAATAAAGCCAAACTCGTGTAAAGTCAAAATTGTTATTGCTAATTGAACTTGTTTTAAATAAATGTAATTTTTATATCGCTACTAATAAACTCATTTTTATTAAATTACACACTAGAGTTACAAAATTTAAAATATTTTTAAAAGGGAAGACGAAATGTCGTCGGCGAGCTGCTTAGGCGAGAAATGAAATATAGTCCAGTAAATGAAGGAGGAAAAAAAGGCAAAGTTCTTCAATATTAGCTGATTTTTTTATACCGCCAGTAATAAGAGATAATTACAAATCATTTAAAATGAGCCAACGTCTACAACAATAAAGTGCCCGGAGGGGCCTGAAAATGACCCCCAAAGCCTGGAAAATGGGGTTTTCGGCCAATATCTCCTAAAATATGACAACCAGAGACTTTTTGTTCAAACAAAAGATGAAGATCCGTTCATTCTCTACAAAAATGGTCCTTATCATTTCTTTCGGAAAATTGATCGTTCCCGAGATAAACAAGTCCAAGCGCACCCAGAATTTTGAGCTCTCGAGCTGGGTATCAGAGAGCACGCTGCGGGAATTTACGCATGCCCGGGCGAACAAATTGTCCAATAACTTGGTTAAAAATGCATATTTTCTCATGATTCAAAGTTCATGTGAAAGATAAAATCTGCCCCTACCATCCCCTGTCACTTGAGCCGCGTGGTCTAGCAGACGATACGAGCGCCACAAGCAGGGAACGCACGGCGGACGACGGCAAGAATTAAAATGATGAAATTCTCTCTTACTTTTAAATAGTACTTTTACTTTACTAATAAATAGTATGACTTTATATACATGAATCGAAAGGTGAGAACGTAATCGTTACTTTCGTCAAGGTAGAAAAATGCCCGAAATAAAGGACAAAAAGAAAACAACCACGAAATGAAAAAGTGTGTTTTTTCTGGGATCGTGCATTTTTTGAATTTTCTGGAAAATCCCTGATTTTTTGAAAAAAAGTAATAACACAGCCGAAAACTAGACAATCTCACCTTTGAAAAGACATGCCTTGAAGGGCCATTTTATTAAAGTATAAATTAGTAATGACTCATTGTAGGCAAATTTTTCAAGACTCAAAAAAACAGTCAAAAATTGGAAATTTTTGACCAAAGTTTTTTATTGCAACGCAAAAAAATGAGTTCCTGAAATTTTCTGGGATGACTATGGACACATCCAAGATCAATATTCGGGAAAATCCGAAGCAAATCAGGGTACTAGAAAAAAAGTACGAGCAAATTGCGGGCGAGGTCAAAATTGCGCTGGAGCAGAACGTTTGACCCGTTTTTTCAATATGGCCAAAGAGCCAAATCATGGCTCAAGTGACAGGGGATGATAGGGGCAGATTTTATCTTTCACATGAACTTTGAATCATGAGAAAATATGCATTTTTACCCAAGTTATTGGACAATTTGTCCGCCCGGGCATGCGTAAATTCCCGCAGCGTGCTCTCTGGTACCCAGCTCGAGAGCTCAAAATTCTGGGTGCGCTTGGACTTGTTTATCTCGGGAACGATCAATTTTCCGAAAAAAATGATAAGGACCATTTTTGTTGAGAATCAACGGATCTTTGTCTTTTGATGAACAAAAAGTCTCTGGTTATCATATTTTAGGAGATATTGGCCGAAAACCCCATTTTCCAGGCTTTGGGGGTCATTTTCAGGCCCCTCCGGTAACTCTATTCTTGTAGACTTTGGCTCATCTTAAATGATTTGTAATTATCTCTTATTCCTGGCGGTATGAAAAAATCAACTAATATTGATGAAATTTTCCCCTTTATTTACTGGGATAATAGGGATTCGCGTGGCGCGCCTTGCGAGGCGCAGGTGTGAGTCGCGTAGGCACATAGTTAGAAGGGAAGTTAAGCAAAAATTTGAAAGGGAGTCTACTACTTAAAATTTAAAGGAAGACATTTTGTTGGACCTGTGCTACGTATACGTTCTCTTGAGTCGGTGAGTTGCATACCGGAAACCTTCCCTGGACGGTATTCACCCCCTGCAGAACCAACAGTTGCCTGGTAAAGGCAAACACCCTGTGTGATACGTTGCTTAGCGGGGGTTTTTGTTGAAGTTTTAAGATACGTTTTTAATGATCTTGTCGACAAGCATAAACAATGTTCGAGAGTAAATTGTTTGATTATGCGGTGAATTCAGTATGTAGATTAAATATTTGTTCAGTTTTATATCGATGATATCTAGTTAAGATTTTGTTCAGCATGTAGGTGTTACTATATGTTCGGTGGTATTCGTTAGGATGCTTAATTAAATTTGTTCGTTGATGATAATCTATTTTATTTATTATTTTCCACACGCCCCAATTTGTTGGGTTACACGTTCGTTGAAGCAATATTGCCTGACTGAAAGTGTATGTTTTTTAAATGGACACGATTAAGCAATTCGTTCGAATATGTGTGAAATCCAAAATATGTCAAAATATTGAGCAAAGTAAATACGTGTTAAAATACTTTTCAAGTTGTAGGATCGACATCATGGTTTTGTCGAACCGAAAAACTTTGTAGACGTTCGAAAAAACGCAAGTGATATCGGAAATGATATACTCTTCCGAATTCATCCATTCAATATATTAGCTGGAAAAGATCTTAATTTCATTACAATTATTTACGAAATGCCCAAATTCGACCACCGTTCCACCTTCATTTTGTTCATTTTTGTGTTTTATTTTCGGGAAAGCGAGAGTGCATATCTATTTCAGGGAGTAGCTACCCAGTTTTTGGGAGTACGATAAAACTAACTACAAACTAAAAATACAGCAATAAAATATGCCACATATTCCACTCGCATTGTTTGAACAGTTTAGAATTTTTTACGAAGTGTATTTCGTAAGTTCGTTCTTACGTAAAGTCGTAAAGTTCGCTTTTACGAAGGGGGTGTATCTACTAAACAGTACGGGCAGAAAAGGAGGCAGTGGGAATAGGGGGTGAAGTTCGGAAAAGTCCTTGTTAGTGATGTGCGTACGACAATCCAACAACAACAACAAATTTTCGAGAAAATATTCCATCGGAGTCATATCGATATCATATTGCATTGCAAGAGATACATGAGTGGCTATTTGAGTGTAAAGTTGCGCTGAAACATCCACCGTTTCTCGAAAATGGCACGAGCAACAGAGCCTATTTTGACGTCACGAATTAGCAATAAAAATTCAAAACTATTGAGGGATACGTTCACGATTGTTCGAAAGCAACAAATTAGCAACAAAATATGCCACTTGAATCATATCGATATCACATTGCGTTCAGGAGATACAGAGGTGGCTATTTTAGTGTAATATTCGCTGGGATATTGTCACGAGCCGGGGCGTCTTTCCCTGAGTCACAGCTGCGTGAGGTAAGGGGTTGGTAGCTACGGGGGTAGAGCTTGCTATTGACGAAAACAGGTTAAAACAAAACAAAGAAATAGGCTTTATTCTCCACAAACGGGGAATCTAAAAATGGGTCAGGTCGACACAAAAAAACGAAAAATAAATCACAATAAGAAAGATGGGGGGCACAGCGAATCCCAAAAGGCTGGAGCGTGAGAGGTAAGGAAGGTAACTTACAGGGGTGCCGGTCGTTCGGACTTTCGGGGTTCCATAACGGAGGGCCTCTTGACAGGGTGGTTGGAAGGCTCTTCTTCGGGCGTCCGGCTGGGGTTCTGGAGACTTCGACGAACCAGCACAGTCTCCGCTCGGGGCTCTTTCTGCTCTCTTCGACCGGCCATCCGGCTGGTCCCTTCAGGGACGGCCCTCTTCCGGGCGGTCCCTTGGACAGCACTTGTCCAAGCTCGTACGTCGGGACCTCACTGGTCCTCTCTAAACTAACTTCCTCCTTCTATTTATGTTCGGTTTTTGTTTTGCTTATACTTTGTTTTGTTAAACACTCTCGGTTTCATTTATCGTTCTTCACACGAACTGACCGTGGCCTCCGGCCGTGTCCTAAATCCTTGTTTTTTATTTGTGGTCGTCGAAGTCTCGTATTCGTGACAATATCCACAGCTTTTCGGAAACGTATTGGGCAACGAAATTAATATAGACGTCACAAATTAGCAACAAATCATGGAGTTGGTCCGCTAGAGGAACTCTAAAATGGATATTCTAGAGGAATAACGAAAATATCTTCTCCAAGCCACCTGAAAGGCCGCGGCTGACCTGTTCACCGGGGCGGCCAGGCCATAAATTAAAAATGACTGGCTTACATTAGAACCCGCTTGAATTTTTAAACACGAGCATTATTCCGCAAAAAAACAACCTTAATTAATACTGTTCCATTAAATCCAATCAAACGCTTCATTACCTTAGGCTCACCCATTTCTCCCTCTTTCCCTTATACCTGCTTGTAAAGTGTTTGACGAGTTATGGGCCGATAACGTATTTTTCACGTTGTCACTCCGGCGAATTCATTTATCCTAATTTAATTTAAACGTTACGTAACGTCGGTGGAACGTTTATGAAAGAAACTCACCCGTTCCACAGTTTCAAATCCCGGCAGTATTAATTAAATCGGAAAGACGGCGAGTAAGAAAATGGGGAGATTAAATAAACGAGCCTCGTCTGCGCTTAATTATACACGTCAGGAAAAAACGAAATGTAATAATAAACATACGGTTCCCTTCTCAATTTTTTATTACGCCAACATAAAACCGTTATTATGTTGCATGAAACAAAAGTTCCGTTACTTGTGGCCCGTAAAAATCAAACCCTCGCGCCTGTCGAACGCACTCCACACACATCAATTTTTCACGCCGTCTGCCCTCGCGGCCATTCTCTTGACGACGTAATTTCGAATTTTAAAAGTGAAACTCCCGCTTCTAAAATCCAGGAGTTGAACGATTTCAATGCAACCATTATAGAAACGGTTAGCTCTACCGGCTACACCTTTAAATATACATGATAAAAGTGTTTCCAGCTCTCGTGAACTTTATGTCATGAAAGTATTCTTGTCAAATCTGGGACGTTTTTTGGATTGGGAGGTGGTGACTTTTAGGAGAAAGGGGTGGTTTTGTAAAATATACTGTTGATATGTGCTTTTTATTTCAAGTGGTTATAAAAGCACAGGTTATATCAATACTTCGATTAAAATGTAATTTAATACAACGTTACATCCCTTTACAACCATCCCCTTAACGAAATTTACAAAAAAACAGAATCCGCATCGGACCAGACGGTTGAAGTGAAACTTCGTTGGGTATAAGCCGCACACAAACAGCACATATGTACCTACCGAATACGGCGTCGATAGTCGTTTCGTATTTGGTCGTACTTTGAGTCTTGTCATTGGACATTACCAAATCTAATTTTTCTTTCAGAAAATCTATCAATGGTACTGCCTTCTGATCGGAAAAATCAGTGTTGAAATCTCCGCTCATTACCATTGGGATTTCATGAAAATTTTCATCGAGCAGTGCTGAACCGTCCCTTGTATAAATTAACAAATTTTGATGTATAAACTTTATAATCTCATTTACACCTTTACCAGGAGAGATGTATAGAGCTACAATTAGAAATTCTGTCCCAGTTTCTGGAATACATTTACTTATACAAATTTCACCAATAGCAGACTGTGCTGCAACAAGAGATTCTGATCCCCTTGAAAGCACATCCATATGAGAAGTCACTGTATTTGTATGGTCACTTTCATTGTGATAAATTGCTACTCCCCCCGCAGCAACATTTTGTCGTTTATATTTTACTATGCAATGAAAATTCGGAATATGGATTTTTCGCCCTATACCTTCTGTTGTACTCTGCTTTCTTCCTTTTCCTCTCTATCATCTCTTTATCAATGGCCATTTCTACCGTTTCTTCCTCACAATCATTGTTCTCAAACTCTGAATTTGTATCATGTGTCAATAAATTTCAGTCTCGTTGATCCATGATAATAGATTTCTACAAAAAGGAATAAAAAAAAAACATGTATTCTCAAAAATATAGTAAAAATTGAAGAATTCTGGAAAATCAATGTTCTCTCTAACCTGTATTACGAAACAAAATCTTTGATTTATCTCCTGTAAAATCCTGCAGCGTTTGTCCCACGAAATGTTGTTTTTTCTGGCGAGTTGTATATCGGACAAAAAGAATGTCGTTACTCGCTACGAAAAAGACTTTCCATTTTAGATCATTTTGAATTTCAAAAAATTTCGCCGCCTCAAATATGACACTTTTACGCTCAGGCATTCATGATTATTAATTTAATTAATTGGCCAATAAACAACTATGTGCTACAACTTTGTGAGAATGATTTTTCCCAGAAACCCACAATTTTTGAAAAAATTCCGGGCCTTCTAATGATTTGGGGAGCGGAGTTACCAATTTGCTAATCAACCAATTTTAAACAATGTAACAATAATAAATTTTATGTGTGCCAACTGTACAGGCATGCTTCTCCCAAGGAACCCAGACTTTTTGAAAAATCTAATTTTTCTTTTAGAAAATCTATCAATGGTACTGCCTTCTGATCGGAAAAATCAATGTTGAAATCTCCGCTCATTACCATTGGGATTTCATGAAAATTTTCATCGAGTAGTGTTAAACCGTTCCTTGCATAAATTAACAAATTTTGATGTATAAACTTTATAATCCACAAGATAATATATCCACAAAAGGCGCGATTGTGGATAGAGCTCTTGCTTCTCACACGGGAGTCCCTGGTCCGATTCCTGGTGCGGGAGGCCCTTTTTAAAATTAATACAAATTTCTTCCATAGCCAACACGTAGAAAAGTACGCTAAAACACACCACGTGTTCAGGAGAAATGAGAAAATGAGCAAATGAGAAAAAAGCGTCTCACTTTATTTAAGCGTTACGCGGATTTTCGAATCCCACCTCACCCAACGTCCGCTAAAAAGTTTCACTTCAAAAAACAGTTTTCAAGCTCCACATTCTTTTAGAAACCGTCGATTTGGATGAAACCTAGTTAACAACTTATCTTTAAGTTCTCCCTTCTCTTTAAACGTTGTATATTAGTGATGTGTGCATTTTGTTTGAAAGAAGTGAAAACTACCCCACGTGACAAAAATTATAAAAACAGATTATAGTGTCACTTAGATTGAAATCAAGTTTAAAATGTGTAAAAGAAATATTCATTCTCGTTTCGGCTACGTTGCGATTTATTACGTTACTTCCCCTAAAAACCATCCCTTATAACCAAATTCACAATTACATTAGTTTTTAACGTCTTGAAACTGTTTTATGGTGGCTTATAATCAGTTCAAATTCCGGCACCATTAATAACATTACATCGGGTTTTTTGCAATTTTAGTACCCTCAAAAACTGTATCTCAATATGAAATTAACAAAAAAATACTTTTAAATACTTTTTAATGGTCAATAATGGAAAATTTCCCCAAAAAACACGATACCAAATCATTCAGAAACTCATTTTATAAGAAATTTCAAGATCTACAAGGATTAAGAAGTTGAACTTAATTGAACTCTCTATATTTCTAAGATTATTCAGATTAAAGGTTTAAGGGAAGACCGTTGCGCACTCTGCCTACGCAGAAAAGCCTAAGTAGAAGCCTAAAAGTACGGATTTAATAAAATGCCTCTACCACTTCAATCTCCATTGGAGATCAATATAATAAGAACAAGTGTCATAAAATTTCTTTAGCTTAATTTGCAACGTGATAATTTTCCTTTCAAAAATAACATTATAATTAAGATAGTGGCAACTTTTTAAAATGTCATCATTGTTTTTATAATTAATAAGGTTTTCTAGAAACTCCTCTACTTCTTTGGAAAAAACAACGCCTTTAAATACTTAAAAATTCAATTTGAAGTAAATATAATGAAACATCGTTAAAAATGTTGCAAGGTCACCACATTTGCAACAAATATCTTACAAATTCCTTAACTGCCATTAAATCGCGAGAACTCTATATTTTAGACGTTTTCATTTAAATAGTTGCCATTGTTCTAAAAATGTTATCACTTTATAAAAATTTGATAATAGTTCCTTAGAAATTCCTCATCTAAAAAATGATGATTTTCATGATATCGACACTGTTACACGTCTATAATTATATTATTTAATAATGTTAGTTGGTGTTCTATGTGGCAGATGATGAACGTGATTTCAATAATTTATTCTAATCTGAATATGTTATAAAAAATTCTTTCTGATATATTTAAAAAAAAAATTAAATCTATATTTTAATATTTCTATCATCAACTTCGACTATCTATTTCAGGTGAATTATCACTGTTAATTTATGTAAAAGTAACTTTCAAATAAAAAAATGAAATCAATTTTTATGTTTTTGTATTTCTCACGAACCCAACGCAGAAAATTTCGAATTTAAACTTGCCGCCGAGAAGAGCACGAAATTTTAGTTGTTTCAAAATCTACCGTAAGAGGCACTGCAGTCATGGCCTGCTGTCACTTGTCATCTCTCTTGCGCTCATAATACACTGTGTTATGAGCGCACTTCTAATAATTTGAATATTCTGTGTTCTACATGAAGAACTGATAACCTGTTAAGAAGAGTTCCAACTATCCTTATTAAAACGAGACATATAAAATAAAGTGTTCGGGCATTTTAAAACAAGTTGAGAGACTTTTAAGATAGCTGTTGAAATTTGTTATGGTGTTGCTTCAATTTTGAAGAAACTGCAAGCGTTTTCAAATAAGTAAAGGCGTTCCTAATGAACTGTTAACTCCCAAAGAACCTATGGCAGTTTTAGAGCAGTGGTAGTTACAACGTCACATTATAACTAGAAGTTCCTTGTTTAAATCATAATAATCTTGAATCAAGATTAAAAGAGTGTTTTAAGAAAGATATTGACATTGACAATAAATTAGTTCTTCAGTATACTGGTTTTTTTTGTCTCTCGAAACAATATAATGTTGCCAGTCAGTATTTAAATAAACACCCGTTTGCCACGCAATGGAAACATATATATATATATATATATATATATATATATATATATATATATATATATATATATATATATATATATAAGGCGACAAGAAGAAATGTGACAGTTACAAATAAATCTCAGTCACCAGTACGATAAGCTGCCTGTATGGAAAAATACTATGGGACCTAATAAAAGTCGATTATGGTTAATTAGAAGAAGAAAAGCAGCTTTAGATCAGGACGCTCTTGCACTAATAAATTGTCTTTTGCCTAAAGCAAATTTCCGAAAAGAGGATGATGAGAAGCCAGAAGGTCCACATGACTTTCATTGACTAGCAAAAAGCGTCTGACGGCGTCCCTCTTAACAAACTGTGGCACACCTTGAGGGATCTAAACATTAACTACTCGGTCATCAAAGCTCTGCAAAATTTATACGATGGGTCTAAATCAAACAGGACTCAAACAAGAATGCTGTGTATCTCCAACAATTTTCAAAATATATGTCGCAACAGCGCTAAAGAACTAGAAACCAAAAGTACGTGGAATGGGCATATAGCTGACGTATAGTTGCCTATATACACTATACTTTGCTGAAGACCAAGCAGTAATAGCCAACGTTACATAGATAAACCAAAGCAGTAGCAGTTGACTCTTTATCGTGACAATGCCCAATAGGACATGGAACACATGATGTGAAAGCTGGTAGAAGAATATAATAAATGGGGATTACCAATGAACACTGGGAAAACTGGATTTGAGTGTGTGCGCAGAACCTGGTAACCTAAATCTTCACAACGCTCAGTATATACCTCGGCCCGAAGAATATAAATAATTTGGTGCGACTTTTACAGAGGTATACTAAAGCTAAAAACGCAATATCCAGTCTAAATGATATTCTCTGGAGTAAGGATATAGCGAAAAGAACCGAGTATATTATAACTGAAATATTATTAAAAGCACTCTACTATATGGAGCAGAAACTTGCTTGGTAAGTAACAAAAGGAAACTGGAAGCAGTTGAAATGGAAATCATAGGATCTTTTTGAGAATATCAAAGCTAGATAGGATCATAAATGAAACAATTAAAGAGCGGATGGGGATAGTTCGAACAACATCAGAGTACAGTAAAAGGAAGCAACTGATGTGATACAGCCATGTACTAAGAATGACCAAAGCAGACCAGGAGAAGGTAGCCAGAAGGAAGACGAGATTGGGGAAGACCAAGAAGAAACTGGACGGAAGGAGTGACTAAGGCGACGAAGTAAAGCGCCTGATAGAAGGGAAAGAATGAAAAAAAGGAATGAAGTTTGAGAATCAGGCAACGGCAAAAGACGATTTAAACCTCTTATATGTATATGTATATGTTATTATATATGTATATATTATACGTATATGTATTATGCAATAACTATGCTTCCACATCCTCTAGAACTCCATAGGTGAGGCCGAAAACTTTTCAGACAGCCTTACTGCTTATTAAGAACATAAAATATATTTCTTAAGTTTGTTTTCTTCAAATATGATTTACACGTTATTTGTCGATGAGAACCTTTCTCTACACGTAACCGGTACAAGCTTTTGTGTTAAATAATGTATTTCAGCTATAATCATTGTTAAAAATACTAATTCCGGACTACCACTTTAATTTAAGTTGAATCATTTGCAAAACTTTTCTTTTTCGGTACATAAAAACGTCAACCCTCCGATCCCTCTTCCGCGACAGGCACTTTAGAAGTAACCTTCTCGTTCTTCTTCTTCTTCTCACTCTGTTTCTTGATACTGACCAAGAAATCTGAAGGTATGAGCTGCCAATCGCTGTTAGTGCTGCTGGAGACGGTAGTTTTTGAAAGATATTTTGGTTCGATCTCCTCCCTCGTCGGCCTCTTCTTCTTGAAGCACTTCACCTTTATCAGATCGTCGAAGAGAGCCAGTTCGGCCTTGTACGCCTCATCGACGAAAGTTTCCTTATCGATCGTCTTTTCCTCAGTCAAAGCGGGTTGCCTGTTGTACTCGCATATTCCTAGGGTCTTCATCGCCCTCTCGTAACTGTCTAGATTGATGCTGGCCGAACCAATCCGGTCCATCAGCTTGAACATTTGCTCCAGGTGCTGTTTATCGTACAGGATCGGTGGGGGGCAAAGACCGGATCTGTACAACAGGCACTTGTTCAAAAGCTCCAGAATGAACTCGATCGGACCGTCCGGACAGGCGCTAAGAAGATGCGCCGTGATGAACTGGAACAAATCGAATATTCTGTGAAGCTTGAGGTACTTTTGGGCCGTCTTCATGGATTTTGAAGTGCTGAACTCTAAGTCCTCGATCCCTACACTCGGCTTAACCGCCCTGGGGGCCGTGCCTTCCTCGTCGACGCCGAGGCTATCCAGCCCCATGAGATATTCTAGGTGCTGTTTCGTTTTATGTTGGACACTGGTGAGGCTGAGGTCTGTCTCTGTTGAGAGCGTCGATGTCGAGACGGTGGCGCCCGGTGAAGTTTCTGGTGTTGTGATGGTCGAAGTAGATTTTTCCTCTGCGCCGGTAGTGGAAAGCTCCAGAGCGACCTGCTGTTGCCTCCTGTACAACTCCTGCAACCTGATGTAAAGGTGATATTCATCGTGATACTCCACAGCATTAAGGTTTTAGAACTCCAATCATCTTAACAGAGTTCGAGAGGTCTATGAAGCTTGAAAGCTTTTCTCTCTATGAAGGGAAATAACACTTTATTGCTCCACTCGTATCTACGAGATCAAAGGAGCAGCATACATTTACCAAGTGGCATATTTCAGTGCTAATTAATTGGTGACGATACGGACTTGAGGCAGATTCACATAACCACCGCTTCTAAACCTCAATGTACCTTTCAAAATTATCTATTTTGATACAGTGAAATGTAAGCCCTACTAAATAGAATTATTTGCATACAAGTTAATTACCAAAGAGCGGAAATAATGCAAAGTGTATTTTTTGCACATCTTCCAGTTGTTTTTTTTTTGCAAATTTGCGTATTATATACATGGTGCATATTTGCTTTCTTCCTTGAAATCTTCGTGATGTCCTTTATAACGGATATGTCGAAGTTTCGTCCCTGGTTTAAGGCTTTCCCAAGGAAATTACGAAATGGCAAGTGAGCATCGTTATAATATAAACTTACGGTCTTATACATAAAAACTTATACAAGGTTTATACAGCATTTAAACAGTTACTTTTTAACTGTATTCATAAACGCTGTATAGCTCCCTCTTCATATTATAACTGATTTACAATACAATATTTACAATAGGTTGGAATCGAGTTTAGACTGTTTTAACCTCAGCAAGGCGGTTTTCATCTTTAGTGATTTAACAAGTGTGTTATTAAAAATGGAAGCCATCGAAGTGGCAGAAGAATTGAATGCTCCTCGGCGAAAAAAGAAACATCAACCAGTGTTTAACTTGTTTTTATTAAACGATGATGATTTTAAGAGAAAATACAGGCTAAGTAGAGATACTGTAAATTTCATAGTAGACTTGATCAGCTATTCAAACCACAAAAACTTGCGAATAAATCCCCAGTTGAAGCTACTGTCTGCGGTGCGTTGTTGGGGCCGTAAAGAAGCAAGTAAAGCATCAGTGAAGACATCTTACGAAGTACTATTTATTTATCTACTTACACAGTTAATGCTTAATGTTTTTCATTTCTAGGTTCTGGATGAAGCTGTAGACTTACATAGTCTTAGTTAACCAACAGAAAACCGTATATGTGTGAGAGTTGATGCTACTCTTGAACACCAAGCATGAAATTTAATAAAAATGTCCCCAAATAACCGTTGAAAGAACCCGAAATATCAGGCGAGCAGAAACTTTCCTGGAGTTGTGGGTGTTATTGATTGCACTCATATTACATTATATAAAAAAAAGGGATATTATTGCCAGAATGTACAGCTAAATGAGTAAATAAATATGGCTGCTCATTTCAATAACAGTTTATTTTTAGGTAATTTGTGATGCTTCCTTAGAATTAATGGACCTAGTGGTGAGATGAGAAGGAAGCACACATGACTGTCACATCTTTAATGGGTCCGTCCTAAAAGGAAGATTTGAGGAGCGACGATTTACGGGCGGATTTTTGGGGGATTCAGGGTATCGGCTATTAATTCATTTATTCACGCTACCGAGAAGGCCTCAAACTATTCAGAAAAAAAGGTACAATGGGCCCACATCTCAACGCAAAATACAAAAGAACACCGTATGGAGCGTGGGAACAACGATTTTGTTATTTATCGCATAGCCTCACGGTCAACTTAAGAAACGCTGAAACTATTGTTGTGCACTAGCAGTATTGCATACTATGGTAGTTTAAATGAGGATCTCCATCCAGGTAGAGTGTATTTTTCAAAAACAACTCGATTGTGAATTTATATTTATTGACACAATATCTTTGGTTTATTAATTAATATAAATAAGGTAAATACTTTGTATTCGCCTAGCCAATTTCCACTGAGCGATCGAATTTTTGTTGCACTTTGAATCGCCCATTATCATCAATTACCACCGCTTAACCGTAACCATAAACTCAAGAATAGGTCGGTTTTATTTTGACGGCAGCTGTGAAACCAGCTTTCAGAAATCATGGTTTCAACTATAAATACTAAAAATTGCTAAATAGATACCAACTATAATGAATATTGTTATGGATATATGAATGTTATGAATATATGAAATTATGAATTTATATGAAACTAGCGGACCCGGCGAACTTCGTATCGCCTAACAGTCGATTCTTTAATTTTTTATTTTTTTAAGTTAATAAGTCAATAATTACATTATGTCAAAAATTAAAAATTATAACTCACAAAATTCTTTTAATAGTCACTAAAAAATCACAATGAAAATCACAATTTCAGATTTCTTAATATGATACCTACTTATTATATTTGATTTTATTTTTAATTATTCTAAATTAAGTTTCATTTTTATTGCAGTACTTTATGGTACACGATATTTTTTGTTTGATTGCCTGGCGCGTGAACAAACAGAGCAGATCGTTTTCCAACACGGGAACAGGCAACATACAATTGACCATGCGAGAAACATGGGTTTTCTAAATTAATACCACAAACACTTAATGACTAATATTTCAATTACCTGTAATGGGATTTATCATCTTGATTGAGAAATCATAGCCATCTTCACCTTGCCAAAATATAATGGGATATTGCAGTGCATCATATGAGCGATGTGTTTCCTTAATACGTTGTAATTGATTATTTCGACGATGTAAAACAATATCACGTGACTCCAAATTTTCTCCAACTACAACAATGGCAACTTCATCGATAGTAGGTGCATTAAAACGTCCTGCATGTTGGCCCATAGGAGTTTTATCTGCTCTGATAACAATTTTGTGATCATCAGATGGCATCATATCCATTGCACTTTTAAATAATATAATTAATTGATTGTGTTCGTGAAATAAGTTTTGTAATTGTTCAACTATTGACCTTTTTACTGAATTGTTATATGCACAACGTAGATTGATTTCTTGTGGAGAATTGCCCATAAAATAAATTTGCAAAAACTTGTAGTCGCTATCTGGCACTGGTAACAAAGAACCTGCTCTGTGATATATTTGACCTTGTATCTGTAAAGGGAAAAAATGTATTGTAAAAATTTATATGGGCTACAATAGTTATGATTAATTAACATACAACTGCAAATACTATTACAAACCTTAAAAGTTGGCATAAAATTTTCCCGAACTACTTTTAATGCTCCAAATGAAGTCATTTGAAAGCAGTCGTTATATTGTTGAATATTCTTTAAAAAGTGTATTGAATCTGTTCCTATTCCTAAAACTAATGAGTACAATGGCTCTGGAGGTGGAAGCAATGGTATCAATTTCACCTTTCCATTTGCGCAACACAATCCATTGGCTTCATTTTTGTATTTCAATGCCTTACAATATTGGCAAACTGAGTTCATAGGTCCAATAGCAACACAGTTGTAGGCACTGTAATCAATTGACATATCGTAACAGAAAGCAGCTCGATTCAAACTTGCACCATTTTTAGTCGAATGTCGCGCTTCACGGGTCTGTCTTAAGCGAATTCTTTCACGTTCATTGCGATCTTCACGTTCCTGGGCAGTACGATTAGATTGATAATGCATTTGATTTGTTGCATTTCGGGTTCTCCTGCCTAAATTTATCCGCCGCCTTATAGGAGGCATATTTAGTAAGTCACAAACACACAACACTTTTAGGTTTAGTAATATTATAGATGCACAGCAAAGAGATATTTACATTTCAACTGACATTTTACCACAGACAATTTACATTTTACCATAGACAACAAAAAAATAAATATTGACAAATATTGGCATTAATATTTATACGATACTAACGTCACTCAATTGTTTTGCCTTCCTGGAACCTCTCCACTAACACAAACTTTATCGTATGGTATTAAAGTTCAAATTGACTTTTAAGTATTATCACAAATCTTTTGTATGGGAGTATAGAAAAGTGTTGTTTTTAGACTTTTACAGGAAATTAAAAATTTTTTTTTTTGAATTTTTCTCTCCGTAAGAACCATCCTCGTACTTCAAGGAATATTTTAAAAAAAGAATTAGCGAAATCGGTCCAACCGTTCTCGAGTTTTGCGCTTAGCAACACATTCAGCGACTCATTTTTATATTATAGATTATAAATTATGAATATATGAATATTATGAATGAAATTGTTATGAATAAGACCGATAAAATATACATCAATTATAGACAGATTACAATTGAAGATATAATACTAAAAATTGCATACGTTATAAGAATTTTTTATTTCGTTTCATATTTTTTTTAAATAAATATTAATACTTATATAGGAAATACGTAGTTTCTTCTAGCGAGAAATAGCTATTTTTGTACACATGTAATATTGACATGTATCAAAAAAGCACATACAGGAGTTCAAATATTTCTTTGAATCCCAATCGAATATTCACCTCCTTATTATGAATTACTTTACAACTTCACCATAAACTTCGTCTTTTAAAGTGAAAGAATGTAGGGGGTTTGAAATTAGTTGGAAGGTTTGAAGTTGTAAACTATTATAAATCCCTCAATTTTTGTAAAGTTTAACATTACTTATGTAATTAACTTGCAGGCAAATATTTCTTTTTAGCAGGGCCCCTACTATATTTTTTAAATGGAAGGTTAACATATTTTCTAGAGGCGGTAGTTTTGGAAAACTGCTACAAGTCCATACATTAACAATATAATATGCTGTCTGGTAAATATGTGGATCTCCTCGAATTCCGAAGATAAGAGTGTGGATAATGACCTAAACCAGATTATCTATTATTCCTCGCAAAATTGTGAATCAATAAAATCGTATTTTTCGTAATAAATTAACAAATAGTGGATGATTTAATTTAATGAACCTGAGTTTGGAGTCGTATAGGGAAGCTCATGACGAGAAATGCCTTGTAAGGTGTTTCTTCTGCTAAAGGTGTTCAAGTGTTTCGTTCAATGACAATCAAACAGTTTTAAGATTACTATTCAAAACTCATTTCTATCGAAAATAGATGGGCAAGGGCAAAAATTGAGTAGCTTTAATAACCTTATTATTTAAGTTGGCAGATGTGGAAAAGTTTACCAAAGAAAAAATTCAGTTTGTAACTCCTGAATACTGGAATAATGTTTGCGAAACATGTTGAAGAATTTAATGCAGATGAAACTAAAATGAAACATTCATTAGAGGAAACTTTGGACAATTTAAGTTTCTCCATTAATACGTACGTCAGACAAATTGAGTGGGAATATACAAGTGAAAATCCAAATCCAACGCAACTCAATATACTAGAATTTATAAAGGATTTATAAAGGATTTATATTGTAATAAAATGGCGGAATAACTACCAAGTCGCCAAAGTTTCGCGCATTATACAACTGAATGTGTCGCAGTGGGGGACGCCTGAATATTTTGAATTTTTATGTTATACTTCTCACTTTTTTCCCAAATATTATTTACGTAGAACCCACCAAAATTAACTCATTAAATTTAGATTTCTTGTAAAAAAATATGCAAAAAATGCGAGTAAATGCATTCGATGTCACGTTGGTAGTAAAATTTGCCGTATAGGACAACAAAAGAGCTTTCGACACCTTCCTTTAAACCGACACGAGAACCATATCATCTTCATATGGGGATGACTTCTGACACTCGTATCGATACATGAAAATCGTTCCTGTGCATAGATATTTCAGTTATGAGCTAATATAAGTTTATTATGAGTATTGTGTGTCAGTATATCAATATGATGTAGCAGATCCTATAACGAAATTATAGGTCTAGAAAAATTTGGATGATTGAAGATTTTCGTGAAATACAATATCTTACCTTTACCTAGTAGATTTTGAGATTTTCACGATAGTTAAATATCATTTTGTTGTAACCTAAAATAACTACAATTAATTAAAGACATCCCTTGAGGATTTATTATTTGTACAATAGTAATCAATAGCAAATCCTATAACGAAATTATCGTTCGAAAGTTTTTAGTCAAATAAAATAAACATTAGCGTGTAAATTTAGAGATTTTCACAAAGTTAGATTGACAGATTTCGTTTGGTTAAATATTCGTTTGTTTTAACTTAAAATAACTAGAGTATAGGTTCATCACCAATAATTAAATAAACACGCCTTAAATACCTACTATCTGTTCATCACTCGGTATTTCCAAATTCTCATCCGCTAGTGTTGTGTATAAACATGAGGTATTAAAACAATGGACGAATTGCTACATTTTCTATATTCCCTAATATCAACATACATATGTGAATTTACTAGCAGTACCTGATTTCGCTTGAAGGTTTTCTTAACCTCACTCTCCTTCTACTCCATGATAAAGTGAACTTTGGGACTATTCGATATTTCTGAACTATATGGGAGCACAATTTATAACCGTATCGAGTTATCAGTTTTTAAATATTATTGTGGCAAAAATCTGGATACTATTTCCTCCTCCTCCATAAATGAAATGTGGAAGATTTTGGAGATTTTGAAGTTGCTAACTACTGAAGAAATTCTTCAGAATATAATTAAACAAATAATAAAATTTTGCCCTACCATGAAGTTTGGTAGAGTATTTTTCTAAACCACTTTGGAGTCTAAGCTATAAGTGTGTCAAATTTGAAGTCTCTAGTTTTTCAGGCACTGTTAAACAGATTTGATTCTCTTTCTTCAGCCCCCTATTTTCAAATCCCCTCTTTCAAATCAGTCGGTAAGTAAAATTGAGATTTTTATTTTTTTCCTCGGAGAGTCAAGCTATAACATATTGTATTTAGAGCTTCTAACTACTCAAAATGAAATTGACACAAAATATTTCACCTCCACTTTTTACCCCCAAAAGTCTTAAATTTTCAGGTTATCGGGAAATGCGTTATCATTTTCGGACATTTATACGGACACTGTTTTGTAATTAAATAGTTCTCTTAAAATTCTATCTATTCACACGTTTCACAATCCTAAAATATAAGCTCAAATAAAGCACCGCTTATCACAAAAAACAGCACTATAATGGAAAGAGACGATTTCATCTAGATACTTTAGTCGGGTTCGCATGATTTTGGTATGTTATACACAAATTAAAAAAAATCACAAATTAATCCTACGTCCTCCTCTGTCACTAATTACAAAAAAAAATAGGTATATTTCCAACGTTTGGCGGCTTCGCAGTAACGCAATGGCGTTACGCCATTTTATACCCCTTTGCTAAGTGAATCATTCACTATAGTATATAGTATAATACAGTATATATAGTGAAAGTGACTAATATTTCGCTTATTACACAACCATCCTTCGATGTTCTTCCAATTTTTTTGGATCATTCAGTCTGTGAAAATTTTAGAACGTAGGACAACGTTTTATCGCATTGAATAGGTTCAAAATTAGTCATTTTTAGAGTTTTTTTCCCATTTAGTTGCTCGGGTGTTGACTACAAAAAAAAATAGTATCTTATCGATCTCAGAAAAAAATTAAAATGAGACTTTCAAAAAAGGTTTTTTCCTTTACATTTTTAGAATTGTTTATTCAATACGATTAAATTCCGCCCTACCTTCTAAAATTATCCCGGACATTTTAGGTCATTAGTTGGTCTATACATAATTGTCCTTAATATTACTCCAATATTCCAATAATAGTTCCAATATTACTCACTGTCACTACTGTAGTGTTCCATTCGTCTAGAATCGCTTTGTTTCGGTAAAAGTCCACTGATCAAAACTGTTGAAATATTGAGCTATATTAAACGTTGATCCCTGTAAGATAAGTTTTCTCTCCCTGTTAAGAGGAGTTTTCTGTAAAATTTTCGAGACTTGAAAATAGACATCAGACAGTAAACATCAGAAATGATGAAGCTCAACGTAATGTTTTCGACTCCTGTTATTTGAACTTTTGAAACTGCTTGTTGGACTGGTGCCCGATCTTTTTGAATCAATCTCAGTTCCCGTACATATTACTAGACCGGACTCACTTAAGTTGCTTCTCGAGTTCCAAGGCGTCCTGGAGCGACTTGAGGTTTCTCATCCCGAAACTTTTGATCAGTATCGAGGGCGTCTCCAGTTCCTTGCTCTGTACCGTCTCTTGCCCCTTATCCAACGTCAGCATCGTCTTGAACAGACCTGTATTCTGGAGTTGCTGCCTTTGGTAATCGTAATAAGTCGACGTCGTTTCCTCATATTTGAGGATCCTTTGGACCACCTCCGGTTCCGTGGATTTCTCGCTAGGTGCAATGGTGGTGGAGGTCGACTTCGCCTTCGTCGAAGGTGTTTCTAAGTGTTCCTGGCTTGTGTCCGACATTGTCAGCCTGATAATTTACGGATTTGACAGTAAACGGAATGCACTGAATCGAGTTGTTTTTGAACGAAACAAAAGCCACAAGGGCGGAACAATTCTCAGTTAGAAGAAAATCTACACATTTCCCCATGGTGGCTTGGTTTCGATTATATCTAGTGACTTCCTAAATCAAATTTGATAGGCTTGGGCATTTTGGAGGCAAAGGCAAAGGCATCCTGAGAGGTTTTCCTGAGATATCTTTTTGCTCCGACGCACAGGAAACAAGTTATTCGGTTTCAAATTCAGCATTTTGCTGCAAATTTTGCGTTTTGTGTCTTTAATAAGACACTAATTATTTCTGTTCAATTTGCCTTAACTTATCAATCCATCCCTGAACCATCCGAGAGTAAAATCAGCTTTCTAGTAATAAAGTGCTAATATTGCAGACGTGTGTCCTTTTAACATAAATAAGATTCTCTCTTTATGAGAAGCAAGTAGTATGAAATAAATTGAAGATGGAAAAGATGTGTTTCAGATTTTAGTTATAATAACTTATGATACCGGGTAGTGGACACCTCTGATTATAAACATGTTACATCCTTTATATAATCAAAAAATCAATAAACAATCAATAATAGCAACAAATTGATTTATTGTCGATATTTATTAAGATCAAGTAACATTGTTAATTATGATCAAATAACTTTGTTAATTCGCTGTACTTCCTGGTCGACTAATTGGTTCTTGGTCCACTGGTCATTCACTACAATCTAAATAATCAAACTTAAATCTTAAAATTTGTTCACAGGGAAAGGAATGATAGGACTTGGAACTTAGAGACATGTTCGATCCATTATAAATGTATTATCGTTCTAGGAGAGGGATCATGATATTTTACACGGCTTTAATAGGTAAAATAGAATATTTTGGGTAGGCAAACGATCAACAAGCTAATTAAATCCTTAAAATATAAAAAAACCCGTGTAAATATAGTATTTTTTCATTAGCTAGAGAGTTTATTTTGGGGAATTTCAAGATATACTGTGTTTTTTGTTGAGAAGATACCTTGGTGTGAAACGCATATTAAGCTCGGTAGAAAGAAAACACTCTCTCCCTCTTGCTACTCTTGATTGTCGCGTTTCGCTTGCGCTCGTATTTTTCTTACCTCTTGTTTTTTTTACTTTGTAGACGCCAGATGGTTTTTTTTACGTTGTAAACGTTTGATATCCTCGTTCGATTGTTGTGCATTTCGAGAAGGCGCGATAAAAACTCACCTATTATATGGCGACATACAACATATCTGTGAAACGGGGTAAAATTCGTTGCATTTTATTTGAGACTCGAATAATGGTACGCGTTACCCGGACCCCAATTGTAAAAGATTATATACGAAGAAGATGAAGAGGCTTAAAATTGTTATCCGCTCGTTGTGACAAGGTATTTACCTATATTAAATGGACCGTACTTAAGAGTACTTAGAAAACAACAGGGACTTCAAGAACTTATAAACTTAAATTTTTAAAATGTGGCAGCCTTGATTAAACAGAGAACTTGAAATATATCAACAAACAGGTTCAGATGTAGAAATAGCAGTGGATGAAGATATGGAGTATGACGAAGGAGCAGAATTAGGCGAGGAAGAATTGGAAATAGTCGACATAGAACCTGCATCGTAATGGCCTAGGCACGATATGCAAAAAAGAGAAAAAGAGATGATTTAATTTTTTTTGTGGTGTGGAAAAGAATAATTGTCTGTGATAATTTGAAAATTCCGTACGGTCCAAATATCCCAGACGACCATTCGAAACCATCTCCTAATAGGCAATAAAGCCCTTCACCTTTCCCTATTCAACAGATAATTTATGACCTTTTATTAGGGTGCCTTGTACAGCTTGTACCAAGTTTACTGTAATTTTGTCTCAAACAAAATGCGACGTATAACACAATGACGTATTACGCGCTCAAAGCACTCGTTTAGGACTAAGGAGGTACTAAGGGGGAAGGTTAAGCTATTTACTTTTTACTTGTGTGGAGAGTGCAAATGCAGTAATACTAGTAATTAATTTTCCCTTCTGTATTCATTACAACCCAGTAAAACGCGTAATTCAATTTTAAACTGTTATAATAGATTTCTTTGATTTTATGAGTCCAATTTCTCTCGTGTTTAACGTTTCCGTCGTCTTGATCACAATTAAGGCAATAGGACGTGACCGTGACTTGCCGAAAATCCCTCATCGCGATTACGCTTCCAACCGTTAATCGTTCCTAGTTCAAACTTTCCAGAATTATTTATGGACTTCCTATCTACACATTTGACTAGGATCAGGTCAATGGAACCAGAGATATTAAGGATTTTCTTTAGTTAGTAAAAACAAGCTTTCGAAGCTACGACCGAGATGGATTTTTTTACGATTTCCGGACGACGGGAAAACTGAAATCGTAGCACACTGGTTTTGTTTAATATAAAAAGAAGCAGAGTGAAAATCCGGTGTTAAATAAACCTGTGAAAGTAGCAGTGTTGGGCCAAGTTTCAGTGCACACCACCATGAATATAAAACACTTGGTCGGCTGCAGATTAAAAAAGTATAAGTTCCATTCATATACAGATTCATTCAGATTGGTGTAGGAACTGAATGAAGATGTCTTTGATCTTCGTTTACAATTTTGCGATATCATAACTAAATGAACAATGAATAATGCTCATTTTTTATTTAATGTGTGTTTCCTGAAACCTTCAGAGGTGACATATATCTAGATTTACTGGTAAATGCGAATGATCATGCTTTAACTAATATCATAGAAAATAACCCTAAATACACAGTCCGAAGTCGTAACTCAACAGGAAGGAGCATCTCCGCATTACTCGCAAAATGTGTGTGATTATTTAAATCAAAGTTAACAGGTCACTGGATAGAACGAAGAGGTACAATTGAGTAGCCTTCTCAGTAACCCTATTTAAGTCCTTTCGATTTACTTATAGGGGGACACATGTAAAGTTGATACTTTCACTCGATACAATGGAAGACTTGCGCGGCGCATCGTTAACATATGTCGCGAAGTGACATCGCAAGTTCTGCAGAATGTGCTACAACAGTTCCAAGAAAATCTCTGTCATTGCATGGAGGTTGGTGGACAACATTTTCAACATTTACTTCAATGATACGGTAGGTTTTTAAGTAAATTTTAAGTAATTGGTGACATTTAAATACTTCGTATATTAATTGTAAACGAGTAGATCAAGTTCGAATAACAAAGCAGCAGTTTATAGAGAATCAAAAATCCTTTTCAGTGAGGTAACACGACATGCATCCTCCTTTAGGAGGACAGTTAGAGGAAAAGTTAGTCAGAGGAGTTAGTCAGAGGAGCACCCCTTTATTCTGACAGTTATGTCTTTCGTTACAGTAAAGGATGTACTTATGAAACATTTTCTAAAAACAATACTTTAAGCCATTTGTAAGTAACTTGAATACAGTGTGTCAGAATACATTCAAAGCATTTTCAGAAAGGACTTAGTTTGCAGGTTATGGTTAGAATTAGTTGCAATACTTATTTCAGGCAGAAAATTTTTTTGCTATTGTGTGCCCGTTTTTATTAAGAAATTTATAGATGGTTCGATTTAAAATTTATTAAAGACAGTAATCATTAATAGTTATTACGAAAAACATGGTTGCTAAATACATGGTGTGTGGCATCATAACTTCCTGTGTTGAAATGCGTGGCATTCTGGCTATAGAGGTCGTCGTGGGCGGAGAAAGTTCCTGATGCGTTGGAGCACGGAACACCGTGCGTTTGCCATCGAGGCGTGCTTTTCGAATGGACGTTCTGTGATCGCAACCCAGCGTGCCTTTCGAAACCGGCCCAATGTAGCCCCGGTGGGCCCTGCCCCGGATCAGAAATCGATTGTTACATGTGTGGCTTCGTTCAGACGAACCGGGAGTGTGGCAAGATAAGAACTGGAGTCTGTCGGCCTATTAGAACACCAGAGATCATTGATGTCGTGTGAGAGCCTCAATATTGCGATTTCCACGGCGTTCTGCACGCAAACATGCGTCTGCCTTTAGACTTTCCGATCGTTCGGTGAGGCGAATTCTTTACGATGATCTTCATTACCAGCCTCACAAGTTGGCGATTGTTCAAGAACTCTATGAACATGACTTCCATTCTCTAAGCAACTCCTATGAGGCACTTCTCGAAAACTTTCCTGATGACGCGATTGTCTTTTACAGTGATGAGGCCAATTTCCGTTTGAGTGGATACGTCAATAAACAAAACATGCGTTTCTGGGCTGACACCAACCCCCTGTGAATTGTATCCCAGACCTCTGAATTCACCTAAAGCTACAGTGTGGTATGCAGTCTCCTCAGCTAGGAATATTGGTCCCTGAAACATATTGGAAGAATTATTTTTCCCTCGACTTGAAGAATTGGATCTAGGGGATGTTTGGTCTCAAGAAGACGGTGCAACGACTCACACTTTTAGGGCATCGGTGGCTGGTTTGAGGAAACACTTCCCGGGGAGCCATGATTTCAATAAGGGGCGATTTGGAGTGGCCAGCCCGCTCCCCCGATTTGCCCCCTTGCGATTTTTTGGGGGGTTTCTTGAAATCCCGCGTTTATGTCAACCGTCCAAGGACGCTAGAAGATCTCAAAGCCAAAAATGCCAACATACCCGCTGTCATGCTGGAAAGGGTTATGAAAAACACAAGAAATCGGTTTATTAGTGTATGAACAATGGGAGGCGTCACCTACCTAACATGATTTTCAAAGCTGTGTGAAACAAAACTTTACATATGTACATATGTTATAATAAAACAAAGAAAAATTTCTAACGCACAAGATAGGTTTCATTGCTTTGTGAAAAAAGGAAGTTATGATGCTGCACTCTGTATTATTGCTTAGGTATCAAAAAGCGTAGTGAAAGCGAGAGCAATGGACATGCCTGAACGCCGCGCGGTTGCAGGCGCACCTTTAGATGTGGATTGTACAACTCGAATTATATTCTTTCAATGAGCTTAGGCAAACTGAATTATTGTGGACGTTGTGGACATGTGGATAAAAACGTTAGATTACACTATTTATAAAGCTAAGCCGAAAAAAATACATGTTTCATGAGAGCGGAGAAGAAGAGAAGAGTTGATTACGGAAACATAAATTTGCAGCATCAATTTCTAAACATACTATTCTACCACATATCCCAAATTACTCACTCTAAACATACGAGGTAGAATATCAATTTCCACCCTGGTTGAGATTAATTCTCAACAACGTTTGCACCCTATCGATTCCTTTCGGCAAACATCCAACAACAACATCAACAGTACAGCCACAGTCGACTTCTCAATTCTAATATAAAGGATACTGTTAACTTCTTGCTAATTAAAATTCGAGATTCGCCCCTCTAGTTCGCTCTCGTGACTTTAATAAACTTTACTAAATTAATATTGAAACAAATAAATCGCCCGATGTAGTAGCGGAGCCATTTATTTCCGAGGCGGAAGGAATAATCGGATGAAGGTAGGATAAAAGGATAAAAGTTATTAAAACAGACTCATTTGAAGTAGAAAAAGTTATTCAGAATGTAACATGTAGAAAAACAACCAAAAATGGAGTGGAGCGGGTTGAAATCAGACAATCAATATTCGATGTCGTCGGAATAGAAAGGAATTTTTTTAATTTCTTTAATTCCAGGGATTTTTACAAACAGTATTGTGAATTTAATTTAACTAATTAAACTGAATGTAAATTTAAGGGTGTGATTAGTTAGGTGCGCAAATAAATTACTCAGACGTATAGTGTAGTTTGTAGAGCAATTTACCCACGCAGAACGCAACATCTTCTCCAACGGTGACATTTGTTTAGACCCAGAAAAATAGTTTTACAATGATCTTAGCACTATCGCAAAACCAGCAAAAACTACGGAGCTTTGTTGATGTCATAAACTATATTGCTGAATTTTTACCGAAGGTTGCTAATAACACAGAAATTCTACGAAGGATAACCAAAATACAACAAAGGATATGGACAAGGAAACATTAGAAAACATTTAAGTTCCTAAAACAACAATTTAATAGAAGAAACAAACTTGCCTGTGGTGATACCACACATATAACAGCAGATATCAGCCCTTATGGTATAGAAGCAATTCACTCACCTAAATTGAACAGAGATACAGCCGGGTAGATAGCAGTAACAAGACCAATCAAACAAACAGACCACAATACTAGTTTACATATAATCAATCCCGAGAAAAAGTCCAAGAGTGTTTAAAATTACTAGAATTCAATTTCTCCACTGAGTTTCAAATAGGAGAATCCTTGGGAGAAGGAGTCAGGGTCACAGCGCGAAATATTTGTTCAAAAAACAGTCTTTGATAATCAAAGTTGAACATATTTCAAGCGACTAGTACTAATCACCTAACTGATCATCTCTCTAAAAAGGAAGGATAGTCTCTGGTCCAGATGTACATAATGATAACATATACTTACAATTATAGGAACCTAGAAAAAAATTTAAAACGAATCTCAATATTCAACAATTTTTTTTAACATGAATGATGCGTCTGAGCAAAAATAGGCTGGATACCATTAAAAAAAGTTATTTTTAAATTTCCCTTTTTTTAAGGAGCCTACAATTTTCATTATTTATTTTGTATGACATGCTATTAAGACACGGTTTTCGTAAAACTAAATTTCAATTACATTTCGCCTTTGACAGTTTCGTAAAAGGAATAATATTCAAATAACTTATCAAAATCACAAATTTATTTAAAACTTTGTTTTTGTTTAACCGATTCCATTCAAATTTGGACAGCAGTATACAAAAATATCATCCATATTTTTTGTAAAAATCAACTTTCTAATTAAAGTCCTTTGAAAGTTATCGATAAGCGCTTAAATGGCCAAAATTCATTTTCTTAATCACCTACGAGGTGCGATCTTGATGCACTACCACAGGTATTTCTTTTAATTTATGGACGGGTGCCTTAACTGCAGGTGCCTGAATAACTGTTGATTCATTAAACTTCGTTTGAGTAGGGAATTGGGTGGAGATTAGGTTGGAGGAAGAAAGAGAGAAGGACGTTAGGAAGAGGATGGGGTCGTCAACGCTGGATAGCGACGGACATGTTGATCTAAACAAAAAGAAAGTTTTTTGAACAAGAAAGGATTGAAGTCAGTTAAATTTGAGTAAAGAAGGCCGTCGAAATGTTAATTCGATGTAACCAGCTCTAACTAGTTGTTCCTGGGGCAGGTGAAAATCGAAAAGTGGGTGACCAGGGTTACATCATCCCAAAGAGGCATCGGCAGAGGGTGAATGTTGCCTTCGGGACGGTTTTCCTCAGACTAGAGGGATAAATTGTGCTGGCGTGATTCCTCGTGAAAGGTACAAGTTTAAACGTTGTAATCAACTACTAAGGATATTAAATTGAAGCCATTGATTCGGAATTTTTGGGGTTTATCAACGTAATAAATAAGAATTTGTTTCCTATGAAACCTTTTTCTTTAGATTTTATAATCTGGTGTGTAATCTGTTGGTCAAATTCGAGGTACTTGGTTAAGTTAAATTTGATTGTATTGGAGGGATTTGGATAAACAGAGAAATTTGGGAATGGGATCTTTATATTCGATTTGTTATTTAGTGTAAGCTATTTGTGAGTAAAATCACCTGAATCAATCTGTATCATTTATTTTTCCGCCGCGGCCCATTGTCTGAAATGAGTATTAAAGCCGAGCAAAAAGTTTTAAAATACATGAGAAAAAGTCATTCCAATGCCAATAACAAAAAATATTTATCCTAATTTAGCATTTGCCGGAGAAAAAAATAACAAACGTTTCAAATCAACTTCCGGTTAACCTTTCCTCTATCTTTTATTCCGCAAATGAATAAATATTAATTTTAAGAGCATAACACATGCGTTGGACGGAGAAAACCAATTAAAAAACTATAGAAAATCAATTTCTAGTGCACTGTTCCATGTTCCAACGATCCAAAGCAATAGTGAAAACTTCCATTGGATGTGTAGGATGTAAAAATATCTTATATTCAGGTCTTGATTTTGGGGATAGATTAATATTCATATTTATAGGAGTAAATATACCACCACCCTCCTTTTTGCCATTTCTGAAAAATATTTCTGAACATATGTAGCTAGGGCTTTATCATTTTCAATTCCTACTCCATTTAACAATATTTTATCAATCTCAGTTTTTTCCGTTTCTTCTCCACTTTTTCATTTACAAATTGTGAGTTTTTTCGTATCAGCCTTTTTTAAAAAACTCATTGCTCATAACTACTCTTTGTTGCTATTAATAACTCTTTAGTTTTTCTTTTTCGTTTTCTATGTATTCATTCTCTCAACATTTTGTAATGTACATTAGTAATCTAAAGCTTCATCAGCATACCATTATGTTTTTGTAGCTTTACTGCAAACTGATTCTATTTTATTAACTAAGTAAATGACTGCTAACTCTATATCGGTTGAGATGCACTATGAGGTGATGATATTGACAATGAAGATGCGTGCCTCGTTTAAACCATTAAACGTCTATCGTTTGAGTCACAAATAGTTGTTGAGAACCGAGAGATATGGTTTTTGTTCTGCTATTTTGCGAGGACAATACTCGATGTACTATTTCCAACTGCAATTGTCGCTAATGGAACTTTCAAGCTTTCACATATCGTCCAGCAGCACTGAATTCACCAAAACTTGCCGTAGAGTTCACTACTAATCACTTCCGAATTACATTAGATTAAACCAACAGGACAGTTGAAATGTTGAGAGCAAACGAAACACGTGTGCATATACTCGACCCTTATCGTTTCTCGTCTATAGCACATATGTAACGGTTTCAGTTTTCCCGTCATTGGAAAATCGTAAAAATTCCGTCTCGGTCTAAACTTCGTAGGCTTAAGTATTACTAACTAAAAGAAACCCTTAATAACTTTGGTTCCACTGATCTGATTCTAATCAAATTTGGACATCAGTTAGATACGAGATCCGTAAATATTTCTGGAAATTTTGAACTAGGAGCGATTAAGAGTTGAAGCGTAAGCGCGATGAAGGATTTTCGGCAAGACACGGTCACATTGTCGTGCCTTAATTGTAGGCAACACGATGAAAAATATGGAGAAAAACCGCTCGTTCATCATCTCCTGGAGTTTGAACTACGTCACCTAGTGAGAAGGCGAACACCCTGTGTGATACGTGACTTAATAGTGGATGTTTTCTTGAGGCGAGGTGTTATCCTGTCGACAAGTATAAACAATGCTTAAGGGGCATTCCACGCCAACTCAGCAGTCGATCCCACGCGACCCTCTCAGATCTGGCTCAAAATTGGTACATCGATTAGTACTATCAAAAAAAGAATATTCTGAAATTTTCAGCCCCTAAGACCGCTCCCTGTCACCAGGGGGCCAAAAACAAGTTTTGGGACTTAGTTTCACTTTCAGCTGTCTAAAATCGGTTTTTCGTGCCCTGACGCGGTATTTTGGACTAAAAAAATGATCAAAAATATATAACAGATGCAAAATTTTCCGTAGAACACGATGCCACCAACCGTTTTTCGATATCTGGCAAGGGCGACCTGGAAAGGGCGAAAAACTGCCCTCTGGTGAAAAATCTGATATCTCAAAATCGTACGCATGAAATTGGCTGAAAATTTACCAGAAGGCAGTTCGATTATTGCTCTTTCGAATGTACATAGGCGCGTGGTGATCATTATGTATAAAAAAAAGTTACACGCGTTTTACGCATTTTAGAGGGGATTTTCGGTGATTTTTTCATTATAATCCATGCATTGGCCTTAGTCAGTTGGATATTAGTTGGATTTTTTTCTCTCTGAAGGTGTTTTCCTTCTTTCTCAGTGTTTACATACACAGAAATTGTTGGTGATTGCATGGAAATTAGGATATGAAATAAACCATCACGCGAAAAATCTATTTTGTTTACTTTCTTCCACCATGGCCTAATTTGGGATGGAGTAACTCATGCCCTGTTAGTCTAGCCGGGACAAGTTAACACAAGGGAATTAATGTGTATCAAATTCATTACATGAACATTACAAGTATATTTTAAACAACTGAAAATTCATAACTAGGCAGTATCTAGGCTACGTGAGTACCTATAGGTCTGAAATTTTCCATTCCAGAGGGTAACTTTTTATGTTCGATCAAAATGTCTATGTGAAATCTGGAAAGTCATGGGGGCACTTTTTAACTTCTTACTCGGCAAGGCCCTTTCATTTGAAGACAGTTACGAATCGATGGATGCGTTGAAATTAAGACTCCCCACCAAGTTTCAAACAAATCATCTACAGGAACAGTGGTACAAACGCCTTTGTAACTTATGTCATTTAGTAATGCGCATGAGCCAAGAAGTTTCTAACGATTCCAACACTTTGCAGTAACAAATCTCACAATCCTGACACCTAGATCGGCAATTATCCTTACCTTCAAGTTCAGATAAGGTGGAGTCCCCGCTGTCGAAGACGTCGACGACGTCCCTGTGGGAGCCCCTCCTGTGGAGCCTGCTGTCCGAGCCGGACCTGCAGTGCGTGTAGCCGACGCCGCCGGGGAAGGCGGAGTTCGCGTAGAAATGCATAATGGCGGCGGTGCTGTTTCCGGCACACTGACACTTTTATCACCACATTATCGCTGCTCTACGCGCAGACGCGCATGTCCTCAGCTCGGGAGCTGCGCAGGAGATACGCGCACAGCTCATCTAGAAAGTAACGCGCGCAACACGCTGTTGCTCCATGTTCGGCTCTCTTCGTGCGAACTAAAACGTGAAAAGAAAACAAATTAATTTAACAGAGAATGGAAGATAGGAGATGGGAAGTTGGGACGGTTGTTATTACTAAGATAAAAACTAGCAACACCTCTTGTTCAGATTTGCATGGGGCTATACTACCCATAATACACTCCTTGTTCAATATGAATATATTCATAGTAATATTTCGGTAAATGTGAGAAACTCTGTTGAATGTCAGTTTAATATTGAGGTAATACTGAGTTACTGGAAAGATACCTATAGTAACTGGAACCACCAAACACGGGTCAGAAATCCAAAGTTATCCAATAAAAGACATGTATCTTTGAAGCGGGAAATCAATTAATGAATTATCAATAATTTTTGTGAACTTGATCTTTCATTAGAAAACTTTTCGTAAAGTTACTTCTGTTTCTCTTGTGATTATTAAATAGGCGTGAATATTCCAGGCGCTGCTCGGTAAATACGCCACTCTTATAGTTTTCTTTAATACAACCAGAGAAGTTCTGAATCCAGCCAAACTGGAAGAATGTGACCAAAGTAAATTTAGTCATAAATTCTGTAAGACACTGTACTATAAGATCTCCACTGAGAAAATTAATATCACTGGATTAATTCCAAACTGTTTTAATTTTTTATAAATGCAACCTTGGCACCCATCGAGTTTCTTGAGAAGTCCCTATTCAAGACATATCTAAAATTATTTTCTTTGAATAATTGTGATTTATTGAATTCCCAATGTCCTTTGTACACCTTTCTTTTGTGATACTGTTTCTGTCAAAGAATAAAAATTTTTAAGGGCCCACTCGTCCTTTTGATGGGAACGTAAAGACTTATTAAGTTTCTTATTCGCGCTTTAGAAATGGCACGTAGCTAATTCAATTTCCCGAGGCTTATATATTTTTTATCTCGACCCTTGGCTGATCATTTTTCACCGGTTTTCCGCCGCAACATAAAGGGCCAGTTTTTGCGCTTTCCTTTCGTCGCCGTAGGGAATACTGAGGATGACTGCGTGCGATCGCCGAAACTTTCTCCCGACTTCCCGAATTTCCGAACGTACACGAAGGAAACATATAAACAAGCGGAGCTTCCTCCTAACATAAGCAGATCTAAATTCGATCGGGTTTTGTTTACGCGAAAATTTTTAATTATAAGATCGATAACGCCGCGAAATTCACAATATCAACCGACATGTGGCGCACGGTACATGTGCCCAAAATGCACGTATTTATTGATTTAGTGTAAAATGTTACTTGTAAATAATGTTGAAGAGGTTTAGTGCCCAGCGGTGGCGCATAAATCTAATAGGGTTTGTTATGTATTGTAAAAATGGCATCAATTGTTCAAAACATAAAATTATGGGATAGTATACATGAATACTACCACGCACGAACAATGCCAAGAGCTTAAATTAGTTAGAGAAATTATTTGTAAGCAAGGTCGTTTGTTGTTGTTTAAGAACGTTTTATTTCTCTCCCTAAAAATGCATCCCAAATTATCTCGCTTAAAATCCACTCGATTTTGATGGTGTATAGTAAACCCAATACGACCAGACCATGATGAACATTTACAGTTTTCCTTAATAATTCCTTATTTGACAGTTTCCTGTTTGGGATTCTTTCAGTCTAAACCGATTGGCATACAAATTTGACAATATTTGGAAATAGCTCAAGAAATCAAAGTGTGCTTTTACCCTGGGTAGTGCCAACCCTTTTGCGGGGTAAAAATATTTACACTAAAAATAACTACAGAAAACGATATGAGGGGTAAATTTTAAGGGAAAAAGTCCTACGAAGTTTATTTTATAACCTAATATTTTTCAAGTTATTCGCGACTGAGTTTGCTGATTTTTCATTAAAAAAGTGCTTCTTTTCAAATGATTTTTTCAGAATTTACTCTACTTCTTACATCTTCAGAAAAAAAAATGATGTAAAAGAAAAATGAAGTTTATGAAGAAACATCGATTGGTATTTTTAAATTTTTTATTGATGCAATAGCGACTGAGTTATACTCGTAATATATTGAAGGAGGGTTTGTTTACCGAAGACCGAATCTGAACACTTCAGCGTTAAATAGCAGAATAACAATAAATTTCTTACGGTAAACTCGTTCAACTTTTTTAAAGGATTTAAAAGAACCGTTAAAATAATCTTTTGTCTCCTGTAAATTTCCTACGTGATGCTTATTTAACAAGATATTCCAACATTAAAGCGGGAAAAGGGATTTTTCAGCATGTAATTATTTATTTCAAATCAAGCACGATTTGATGATTTGGGTATAAACATGTTTGTTTTTATACAAGTTTACAGATGGCATTTAAGGAAGTAAAAAATAGTTGATAATACAATTTTTATAGCCAAAATTAGATGACCTGGACTTAAAAATCTACTTCACATAAAAATAAATCACTTAGAGGAAAGTAGGCACCCAGAATTAGATATACAGAAATATTTGACATGTGAACGTTTTGATTAGCGAAATTTGACTGCATTTGGCTGAGAAAATGTGAAAAAAATTTAAAGTGTCATTAGGAAAGTGAACATAATGTAGAGAGACAACAGAACGTTAAGCCGAGATACCGAATACAAGAAATATTAAACTTGCATCTAAATAGCGCCTCCAAATAAGCCTATATATAAATATCTAAATATTTAATGAATAATAATGAATAAAATATTTTAATAAAAAAAATATCTATAAATAAGCCTTTCGCTTAGATGCTAAAATAGGAACTTCTATTTTTCTTAAAAAATTCGAGAACACGATCTAATCTATTTTTTTTTTAGATCATCTAATATTTTATCATTGTACTAGGCATAAAGAATTCTCGAAGTTTCTTAAAGAAGAGACTTTCCCGGCCACACTTGAGCGTAATACGAGAAATTTTTACATTCAAACCTCTTAAGTTAACAAAGATAAGATCCTCCTCCCCGAGAAAGTATTTATAAACTCTCCAGATTCTGTTTTAGACAATTACCTTTCCACTGAGGGAGAGACTTAAAATCCCAGTTTTTCCATTTATTTTTCCCTTCATAAGTTTTTCCTTCTTGGCAGAATTAATGGTTTCATGGCGAGCTTCCCAGACGGCATTATTTCAATTTTCCTTGTTAATGGAATACCTGGAGAGAATCAGGGAAAAGAGGATAGGAAGAGCGAAGATAGAGGGGCCATCTATTGCAGCCCATTCTGAAAATCGCGTGGAAATTCATAGGTTTCTATCGATTCGTTCAGCATGCCGTTTTTTTTTTTTAAATGAATGTTTGACCAAAAAAAATTGACAGCTAAATTTAGGTCAGGTTAGATCTCGTGTTTGAAGGACAATGGTCCTACTTTCTCCATAATAATATGGAATAAAATTTTTAATAATACAGCATTGATGGCAAAAGTGTTTCAAACACGTTTTAAAACTATTTTTCGTTAAAGTAAAGCAATATTGTCAATGATAGAATATTTGATGAAATGAAGAGTGCTTTCAAAATTGGGCAACTTTCGAAAAATGTGCATTATTTCTATTTTATCCGTCATAACCATCAGTGTCGTTACGCATAGGTTAAATAACAAGAACTCTAACTACACTAAACACTTATTTAAAATATTTTCACACTTCCACTAATATGACACTTAATTTAGGTACGGTTGCACGTCTGTCTATTGAGTGCCTATTCAACATGTAGAAATTTCTGGAACTCTTCGATTTGTTTCGATTCGCATCGAAAAAGTTGCAAGGTTTGTGGTGTTTCATCTACTGGACACATGATGGCGCTCAAAACAAATCCATTACACATCAAAATTATGTTCTTTCCATCATCACCATTACTGTTACCAATTAGACTAATATGATATTTTTACTACTATATTTATTTCTTAAGAAAATCTTTAGCTGTACGCTTGATAGAGAATAATTCATTTAACCTGAAAACATTTTTAAAAAATTTCAAAAATGCAATTTTTGTAATAGATAACGATAGAAAATAAAAGGAGCTTAAAATTAACAATGGCATGAGATTGAAAAAAGATTTTAATCGTAAGATGAACAAACTGAACAGAAATGATTACAAATCTAATTACTAGAAAGTTTTTGGAATTTGAAAATTACTCAAAAGTAAATTATTTGACAGCAAACCGTATTTTAGTTTTTGAAAATTCATCAGTTACAAACACCATCTATAAGCATACAAATTAATTGGTGTAATTTATCCTAACAATTATACCTTGTGTGTCATTAAACTTGTTTTAATTAGGTTAACTTTTAAACCCACTTTAAGATCATATTCTTGATCTGCCCTATGATAAGCACTGCCTGCGAATCGAAGGTTGAAATTTTCACTATCAATATGAACTTCCTCATTTTCCAGTTCAAGAGATCTGAAGGCTCATTCCAGGGCAGCGTTAAAAAGTATTGATAACACAGCACCTTCCTGTCTACCTCTACGTTTCATGTTGATGTTTTTGTTGTTTGTATGTAACTGGATTTTTATGGTAGCAGTTTTATAGATGTTTATAAGTTGGCTGCATATGCAGTCTAATCGGCATTGCTTCAACGATTCAAGAACTAAATCAAGTTCCACAGTACCAAAAGCCTTCTCAAAATTCAGCATACAGTTTGGAGTACATCCAAACAATATCAACTACAGTTCCAAATCTAGTTCTGCCGAAAAAGGCAGTGACACTCTTAACCTATCAGCTAATTGTTGAGGCTTAAAGCGGCATCTTCCACAAGCTGCAGGTCGTCAAAATTACACAAGTCATCCATTTGCGAGTATTTCATTATGCTGCACCTGGAGAATCAAGGAGAAGAATCAGGAAACTTGGGAGATAACCTACAGATTTTATGGACAATATCTTATTCTATTTCAATTTCAACTGGCGATAAGCTTCAATTAACCTTAAAATGTAACGTAATCACTTATTAATATGCTGCGTGGTTCTTTCTCAGTCTATCCTTGAAATAACCTACAGCTGGCCTTGTAAATTTCAACAGGCCCTGGATGTTGAATCAGTGAACCCAAAAACCAATATATCCACTGGTTGGAATTCATTACATGCATTATTTTCTTCAGTTTTACATTGAATCTGTCCCCTTTGTCCAGGGACACAGCGGTCCTAAAATTGAAATGACCGCAGTAACATAGTTCCCATTGTAACATTCGATACAGATGCGCAATTTCTATTTCTCATGTTCAGTCTGACTGAATACTATAATTATAGGATGACCTGTTACGCAAAGTACCTTAAATAAAAGTGTTTTGGGGAAATACCGACCACAAAAACCTTAGTATACACTAGAGACCAATCAATGAGGAATTTTGACAATGATAATGTCCGAGAAAATCTGAGGTGGTAGGACCAAGTTATATCGTATTAAATAAAAAATTCTAAACCCCCCCACGTCTCTGTATGAGCGACACAGGGTGGGAGATTTTTTGCAATAACCATTGAAAGTATAAATTGAACCACTTTTCGAGTATTTTTCAATTAGATACTTTATGTGTTCATTCTACAAAAAAAAAAGTTAAGTAAGTAACTTGTTGGTTTCAGAAAAACGTATAAAATGAGATTTTTACAAGTAAATCCGTAAGTTAGTTTACGCAAAAAACTTAAAAAATCAATGCAATGCTCGCATTACTCTCTTTTTTAATTTGAAACAGAATTAATAATAACATACTTAGTTTTAACGTTAAAAACGAGGTAATTTTTAGCTCATGAACAAATTAAGCTGGGACTTTGGTTATTATATATGCAAACTTCTAGTTTTCGTAACTGAAAAGAAATTTTACTTTACTTTAATTAACTTTAATATGTTACACTTCATTAAAACATATTTGGATTTGTTATTGAATAATATTTGATTGTTCAAAACTGTCGTCAAAGTTGTGTATACCTAAAAGTAAAAAGGGTGAGGAGAATGCCCTTTCACAAAAAATGTTGCAACATCCCCGTCAGTTGTAATCGGATTTGGATCAATTTTTTAACTGGGGTAGTTTATTGAAATAATAAGAACGAAAGTATTGATTTTAATAAATTGAAATATTTCATATAAACAATTTTTTTGGTTTCCCTATTTTGTAATATAAAAGTTTAAATTTTTATAACGACAGAGCATTTATATTATTTTTAAAGTACATTTCAATTGAATATATTTGTAATTCTTCTGCTATTATTAAGCCTTAAAAATATCACAAATATAAACGTTATAGTTTCATAGTGATTCAGAAAACTTTTACAGTTAGTAAGTAACTACATCACTAGGTATGCTCTGAAATTCCATATATGAAATACTATTAAAAAAATAGTAAATTTAGTGTAAAATAGTGCAAAACATGAATATTACTTCTGCCATTTTTAAGGGTACCTTTTTGTATACATAAATGTTCAAATAAGTACATTACGCGTCATTGCAAACCAACACTAAGGCAACTATCACGTGTCGTATTTAATGTAACAACAGTGATGTAATACGAACATTACTCTTCGTGGTGAATCAATGGTGAATTTTTTATAAAAGTACTAATTTATATTTTCAAATAAATATACATATATTTTACTTATATGTATATTTATGACTTAAATTTCAATTGTGCTTTCAATAGTATAAATAATTATAGTAAAAAAATGCAATTTAATTAGGTTATTTGAATTACTTTGTAACACCATTTCTAAACATAACTAATTGACAATTACATAAACGGGGCAAGGAGCAACGATTCAGGGCAGTCAACCATGAATCTTAGACAGAATACGAAAAATAGCTCAGCTATACAAATAAGTAATGAATGGAAATGGAAGGAACACTAATAGAATATGTCAAATGAGGATAGACCAGTATTTAAAACGAAAATGAATATACACCGAAACAACAGGAGCATAGAAATTATAAGTAAAATCACAACGAACGAAATTTATGGTGCTTTAAAAAATTGCAAGAATGGGATGGCGGCTGGTCGTGGAGCCAACCCATCGAACTCATAAGGAGAGTAGCCCACCAGAAATAAAACTGCAAGTCATTTTTAACAGATGCTCAATAGGTGAAGAAAAATACCATCGGAAAAGAAGTTAGCATATATTAGATCATTGCAAGAAAGAGGCTTATTTCATACGTTATAAAGTTTTAAAAATATAAACATAGTCTGTCATAAAATGTAAAAGCTGCGAGCCTTAACATGACGTTTCCCAAGCTGTGTCATACCTACCAATGGCAATTACTTTACAGCTTTTTATTTCTACTATGTATAAAATAGAAATAATATGGAATTTTAACCAAATAACTTTTTTTAAACGATATAAAATGCAAATTATATCGTTTACCCGAATTACTAAACAAATTACTCATTTAACCATTTTGTACAATCTACACCCAAGTAACGAGTAACCCGAAATGAAAAATCCTCAAAAAATGGGCAATTTTGAACTTTCAAGGGTTATTAGTAAAAATCTGCCACCTCTATCGCTCATACAGACACATTGGAAGTCTTGGAATTTTTCCGGGCTTTTTGACCCATTGTCTACTTGTAAAATCTGATGATCAAGTTCAGGTTTTTTTGGTCGATTTGTATAATTTATTCCATTTGGAGCACTGCAAAACCTTGGAACACAAATCACTATACATATGGAGTTAATTTGGGGTACCAAATAATATCACTAGCAAATGTTACGATTATTATACGGTTATCGAATGAAGAGCGCTTCCTATTAACGTTGATTGAAAAGGCACAAGGTCACATATTTAATCAATGGTATGAATTATTCACACAAAAATTATATTCCAACACTTTTTTTTTGTTTCAGAAAGTACTAACACCGAATCCAAGATCGGAAAAATCCTAGCCAAATGTTAGACGCACATTTAAAGTCGCACCGTTTACATTTAACTCAATAATATAAATGTCGTTAACGTTTCCACTGTTCATAAACATCGGAAAAGTTCCTTTCACAAGACAAATGAAGTCATATTTTTTTTGCTCTTCAGAACTCCATAGCCCCTCTTTTTCTTAAGAAAAATCCTGTAGCCGGTATTTACATTCAAAAATCCTTTTGATATCCCGTAGTTAAAAGTAACCGCGTCGGGGCACCCCGTTTTACATCAAAGGCGTCGCTGGATTCATTGGGTGTCGAAACATCTTCGAATCAGTCAAAAGCGAAGGACGGGAGAGAAACACACAGAGAAGGGGATATATCGCCGGAGTGACAGCGGGAATTAACTTTAATTCGTATTGATGGATCTCAAAGCGTTAGTGTTTGTTTCTCTTCGACGGATATCAAAAGCTACTACGTCGAATTGGGCCTTTTAAATTATCACTGACGATTTGTTATTTTTTCACCGCTTTGAGACGCAGAAATAACGAGCGGAAGGGACATTAGATTTTAAATAAGATTACTGCCTCCGACAAAAATTACACCGACTATGTGCAAAAGAGAGATGATTAAAAATTCACATCAGAATTTACGAGAATGTAGAAATGGCAGCGGAAACTCATTAGAAAGGCCGCAAATCACGAGATTCGAATGTGGACAAAAGGTAAATTAGGAAAGGTCGCAGAGAAATAATTTTCATTGTAAAATTTACATAATAATGGTACTTGAAAGACTATGTCCAGACTACTAGAAACGAAGCTATTCAAGACATAATTCTTTAAGCCAAGGATCGTTGGGAATTTCTGCACACCCTAGTTCATCTTATCCTACTGCTAAAAATTCCTTCTCGGTCTAAGCTTCCACTGCTTAAGTTATTACTAACTAAAGAAAATCCTTAATAACTCTGGTACCATTAATCTGGCATTAGTCAAATTGGTACATCACTTAGATAAGAGATCCATAAATATTTCTGGAAAGTTTGAACTAGGAACGATTAAGGGTTGAATCGTAATCGCGATGAGCGATTTTCGGCAAGAGACGGTCACGTTCTAATGCCTCGGTGGGAGAGATGAACTCGTAGCAGCCAAGAGGGGGTGAGAAAAGGCGAACGTGGTCGGGTAAACTGCTTAGGCGAGAAGTGAAAAAGAGGATTCGCGCGGTATGCCCTGAGAGAAACAGTCGACTTAAGGCAAATAGCTAGAGGAGAAGTTCGATAAAAATTTGAAAACCGAGTCCGTTAAGGGGTGTAAAAAGCGAAAGCAAGAAAGGTAATGAGGTATCCTAAAATTTAAGAGAAGATCTTTTGTTGTACCTGTGCTGTGTATACGTTCCCTGGAGGATCGGTGAACTAAGACCAGGGCAGCTTCCTTGAACGAGAAACTCCTCCTGGCTGTGAACCACCTCGCCTAACAAAAAGGCCAACATCCTGTGTAATACGTAACTTAGCGTGGGCTTTCTTGAGGCCTTAAGGTATGTTTTTTTCATTATCTTGTCATCATTGACATCAGTATGTAGATTTAATATTTGTTGGGTCGTACTTGTACGAGGTCTAGGTAAGATTTTGTTCTGTCTGTTGGTATAATTAGTATCTGTTCTTAATTAATAATGTCTGTAATTAATTCTTGTTCATTGTTGGTGATTACATGGAAATTAGGATATGAAATAAATCATAACGCGAAAAATCTATTTTGTTTACTTTCTTCTACCACGTCCTAATTAGGGAAGGAGTAACCCATGCTTAATTATGCAATTATCCAATTTGTTGTTTCATGAATACATTACATTTCGATCAAAGATTGATCAGCAATAATTAATAAGCAAATAAATTACGGTTAGCTGGATTACATTTGTTTACCGCTGAAAAGGTACACCATGGCCCCTAACAAGTAACAGACCCCGTTTAGAGCAAATAATAGGTAAGTAAAAGATGTTACAAATTTAATGGATGTAAGTTATTTAATAATCTACCTCTATAATTCAAAGAATTAAACCTCAGTAAAAAAGCTTTAAACCATAAACTAAAAGGATGAGTAAAAAAATTTTTTTTTAGAAAAGAAAGTAACAAAATTAGCATTGTAGTACTATATTGTGTATATAATACCTACATAATAAGATGTTCCAAGCACTCTTACACATCAAGCAAATGTAAACTAGCTGTGTAATAATGTTTAACGCTAGACATGCGTTTACTGAGACGAAACCTAACAAAAAACAACTAAATTTTTATCGATAAACATGAAAAATCTAATTTAATGTAACATGTAATAAATTGTTCTATTTCTTATGTACGAAAATTATAGCAAATAAATAAAAAAAATTGCTTACCAGAATATCCTTAAGGACATTTACATAACTCATTTCATTTTTCGCTAGATAAAGTATACAATGATGTCACACAATCGAACTTTTTTCCCAAGGATTCCAGGGATTCCAATTTTATCTCAAGGATAGAATGTAGTGATTGGATTTAAGTGATCGAATTAGGATCCATAAGAACTAAGATTGGTTCGAGTCGATTTAAACTACCTCAAACAAAAAAGTCTAATCATAAATGAAATTGCAACGAATTATAAGATTTGTAAAATGAAAACACTACGAAATACATATATAATAGTGAAATAAGTCTTATTTTACCCACTGCGCCACTTTACATGATTTTTAGGCCCTTTCGCGCGTACTCATGTATCCTAGAAAAATAAAGAGGAAATGCCAAAAGTTTTAAATTTACCATATTTACGTATTATTAGATCAATCAATAACCAAAAACAGAGAAAAAATAGCATTTCAATGAAACCTATACAGGGGTTTTAATGGTGATGTAAGGATATAGGTATGCCATAAAACTCGAGATATTTTGTAGGCGCCGCTAAGGCAGGATTCAAAGTTGGCTAAAAGGGCTTTTTAATTATATAGGGGAAGGCATGCATTTCAAAGAAAAACTGCCAAAGTCAAAAGTTTGCCAAAGTCAAAGAAGAAATTTGAATAAGTTTTAATTAATTTCTTAAATTTAAATCATTTTATTTTTAAATCGAACCAACCCAAATCCGTCAAACCTGTTGAATACATTATTGAGATATTGGACAACGGTCAATTATAATCCTTGTGGTAAAAGTAATTAATTTTATTGCTAATTGTTCTTGCGAAAAAGCAAAAAAGCCATTTTATTGTCAGTATAACTCCTAAGTTAACTAGCAACAGCATTTGAAATGAAAACTTAATTGCAAGCAAGGACCAGCGGGAAAATATAATAGAGGTTATAACAAAGAGAGAAAACCAAATTTAAACTCGAAATTATGCAAAATGGTGAAATGGGGTTGCTGTTGAAAGCTAGAAACTGTTTTTTTGCGATTTTCAGCGAAGGGAGACCTCCTAACTTGCGGTTAAATACAAAAAATCCAGGAAGGAAGGAGGAAACCAATTGCTCTTTATTTTTATCTCACGCAAAAGTTGTTCAATGCACATGAATTTTTTTGAAAATACGCCCCTTTTTGGGCACTAAATAATCCTGTTTTTACTGTAATCTGGGAATCAAGTATTTTCCGAGATATTCGTATTTCTAGAAAAAAAAAACACCAATCTTCCACGAAAAATTTTATTTATATTTTTTTTTTCGATTTTAATATTTCGTATTGCTTCACTGTAACCGCTTAAATGTCTACTTTCAATTGGTATATGTATGTTGATGATCTGTTTTTCGTTATATCGCTGAAAAGTGCGAGAAACCAAAAAAAAACTTGATAAGTTGAAAGAGAAAATATTTTTTGCTATTTAATTACTCAAATATCTTTATAAATAATTGGTATGGTTTTTATTATAAACAAATAGAAATAGCTCGGAAAGTTTTATATCTTTATAGCGGCCAAAAAAACAAAGATTTTAAAAAATACACCCTATGCCCTTTTAATCCCGGGATTGCTCCCTTTTTGAAAAATCGTCACGAATTTGTTTATAAAGATTAAGACGTGAAATTTTCAATTCCGGAATTCGAACTTTCATTTCCATGCAATAAATTCGATTTTCCGGCACTTCTCGATTAAGATTAAATATTTAAATATTTGCCCACTGGGATAACGTAATGAAATTATTTTTATTATTTACTATTTATTATTTACTATTTAACCGATCTGGCTCATACTAAGAACTTATTTAAAGCCTTTTGATACTTATCTTGCGGAGGTAAAAAACCGCATTTGACCATTATTTAAAAGTTATTTACAATGTAAAAGTACAGAAACCCATTCGGCGGCCATCGAGGTGATACTTGACCTGCCTCCTTTGCACTTGGTGGTGGAAAGCGAGGCGGGGAAGGCCGCGTGCAAGCTGTAGGATTGGGGAGCATGGGGTGAGGGAAGCAATCCGCTATTTGGCGGCGTGCAACCAGCGGAAACCAATTCTATAAATAAGGCACAGATGCGTGCCTCTCAACAGGTTCGACAGGAACTATTCCATAGTAATGCCCAAAAGGGAGGACTGGAAAACTCCGAAGAACATAATCACGGAGTATGGACTTGTCTGGTTCACGGATGGGTCACACACGGAGCAAGGCTCCGGGGCAGGGGTCGCAAAAGTTATGCCGCGGGTATCACAAACTATATCCCTAGGGATTCACTGCACAACTTTCTAAGCAGAGATCTTCGCCATCCTTGCTTGTGCACAAAAGAATATTACAAGGAAATACCGTAAACAGCGCATAGACATATGCTGTGATACTCAGAGGACGCCAAAGACTCTGGGGTTGCCCAGAACCTGATTCAAACATACCCTAGAGTGCCAGAGAACCTTAGAGGAGTTGGCTAAGCGAAACATGGTTCGCCTAATGTGAGTGCCAGGGCATAATGGCATTGAAGGGAACGAACTGAGGTCGACTGACCCGGCTAGTGGCGGAGACTCTCCTCGCTGGCCCAAGCCGGCCTGTGGAATTACCAAGGCGACTACAGTGGGACACTTCAGAAGACGCCTACGAGCGGAATTCGAAGAACACTGGAGTCAACAGGACCACCATCGACAATCGAGGGCTTTCATTAAAGGCAGGAAGCATATACGCACTCTAACCGAAGTTCTGACCTGGCACTGGACGCTGACCTACCATATACACAATATGGAGATGAAAGACGACTCACTGTGCAGGTTCTGTTGGGAGGAAGATGAAACCCCCTATCACGCCTTGTGCAACTACGAGGCACTCGCAGGGGTCAGGTGGACAATCTTCGGGGTAAAAAAGATCTCCCCGGAAGAAGCGAGGAACTTCTCACTAGGAAGCATAAGTATTCACGGGGAAAGTACGACTAAGCTGAGTCCTCAGTGGGGGCACAATGGACTGCAGTCTAAGTGTCGCCTGAAGCACTCCAGTTTCTTTCATTCATTCATATAAAAGTATTGTAAAATAGGGGTTTTTTGCAAATATCTTGAAAACGGTCAAATTTTAAATTAAGAGAAAAACAAATTAAAGGTTTTTTTATTACTTACAATTATTTGAAAAGATTTTTCCATTTGCACTTGAAATGATTTATTCGTGGAAAACCGATTTTCTTAACAGAAAATTTCGATTGTTTATTTATAACGAAGGCAAAATTGACTGTACTAATTTATGTATTTTTCTTTGCATATCTACAATCTTTAAGCAACCAACAATGTAATTTCATAACGCAGTCATTTCATAGCATGTAATTACTTATAATGACTGGGTTATAGATGATTGTAAACTCATTTGTGAAGAATGCAAATTTTGTATTCACCTATACTCTTGTGGTTGTTTAGATAATTTCATTAACAGAAACGTATGGAAAAATATTTATGCTGTATGTAACATACAGATCAAGACTTCTAATTTGCCAAGATGTAATGTTTTCGTAAAGCCTGGAATTATAAGTGAAGAACTGATTAGTGATAGATTAAAAACATAATTAGAAATTTAATTGTTGTTTTCTCCCTTTGTTATGACTCCCATTATATTTTCTCGCTGGTCCTTACCTGCAGCCATTTTGCCAAACAGTCATAAAGTAGTACAACAATGTGATTTTTTTTACTAGGCCCATGTAAAGAAAATTGTAAAGGAATATCCCTGGCTGCCGAACGAACAAGAGTTGTGTACGATGTTTAACAAGTTTGATATGTTTAATATATGACAGACTTTTCATGCCCTTTTATTTTCGTCAGCGGCACGGCGAGAATCAAGAGGTGGATAGGTTGTCAACTTTGACATTGGCGCTAGATTTTTCAAACTTTCAGAGTTACAGAATTTCCTCTGGCGCCAGTTTTTATAGATATTGCTGTCTGTAGGTCCGGGTGATTTAAACTCAGGAGAAAATCCAGGAAGTTCATGAAAATAAATACAAAATTCTGCAAAATCCTCGTTTTATTGTATTTAAAGAAAAATTCTGCAACAGTATTAAACACACGAGTCAATTATTATTAAGAAGAAGAAAGAACTTATTGTTATTTATTTTCGGTGGGAAAATAAAAACACTGCTTCATTTCAGGCGATTATCGGACTGAGCGAATGTGAATTGGATTTACGGAAGTATTAATACGTTATTTACAAATATACAAAACTAATTAAACGCAGCGGAATTAAGCGGCCTACTATAATAACGTGCAAGCAAAAAAATTATAAAGCAGAAATGCCATTAGGCGGAGAATGGAGTGCAATAAGTAACGGAGAAACTACTTATGATCGTCAAGCGAGAAGAGTCATGAAAATCAGGAATCAAAGTTTTGACGGTAATTACGGACTCGAGGAAAACTACTACGTTACGATCGGGAAAATTACGGTGGTAACGACCCAGTAGGGTTAACAGGCAATTCACAAGGCAATTCAGTTCTCTCTACGAAAGGATGTAAGTGAAATTGCTTAAACACGGTTCCTGTAAAATTAGCTTTGTTACAAATATAGTTGTTTATTATTATCTACCAAAGTATGAAGAAAACAAATTGAGAAACAAACAATTTTATTGTTCAGCATAAGAACAAATAACACACACTTATTCCAACGATTTGTTTAACAACACTATACAATTACGCAAGCAATTATGAACTATGACAAAATGATTCAGGTCATTCATTTTCTTTTTCTCTAGCACATTAGTTTCAGTCTCTCTTTTTCTCTTATGATTATAACCCCATGCATAAGGAGGAGAAAGAACGAACTACGCACAAAAACATGTGGTCCCCATTGGGCAGAATGAAATGCTCAGTCTATATTTATAAGTCTTTGGTTGTCTGAATGTAAGTTACACTTGCGTTCTTGTACATTGGTAAGTTAATAAGTATTCAAGCATTATTGCTAAGAATATTGTAATATTACGTAAGCATCTACAATGGATTGCAACGAAAATGCAGTGGTGACTCGCAACGATGTAGCAGAAACGGCATTCAACGTAGCTGCAGAAAAAGATTTCCAAGCACTGAGCGAAATCCTTCCGGCTAAATCTGAAGAAAGGTATGGACCGTCATTGGACATTATTAATAAATAGACAACATTAAAAATAAGATCTAGCATTGATTAGGAATTATTGTTGGCTTATGTTTACGAAAAGGTAGGTTTGTTATTTAGATTTTGTATACAATAAATCTAATAGGTATATTAGCTATTTTAATCCAAGACTTTAAAATCGTTAACGTTATGGAGCTAGATGGAATGCTGAAAGCTATGCTTCAAGTTACAGAAGAAATTGACGAATCCAGGTATAAGAAACTGCTTGCCTTTCTGAAACGAGGGTATCAGGCCAAGAAGTCGAAAATATGGTTTTGAATATCATTGACATTCCTGTCATGTGATGATATTCCCTAAATACTGTTTCAGATGATGAGTTGTTTCTGATGAAACTTATGCTACTTCATGGGACAAGTGAGGTATGTCGAGGTGACTGTTAGTGCCATATTAGTGGTGACATTCCATGATACCAAGACGAGGAAAAACATACATTTAGAGTAACAAGAGATCCAATTGGTGTTAACAGAGTACAATTGTATCGCCGATATACAGGGTGTTCGGTACACCTGCGGCAAAATTTTAAGGGGTTATTCCTTGCGCTATTCTAAGAACATTTTGTTCTTTGGTGATTTTTGAAAGACCGTTTCATTTCACAGATACAGGGTGAAAAAATTTGCGAAAACCATTTTCTATATTTGTTAAAATTGTTATTGTAAAGAAAAGTATGGCGAACGACAATGGGTTTAGCAAGTCCAAAAATATTTTTACAACGAATTGTTATTTTGTATCGGTCGTATTTATTTAAGTACATTGAGTGATGTTTGGCTGTTTGAAGTGTAGTTAGTGAAATCCTCTATCGTGAATTATACGAACGCCGACATGACTGACATGAATTTCTGGTATGGACTTTCTGAGGGCAATTCATCACAAGCTAGGCGGTTGTACATTCAACGGTTTCTTGACCGTATGTCCCCGACTGAAAAATCTTCCAAAACATTCGTTAACACACACAACGTTCGTTAACACAAGAACATGACACAAGAACATTGAAACGTAGTGAAGGCCCAGGAAGACCAATGACAGCAAGAACGGTACAACTGGAACAAACTGAGCTGGACATGATAAAGGTAAATCCAGGTAGTTCAACGTGAAAAATTGCAAATACTTTGAATGTAAGTAATTGGACTGTTTAGAAAATTCTTAAGAACAAGTTGTTGTATCCATACTACGTACAATGCGCTCAGGCACTACTACCTGTTGATTTTCCTCCACGTATTGCATTATGTCAATGGCTTTTGCAAACATTGGTTCAAATTTCTTGATTACTGACCCAGGTTCTTTATACCGATGAAGCGAATTTCTTAGGAAATTTAATAATAAATTTCCACAATATTACAATATGTGGGCAGATGAATATCCACATGACATGGTTGAAGATCGTTTTCAACAGTAGTTCTCATTGAATGTTTGCGTTGGAATTGTGGGTGACTGTCTAATTTGACCGGTATTTCTACCAGGAAGGCTAACTGGCGAGGTATATCGCAAATTTTTAGAAGAACTGCTACCTGGTTTACTAGAGGATGTACCATTGGCAACAAGAATTTCAATGTGATTTATGCATGAAGGTACACCACCATATTTAAGTTTGGTTGATGGTGAAGTTTTAATAGCAACATCGCTGGATTGGTCGAAGTGGATCACACGTATGGACTGCTCGATCCCCGGACATAAATCCTCTAGGTTATTTCTTATGGGGTAATCTAAAGTCATTAGTTTACGCTACTTCAGGGGAAAATTTTGACGACTTGCGAAGTCGGATAATTGCTGGGTGTAACTCAATTAGAAACGAACCTGGTCTGTTTGAAAGAGTTTGGCAGTCACGTTTATTGCGGATTAAATAACTTAACATGTACTTTTGGATAATAAAATATTGTTACTATCGAAAAAAATTTCACCTTGCATATTTGAAATGAAACGGTTTTTCAAAAATCATCAAAGAACAAAATATTCTTAAAATAATCCAAGGCATATCCTCTTAAATTTTTGTTGCATGTTTACCAAACAACCTGTATAAGTATGAGACCATCACATACCCCGCACAGATGGCTATTTGTAAATTACAAAAATGATACGTGTACTCAACAGCCATTGGGAATTCATAAACTATTTAAACAATCCCAAGAAAGTAAAAGAATTTTTAGAATCAGATGAAGCTAGCAGATATACGGTAAACTGTTTGAAAAGAACATCAGCGAATAGAAGCTGATATACAAACTCAAAAGAGGCATGGTGGATGGCGATCCAGCACTATTAGCATCGTTGAACCGATTTACGTAGCAGAAAATTAAGATAATATGAAGAACATGACAACAAAAACAATTGAAATGAATGAAATAGTCATAAAGGATGCGTCAAAAAGGATGCATGGCAGTACCATACCAATGAAGACAACGGAAATTGTCCAGGTTGAAGAAATTGACTGCTTTCTTGTGCCCTCTTTTTTCCTGTTTAAATTGTACCTCAAACTTCCATACAAAATAGCAGCAATAAAATTATTCCGTAGTTCGTTTAATTTTATTTCCTGGTATTTCTAGACAGAATAAACTAGGTAAGTAATTATTGTTTCCTTATTACAATATTTTTATTTACAATATATGAGTTTTTCGGCACCGATACGAAAAAATAAAGTATCTACCAAGGAAAGAAATGGATGATTTCTTTACTTGGAAATATTTAAATTGCTCAATCCGCTAGGCTCGAGATTCCTTATTTCCTTGTAAGCAAATACAAAGGTTAGTTAAAACGTGGTTCCAAAAAATGGATCATTCACCATTTAAACATCAGTAAATGTGCCATTTTTCAAAATCTATCAACGTACTGTTTAGAAGATACATATTTGAGAAAAATTGAAATAAGGATGCCATTTTTAAAGAGACGTTACTTTCGTTACCTTCCTTAGGAAGCATTCCCATGAGGTAATTTGGATAAAATCAGACTAAAATCACCTGTAGTATGTGAAATTTTTTGTCGGCACACCTTCTGGATACGCTACAGACGATTCGAATCGAGAACCCTTCGGTTCTACTTGATTGGTTCCTGTGCAGCGCGAAGAATAATTTCGGTACCGGATTCTGCGCTACGGTTAATTTTAGGTCTTAATCACGGTCCCGTGGAGCGAAAATCTTGGGACGGCGATAAAAAAGAAACGATCGCCGAAAATTTTCCTGGCAGTTACGCGTGGCGATCCGGACGGATCCGTTAACGTAAACAACATTTTTAATAAAAATTCCTGGGCCGTCACGTAGGTACCTACCTGAGGGATTCCGGGGGATCTCGCTCCGGAAGACCCCAAAGGAGACTTGGAAGGAAGGTGAAGGATTTTCAGCCGCGGGTCCGTTCGTCCTTCCCCTTTCACTTCGGAAAAACTGAAAAAACGCGACCCGGAAAAAGCCGAAAAAAAAATTGAATGTCGGCGCGCGATCGCGTAAACTCGCACTTATGTCGACGTTGCGATCTTCCAGCGGCGACTGGAGATGCAACAGCGTCCGGCGGCGTGCCGACGCTCGAACGCGCCGGCGTCCCTGGAAAACGTACGGGAAAAACTCTCCTGTTTTTCGCCCTTTTTCGCCGCCTTCACCCCGAAACGCCTAAATTGATTTCGCGCGGGAGGATCACGGGAAAATGGATCACACGACGACTCAAACAGGACGATTTCAAGTACCCGTGAATTTGTTCCCTAGGGACCGGAACACCTAACGGTACGGACAAACAGCAATCTTCTAAACGTCGGCGCAATCGTGGAATATTAATTCCCATTTAATTCATTTACATAATCATGTTCGTTAGATCCTCTATACATTGAGAATCTGCAGTTCGCCGGCGGATAATTTCGTCCCAATTTGTTTAAACTTATACTTAGTAAAATATATTTTTAGAATCACCTCATTCAGAAGCACGTCATTCTGAACAAAAATTCTCTTCGCTGTTTTTTCCTTAAGTTCATAGTCTTTCAATAACATTAAAATCGGAATAGTTGCAGTTTTCACGTTTTTCAGAGCCTTGAGTTGGTATGCAAAATACGACTATTTTTAAGGAGGTTCCCTAGTTGAAACATGAAAAATTCCACTTCACTAAATGGAAAAACCAAATCCATCAGAATTCCACGAACATTTTTTGAAGTGGGATATAATAAAATGCACATTACACATATTGCTTGAAAATAGAAAATTTATCATACACAAACTATAAATAATAATAAAATTTGAACAAAGCAAAACAGGACGTAGAAATGAATAAAAACTGTAGATTTTAAAAAACAACAACAAATGTGTTTTTAGGTGAAAATAATAAAATCTAAAGCACAATGTCAAATCTTGTAAATTTCATTGCTTTAAACTTGTTTTATATCTAAAGGAATATCGTAATTATAACAACATTCTTCTCTTTGCAGTTCTGAACTGATTTCAAGTATGAGTCTTCACATTGGCAATAGCATTTTCTTCCTAGTGTTACGGTTCTATTTGTTCGCCGCCTTGTAACTATTCTTATTTCTGATTCCGATAAAATTTCAAATGAAAATTTCAATTTCTAAAAAACTTTTAATAACATTCATACATGCAATTTTGTTCTAGAGATAAGTAATATCTTAATAGTTTACGAAGAATTTATTCCCTATCGCCAAGAACCATCTGCTTACCTGACGTGTGCAACGACGTCCTCCATTGGCGACCGGAACGTCAGAGAGCGTTTATTGGTCGAATGATAGGGACTTCAAGAACAAGTTGCTGATCCTGGCTCGGTTTTTAGTTGGAGGCATGGCAGGACGTCAGGAGTTTGGCTTGTGGAGAGCGTCAGTCACGCTGGAGCCTCGTGCTCGACAGGAGGTTTGATTCGCGAGGTGCCTTCGAGATTTATGAATTGTGTTTGAATCTGGGACTTAAAATTATAAGGGGAAGTAAGGGCAGTTTTGGTATAACTAAGCAAGGAAAGTGTTTAGGACCATTAGAATCCGAAGTGACGCCTTGTTAGTAATACGGCCTTGCATGGATAAACCATTCCTTCATTCCTGCTCATGCCCTTGGAAGAGCGACCCCTCCGGTGCTGTTTAAGTTCGCCACTTAAGTGATAGTGTCAATCTAAGTTATGCGCCCTTTATTCACTTGTCGACAAGTCAAAACAATTGCAATTAAGTGATATTTATGGGTTCGGACTTTGGGGAATGGTTTAAGATTAGGCGATTTGTATACACTTTGGGGATTGGTGATATTATAAATATTAGTTAAAAATTTTGTAAGATTTATTCAAAAAACATTTATGTTTAAAACTTTGAAAAGTATTTGTTAGAGGATTAGCTGAAAAGAAGATGCAAAGCGTGAAAAGTCGTTAAACGGATTTCCTCCGTTACTATTTTTATAAGAGATTACTTTAGTCCAAAACCCTATGGTATTACTAATGAATTGCCATTCAAATAAAATATTTTCTCTGTTGGGTTGAAGTAATTTCTACAATTGTAAGTAGACATTTAAAGCATTCTAATATATTAAGCTTAATTTAATAACTTTTAACGCATTACCTACGGAAAATCTACTGACATTTATTTTATTTCATCAATATTATCCAGAAATCTCTGTAATACTCCCTTATCAATTTTATTAACAAATAGATACGCTTATTTCTTAAAAGCGCACAGGAGGCATCGTCTTACGTTGACCAGAAGAAATGTGACTTTCATTAGAAATAACATGGGAAGTGCAAGGTTTTTAAGGACAAACGGGGAAACATTAAGCAGTTACAACAACGAAGAAGACAGGAGTATAGGCTAATTTCCGCCGAAGTAATTAGAAATGTCCAAAACGAGTTTCAGTTCCGTTTAGGATACTGTCAGTTAGTTATGGACAAACTTTTGAGTATTTATTGAAGAAACATATTATTTGAGTTGATATCAGATAGATCAGATGATCAGATTTCTCCATTTCCGAATTAGTTGATGTTTATTAAGTGTCCTTTAAACGACAAGGAGTAAAAATTTGATATCTGGTATATCTTGACATACCCTTTAAGAATAATCATTAAAAAATTAGTATTGCTGTTTGGGAAAATAGTAGATGACATCATATCTCAAATTTGGTGCACGCTGCATAACATTTGCTTACATCAAAAAGAACACAATTCAAAATACTACTTGACCTATCCTTGACATATCTCCAACAAAAAAACTGTCTTTGATTTACTGAATTTATTTCAGGTAAGAGACACGCACTGTATTTCTTGCGTCCGTTTTATGCTTTTTAGATTCACTGTGAAATTTCAGTTCTGAGTAAATGAGCAAGAAAAATTTGTAAACAAGCATTTTTGCATTCTTCGCGTGCATTTTCTTAATGTTCTCTCGACGTTGTGCATATTATTTTAACCTCTCTTCCTTCTTCCTCCTATTAGGTTTATGGGCTGAGCAACAGGGTCACTGTCACCCAGGGCCAATGTGCTTCATAAGCTCATCCTTCTAGATTACTGAGAGCCCTTGCACGTGGTTGGTTAATTTAATTTGAAAACATAAAATAGTGGTTACACTCCACTTTTACAACCACGACACTAATATATTTTTGATTGCTATGCTACTAAGTTTTATTTGTTAACTTAATTTATATTTTATTTTTACACGTTACCATTACAGGCCGGGGATGTATTTTAACCCCATTTCATCAGATGTTCTACCATACCAATAACTACCAAATTTTACTACTAGAAAGCATTTCCCGGTCCACCAGATTTAGTGAAAATTTTGTTAAGTTTGTGACACTACAAATGTTATAGCTGACGTACTGAGTATATGGCAACATAGCTTTGTTCGACATATTTGTAGACCCATCTAGATTGAATACCATAAATCTATTATCGCCAATTGGAATCTCCTGCTGGATTTTATATTTTTGATTCAACCCCTATTTTAAGTTCAGATAAGAGCCCTATTTTATCAGAGAAGAGTTTGATAGACGTCATCGTGATAATTAAAGCTCTGATTGGTGATGAAACCGCCGATTTCGATACAGAATATGCAATGAGAAATGATTCTTTATTGGAATATTTTGACGTTATAGTCATTAATTCCAAAATTTTTAAATATAGACTTCACAATAAGTTTTTTTGAAACTAATCAAATTTTGGTCAACGCTTAAGCTCACATTCACTTACCTTAATTTGACTTAAAGTATATTCCAAAATAGTTGATAACACGGCTTCCCATTATAAATTTAAAAATGTGCCACCAAACACCCTTGGGTTGTTCAAAAGAGTAAAGTACTAACGTTTCTTCGTTAGAAATGCGCGTTGATATAATTACTTTCGATATGTCCTCCCTCTGTCGAAAAAGAAGCAGGTAGGAAATACAATGGAATCCGAAGAATAGGGCAAGGGGAAAACGAAACAAGTTTCGGACCGTGTCGCGCGTTTGGGCATATATGAGAATCTCTATATGCTTAACACAATAATATTATATTAACTGGATAAATGATATTGCCGTAATAAGATTAGACAAAAATATTTTCTCATTTTTGTTAGGCTTGAAACTGACAGTTTAAAGAAGCTGGCGTGATTAAAATTTTGCCAAATGGTAATCCGTCAGTACTATAACTAAATCATTATACAGATACAAATATACAAATACAAAATACAATACAATTAAATATCACAGCACCTACAGTTTTAAACAACTACAATATACCGTCATCATTATTATCGTAATCTAGATCTGATGTTTCGTCATTTATTGCAATGATAAGGCGTGCTATTACATGCTCATTAAACATATCGACTAAATTCCATAACGTTTTCCTCTTGTATTGCATGCTGTATACATTTCTTCCAATTTTCCACAGTTAAGTATTATTCATGCCAAAGTCTCTATACATCTTCTAATTTGAATGTAGTACTTGTTCTCGCTACTTTACCTTTTACTTGTGCCCACACTAACTCTATAGGTTTCAGTTAGCAATGGTATGGGCGTAAACGAAGTACAATTATCCCGACTTGTTTAGACGTTTCATCCATTACATATTTCTTATAATTTTGTTTGTGTTGCTTAAAGATATGCGTAAGTTCCTATTAAGCAACGTATTATTAAATGTGATTTTTCCCTTTTAAACAATTAATTATTTTTCCACGGAAAAGTTAGTAATTTTTCCAGTAAATGCGTATGGTACCTGGTCTTCTCCAACAAATTAATGATCTCGTCTTTATCAAAAAGCAAAACTCTTGTATTACATTTTTTATAAATTCGTTATCTTTCGCAATACAATAATTATTTTGCTGGGTAGGTATTACTTTATTCGATTAAAAAATGATCTTTATGATAAATGACAGTTTTACCAAAATCATCGATTTCTATTGGTTTTCGTCCTGTATGGTTTTTTGGCTTGACAATCCTTCCATGAGTTTTCCTTTCTTTCAGAAAACGGTCAATTGTAGCTTTCCCAATTCCTGTCATCTTTAAAAAAGTTGCGATGATTTCCCGAACAGCAATGTTTGGGGCATTATGAACCAATGCATGAATCACATTCAATATAATGGTCGTTTCTCGTATGGAATAAGTAGTTATACTTATAAGTTTTCTCAGGGTAGAAGTTGACGTTGTTGCCATTAATACACATTGCACAATACGACTAGCGTTAAAATACATGACATTTACACTGATAGAAATATCACAACACAACTGACTTGGTGATGTTGCTTGGTTCTGATGTAGTCTTAAAGTGCGGTCTATACCTACATACAAATTATAATACTTAAGTAGTGGGACGACGTTCCGCAATAATCGTTTCATAACAATGGATTTATCACCGTAAATCTAATTAAAACCCATTAACAACGATTATGAGAGATTGAATGACAAGGCTGAATATTTTTCCGTGTAAGAAATGAGTTGTGAACTAATACCTTCTCATATTAGTAAATTATAGGTCTTGTAGTTCTAAAATAGTACCTAAGTATTCAAATTATAATTATGTACATTGTTTCTACAATTTTGCACATTTGCTTCATGAGAAATGCTGCGCTTATGATTCACAGCTAATTCTTCTTTGAGCGCCATGAATAAATTTAGGTACTTGCTCGCCTTTGTCGAGGTACCACACTTGACGAATAAAAAATATTAAATTCGTTTCTTGTAATTATGAAGTTTTCTATATTCAATTAATTCTTAGTTTTTCTAATGACAGGCCCACGCTTAGACTTATTGGCCCGAAATTGAAAATTCGCCAAATATGAGTGCTGATAATTATTTTGCTTTAGGAGAATTGCTCCACACTTTCTCTCATAACTTGTTCGCTCTTCTAAATATAGACTTTCCTGTGCAACAATGGGACTTCGTATTAGTCACGATGCTTCTTAAACGTAATGACAGTCGAACCGCTGCCACCCAGGAAGGCGGGATAGGCACATCTCATTCTCATAATATGTAGTTCCTTAACTCAACAGGGCTTTTTAATTTATGAATGTAGATGATTTATAAATCATCGACATTCATTGCCCAGCAATCTCCTATTAAAATGTTCGCTTTGTCACAAATAGAATTTAAGTGCCTAAGTCCATTGTATTAGGTACCACAATACAAATCCCAAATTAACTGAGTTCTTAATGTTACTGCGCAGGCGAATCTACTACCCAATCGAATAAAAGTGTAATGCATGCAAGACGTATTTCGATTCGAAATGGGAAAATTGCAAAAAATAAGTTTTTTTAACTGAATTAAAATACTCGTCTTAATAAAAGTTTCCACTTTTTTATTTAAAAACAATTTTTTTAAATTTAACAATTTTTATTTATTCAGTTGTTAACATTATGACCTACAATTGCGGAAATAAATCAACCCTTTAACTTAAAATTGACCATAATAAATTTCCAAAAAAGTTTATTTCATAGTGATAAGATTTTGAAGCTTCCTCAAAAATAATTCTCTTGTCTTGAAAGTAGTGGGAAGAATCAATCAGAATTGCTTAAAGTGAAAATCAAAACGTCAAATCGAAACCTCCTGAAAATGTTGCTACAACTCCTGTAACAATAAACTAATTTTAACTTTTTTTAAATCTAGAGTAGCACACGAAAATAATAACTACTTGGTCTTTTTTGTAATAATTGTTCATAAATTTCTTTTAAACAATTATTTTTCGAAATTATTTTTTTAACAATTAATTATAATATTATTTTTAATATTGTATTGTCTTACAATTGTGGGAATTCATTATTGATAACGATGCTAACTGAAATTTTTGGTGAAAAAAACGTATTTTCACAAAAAATATCAATCCAAGCAAATTAAAATTCACGAGTATCTGTAGATTGCAACAAACAGTCGCTAGTAACATGTTTAAGTTAAGTTATTTTATTAGTAAAATTTCGCTCCATTTCTGGTGTTCAATATGAGAAGAAATATTATCCTATTAAGGAATTTTAATTATGGAAATCAAAAAATTGATAAAGACAAGTTTGAAATTCTGATAGTTTGATGAAAAATAGATTCCTTTTTCCCTTTTTTGGCAAGGTGAAGTTTTGTAAACTTTTATAAACACGCTGACTACCAAGGTGTGAAATATTTTGATAAACGACACATCTTGTACCAACAAGCACGGATAACACAATAAACAAATACGGATATAAATAGAAAGAGGACAGGCGAGAGAGATACGATCGGCCGAACGATCTGGACAGAAAGTGGCCAACCAGTCGAGCCAGTCTGGCGGCGAGAAGACCGAGAAACCCAACCGCCCCGAAGGTGCTCTCTGACCCGCCTCGCACTGTGGAAATCCGAAGGTTCAGACAACAGCCCTCTATTATGTAAGTCGCCACTCTCGCCTCTCACGCTCCAGCTCTTAGTATTCGCTGTGCCCGAATCTCTTTTCTTTTATTTAACATTTGTATGTTTTTTTAGTACCCCGACTTATACGTACTCCGCTTCAGGCGAGAATGAAACCTTTTCTTCTTTTTACTTCGGTCATTAGTTTTATTCACAGAAAACTCTACCCGCTGTGGCTACCAATCCGTACCTCACGTAGCCGCGACATATAACAACCTATTTATGAAATCTCTGACCATAAGTATATGCTAAACACATAACATAATGGAGTGAAACATATTTTTTTACATTCTTTCCTTGTTTAATAGCGATCAAGAATTTAGTTTGAAAAATGAAATAATCTTCTTGCTCAGGAAATGAAAGAAGTTCTGAGGAACTCCTAACATAAGCAAAAGCGTCATGAGCAGAAAAGTGACATCAGATACGCGAAATGCACGTCTAAGCGAGCACAAGTGCTGTTATAGGGTATGAAATTGCTGTCCCAGGTTCACAGTGACGTAAGCGCGGATAGTAAGTGCTTTATAGAACAATAATCTACTTAGTGGTTTGGTAACTCAGTTTATCGACCAGGATGTTTAATGGTATTTCTCTACCCGACTACGTTAGTATATGTTTCCCAGGGTTTCCCAAACTTTTCTTAGTCGCAGCGCCTTTTTTCAATTAAAATATTTCCACGCTGCGTTAACTTAAATAAAAGTATGCCTATTCGTAAATAAGAAATTAAAAACAAATAAAACTCGTATATATTCATATTTTTATTAACATTAAATTAACAATTAATGTAATGGATGAGCCTGTAATTCAGTACACACTTTCTCAAATCGTGGAATCAATCTGGACACGGCCACCCTTATTAACTTTTCCACGTTCATTTTTGCTCCATATTTGCTTTTTATTACAGTGACCGTCTAAATCCCAGCTTCGCACAAATACCATGTCAAAATGGAATTAAAATCCGCTGAGCTTCATCACTTATGTTAAAAGGGGATATTAAGATTCTATTGAAATCCAAAATTCTGTCATTTCCACGCTACCAATTTTGCTTTCAACCTGTTATCGCAAGATAACTCAATTAGATTGTAAATCCATGCAAACTTATCGAAATTTTTATTTAAAAATGTTATGCAAACCAGATAAATAGCTGTTATAAGTCTTACCCAAACGTGGTTTTTATATCTCGAGAAGGATAAAGTTCATTCGACGTTAAAAATTGCTGTTAATATTGGAAAACAATCTTTACCTGTATCTTCATTGAATTTTCTTTTCCATAGTTTGAGCACTTTTATAAAAGCTGATTTTTCCCATTGATTTCAAACTGTGTATGTTTTTCCCAGCACAGAGCGATTATAAGAATTCAGCTTTTCAAAAATCTCGAAGTCTTATTAAACAATTGGCATCGGCAAAATATTCCTACATCTTTGTACCTGTATCTGTAATTTTTAAGGAAAACAACCATTTCTTATCACAATTCAAAGGTACATAATAAAACATTATCACAAGAACCCTCGTACACTGGTATAGTCCAACAAATACGATTGTTTTGCTCCAACATCATCACAGTTTTTTTAGAAAGCCTTGCATTCAATGGGCGAGATATAATAAACTTTACCATATTCACCACACACCTAATCCAGTGCAGGACCCAAATAATCTGAACGAAGCGCTTCCTTATGAATAATACAATGGGTCCACAGTGTATTTTTTCAAATTATTTTCCGATATGAATGTACCAACAATCTAGAACATTTTCTGAGCTTTCGCTCCTGCAATGATATTGAAAATTCCTAAAGTTTTGATTTTATATACAGCCCCGGTATATGAGCTCGGAAACCTTAACGTAAAACCAAGCTAACGCGAACAGCGATCACCCCCTTTCTAACACCTTCGCTGTACTAACTTGAGAGATTGCGGAGAGAAGGAGTGGAACGAGAAGGTGTGTGTACATGTGCGCGGTATGGCTGCTCCTTCGGTCTCGTATGTTAGAGAGAGTGGTTGATGTGGTTTTGGGGTGAGCACGGAGAGCCATGCGCACCTGCAGCAATACCTACAGTACCTATTCGCAAGCAACTGAGGCAAAATGAGGCGGAAAGTTATATTTGTGCGCACGCACGCTTGTGTGTACTGACTCACTTTCATAGACTGTTCTATTTTTTCAACTATCCTATCCTCAACAAGTGCAAATAGCTTCGAGGAGTTTCTCTTCACTCTTTACTACTACAGCAGCCGGTGGAATACGTACGTCTGCGTTGTACGAGGCCTCTCGAATAAATGAATGAGTGCAGGTGGTTCACTTTACTTGTTTTTTTCCCAATAAAGGTACTTACGCTTCCCAGTGGAAGATTCATCGCGTCTTCCGAGGAGATCTTATCAATCCTGAAGGTGTTCAATCAGGCATCTGCAAGGATCTTGCAGTGGCACAAGGTGAAGTTCCTACAATTCGCGATTCTGTAAGCCACCTTGTAAGATGCTAGTAAAACGTTGTTTGGTATTGGTGCTGTTAAAACAATGTATTTTTTGTTGTTTCAGTTCTTTTAACACCCTGGCAAAATAATCACGAGATTTACCAGCCATGCTATGGTGATCAGCTTCTAAATGGCACTTCAAGGTGCTTGGAAGCATACACCCAGTGGCCAGTACATTCATACATAATACACAACGTGGGCTCCCTTCTCCATTAATTTTTGTTGACGTAAAACCATTCTAAATAAACGTAATCGTATTTACCATATTTTCGTTTTTTCACACTGCCCCACTCATGCCGCACTGGTCGACGGATACTTTCAAAAAATTCAAAAAAGTTATCAATTATCAAGATACAAGAGACAAAATCAGAAGAGCTATAGCGCATTTCACGTATCTACGTCGCTAAGCCTTAAAAATCTACCACGGGTCTCGTACTACCTCTCTTGTTGTATCGCACAGTGCAGTTTCCATCCTCTAAACGTTTGTCGCGTATCAGAACGTCGTTCTTGAAAATTGTGATGAACGCGCTTAATTAACCATCAAAAAACAAAGGGTTGCAATAATTTAATCACCGAAAATTTGGTATTTTCTTAAGCAATATTCAAAGATAATTTAAATATATATATCAAACTATTGGTTGACGGAGACTATGACCGTCTACTGGGTTTACAGCCTTTGGGCAGGGAAGAAAACTCTTTTTACTCGTAAAAGCTTTCGATTTTATTTCAAAATCATCTTCAGTCAGTCTAAAATGATGAATTGGTATTAACTATGAATCGAACGGTGAATAAAATTGGAGATCTCTATACCAAGCTGAAAGGCCCTACTAACGAATGGGACTTGTCTGGTGTAGTGTATAAGATTTCACGTTCTGATTGCCAAGCTAACTACATTGATTAAACCCCTAGAAACCTCAAAGATCGAATTGTGAGTCATAAAAGTGACATTAAAGTAAAAGCGGATGCATGTGCATTGTCACAACATGCTAGGAAAGATGCCCATAACAGCATTTTTAATGACACAACAGTTCTAACTAGAGAGAGAGAGTAACGCTTTTAAAAGAAATTTTATCGAAATGACACATCCAACAAGAAAATAAACTTATCAACAAACGTAGTCACATTCAGAACCTGAATTCAGCGTACGCTTACGTCCTACAATTTGATAAGAGGTTACTTAATAGGTTTACGAACATGAAATAAGTAAAACGAATGCCAACCACATAATATCGTGAACGTTTATAGTTGTAAGAAGGTCGATAGCAATATAACTAAAATCGACATCTCCCTGTTACATGTCACCCTGACAGATATTTCATCGAAACTGTGCCATTTGGCCAAACTTCAAAAACCATTTCTGTTATTAAGGTTATAAGTAAAGGGCGGAAAAATGCAAATTGCATTTTTTGTATTTTTCTCTAAATTTTGGAAATTTTCGCATTTTTCTTGGGTAAAATGTGCATTTCTTGCGTTTTGTTCAACTTTTTCTCCAAAAACCTAAGACAAAACGTTTGAACGTTTGAAAAATTTAAATTTAAACTAATGTAACCGTGGTATACTTACCGGCTGATCCGAAAGTACTTATTAACGAGCGCATTCCGTAAGTATTTCCGGTTAGGCACAATTACAATTATTTCTTAAAAAATATTGCAAATTTAATATTCCCAATGAGTCAACTCTAAGGAAGTCAAGCGTTAAAGTAGATTTTTGCACATTTATTAATCGGCGTGTTACATGAAAAACAATTAAATCCAGCTTATCCTGCTGCTGATATCCTCCAAACAGTTAGAGAAAAGAAATAATTAAACTATTACTAGATTTATTCAGGACAGTCCTAATAATTTTTTCTTACCGGACGCTGTTCCGTCCGAAAAATTTGTTTTATTTTCATCTGATGCCGCACCGAATATGGTTAAGGCTGGTCAAAATTTAAAAAAATTTTGCTGTAATTTTCTTCACTTAAATTGTTTAGTCCATGCCACTAATAGAATCGCAGAAGGTATCAGATGTCAGTTTCCTGCAGTTAATGATTTGATTAACAATTTGGAAAAGGTGTTTGTTAAGGCTCCATCGCGAGTTCGGTTTTATGTTAAACGTGTCATAACTAGGTGGAATACATGGCTTGATGCAGCGATTTTTTACTCAGAACATTACGAATCATTAAAAGAAATAATTGGCGATCTTACAGATTCATCTTCTTTGGCCCTTTACAATCCCAAGATCATTTTCAGAATGTCGAACTTCCACAACAATTATTATTTATTAAAGTTAATTACTCCCTTGTTTCAAAAACTACAACAGAATTTGAAAATACATTTGCGTCTTTGATACAGTCAGCACAGTTATTAAATTCATTCGAATCTCGTTGTAAGAAAGTTGCGGGAAATATTGGAATTACAGTTTTAGAGAAATTTAATAGCATAATGCGTAAGAATAAAGGTTTTGATATTCTGAAAAAAGTCGCACAACGTTTTTAGGGTAATTTCATTGGGATAAAAATGACATAAATTTAAATATGTTACCTTCTACTTTCGTAGACGCGGAGCGCACATTTTCGGTTTTTCAGCATATGTTCACTGACGGGAGACAAAAGTTTCTTATCGAGAATTTTGAAGAACATCTATTTGTAAATTCTTTTTTAACAAAAAGTGTTCAAATAACGAACAAGAGTGTTTTTAATGTTTGTATTAATTAAAATATGTCATGTATGTATGTATATATAATAACCAAACAAAGTAGGTTTATTCAAACATGGAACATGTTAAATGCACAGAGGCAGATCATATAAATTCGAAACAAGATAATTGATGGGAGAGTGATTAATGTAAAATAAAGTCAGAGTAAAATAAGAATATATATATATATATATATATATAGCTTAAACATTGAAATCTTTATCCTTATCCTTTTTGAAATGAACTGTACTGTTGTGTTTGTAAAAAATCTGCTAATGAATACGATTTTTGAACCGAAAATTCTGATTTCATTTAAATATTAAATAAATCGATAAGTTGGTCTAAAATTGTTTAAATAGTATTTTTTAAATAAATTGTGAAAATTTGGTTTTCCCCGGGCAGTTTTTTAGGCTTTTAGGTCGTTTGGAGCAAGAAAGGTCTTTAGTGGTTTTTCTCTTTAGTTGACCCTAATCCCGTTATAAATGATTTAAAGTTCTGAAAATCGCAAAAATGGCTATTTTCAACCCTGAAAAAGAAAAAAATTTAATATTTCCAAAGTACTTAAGTACTGTTTAAATATGCTTTAATAAAATCCCGAAGGATTAGAGCGATTATATAATTGGAACCCTTCGTTTTTTAATTATTAATTTAGCGCGTTAATTATACACGTGCTAACTCTATTTGCGCTAAAACCATATGGGGTGGAGGCACTGGGGCTGGACATTTCATTTCTTTGAAGGGTTGTTTTTCATTTCATTCTCAATCTGCCGCCATTCTCAAAAAGCAGGCGCAATTAATTTTTAACCCAAATTGATCGCGCACCTCGTGTTCCGGCAGGTCACGTATTAGCGCTTGAAGAAATTATGGCTTACAGCCGTAAATTCGTGAAATGAACTACATTTAACAAAGACAATACCCAAGAAGTAATATAACTCTACCTAAATTACAATATGAAATATTTATGTCACTGTTCATTTATATGGCACGCTGAGGTTCGCTTCACTAGACTAAACCTTAAGTCGATGTCAACTGACTATCCAGAACCTTTCAAAGACGCAAATAATCTACGCCACTCGACGTGTCTAGTGCGATCATATGGCACGATTGAGAAGACGCAACGTTGCTGGCTCTCGTTCGCCAGGATATTCTAACCGGCGCCTTTATTTTCGTACAGGGTCAAATAAAAACAATCACAAAAAACTAGGTAATTATAGCTCCTCACGTATTTGTTTAGTTAGATCAAATATCTTGGTTATATTAACTATGATACTTTTGCAATAAAATTTACATTACCATGTATTGAAGTAGCACTGGGATAGATTGGCTCTTTTAGCATTTATTTACATTACTAGCTGACCCGGCGAACTTTGTTCCGCCTTAATTGCAATAAATAAGCAGTTTTTTTTGTTTTTTAATTGGAAAAAATACAAAAAAATTAAATACCTACATTAATCATTCATAATTATTTCTGTATCTTAGTACATAGATTGCTCTTCATTTAAGTACCTTGTGATACACGACATTTTTTGTTTTATTATCAGGCGCAAAAACAAACAACGCAGATGGTCTTCCGACCCGTGAACATGCCACGTATAATTGACCATGGGAAAAACATGAATGTTCTAGATTTAAACCACAAACTTTTAAGGATTGGCCTTGTGATTTTTTGATGGTCATGGCAAATGCAAGACGTATCGGAAATTGAAGTCTTTTAAATTCAAACGGCATATCGTTTGGGATCATCGGTATCCTCGGAATGAGAACTTCTTCACCTTTGAATTTTCCTATCATTATCGTAGCGTAAATTACATTGTTCATCAATTTTCTAACCACCAAACGCGTACCGTTGCACAGTTTTGGTTGGTTTATGTTTCGAAGCATGATTACTTAGCGACTTTTACATATTAGACCTTAGGATTGAGGTGTAGACCCCATTAAGGTTCGATGAGACCATAAAACTCCTTTAACAGTTTTAATTGGAATGCCACATTCTCCTATCCACATACAACTAATTTTATGTTCGAACTTCTTTGAAGCACATTTTTTTCGGAATATCCCCATTAAATTGAGAAAAAATAAACCGTGGAGTCACCTTTACGATAATCAAACAAACAATACGTCCTCCCCATTAGATATGTTTATTTTCCGAAAACAACCGCCTGTGTGCATAATAATCAAAGCACCTTCTTCTTGAATATTTGCACGAGATCGTGCGATTAGGACACAGGAATGTACGCGTATAAATAAAACTCTTCTCGATGCTTTGATCAAATCATGTATTTATAGCCTCCAACTCGAACCATAAAAATTTGTAACTCGAATGCACAATAAAACATATTTATATCACTAGAAACGTATCACATTCTGAAGCTCGTAAAACCTACCATTCATATCATTAATTAGTGCGTCGAGGATAAACTTGTAATCTGTCCTCATTAATAATGTTCCCCATCCTCCATCCCCCATCCCACCCGAAGGGAAGAAAGGAAAGTATAAAACAAAAAAGCGAATTAATAGACGTTAATTTATCAATAATGAGCGGCTTCGAGGGGTTCGAGACTTCCGATTCCCGGAGCCGGCCCGTCGTTAAATTTATCTTTCATTAAAGATAATGGAGAGCAGTTAATTCCAGGAGTGGAATGGGTAGGAGGAAAAAGAATCCCCCGTAAGCACGCGACGCCGAGGACCTTGTACCATAAGGTGACGACTTCACGAGCATTCGCAAACCACACAAACGTGAACACAACCGTAGAGCACCATAATAAATAATCGAGATTCATTGTCCATCGTCCCTTTTCCCGTTCTCGTCCAGGGAGGTGGCGAGCTCGTCGGGTTCGGTGACCGGCAGGCAGCAGGCGAAATTCCTGCAGACGTACGCCGCCGGCTTACCGTGGACGGGCAGCAACCTGGAGAGCGTCTCGTGCCGTTGGTAGAGCAAACCTGCTCGGCCCCCTGGCCCGTCAGCCACGGCCAAGATGCGCCCCGGCATGAAACGAGACCTCACCACGTCCAGCAGGGCCTGAGTGTTGTTGTCCTCCTTCGCACCAGATATGAAAACCTGAAAAAGGGAGGTTGTTATGGTACGGGTTTTAGATTCGTACGAAATTAAAAAGTCTCGAGCGTTTTATTTAAAGATTTAAGGACGCCGGCTTATGTCGCTTAAATAGGAGCAAAATCTGAACCTCGGATAGGTTGGTATAAAATCCATTATTTCTGAAAATTTGACACTGAAAAACCCAATTAAAAAAATAATACTACACTACTTACTCACACTCACTCCAAATTAGGAAGACTGAGTGAGGTGGGGTGTGTCGCTTGCTCCTGCGGAATCAAATGAGCGAGCAAGCCGAATGAGGAAAAAGTCATGTCACCACGTGTTCGTTTATGGTCAATAATTTTGCCTATTTTTTTTTTGATTTTTTTCATTCATGTGACATATTGATAGCGTTATGACCGAACAAAATACATGCAAAAGGAATATGACCCCTTCCCGAGAATAAGCTCCTCGTAGCGGCGATCATCAAAGATTGAGGCGACAAAGATCAAAGCCCTTGAGCCTCACCCTTTGTGCAAAAATGGTTTGCTGGCGGCACAACAAAAGATTATTGCTACTCAATTGTTCTACACTAGACGATTCTAGATCATTCCTTCATAAGCGGGTGGTTAGCACTTCAGTTCAGTTCTATTTGAGCTACCGAGGTGAAAACTTCTACAAGCGGTATCCTAGCGAACTGCTAGTGCCGTCAATTTGCTTTGTGACTTTGTGTGCATCTTGAGTGCTTACTAGTTATATTTTGTTATTAAGTTTATCGAACGAAAAGTAAACGAAAATTATGTCTGGTGGAAAGAAACGAAAAGTAGATGCAGAGGGTGGCCCAGTTTCAAGAAAAATGGACTGAAGAATTCTTTTTTATGTTGCACGGTGGTAAGCCTGTTTATTTGCTGTGTAATGAATTCATTGCAGTGATGAAAGAATTCAATATAAAGAGACATTACTCAACTAAGCATCCTACGCTGCCTGCAGCAACTGACAGGACAAATAAGAAAAGATAAAATCCAGAAGCTTACCGCAAATTTTGAAAAACAGCAGCAAATGTTTCATAAACAAAGGACACAACTTGATAATTTTATAAAAGCTAGTTTATAGTTAGTTCAAAATTGGCATAGTCATTAAAACCATTTGTGATATTATGAGTTCAAATGTTTTGGAAGGGTGGTCCAATAATTATAACTAAAGTTGTAGAGCGAAACTTTTCTTTATTTCTGCATTGTATTACGGTTCGAAGACAACTAACTATTTTCAAAAGAATTCGATTTTACAATAATTGCCAAATGAGCGGTTTTATGTAATCTAACACATGCATTCATTTATGTAGGTAAAGGAACAATGGACTTGGTTCATTATTCCCATGTTTATTGAACTAATAATATTTAAAATTTTACAAAATGCAAAATTTAACTATTGCAAAATTTAGAGCAAAGAGCATTGCAAACTAGAGCAAAATTTACTAATGTGAAACAATTGTTTATACTTCGTGAAATTCCATCACAGTATGTTAGAAGTTTGCAATGTTTTGTGTCCTGAAAATAAAAATGAATTTGAAAAAATTAGTTTATCAAGACGAACTGTTGTATGACGTATAGAAATGATGGCTAATGATATAAAAACAACATTGACTGACCGTATGGCTGGTTTTCAGTCATTTTCCATAGCATTAGATGAGAGCACCGATTTGCTTGACATAGTTCAACTGGCTATATTTATTCGAGATGTTGATAAAGAGTTCACTGTTACTGAGAAATTGCTTGCTTTACAGCCGCTAAAAGGATCAACTACAAAAGAGGACATTTCTAATGAAGTTCAGAAAGTATTCCCAAGTTCTGGCTGGCCATGGTCAAAATTAGTTGAAATATGCACAGATGGTGCATCTTCTATGGTCGGCTTACGTAAAGGTTTCATGGGAATTTTGAATGAAAAAGCAACTGAATTAAATGTGTAAAAAGATGACTTGATAGTCATTCATTGCATTATCCACCAACAGAACTTGTGTTCTAAGTCTATTCGACTCCAGAATGTTATGAATGGGGCAGTAAAAACCATCAATTTTATTCGATCCCGAGGGCTTAACCATAGTCAATTCAAGGCTTTTTTGGATGAAATATCAGCCTAATATGACGACGTAACATATTATTGTGACGTCACAAAGGACTCTAGTCTAAGTGTCGCCTGAAGGCACCCCAGTTTCATTCATTCATTCATTGTCAAGTCAGATGGCTAAGCAAAGGGAAAATGCTGAAACGGTTTTACGGGCTTAAAAATGAGATAGCAAGCATATTTTATGCAAATAAGAGATAAACCACGATCTGAATTGAGTGACCCAAAATGGATATGTGACTTTGCATTTCTGGTCGACCTTACAATCTATTTAAATGATCTAAATTTGAAACTTCAAAAACAAGGACAGTTAGTAAATGATCTGTACAACCATTTGAAAGCGTTCCGGAAGAAAATCGCACATCACCGCGATTTCTGCGCATAAAAATATTGCTTATGCTCAATATGCTGAAGAACTCAAGTTACTGTCGGAGTTTTCGAACGGATTTAGCGATTTCAAAAATATGGAAGACTTTCAATTTATTTGCTACTCTAACAAAAAGTAATGTACAAAATGCTCCAATACATGAATACATAAATTCAAGAAAACTCCCTCCTAAAATTTAAATTTGAAGACGGGAAGTTTTGCAATTTCTACAAAAAATACCTCAGAGGAGACCATTTTCCGCAGCTTAGAAAATTCGCAAGAAGATTGATTTGTGCGTTTGGTAGTACTTATAATTGACGATAATTTGGAAAATTCTTATGTCTTTGTATCAGTGAAATTAATCCAAACATCAATGGATTAGTTTCCCAAATTAAAGCTCAAGTGTCTCACTGATTTCGGTATCGCTACTTAACTTTCGTAGTTTGTAATAACTCCAAATTTCACGATTTAAATACAATGTTGTACCTTTTTGTTTCATTTCATTTTGTTATTTTAATAAATTGTATTATAATAACATTGTCTTATTATTTCATGTCGCATATCTATTGCCAAAAATTATGAATACTACTTTAAAATTCGAGGATATTTTATTTTGAACCATCTACGCGGCCAACGAACGTATGTGCATATTAAAATTTGGCCCACATGTCAAAGGTTGCCCATACCTGGTCTAGAGAAATAAGAAAAAAGACCCTGTTTAGGACTGTACCTATATTCAGGTATCTGAGAAGTGTTTTAAATATTGTTGACCTATAGGAAGAGATTCTACCACTTTCATGCGTGAGATTCGGTCATGTTTCTTATTTATTAACAATTAAGCGCAAAAAATCCAAATTTCTGCTAATATCACCTATCATTGCAAAAGTTTATATCCAATAAAATGTTCTACGTAGTCATCATTCAGAACATGAAACAAGGTTTAAAATGTCGGTAGAAAATTGTAGAATCACTTCCTATAGGTCAATATTACCTAAATCACATCTCAGATACCTGGATATTACACAGTCCTGCTAAATTTTTATTTCCCTGGACTACGGTAAGGCCGAAATTGACTGAGGGAGTTATTGACTAAGAAATAAATTAATATAATTTTTCCCTTCCCTTCTCCTACCCGTTCCTTTGAGAGAGTCTATGCCGGCTTTGTTCCGAGAAAGGTCGTCAGTAAACAAACATTATTTATGAGCTAAAAAGACTAATACAAACTTCTTAGTGATTCATTGAGAAAATGACGTACCATGAATGTATTGGTTGAACGGGAAAGTCACTAGATTAAAGATGGTAAAAGGTTTCACTTTTCGGATTTGCTAGAAAAGTGAACAATAGAATAGGAGAATAAAAAGAGAAAGACTTCAAGACTCACTTTGAAGCCACCAAGTTGTGTTGAGAAGAAGGTAGAAATTATTAATTAGTTGGGCCATTAGTTAATTACTTCAGATAATTAATTAGTGACCTGGTTACGTCCCATGGGCTCGGACGTTTTAAGTCGAGTGAATCTCAAATAAATTTTTGAGACTTACGTCGAAGTAAATTGTTCGACTTTAATTTTTAATGCAAGATAAGTAACCATGTGGTAAATTTATAGTCTGTAATTTTGTAGTGGAGCGCGACTTTGTATACACGAATTCTTTTTACGTGATCCCCTAAATACATGTGCAGTGACAGGAAGTGTAAAACCCTGGCCAGGTATGAATTATTTATGTAGACATTTTTTTGAAATACTATACTGTACAGTTTAATTAAAAGTATTTTTAGTTATTTGGAAATTTAACGAGGGATGTATTTGTTTATCGAGTTTAACGTGTGCATAACCTAGGCATATGTCAGATTTATTTTGAACTTGCAATGGGGGCATTCCATGCCAACTGAGCAGTCGATCCCACGTTACCCTCTCTTTTTGCTTTTTTAACTCACTGAGAGGAATTTCTGTGTTTGTAAAGACTGAGAAAGAAGGAAAACACCTTCAGAGAGAAAAAATCCAACTAATATCCAACTGAATAGGGCCAATGCATGGATTATAACGAAAAAATCACCGAAAATCCCCTCTAAAATGCGTAAAACGCGTGTAACTTTTTTTTATATATAATGATCACTGCCCGCGTATAGACATTCGAAAGACCAACTATCAAAGAGTCTTTTCCTAAATTTTGAGACGATTTGAAGCGTACGTCTTGAAGCAATTCGATTTTTGAAAAAAAAAGCAGTTTTCCGCGTTTTCTGAGCTCCCCTTGCTAGATATCGACAAATGGACTACGGGATCGTGTTCTACGGGAAATTTGGCATCTCCTATGTACTTTTGGTCATTTTTCACGTCAAAATACCTAGTTAGTACGCCAAAAACCGATTTCGGGCACTTAGGGGTCAAAAAATGCCTGAAAACTTAAAAATGAGCCCCAGGGCGCTGCGAGTGACCATTTGAGCTGAAAATTTAGGAACATGCTTTTTTCAATGGTACTAATCGATGTACCAATTTTGAGCCAAATCCGAGAGGGTGACGTGGGATCGACTGCTCAGTTGGCATGGAATGCCCCAATGGTATTCTGTGATTTACTGTGAACTCTGTAATGGTATCATTTTTGTATGTTTTATTGATTTGGATACTGCAAATAGTTAAGTAAATCACTAATTATACAGGGTGCGGCGTCATAACTTCCTCTTCTCAAAACGCAATGAAACCCATTTTGCGAATTAGTTTTTTTTTTAATATATATAATAGCTATTACATCATATAGTATTAATCTATAATATTTATTGTTATGACCATTCTCCACCCATTACAACCTTTACAGCCTGAATGTCCTGCATTTCACTAAAGAAAGTTATGATACCGTACCCTGTATAATGTGAAACAGAAAAGTATCGCGTCACTATTTTCTTCAACCACAACCCTCTATTTATTTCGGGGTAAAAGGCTCTCACAGCTGAAGCTAGCGGGACCATTAATATATAAAGAAAAGTTCGTAACAACGTTCTACAAAAAGGAGAAGCGAAATTAACAAAGACGCTGGAAATGGGCACCATGAATTGTATGACAACGTAATTGCAGGAACCCGATCGATCTTAGTACACGTGTTCTTCTCGATATTGGATTATTTAATTTGTCTTATATTTTGGCTTTCGATTTTACGATATTGGCATTGCGGTATGCTGGTTTTGATATTGTCATTTTTATTGGGTCTATTGTTATTTGAAATGTAAGTTTATTGTTTTACGTGCAGTAAAGACATTTCCGATCGAAGCAATCTCAACAAACACGAAATAAGTGCATAATATTCAATACGTACCTGCTACAAAATATCACGAAAATGTTGGATCATTTAAGTGTTTATAAAGCTGTGAGATTTCTTTCAAATTTAACAAGGATTTAGAACACCCGGAGCAAAGCCATGCAATTAAATGTGAAGCCTTGTTACGTTAAAGTTTTTACATTCCAGCTAGAATGAATAGTCTCATAATTTTATTTAATATCTTTACTGGCGTCGGACAGCCGCACTCTGTTAATGCCGCGAATTTAGTAAATCTGTAGGAGTAGTGTACGTGACTTCAGTGTGAGAAGGTCTGGTGGCTGCTTTACAGGTACGAGTTCCCACGGGAACCTTAGGCTTTGAGAGAACTGCAGCATTCGCCTATGAGGGCAATCTTCTTCATTTGCTTTGATTAAAGGGGGCGACTCCTAAAATAAAAGTGCGGTGATGCTTAGATAAAAACCTGGCCAGGTAGGAATATTTATTTATGTGGAAATATGTTTGAATTTGACTGATCAGTAAACCTTATATAGTCGACTTCGCGTATAATTGACTCGAATAAAATTGACCATCAGCTACAATTAACTATTTTTGTGGTCCCGAATATAAGGATAGGGAAACAAATGTAAATGTGTTCGGTTATAATTGACCCGATTAAGATTGACTTTCGGAAGTTATTGACCAATTCTTCCAATAAGTTCACTGTAACCGAAAAGGAGATAATGAGATTTTAGTAAATACTAAACAAAAAGCATCCTTCTCAAAACCAATTTAAGAACAATGGTCCTTATAGTTGAACGGGACCGTACCTAAGTAGGTAGGTATGTGTACTACTAAAAAGTTTATTAAAGAACTTTCACCGAAATGTGATCGTTGCGATTTAGAGATAACTGCAGGTAGTATGAATTTACAGAAGAAGTTGAACGAAATGATGATCATGAGACAAAAGATGCCCGAAAAAATCCAAAAATGTTACTCAATCCACTTTGGATGCAGTGGCCGTTTTAAGATACTTTCGTATCAAATCAGAATTTAAAAAATAAAATTCAAATCAAAATTTCAGAATACCTGTTGTAATTATGATCATTGGATATCTAAGTACATATAAATATTTAATATCAATTATGTATTATGTTTGTGAATATTTCGCGTTAAATACACTGCATCAGTTACAAATATGTAGTTACATATTTTTTTATTAATATCCTAGACTAATAACCACACATGCTGATCTCTAATTTTTTTCAAATAAGTCTGATATAATTGATTATTTTGAAGAGTTACTTGAAGTCAATTATAAGCGAGGTCAACTTCATTTAGACATTAGGGAAAGAAACGGGGGAAACTATTTTTTGTTTGGGTTTATTATTTTTAGGGTTTATTAATAAGCATAGCACGCGAAGCATTAAGGTGGTGAGTTTACCGTTAATAAACGGTAAATTGTTGCTTTCCCAACTCACGTCATATTCGAACAAGTACCAAAAATTTCCCTAACAGTAATGTTTGGAGTTTTATCAACTGGCTCAAACGCCTTAACGAGCAAATTTATAATCGCGCCTTGTGGATCTCTCAACCATCAAGGCGTACTTATTGTACCATCTGTATTTTATAGTCAACTAAGTACACCTTAATAAGGATAAGATGAGGCCTATGTCGGTTTGGTCTTCCCTTGAGTATCCCTCAGAAAATATTAAAAGTTAAGTTCGCCTTCGAAACGTGGATTGAAGATGAATGAATTATTAATAATATAAATCGATTGCCTAAACGGTATTTGAGAGACGGGCAAAATCCGTTAGATTTATATAGTGAACGTGAGGTTAGGTTTTATATAATAAGGAGGGTAGCTTTTCGAAAAAAAACCGTTCATATTAATTTGTCTCTGATTAATGATGTTTTTCATCAACCCAATAACAGAGGTTTGCCAGTGGTTCTACTGATCCAATTATTAATCAGTTTACGATACTATGGTACAGGAAATTTCCAGGCAAGTTGCATTTTTATATATGTATTTATATCTAGAAAAAGAATGATTACCAATGCTTTATTCAAGTTTTTGAATTTTATTTATCTATTCTACTACATATTTCATATTTATTTTAGACTGTTGCTGGTAATCTTAGGGGAATTTAACAATCTACAGTGTCTCTGATAATAAAAAAGATTTCAGTCATTAGCAGAAAAAATGGAGAATGTCGTAGATATACAGAAATTGTTTCCATTGAATTACAGATACTCCTATTATCCCCATAATAATTGATGAAATTGTTTAAAAACCTGTAAATGGTCATTTACAGGTGGCATGTGGCCCAAGAATGCAAATATTAGATATTGTCGCTAGGTATCCAGGGTCCAGAAGTGTGGTTCGTGTCAAATATGAAAATAAGAAAGTGCCACGTCAGCCTATAATTATTTGTTTAACATCAAATTTGCAATATGAATCTGTTATAAATTATGTGTTGTTAGAGGTAAAATGTTGGGTGACAATGGCTATGCATGTAAAAGACATCTGCTAACACCAGTCGTAACATCCTAATACACTTGCAGAAAGAAATTATAATAGGGCTCATAGAAGCACCAGAAATATCTTCGAAAGATGTTTGGGAATCTGGAAAGAACGATTTAGATGCTTAAAAAAGAGGGTTGAGGGTTTAAATTTACTATTTCTTAGTTTAATTACAAGTTTTAATTTGTTGTACTTTATAACCTCACTCTGACACGATCGTAGTACCACAGAAATAGAAATAATACTCCATAGACCGGTTTCTTATTCACGATTTGCGCTGTTGTCAGAACTTTTACCTCGTTAAGTGCTCCTTGGCGGAGGCAAGAAGATTTTGTAACTATCGAACAGCTTATCTAAGATTCCAGCAAGGTTTCCTCCACCAAGACCTCCTTGAGTATTCCTTAAGTGATGGACTATAAATTTCCCCCTAAGGTACATGAACTATGCCTACCAGTTTTTCTTGGCAGAATTTATTTTAATCATTTGTCGATGGTGATTATTACAATATCGTCCGGCCAAAGTACGTACATAATTATAATACAAGTAGAATTATGTAAGATAAGTTGGGGACGAAAAATTACTTTAAGAATGAGATTTATTGGTTTCCTAAACGTATTTGTCACCGTGAATTCGTTTGCAGGTAGAACAAAAATGATGGGAAGAAGCATTACAGGTAACGAGTGCAGTTTTCCTTTGAAATGAATAATTAATAGGTACTTGGCCCACATGTGAAACAAACTCGTTAATGAATGTGTTATAATGAGGGCCACATTGATTTTTATCATAAATATCTGAAAAACAAAAAGTATCAATATATTAAACGTTCACAACAGCGTTGGATTTTTTGTTCATTAGAAACATTACGCCATCGGTTTACGACTGGTAATTGTATGCGGCTGAAAATTCCTGCCCTCCACTACAGGGAAATGGATTACAACTATCGACAATCGTCTTACCTGTGTGGGCGAGTTGTGGTAAAATAATAGGGCAGAGGCCATCTCGGGCAGGGCTATCGGTACCGAGCTGAGGCGCTCGTAGAAAGCGCTCAAAGTCATACCGGCCTTGGTCCTGAGATCCTTTCTGTCCAGGTACACATCCAGCCTGATCAGGTTGTGGACGGCTACTGAATTCCCACACGGCTCTGCGCCATCTTGATCTTAAACAAAAAAGGAAAAGGATATGAAACAAAAGTAGAAACGTGGCGATGATTGGTTTGTTCCAACATTCCACGAAAACCGTTACAGAACCGTTATTTCATCACCCAGGTTGAAAATTCATCAAATAATAATTGACATGACACTTGATGCAGCGTAAAGTGTAGCGCAGAAACCACACTGACCACTATGTAATGACTCACTATGGAGAAACGAAATAAAATTTATATCTATTCACCAAAGGTCATTTTACATGTGGCTATGTTCCAGTGGCGGACGCCTCATTATTACGAATCTTTTGGTAAGGTTTTATCCGTGTCTATTTTTCAAACAAAGTATTGCAAACCGAGTACCCATTGATATAAATTTTTCTAGCAAAAAATGCGAATAGAGGCCTATGTTAATTTCCTTCTGGTAATAAATCGAGTCGTCACAAAGGCTACCGCCGCTTTCTTCACAACGCCGGCTGTATTCTTTCCATGCGGCGATATAATGAGGGATCCGCTACTCGTCTTTGCCCGTCACGTGACCCAGTAACGTCACATTTGTAATAAATGAAGCAGGGTGTAGTGGGTAAACCACTGTTATATGCAGATTTAAATTCGCCCGTTTACTTCAGTTGGCAACAGTTCCGACCGCATGATTTTTGACACCCGATTATCTTTTAATTCGTGAATATTTTAACTTGATTTGTGAGAGAAAAATACATTCGTAAAGCCTGGTAAATGTACTGTTCTTTTAATAGTGGAGTCAAACGCATGAAAATACTAAAAACCTGTAAGTTTTCCGAAAGAAGTCGAATCGACATGCGTTTTTTTTTAAAATCTTCCAAAAATTATCCTTAACAAAAGGTACATCTAATCTGTTTACGCTCGGACATTTATAGTTATTTATTTAACAAATTGGACAATTTTATCAGGGTGTTGACGAGAGTATAAAAAATATGGCTGTCCGTTCAACAAAAAGGGCTGAAAATTTTTCTCTCGCGGGTTTTCAAGGTCGCTCATTATTTTGTTGTTGTCGAAGCTATTGTTTATTGTTCAATTGTTGTAAACTGGCTAATTAACAAATTGATAACTCTGCTACCCGAATCATTAGAGGATTCAATTTTTTTTTTTCAAGAACTGTATATCCCCATGGAGAAGCATCTCCCAATTTTATGGCAAATAAAATTATTTATTGTTCAATTGTTGCAAACTGGTTAATTAACAAATTGATTAATCTGCTCCCCAAATCGTTAGAGGATTCGATTTTTTTTTTTTTTAAAAACTCCAGATCCCCGTGGAGAAGCATGCCTCAAAGTTATGACACATAAAATTGTTTACTATTCAATTGTTGTAAACTGGCTAATTAACAAATTGAAGACTCTGCTTCCCAAACCATTAGAGCACTCGATTTTTTCCGAAACTCTGGGTACCTGGTGAAGAAGCATGCCCCAAAGTCATGGCACATAAAATTGTTTATTATTCAATTGTTGTAAACTGGCTAATTAACAAATTGATAACTCTGCTCGCCAGATCATTAGAGCACTCGATTTTTTTTTATAAAAACTCTGGATCCCCGTGGAGAAGCATGCCGCAAAGTTATGACACATAAAATTGTTTATTATTTAATTGTTGTAAACTGGCTAATTAACAAATTGATAACTCTGCTTCCCAAACCATTAGAGCACTCGCTTTTTTCCGAAACTCTGGGTACCCGGGGGAGAAAAATCGAGTGCTCTAATGATCTGGCGAGCGGAGTTATCAATTTGTTAATTAACCAGTTTGCAACAATTGAACAGTAAACAATTTTATGTGCCATAACTTTGGAGCATTCTTCTCCACGGGGACTCGGAGTTTCTGAAAAAAAAAAAAATCGAGTGCTCTCATAATCTGGCGAGCGGAGTTATCAATTTGTTAATTAACCAGTCTGCAACAATTTTACAATAAACAATTTGATTTGTCATAATTTTGGGGGCATGCTTCTCCACGGGACCTAGAGTTCTTCGAAAAAAATCGAGTCCTCTAATGATTTGGGGAGCAGAGTTATCAATTTGTTAATCAGCCAGTTAACAACAATTGAACAATAAACAATAGCTTTGACATCAACAAGATAACGAGCCACCTCGGAAACCCGCAAGAGAAAATTTTCCATGCCTTTTTGTTGAACGGACAGCCATATTTTTTACACTCTCGTCAACACCCTGATAAAATTGTCCAATTTGTTAAATAAATAATTATAAATGTCCGAGCGTAAACACGTTAGGTGTACCTTTTGTTATGGATAATTTTTAGAAAATTTAAAGAAACAACACACGTCGATCCGATTTCTCCCGGAAAACTTACAGGTATAATGCTAGTTTGACCCCACTATAAGGGCATATTTGTGATTAATTATGTGAAAAGGGTTATCAATACAAACACATCAGGTGCTATTCGACTTGACGTAATATATTAAATCAATGAAAGAAGTAAGTATCAAAACATCCATAATAATGTGACGATCTTAACAGCGAGAATATGCGAGAAGTTCTACACTATTCTCGAAACGACTCGACCCGCCGAGAAGCGACCAGCGAGTGCGAATCCCGAACGTTCTAGTGGAACGGAGAAGGTCCACCGCATATATAAGGAACCCGCGGCCGCTAGGAGGGGCAGTGAGAACATTGGCGCGACGTCGAGTAAAATAAATGCGACATAAATAAATGTTTAGGGTGTACATTTTTCAATAGGTCTTACAGTGTTTAATAACAGCTATCAAGTGTGTGCAATAAATTTAGTTGACTGCTTTTTCGTATCAAGTGTTTTAATTCACACCGCAACGAACGTTAAAAACGCGACAATTGGTGTCAGGTGTGGGGTGTGAATTGAACGACAGTCAACTGGACATTAGTGAAAATTTAAAAAAAAAAAAAATAGTAAACTGAAATAAGTCGGACTTTTGGGTGTGTGAAAATGACAAAACTAGTGGACTTAAAGGTTAATGAGCTGAAAAGGGAGCTAGAGGAAAGAGACTGCGATACGACGGGAAAAAAAGCGGACTTGCAGGAGCGGCTTCGTAAAGCATTAATTGAAGAAGGCGGTGATCCGGACAACTTTGTTTTCGCAGGGGCGAGTGATGTCGGTCAAATGCTGCAAGGTTTGAAAAATGAATTATTAGGAAATTCTGCCACACTTATTACCAGTTTAAAAAGCGAGCTTGGGGAAAAGCTGGAAGAGAATTCTGTCAGGTTGGAAAGGAAAATGTTGGAAAACAATGCCAACCTAAAAAGGGAGTTACAAGACGAAATTCTAAAAAAATCTTCTACACTGGAACAGCGAATTCTTTTAATGGAAGGCAGGATTCAGGAAGTTCAGAACAAAATCACGACAATGAACATCAACACCTTCGATGAGCTACCCGGTCAATCCTCGGCAATGGACAACAAGAGCGAAGTTAGTGCCAATCCGGGATCTGTTGGGCTGACGCGCCTCAAACCGCCTCAATTTGATGGCTCAACGTCATGGAATGTTTATCAGCGTCAGTTTGAAGCGGCTGCAAAAGCGAACGGTTGGTCATCCAGGGAGAAGGCAACTGCCCTTACGTTGGCCTTGAGAGGAGATGCCGCTGCCATCCTGCAAAGAATGTCCCCGGAAGAGCAAGAAGTCTACGACCACCTGGTGAAACACTTGGAGATGCGTTATGGCCAGTCACACCTGGAACACGTCTACCACACTCAGTTAAAAAATCGGTGCCAGAAGTCAGGGGAGTCTTTACAGGAATTTGAAGCAGATGTTGCACGTCTGGTTCGACTGGCATATCCAGATGTCCAGGAAAGGATCATGGAACGTTTGGCAGTTCAAGCATTTCTGGATGGACTCCGCGATGGGGAGATGAGGCAGGCCTTACTACTAGCACATCCACCTAAGCTAGTTGATGCACTAACACGGGCCCTTGAATTCGAAGCTGCCAAGAACACGAACAGAGTCCAAGCTCGTGTCCGGCAGGTGATTCCAGGAGAGGACGACTTCGAGGAGTCAGTCAAGCGGATCGTCAGGGAGGTCAATGGGGAACGTAGCCGCCCGGATCGGAAGTTGGAGTGCTGGAAATGTGGCAAGATAGGCCACATAAGAAGACGCTGCCCAGAAGGCGTCAGTTCCGCTCCCGGAAAACTAAAGAAGGTCGATGCGAAGGGGCGATCGTCGACCTGTATCCGGCAAGCCCCAGTAAATACCGCCCAGGTCTCATCACTGCAACACCATGCCAACAGTGTTTTCGTCGACGCGTGTGTGGATGGAACCCTCCGCACTGTGCTACTGGATACGGGTGCGACGAAGACAATCATAAGGCCCGACATAGTAAAATCCGCAGCTAAAGTTCAGCAATCAAAATGGCGTCTACGTACAGCAACGGGAGACAAAGCAAAAGTGCATGGTGAAACAAACGTCACGTTTACCATCGGAAAAGCCACGTTTGATCATCCTGTGATAGTGGCTGAGATTGAGGATGAGGTGATCATCGGGACGGACATAATGGACACCAAGGGCTTCGAGTTAAGCTTTAAGCAGGGAGTTCTGAGGATAGACGATGAGGAAGTTGTTTTACATCGTGAAAAGAATCTAAGGATTCGAGTCCTACTTCCGGTGGAAACAATAATACCAGAGCGGAGCGAGATCGTTTTGGACGGTTGCACTGATGGCGGGACCACAGATGGCGAGATAGTCATGTTTGAACCTGCAATGCATGACGAGGCTGTTGGTCGGGGGATAGCAGTCGGAAAGGCACTTGTACGTGCTGGCAAGAGTATTCCTGTGAGGATAATGAACGTCAATCATTATCCTGTGCTATTGAAGGAGGGCACGAGGTTAGGACATTGCTCTGGAGTTTCAGCAATATTGCGACAGGTTGCGACCGTGGAAATCAGCCGGGAAACCATTCCAAAAGAATTAGAAGAACTGGTATTGTCGTCAGGCACCGGTCTAAAGCCAGACCAAAGAAGGAGGCTGAGGCATTTGGTCCATAAATATCGAGATGTTTTTGATACTGGGAAGAAAGGGAGAACCAACATAGTCCAGCATAAAATCAATACGGAAGATGCTCGTCCCATTCGGCAGACAGCTAGAAGGCTACCGCTGGCCAAGAAAGAGGAGGCTGACAAAATTGTTGAGAATATGGTCAAGGAAGGAGTCATAGAACCATCCAGCAGTCCATGGTCCTCACCGGTGGTACTGGTAAAGAAGAAGGACGGCTCGACCAGATTCTGCGTTGACTACCGGCTGCTTAATAATGTGACCAAAAAGGACAGCTATCCTCTCCCTCGCATTGATGACACCTTGGACACCCTAGCTGGATCGAAGATCTTTTCCACGTTGGACTTAAAAAGTGGGTATTGGCAAGTGGAGTTGGCCCCTGAAGATCGGGAAAAGACAGCCTTCACGGTGGGTGCTGGATTATGGCAATTCAACGTGATGCCATTTGGACTGTGCAATGCTCCTGCCACGTTCGAACGGCTGATGGAAACGATTTTAAGAGGACTGTCTTGGAAGACATGTTTAGTCTATCTTGATGACATTATTGTAGTAGGAAAATCGTTTGAAGACCACACGAGGAACCTAGAAGAAGTGTTCTTGAGGCTACGAGGTTCTGGACTAAAGTTGAGCCCAAAGAAATGTCATCTATTTCAGAGAGCGGTGCATTATCTGGGACACGTCGTTTCCAGTCAAGGAGTGGCGGTTGACAAGGCTAAGGTCCAGACTGTCAAAGATTGGCCAGTTCCCAGAGACAAGCATGAGCTACGCAGTTTCTTGGGATTATGCACGTACTACCGACGCTATGTGGAGGGGTTTGCCAACATCGCAAAGCCATTGACCAGGCTGACAGAAGGAGAACGAAAATTCCAATGGTCCCAAGAATGCCAGGAAGCTTTCGATCGCCTAAAAAATGCTCTGACAACGGCACCTGTCCTAAGCTATCCCCTACCCGGAGGAAAATTTGTACTGGACACCGACGCCAGCAATGTGGGCATAGGAGCCGTACTGTCTCAAATTCAGGATGGACAAGAAGAAAGAGTCATTGGATACTTCAGTAAGACGCTGTCCAAGCCAGAGCGTAATTACTGCGTCACCCGCCGAGAGTTGCTGGCTGTTGTAAAAGCGATGGAGCACTTTTACAAGTACCTCTACGGAAGGAAGTTCCTGCTGCGAACTGACCACGCAGCCTTAAAGTGGCTCCTTCAGTTTAAAAATCCAGAGGGACAAGTGGCAAGATGGATAGAGCGGTTACAAGAGTTCGACTTCGACACCGAGCACCAAGCAGGGAGGATCCATGGAAATGCAGATGCCCTATCAAGAAGACCCTGTGCACTGGACTGCAAGCATTGCCAGCGGGCAGAGGAGAAAGATGCTGATTTGTTACGAACCACCATTGTCGACGATGCTTGGCGAAATGGGGATCTTATAAAAGACCAAGAGGACGACCCCGACATCCGGACAATCCTAAACTGGATGAAAGAAGAAAGAAGGCCAACCTGGGAAGAAGTTGCCAAGTATTCTCCCAACGTCAAGTCGTATTGGGCACAATGGAACTCCCTAATTGTAGAAGATGGACTCTTGCGAAGGAAGATAGTTGACCACGACGGCAAAGAGGGAAGGAGGCAAATTGTTGTACCTAAAAGTCGGATTTCGGAATTGCTAGAAGAAATCCACGCCGGTGTGTCAGGAGGACATCTCGGAGTGACAAAGACCCTGGGAAAAGTGAGGGAGAGATTTTACTGGGTCAATAGCAAGGCAGACGTAAGAGACTGGTGCAGGAAATGCGTTGTATGTGCGGCCAGTAATGGGCCGCAGAGAAGGCGGAAGGCTCTGATGCGCCAGTACAACGTGGGAAGCCCATTTGAGAGGATTGCTATTGACGTGGCCGGCCCGTTTCCCGAATCAGAAGCAGGAAATAAGTACATTGTGGTCGTGATGGACTACTTCAGCAAATGGGTTGAGGCATACGCTCTACCGAACCAGGAAGCTTCCACTATTGCCGACGCCTTGGTGAAAGAATGGGTCTGCCGATTTGGTGTGCCTTTGGAGCTACATTCGGACCAAGGGCGAAATTTTGAATCCAATTTGTTCCAGGACATCTGTAAGACACTCGGAATTAAGAAAACAAGGACTACTGCATTACACCCGCAGTCAGATGGAATGGTAGAGCGTATGAATAGGACCATTAATCGGTATTTGGCCAAAGTGGTCTCTAGCCATCAAAGGGACTGGGATAGCTTCCTTCATTTGTTCCTGCTGGCTTATCGATCGGCCGTGCATGAAAGCACAGGAGAGTCTCCGGCGCGGATAATTATGGGAAGAGAACTCCGTCTCCCATGCGATCTAAAGTTTGGCTGCCCGCCAGGGACTGATGTCGCCGGGGAGGACTACGTTAGTGAACTGCGAAGAAGAATGGATGCCATTCATAGTCAAGTTCGCATTTCCATTCAAGATGCCAGTGATCGGATGAAGGACGCGTACGATGTCAATGCCAAGGATCACAGGTACAATGCCGGTGATATGGTTTGGCTTTACGATCCCAAGAGACAAAGAGGACTATCACCAAAACTTCAAACATCCTGGGACGGCCCATATAAAGTTCTGGAAGCCATCAACGATGTCCTTTACAGGATACAAAAGCCGCCGCGGGGTAAAGCTCGAGTCATTCACTTCAACCGACTGGCTCCTTATTACGGAAACCACGAAGACGCTGAGCTGCGGCAAATCCAACCAGAGTCGGATTTGACATTCGAGGAATTCATGGCCCGTCATTCTAATGGCCGAAAGAGTAGGGTCGGCGTGACCTGTGAAGTGCAGCAGGACCTGTTTACTGTTCCAGCTGAGTATGCCCTGGCACATTGTGTGGCTAAGGATTTGGAAATGTCTGGAGGGATAGCCAAAGTTTTCCGCAGGAAGTTTGGGAATATTCAAGAGCTGCGTCAGTCTAATCCCAGAATCGGGCAAGCACTCAAGGTAACTGACAAAGAGACCGGCAGGAGGATCTTCTACCTGGTCACCAAAGAGGCATCAAATCAGAAGCCAACCTATAAGGATGTTTGGGACGCGCTGTGTTCTCTAAAGGTGGAGTTGTTGGCCGAGGACCTGAGAAGCCTGGCGATTCCCAAGCTGGCGTGCGGACTCGATGGCTTGGATTGGAGGATGATTCGCAGCATGTTGGAAGTGGTCTTTAGGTTTACAGGCATACAAGTTCTGGTGTGCTGTTACAGTCCTCAACGCCGTTCTCTGGAGAGAACCGTGGACTGCTACTTCTACAAGAGGTCCTGTTGCAAGAAGGGAACCCTCTGCCGATATCGACATCCACCATCTTTGGAATCATTTCGGGACGAAATGAGCTTAGGAAGATGGCAGTGTGACGATCTTAACAGCGAGAATATGCGAGAAGTTCTACACTATTCTCGAAACGACTCGACCCGCCGAGAAGCGACCAGCGAGTGCGAATCCCGAACGTTCTAGTGGAACGGAGAAGGTCCACCGCATATATAAGGAACCCGCGGCCGCTAGGAGGGGCAGTGAGAACATTGGCGCGACGTCGAGTAAAATAAATGCGACATAAATAAATGTTTAGGGTGTACATTTTTCAATAGGTCTTACAGTGTTTAATAACAGCTATCAAGTGTGTGCAATAAATTTAGTTGACTGCTTTTTCGTATCAAGTGTTTTAATTCACACCGCAACGAACGTTAAAAACGCGACAATAACTACTTATTAAGGAAATTACTATTTACTAGCAGAGCATATTACATTAGCAATAACATGTCAAAAACTACGAGACAGACATGTATTTACTGGACGTAAGACCTCATTAAGTCGTTTGTTTAACGAAATAGGATTTCGATGGAAGAAAGATAATCCAAGACGAGGACTAATGGAGCTAAGCATTATCGCAGTAAAACGTATTACCTTCTTAAGGTTGTACAAAGTGATAAAGGAAGAAAAATTATCCCAATTCGTTTTTCTTGATGAAACATGGATATTCCGGAATGGTAGAATGGGTCACTCTTGGCAAGACGGTGATAAACAGAATGTAAAACCCACAACAAAGGTGAACGAAAAACGGTATAATGCAATAATTTACAACTAAAAAGGTATTAGCAAAATCTGGATTGTTTACAGGTATACAGTACTTCAAGCTGGCAGTGAAAATGGTTTCATACCTGGAAATTTCTTAAATTAGTTCGAAAAACAATTGTTGAAAAATCTGACTGAACCATCAGTGACTGTTATGAAAATTGTTCCATACCTGGTATGTTACTAACAAAAGTGCCAAATATTTACAGGATGAAGGCTCATATTAGAGTAGTTAACTAACCAAAATGTTGAGTTTGCATCTCGTTCTGGAGGCTATTCAGTTGTTTCTTCGTCTCTTCACATTTTCTCGAGGCAATTTCGATTTTTTTTTTAAAATATAAAAGTATCCATTAAAATGTAAAATGTACTCACATGATGTAATGTTTCTCCGATTAAAAATATTTGTAATTGATTTTTTTTATGAAACAACCCAAAGGAACTAACGAAATTGTAATAATTTCTGTGTGCAAAGTGACAGAGAGTATAAAGTTGGTGTAGTTTCAAAGAAAAATTGGGAATATTCTTTTTATCACAGTAGAATATAATAATTTTGTGGTTATTAAATTTGTAACAGTTGCCATGAATTATATGACTGAATTAAAGCACTAGATTACATTTGTGTAAAAAATAGAGTTTCACCAAGACAAGTTCAATAAAACACACTGAACGAGAAATCCACAAATGGTATGAACGAGAGAGAGTCTTCGACAGGGAGGAGGTTTCTCCCATGGTAATTAACACTGAAAATGAGGACAGCAATTTATATGAAATCAGGATGTATATATTCAGTAATCAAAAATGACATATATTTTAGTAGAGTCCACTCACCGTATGCCACTGTTAACATTTTAAGTGTTTTGAACCATTTAATTCCATTTTCCACACAAAATTTGTAATGTAAATTCTTTGATCCATTTTTTCGACAGCAGAAAGTCGCCGAACACTTCTAATCTTTACGTCTCACACACAAACAAAAAATTCTAATATATATTTATATAAGGTAAAGGAAATAATGACTGTCAAAAACTTACAAACTGAAAATAACATGACGTACCCGTCTGAAGTGCAAAAATAGTAACCATCGACGCATGTTTCTGTTTGTTAGCTTCATCAAGATGGTTGAACTACAGTTGTGGTAAACAATGTTGGCAACTTGTAAAAAACAACACCAAGACGGACATGAAAGTCGGCAACAAGCACAAAAGCAACTATATAGCTTAAATTGTGAACATACGTTCTGGACGACTGTACCAACATAAGAAAAAAAACTAAAATCGACTGTGGGTATACCGCGAAATTCAAAGTCACCTTATTTTATGATCACGCCTCGTATGTCCAAAGTAGCTGCATAACGTCAATATTTGCTTTCTATCCAGACTGCCAAAATTTTCCTCGGTTTCCAGCTACACTTGAGGTACTAACGCTTTCCCCCTTCAGACAGAGAAGATTCTCGAAAATTAATATACTTTTTTTCCTACAAATCTGCTGCGAGTACTTATCATTTCTCGGGGAAGCGTCAATAACACATATTTGAAATGAAGCGTGTTGAAACGTTCATAATGTGCTTAAGACATAAGACCTTAAGACGACGAACCGAAATCTGGACTACTTGTGTAAGTTCCACAATAGCTAGGAGAGAGAATAAGAGGGAACGTTTCCCGTAAGTACTAAATTAAACACCTTCTGCCGTTTGATCCGTCGTTAGCTTTAATCATTCCCGTACTGGTAGCCACTAATCCCAGCGGTGTTCGAGGACTTCGCCCGTTTTTAATCCGAGCGGCGACAATGTGAACCCATCTCCCTCAATTAGGATTATGCAAATTCCACTGTAACATATTTTCGAAAATGAGGGGAGATGTAACCGACTTGTCGTTAATGTGAGGAGAAGGGGGAAAAGGGTAAGAGGAACGACCGAACCTATAGGGAAGATCTCGTTAGCGACTTTTTTTTGATCGCTTTTCATCAATCCACTTTTTTCGAGGCAGAAATTAGTCGTCTCTCATTTATCAAATCGAAATTAGTCTTAATAGAATTAATAAAAAAGAGTTCAAAATTTATTGTGATTCGTTTCAGGTGACCATATAGACAAATCGTCAGATTTATGGATGAAACATATCATCTCATATTACCTCCCATTTTGGTATCGCGCAACATTGGTTAAATAACCATTAACTGATGAGAAAAAAAATCAAGAAAAACTCGATTTTTTTGGAGGTAGCTCGGAGACCCAAACCAGTGGTTATGGCTTTACCTTATTGACAACGAAATTTTGATAAAAGTTATTGATGACTAGAAAGTACATGAAATACCTAGTTCGAAAACATCAATTATAATTTGAGCAAATGATCCATTCAAACGTTATAACCTTTTAAAAATGTGATTTTGCATAAGAGGTTAACGGCGTGAAAATTAAAAACTCACCAAAAAAATCATCACCCAAGAACCCATAGAAAACGATGTGTGCATTTAATTTTCGCCTTTCCTTTTACTTTTTGAGAAAAAAATTATTTTTCATCTAACCTCACTTTTCCGCGAACCGCTATTTCGTCGACTTCTAATCGATATGGCAAGTACGAGGGGAGACCAATTTCTCTTTCTGCTACATCCATGTAACGTATGTATCGTGTCTTCTACACATGCCGCACTAATTTTCACAAGATATTTCGCAAAAACACTCATAAATTAACAAATTTCTCTGGACATGTCCATTTTCATTAGATTTTTCATTCATTTAACATAGAACATCAAACTAAGCGCAAAGAAGTTGACACTTAAATGGTAGTGGTTAATCGACCGAAGGAAACATTACAACTCACTGCTTAGCGTTCAGCTTTACCCTTTTCAATCGTTTGTTTCTTTTAAAATATTTTCAACAAGAATGATGGCTTTGGTATGCCATGGCTTTGTTGAAATACATTGTACCAGCGAAAAGGTCATTATTTGCTAGAGAATTAATCAAATGCAACCCACTATACCATACCATATATATCGATGGCTACAGCCTTCTTGTATCATTTAAAATATCTCGGCGAGTTCAAGTTCGGCAAGTACAAGTTCCTATGCAGAATCATCTTGAAAGCACTGTTAGGTTAGGTAGTTTGGTTCTGTTTGTTTTATAGAAACCTTATAAAGAATTTGTGCAATCACGCGTTTTGACTCCAAAATATTGCGGTCCATATCTTGCGAATAATTCTGTTAAATTCTATTTAATCACTCGTAACATTTCTGACACTTATGCAACATCCGTGACGATGGTCGTTTAGCCACTACCAGATCTCAGTTAAGCACACCGCAATTAAAATTTCAAAATGGCGAAGGCGCGAAACCGCCCCGTTTATAATCGTTTTTTTACTTATTTCTCCATACTTTTTTCACTAAATTTGAATATCGGCGCAAAGTTAAATAATCGAACTTTACTATTATCGTTTAACCGATGAGAATAACATACGAAAACATTTAAAAATCTCACTTTGAAAAACCGGCAAATTTGGCGAAACTTCTCACATTTTATTTTTTTCTCAAAAACTACTGGTTTGCTCAAGTTAAAATTATTTTTTCAAGCACCTTAATACTGTCCTCTTTTACTAAAAAAATTTGCCTTTTTTTAATTCGCCTTTCAATAAGAAAAATGTCTACCGTGATTATTTCAATGTTTTTAAAGTGAGAATTTTTAAAAACGGTTATTTTGAGACTTCAGGTAAGTTGAAATCGATTCATAATCCGATATTAATTTGTTTACGAGGAATTTAATTTATTTGCAATATTTAAATAATTCTGCACGAAATAAAAATAGTTACATACCACTTTGATATTATCGCTGGTTATTTTATACAAATGAAGACTACACGGTAAAAACGATCTAAGACCAAAAATCGAGAATTGAGACAGCCCTGCCATCTTGTGCCTGTTAAGTGCCTCTTCCAAAGTAGTAATAGCGTAGTGCAGAAATAACGATCGAAGTCCCTTAATATGAGCAACCAAAATTGTTATATATTGGAAGAACGATCGAAGTCCACGTGAATCCAAGTCCAATGCGCACGTTATTTTTTTGGTTTGGATTATAAAAATTTTTTAGTTTGAATGAAAGTTTTAGATATAAATAAATATTTTAAAATATAAGATAGAAGATCGTTATTTAAACAGGTCAGATATTCAAAAAATGTAGAGATAAGGACATTATTATGTAGTTTTAAATAATTCTCGTTCTCCAAATTTTCTAGAAGTAAATAGTATATTGAGACAAATGTATAAATGTAAAAAAGGTAAAAAAAACTATTAATTAATTTCAAATATTTGTTTAAGCACAGGTTCCTAGATATCGCTCGAGTTGCTTTCATCGTTTTCATGTACAATATCGCAGTAATATTATTCAAATTTCGAATATCAACAATCAAACATTTATCATTATTTCTATCATGGTTAACACAATCCTCATCAAATCCTCTAAAGTCAAAGTTACACTATTATTTTCGGCTTTTCTCCCTCACAATTAGTACACAGCTTGAAGCATTTCAAACCGTTCTTGCGAACTCCGTAGGTCTTATACGAGCAGTTACCTTCACAACTACATGTTATTTTTCTCAAAATAATTCAAAAACAACTGGAAAATCCTGGTCTAACGTATAATATTCCATGCGATTAATTATTATAATCTATTTTTTTCCTTTTCATAAATAACACGGAAAATATTGGTAGTATCAAAAAAAGAACTATTAAATAGAAAATTGTTTATTTTTTAGAAATGGACCACATAATGTCTTGATACTTTGTCCCTAAAACTTTTCACACTTAAAATAAAAAAATTGCAAAAACAATTGTTTTTAACAAATTAGTTAATTATTTTACCAAAACAGATATGACAATGGTTATTATTTAATTAAGCATCTCAAATAAAAGAAACGTCGAAATTAGTCCATAATTGATGGAGGAACTACAAAATTTTACCCGAGGTAACAATTTGAGCAAACCAATATCGATATTTTGGACGTGCAGCAGTGATAAATAAATACTGAGAATATGTTTTGACAAAAAAATGTTCCCCAGCTGAACCTTGTAGCAGGATGGGAACAGAGCCTAACCGAGCATGTCGCATACATTACCCACCTTTTTAATAAACAAATGAAATTCCTCGTAAACAAGTTATTATTTTTATGAAAATCTTATGGTAACTTAAATACAATAAGAGACATATTTTGGAAAAGTTTGAAGTATGTGAGTGCATTTATATACAAATGAATGATAGTTGTAAATTTTGAAAATTTGTCTAGTTTTTTGCAATTATTTAAACAAATTATAAACCGATTTTTAACTTACCAAGTCTCAAATTTACCCTTTTCGAGAATTGTAACATTAAAAACAAATTGGAAATAATCACTTGCATAAGGTTCCAAGCTAGCTCCGAAAATTCGAATTTTTCTGGATTTTTCTTCAATCAATCAATTAATATTTAAGGATGTTTTAGTCTAACACGACTTAATGCTGAGAATGGCTTCAAAATGCGAGGACTGTCAGCACTTCAAAGCATTATATTTTTACTCTTAACACTAAGAATTACGTGAAAATCGGTGCGTTGATATGATATTTTCTCTTTCGATCAATTTAGTAAAAATAATTTTTAGATACACTCGTCATGAGATATAATGGATTGAATAACAATAGTTTGTAGTTGTGAGATCAGCTGGATAAACTTGGCAAGGTCGCACGCTATGTGCGTGCCTACCTCATTTCGTTCCCTCGTACTAATAACTCACGGCTCGTCTGCTACTTACCCTTTTCGTCATTTGCGACGTTGTCAAATGCAGAAAAAGAATACGTGCGTCAAAATAGAATAAAACATTGTAACTAATCAACTCAGCAATTTCCTGTAAATCATCGGAAACATCGGATTTGGAACGGTCCGTGATACCAAAAAGGGTGACAATTCGAAGTCATATGTTTCAACCACAAATTTAACGATTTTTCCATATAAAGATACCTGACACAAACACGCGAGAATATGACATTTTTCGCCTTCAAGTATGTTTGTTAGTGCGTTACCAAACGCCGCTTTGAAGATCGTAACATTCAACCTGGGTCGATTTATTTAAAACTTTCCAATCCCCATCATGAAATCATGAAAAAACTCTAACTAAAATTAAATCGGGAATTAACTCCGCAAGTCATTACGAAAAGCACTTTGCGCTATTTTTAAACAAAACAGTAATAAACCCAGATAACGCACATAAAACAGTTTAATAGTAGAATCTCAACAAACAAAACGAGCTTCACCATTCATAACTCCACTTAGCCGACTAAAACTAATTACCAGTACGCCTTTAAAACTGTTTGAAATGCCATTTACTCACTATTCAAGAGCACAAGAATTTTCTGGGTTCCTGAATTAAAATTTGGAGACACGAAAAAGCAAGTGTTCCAGCTATGTCGCGATAAATTAAACATTGCTGTTTCCGAGTCTGACATCGACATTTGCTATCGATTCCCAGAGAAAGAAAGTACGTAGATCATCGTAAAATTCGTCCCCCGCTTCAGAAAAAATACTGTCTAAAACGCGAAGAAAAACTTACAAGAACAAAATTGTGGTAGAAGAGAATTTAACAAAAAGATACTTTTACTCATTAAAAAAATATCTCAAATTTTCTGTTCTTCCAACGTCTTTACTAATGAAGCAAGGATTTTTGTTAAGATAGCAGACAAGATTTATACTGATGATATCATCAATGCATCAGATAAGGGACTTATAACTGCTCTTATTCTGTTGGACTACACCAAGGTCGATACTCTTGACAGCATGGTTTCGTCAAAGCTTTTAGCATATATACTTTCTATAACTTTGATTGACAGTGATGTACGAGGCCGGCATCAGAGTGTAAGTTTATCTTGCGCTGCGTTAGAGCTGCTACTGATCACTATGAGTACGCCTCAAGGATCTATTTTAGGTCCTACTTTACTCTCGATCTATTCCTTGCAACTCACAAAGACTTTAAAGAACTGTGCGTCATTCTTATGCTGACACCATCCAAATGTATCTCTCATTTCAGCCAACTATAAATATTAATAATAACTTAGCTACTCTTCATACCTTTATCACCTCTGTTGATTTTAATCTGCATATCAATCCGAAGAAACAAAAGTCATATTGTTTGGTAAACGTGCAGTTTATGAGGAATTGCAACCGTTGTTTAACGTTCTGACTTGTGATCAAAAAATATCTGTTGTTAAAGAAGCTCAGAATTTAGGAGTATGGATCTATAATACCCTTAAATATCACGAATAAATCAATTATATTAAGCTAGTTTATTTAAGGAATTGAGAGAAAATGAGGAAACTTTATACGTACAGAGACTGTTCAAGTCGGAATATAAAAATTAATTTTCACAAGCTCATGCTATTTAAGAGTTTTCGTTATTTGTACTTAAAAATCAGGTTTCGTTCAGACATCCGTAATATTGCCATTAGATTTAATACTCAATTATTTACCCGTCGATTCTCCATCAATATTTATAAGTATAATGGTATTGATAACCCATTTATCAAGTTTTTCTTTATTTATGTTTTTCTTCTTTTTAATGTATCAGCTCTCAAACTTATTAGTTAATAAGTACAAATTTTTTGAAGTTTGAATTACATTATTTTCTTTTAGTACTAGGCACATTATATCCGACAACTCTTTCATTATGTCCTAGTTAGATAAAGCACCTCATGTCTGGATCACGCCATGTGAATGCTTTCTTGTCATTCGTAACGTTCTTATATGTATTTCTATCTCTTATGTGTATACCAATAAACAATAAAGGCCATTTATAACTATTATTTCATTTTTACTTACCTTCTTTGCCTCTAACCAAGATCGAAGGATCCCCCTCTGGACTGGTGAAGTAACCGTGACCTTTGGCGTCCCAGAATTTCTTGTCCTGCTGCTCTTGCAATGTCTCGGCCCATTGCAACCAGCTCGCGTCCAATGACGCCTCGTATAGGTCCAGGAGGCCACGGATCAGGAAGGCGTAGTCATCCAGAAAACCAAAAATAGGAGTCGACCTGCAAATAAAGGATAAAGAATAGAAAAACCAATAGTGTTGCCAATTTTTGACATTATAATATCTTATTTTAAATGAAGGCAAGCGGATACTTCCTTAATTTTTTATCATTCATTTTTATCATATTTTAAGATCAGATTGAGGTTTTCTACAACTGTAGTCCTATGTAAGACGTACATTTCGTAACAACCTAATTTAAATATGAGTAACCAACTACCTCTCAACTTATCATATGAGGCCCTTTCCCGATATTTTGTGAAAAGAAATTATTTTAAAAAGTTGTTTAGAATCAGATTTTAAACTCTAATATTAAATTCCATTCCTAAGCTTGCATTTTTGGTTCTGGTAAAATGTTTTCTATAAATTACCTCCGGGATGTTGCTCAGAAAATGAATAACTTATCCTTCGAAATACAGAATTCGGGACCATTAATAAAAAAGCAACAATTAAAAAAAATTAAGAATCGCGTTTTTTGCGACTTCATTTGCTTCTAACTTTTAAACTATTGAATGAGGAGGAAAGTTGAAGAATAAAAAGAGTTTTAGAATGGTTTTCTGTATATGATGCCATAGATTAGAAATGTAAAAATTTATTAACGGCGATTAAAAATACCAATGAACAAAAAAGTGCTGAAAAAGATGGGTTATCTAATTATTTTCTTCGATTTGTTAACAAGAACTAAGGACCTTCATATTCTGGGAAGAAAAATTTTAATTAGTTATAAAACAACCCTTTCAACTTCGTTCAAATCGGTTCTATGGTTTTTGCACCACAGGTTTGCAACTCATAGTTGTCGACCAAAAAATGCATTTTCAAAACTGAAAAAAAAACCGAAAACTACAATTCAAAGTTAACAAATTTTTTTTTAAGTATACAAAACGTTTTAAAAGCTTTCATACGTTTTTTCAGAATTGTAAAATATTGATTTGGACAGCCTAAGCAATTGTTTAAAATCGACATGATTATCTTTTGATTATAAAAATAGATTATCCCAGTCATTTATTTGGCAAATGAAATACGCAAAGAATGATTGAAAAGCATTCGAAACGACGCTTTTGTTAAAAAAAATTAAAACAAGACAATTGTTTAAAGGAAAAAGTGCTGATTCGTAAAGTATTCATCCTTCCCAGTTCTTAAAAATTGTCATTTTCAAAATGTTTTAGTCGACAGCAGCATCGTAGACAATCAGAAAAAAGCCCGCGCGAAAAAACACGCGAAACATAAAAAAAGGGGGAAAACTGAATTCGGTAGTTCAAAACGCTAGGCGCAAAAAAGTTGCCTTATTTCAGCTTATAATAGAGCAATTCTTATCAATTTTTAAACTGATGTAACTCAAGCTAAGCCGAAAGAAAACCATAATGTCGAGGACTTATTATGCACATTATTTGAACCTAATAAATTATTTGATTTGTGCAAACCATTTGAACAAATAAGAAAATTATTCATTATTAAATCAATTTTGCTGTATGAAATAGACGAAATTAAGAAAAACATTTCATACAAAGTATGTTAAAAATTAGTATTTTTTGTGTAATGTGGTAAAAAAAAGTAATTACGGTATGAACTGATATGATTATTTCTGTTTCGCGAATTAATAATTAAATTGTTTATATTACAAAAGCAACAAAATTATTCATTACATTATGTTTTTTCAACGGCTAAATCGACATCCTCAAAGTCCATTCCACTTTCCACTGGACTATAGCAATTTTTGCATATCTGTCCGTTGCAGTTCGAGCAGTAAATCTATGCATCCAGGCCATGCTTTACACAGTCGCAATATTTTACATATATGACAATACGTCCGTAGTTTGAGCACTTTGTAATATACTCTAAAAACAATGCGTTGCAGCAGATTCCGCTGCTGGGAGCACGTTTCGATTGAAATTTTATTTCATATTTTCTTTTTTCTAATTTACGAAACAATAAATTAAATTGATACTCGTCAATAACTCGGAAAAACGAATGTAAAGGTTTCAGAAGTAGCACGCTTTCTTTTAAACAACTGCTTCAAACACCGAAGACTTTTGACAGCTTGTATTTCGGAAACAAATGACTAAAATTTCAAAATTATTTTAAAAGAAGCATCCTTTCGAGTGCTTTTCAATCATACTTTGCACATTTCAATTGACAAGAAAATTGCCGCAAACAATTGCCGAAACCATTCGACTATGTGGTGAATTAGGCTCAAAACTCTTGTCACCAACCCTTCTTGATACAGAGAAGTGACAATTTCACTATTCATAATCTGGCAGGGCGGTCACAAAAATCACGCACTGTCTTCATTTTACAGGAGTTACAGCGTGCCAGCTCAATTTTTGATTATCAGGAATATGATATGATCTGAAAAATGAAGAATGAAACACAACTGAATGAAAAGTTACTTGAACTGGAAAGGATATTAAAAGTTTCTTTCTCTCTATTCCCGTTCTCAAATATTTTCAGGAAAACTCATATAGGTTTCTAAAAAAATTTTGGAATTCATAACAAATAAGCATAGTTTTAAGTACAGCATTCAAAGGCTTAGAAAGTAATGAGCATCAAGTAATAGAAAGGGATAAAGTGGTGTTTGGTGACGAGATAGCCTATCTGGTAATGTTGTATGTTGGGTGGTTTACACTTACCTACAGGAAGATGTGCTAAGGTACCTTGACCGTAACGGGTTGAAAAATGTTAATTAAAAAACCCACTTTCTTCCCTCTTTTTTGTTTATTGTTATTTTTCAACGCCGCTAATATCAGTAGTTTAAAATTTAGAAACAGAAGAAGTGGCAAAAAACGAGATTTTTTGAATTGTTGCATATCGGTTAACGTTCCCGATCTCTACGTTTCCGAGGATAAATCAATCACTATTCTAGATATCATTTCGGAAGCATTCCATAAAAAACATCTGCCTTACCTCTTCCATCCAAGTTCAAACAGATTTGCCCCAGTATAAAAATATTTAAACTAGCAACTTCAAGGATAAAATGATTTCCAATATTTAAAACTAACAAAGTTTTAAAAAAGCAAAAACAATTACATTCACTTTTGATCAGGAGGTGAATTTCCGGTGATATTTATAATCCTTACGCTTATAGCTTCCTGAATAGGTCCAGGAAAATCTGAAAATTTTCCGACCACGTCAGTTAAACCGAAACTAGCAAATCAGTAAAAATAGCTACTATAGTTTTCAGTCGCCTTCAGCGACGTGGTTTTAAGCCACACGTACTGCAACCATCAGTTTTATTTGACTGGTTAGTGCCTTCTTAAGACCGTTACTGTAGTTATTTACCATTATCAGAAGTAGTACACTGAAAATGTTACTGTATCCTAATTTTCCTAAGGACTTAAACTGATATTTCGAAATCATGTTCATTACAAAGAATCGAGAATGATTTGAAATTGATATCAAAGAAATACGACCATAATTATTAAGATTAGTATGTCCCTATCGGCAGCCTTCCAATTTTTGTTATTTGACTTTATTTTGATTTTTGTTTTCACTTTTATTTGATTATTTATTATTTTAACTATTATTTGTTGCCTAAATTTGTCATCTGATTCAATTTTCTCGCTATACTTACGTCTGAGTGATATCGCCATCCTCATTCCGATAGCAGCACCTCAGTAAACTTTTATCGTTTTCATCATACAGGTACGTTTTAATAAAACTTGCTGCTCGGATCGCTCTGTCGATGTACATCTGCTCCTTAAGAGCGAAACCAGCCTTTGCAAACCCAGATATCATCAGACCATTCCATGCTGTCACGATTTTGGTATCTACATGCGGTTTAGGACGTTTCTGCCGTTCTACATAGAGAACCTCGTGACATTTACCGAGAATCTCCTTGACGATTTCGACGGATGTTCCGAAATTGTTAGCGGTGCTTTCATACGACCCAAAACACGCTAAAACGTTCTTATTTTTGAGCTCTCCATGTGGGTCTTGATATGGTTGGACGTTGCCATTCTCTTTTACATTGTAATGATGAATGAATAATTCCGCGTGGTTAACTCCTTGTGTGCTTTCATCTTTTAGTAAACTGGTGATGTCATTGTATTCCCATACACAAAAAGCGCCCTCTTGCTTATGGGGAGCGCCGTCATAAGGGTACGAGTCTGCGTCTTCTGCACCATAGAAACCACCCTCGGGATGGCCTAAGTCTCGGGAGACGTAAGTCAGGATATCTCTAACTACATCGGCGTAGAATTCGTCTTTAGTAAGGACGTAAGCGTCACAATACGAGACGGCGAGCTGGGCCTGGTCGTACAACATCTTCTCGAAATGGGGGACGTGCCAACGTTCGTCCACCGAATACCTGCAAATCGACGTATTAAAAAACAGTTGAGTAAACGTTACGCGATATCAAAATTTGACGGAACTGTATACGCATATTTCATTTGCCGCCTAAAAATACACATCGTGAAAAGTAACGACGTTTTCTCCAAAGTTTCTAGTTAAATTAATGTGACGCAATTCTGTACCAATAAGTCAGGGAGAAAGAACCACATTTTTGGGAAATATGGCGGTAGATTCATAATTGTGAACAAACTAGCTATTGTGTTATAGACTGCTCAAAAATGGTAATAGTGCAAAAATCAGTGGAAATAGCTGCAATCCATACAAGTCTAAATTTAATGTTAGAAGAAACTTTAGAAAAGTCATTGTACTTACATAATGTAAGATGTATTATGCTCAAAAAAGCCCATATTTGATAAAAGTATTGTTCCGTTTTACGCGGGTTCACACAAATTAATTGTCCACTTATTGTTCTTAACACAATTTATTTACTTATTCTAAATGTAATTTATTTACACTAACTCTATAGACTAATTTATATATCACGTATTTAGTCGCAGGTAGGGATTCGTCCGCTTCTCGGTTTGTTTACATTCGGTGTCGGTCTCTCTCTGTCTGTCCGTCGCTCGGCTCCTGTCTTTTTTTATATACGCTTCCGCGCGATTTCTCGAATCGAGTAGAACAATTTAATAGACATCGAGGCGCGACTAGAAGTTTCTCGGCGATGCTGGAATAGACAGTGGCGTCGTTTCATCACCGGTACACTGCCCCCGCCCTAAAAAAAACGTTTCGTCCCGAAACGTTCTTCCGTCACGCCGATGTCGGAACCTGCAGCTGGACCCATTTTTACATCGCGAGGATTGGTGGAAATAGCAGTCAACCGTTTTCTCCTTCTGGTATCCGCCAGGGGCCCAAGAACATACCAGAATCTCAATGTCGGTGAACCTAAACAGTACTTCCAACATATTCCTCACGACCCTCCAGTCCAGGCCGTCCAAGCCGCACGCCAGTTTTGGTATGGCCAGCTTTCCAATGCCTCTACCGAGTAAAACCACTCTCAAATCGCATAGAGTGTTCCATACATCTTGATACGTTGGCTTCTCGTATGACCTCTTCTTGGTGACCAAGTAGAACACCGACCTCCCCTGAGAACCGTCATCTTCTATCACCAAGGTGCGTCCGACTGCCGGGCCCTGCTGCTCTAACTCATCGAGTTTTCCGAACTTCCGTTTGAAGACTGTCGCTATCCCTCGGGACATCTTCAAATCCTGGGCGACACAGTGTGCTAACGAATAGTCCTCGGGCACCTCGAACAGGTTACGATGCTCTTCCCTAGTGACGCCGAACCTCGCTTTCCCTGTACCTCCATAGGCGCCCATGAACTGCTCGAAAGATAGCTCCACCTCCTCTCCTTGAACCCGTGTGACTTGCTCCTCCAGGTCGTGGTTTCCCTCATACGGTGCCAACCGGTTAAAATGCACCACCCTGGGTTTTCCATTAGGGACCTTAACGATTCGGTAGACGACATCGTTGATACGGGCCTTGACGACATAGGGGCCCTCCCACGCTCTCTGCAGCTTCGGCGAGAGTCCACGTCGTCTCTGTGGATTGTAGAGCCACACTAAGTCTCCCTCGTTGTAAAGGCCGTCGTCCGCTCCAACGTCATACCGATCCTTCATTCGGTCACTGGCGATCCTGAGGTGGCCTCGAACCAACTCGTGAATTTCATCCATCTTCCTCCGGAGCTTGGTAACGTAATCCTCTCCTGCCAGGTCTTCCCCAGGTTTACACCCAAACTTCAGGTCACACGGGAGCCTCATTTCCCTGCCGAAGAGAACGTTGGCCGGGGATTGCCCAGTGGATTCATTTACCGCTGATCGGTAAGCCATCAAGAAGAAGGAAAGGTGTTGATCCCAGTCTCGTTGGTGTTGAGATACTACCTTCGAGAGGTATTTGCCCATCGTTCGGTTCATTCGTTCGACCATGCCATCAGACTGGGGATGTAACGCCGTCGTTCTGGTCTTGCGAATGCCCAGTTTCTCGCAGACTCCTTGGAAGAGTTCACTCTCGAAATTGCGGCCCTGGTCGGAGTGTAACTCCATCGGTACCCCGAAACGGCTGATCAACTCTTTCACCAGGACGTCTGCCACAGTCGCAGCTTCCTGATTTGGGATCGCGTACGCCTCTACCCACTTCGTGAAGTAGTCCATGGCCACTAAGATGTACCTGTTCCCATTGCTGGTCACTGGGAACGGCCCCGTAATATCCAGGGCGATCCTTTCGAAGGGACTCCCGACGTTGTACTGACGCATCGGCGCCTTCGGCTTACGATGTGGACCATTACTGGCGGAGCAAGTGGCACATCTTCGACACCAATCCCTCACGTCGTTGGAGCAGTTAACCCAATAGAAGCGGTCACGCACCTTCTGTAGGGTCTTCGTCACACCCAAATGTCCTCCCGAGGCCTCGTCGTGCACCAGCCGAAGTATCTCCGACACCTTACTCCTGGGGATAACCAACTGCATCCTTCGTTCGGTGCCCTCATTGTTCTCGAGTGCCCTTTTTAGTACCCCGTTCTCGAGTACCAGGGACTTCCACTGGGCCCAGTACGACTTAAGGACTCTGGAAAATGGAGCCACTTCTTGCCAGCTCGGTCGCCGTCCCTCTGTTTTCCACTTCCTGATCTTCTGGAGTTCCGGGTCGCGTTCTTGCTGCTGCCGGATGTCGGCAGGTAACCAGTCCTCACTCACGACCGTGGTTCTGTACACCACCGCCTCCTTCTTCTCTACACGGGTGCAATGTTGACACTCCGACGAGCAGGGTCTCCGGGAGAGGGCGTCGGCATTCCGGTGGCTCGTCCCGGCTCGGTGTTCGATGCCAAAGTCGTATTCTTGCAGCCTTTCAATCCATCGCGCCACTTGGCCTTCCGGGTTCTTGAATTGTAAAAGCCACTTCAAGGCTGCGTGGTCCGTCCTTAGCAAAAACCGCCTACCGTAGAGATATTTGTGAAAGTGCTCCACGGATTTCACTACTGCCAAGAGCTCTCTCCTAGTAACGCAGTAGTTCCTCTCCGGCCTGGACAGGACCTTGCTGAAATACCCGATGACGCGTTCCTGCCCGTCTTGTACTTGTGCCAGAACTCCTCCAATGCCGACATTGCTGGCGTCCGTATCCAGGATGAATGGACCTTCTTCTGTTGGATACCCCAGGATTGGAGCGGTCGTCAGGCATTCTTTCAGTGTGTCGAAAGCAGCCTGGCAATCCTCGTCCCATTGGAAAGCTCGCCTTCCCTCCGTTAGACGTGTTAGGGGCTTGGCTATGTCCGAGAACATTCGGACATACCGACGATAATAGGTACAGAGGCCCAGGAAACTCCTCACTTGATGCTTATCCCTCGGAGTGGGCCACTGTCGGATTGCTTGGACCTTTTCCGGATCCACTTCCACTCCGTCGCTGCTAACCACGTGGCCCAAGTAATGTACTCTTGTTTGCATCAGGTGACATTTCTTCAGGTTCAACATCAAGTTCGCGGCCTGGAGTCTCTTAAACACCTCCTCTAAGTTCACCAGATGTTCCTGGAATGTCTTGCCAACCACGATAATGTCATCCAAGTACACCAAGCACGTCTTCCAAGAGAGTCCCCTCAGCACACTTTCCATTAGCCTTTCGAAGGTCGCAGGCGCATTACACAACCCAAAAGGCATTACACGGAACTGCCATAACCCTGTGCCAATTGAAAACGCCGTCTTCTCCTTGTCAGCGGGATCCATTTCGATCTGCCAGTATCCACTCTTCAGGTCCAGGGTAGAGAAGAGTTTTGATCCTGAGAGCGTGTCGAGCGTATCATCGATGCGAGGCAACGGATAGCTGTCCTTTTTCGTGGCGTTGTTCAACCTACGGTAATCTACGCAGAACCGAGTGCTCCCATCCTTTTTCTTTACTAAAACCACCGGAGACGCCCAGGGGCTATTAGATGGCTCGATCACTCCCTCGTTTTCCATGTCTTGGATGATCTTCTCTGCCATCTCCCGTTTTACTTGGGGCAGTCTCCTGGCAGGTTGTCGGATGGGTTTCGCATCGCCCGTGTCGATCTTATGCTTGACGATGTCGGTCCTTCGGGTTTTACCAATTTCGGGAATGAAAATGGCTCGGTACCGATGTAATAGGTCACTCAGCTGTTTCCTCTGAAGAGGTTGGAGGTTGTGGCAGGCAGCCGAAGTCACTCTGTCTAGGTTAACAGAATCCGGTGTCGCACTTGGTGCTACCTGGCGGATTATTGACATTGCCGGTGCGCAGGTCCCTACCCTGGTTCCCCCTTTGAGAGTCACGGGGTAATCGTTGACGTTAATCACACGAATGGGAATTTCGTCGTTCAGTGACACCAACGCCTTGCCCACAAGAACGCCTCGGCCGACCTCCACATCGTGGTTCCAGGGCTCCACCATAACTGGGAACCCCTTTTCTACGACGCCGTCGAGTCTAGCAACCACAACCGACTCACTCCTTCCAGGCACAGTCGCGTCTTCGGCCACAATTACTCGTCCAACGACTTCCCTCTGAGGATGGAGAAATATCTCTTCCGGACCTACCCTCAATACGCGACGTTGAAAGTCCAGTTGGATACCGTGGCTATTCATTACGTCCATTCCCATAATCACGTCCTCCTCGATGTCCGCCACAATCACTCGGTGTGGAAACTTCACTGCTCCGATCTTGAATTCCACATCGACTTCCCCGTGGACGGTGGCCGCTTCGCCCGTAGCTGTTCGTAGCCGCCATCTGGATTTAAGTAGCTTCCTTCGCTTGGTGTCAAGTATTCCGGGCCTCAAGATCGTCCTGGTTGCTCCAGTGTCTACCAATAAGGCATATTTCACCCCATCGATTATACCGTCCACGTAGACACTGCCACTATGATGTCGTAGGGAAGCTACAGAAACTAGGGGGTCTTTAAGCGGGTGTCGGGTCGAAGCTGCCCCCTCGGAGCAGTTTTCCTGTTTCTCCTGCGCGGTCGGTCCCTCCTTCCTCGGTCGTTTACAGGAACGACGCAGGTGGCCAACCTCACCACAATTCCAACAGCGGACGGGTCTTGTCTGCTTGTTTTCCACCAGGCTTTTAACGGCGTTGACCAGTTGCTCAATGGAGTCTTCCCTGGCACCTTCGTTGGAACTGTCAGCCTCATTGAGAGCCCTTACCCGACCATGGCATTTGGAGGCCTCGGTAGCAGCCTCAAACTCCAACGCGATGGCCAGGGCATCTATCAGGGTCTTAGGGCGCGCCAACCGCACCGTCCTCTGAATTTCGAGGTCTCGCAGGCCATCGACGAACGTTTGAATAGCCAGACACTCCATCAGGTGGTCGGTAGCCGTCGGATACGCGAAGCGAACTAGTCTGGCTACGTCGGCTTCAAACTCTTGGAGGCTCTCGTTCGCCTTCTGCTTCCGGGTCTTCATCTGCGACTGGTAGACCTGCTCCAAGTGCGCCTGTCCATACCTCATCTCCAGACGCTTCACCAGCCCATCGTAGTCGCCTTCCTCCTCCGGTGTAATTGTCTGCAGGATATCCAGAGCGTCTCCCCGCAGCGCCACCGTCAACGCTCCTGCCTTGTCTCGGGGTGTCCAGCCGTTGGCCTTGGCTGCAGCCTCAAACTGTTTCAGGTAATTCGGCCACGATGTTTTGCCGTCGAAAGTTGGTGGTTTCAAACGTGCCGAGGCTCCGATGTTCTCTTTTGACGGCTCTTCAACTGGTGTTACCTTAAGGTTCACCTCCGGCATCTTGAAATCCTTAGCTGCCTCTTTCGTTGCCAAGCGCGCCTCCAGTTCCCTTATTTTAGTTTCTAGTTCCTCCTTCTGCGCTTTCATTTTATTTTCCAGGCCGCCTATTTCGCTTAACAGGCCGCCGCGGAGGTCTTCTATTTTATCGTCCAGGCCGCCTATTTCGCTTAACAGGCCGCCGCGGAGATCTTCTATTTTATCGTCCAGGCCGCCGCGGAGATCTTCTATTTTATCGTCCAGGCCGCCGCGGAGATCTTCTATTTTATTGTCTAGGCCGCCTATTTCGCTTAACAGGCCGCCGCGGAGATCCTCTATTTTATCGTCCAGGCCGCCGCGGAGATCTTCTATTCTGTTCAAAAGACGCTCACCCTCTTCCTCAAACTCGAGCGTCTCCGGATCTTCCCCATTGTCAATCAAATAATCCCTCAGGCGTTTCTGCAGGACTGCTTTTACGCCCGTAGCGTCGATGTCCCTTTCCTCCAGCTCCCGCCTCAAATCCGCCACTTTTAATTCACAGAGTTTCTTCATTGTCCCAATTTATTTGTCTGTCACTAATAATCCCGCACTTCTGACACCAATTTGTTCCGTTTTACGCGGGTTCACACAAATTAATTGTCCACTTATTGTTCTTAACACAATTTATTTACTTATTCTAAATGTAATTTATTTACACTAACTCTATAGACTAATTTATATATCACGTATTTAGTCGCAGGTAGGGATTCGTCCGCTTCTCGGTTTGTTTACATTCGGTGTCGGTCTCTCTCTGTCTGTCCGTCGCTCGGCTCCTGTCTTTTTTTATATACGCTTCCGCGCGATTTCTCGAATCGAGTAGAACAATTTAATAGACATCGAGGCGCGACTAGAAGTTTCTCGGCGATGCTGGAATAGACAGTGGCGTCGTTTCATCACCGGTACAGTATAATACAAGGAGTAATAAGGAGAACTAATTATCCGGCGTAATCGTTGCCAAAGCAAAAATATAAAGGGCCCAACAAGATGAAATACGTTAAACTGTCCCAGGTTGGTATTCGGGAGCATGAGGGGGTGTTTTAGTAAGTCATGATTTATTAGCGGTAAGAGCCCCAAAAATCTAAAACTGGTTATTTCAAAGACCGGTTTTGGACCATTGTAACCGCCAAGTTAAACCAAACGTGAAATAAACTGGATGAACCTAAATCCGGTAATTTTTGTTATTACCATCATCCCTACATGAGACGAGTTGATAGTAGCCCACGTTAAATTCCTTAGTGACAAATTCAAAGTCCGTACACAGAATCCCTTTGTTATTTTACCTTGCGAACCCCTTATTGACGTGATCATGTATCCCGCCATAAGCCATCTTCTTTAAAGTGTGCAGGCACATCTCTAGACACTTGATGCCTTGCTCGCTCTTCTTATTCCTCGAGTACATGTGGAACAAGAAATTGAAATTAACAGGCTGGGGAAACTTCGGAGACGTATTAAACCCGCCAAAGTCCGCCTCATAGTTCCTGGACAGCTGCAGGAGGCATTTCTTCCAGACGTCTTCGCCGGGGATGTCATCGGAAAAAGTAGAGGAGGACGATGAGGATGTCTTCGAGTCCAGTTCAGAGATTTGCTTCAGGACGTTTACCGTATGCCTACCTTTAAACAAAAATGAAATAGTAATAGCTGTTCACCTAATATTATAAGTAACAATGTTGATAGTAATATTTGATAGTGGAGCGATATTTCAAGCAAATTGCTCTTATTGCAAATAATTTAAAGGGATTAAATGTGTAAACTGTGGGATTTGTGCTAGTATTTTCAAGTACTCTAATTACGGAAATATGGGTAAAGTATATCCCAGTTTCAAATTAAAAGTTTTGAAAAACAATGATAGCCATAATAACACTACCTACAGATATCCAACTATATTCCACCACAAACAGTGGCATAATATATAAATAAACTGTTGTGTATTTTGGCATCAATTATTTGTTTCAACATATTTCTGCACAGGAAATGTGCATCATGGATTCACCATTTATTTGTAAATTAAATTGTTGCTATCTGAGATTGGCACATAATGCGAAACCGTTTCAGAACAAGGACTGAATTTAAATAAGACAAAAGTCGATGACCCATCAACTACATACAGGTATTGCGACAACCCACATAACAGAAGCCACAAAAATAAATTAAGATACGTGTTTTAATTTACGATTCTAATCACGTTGAAATAGCTGATCAGGTTTCCTAAAATTGTATGTTGGCGGAAATTTCACCAATTGGCCGGATTGAGTACGGCACTTCAAGAAGAAAAAGTGAAATATAAATAAACTGCTACTCATTCGTTATTTTTATTGCAAAATGTGACTTTTCATTTCATCAACACCCTGCACTGAAACTACATTGAAAGTACACATGTACTTACAAGAAACCAGGCGTTTTACGATAGAAAAGATTAAGAACTTTAAATTATAGTCCAGACGGTATTTGTTTTGAGTTGGATTTCTTCTATGAGGTATTCTTATAATTTTCTAATTTTTAATGCCACTTGATTATGGTCAAGAACTAGTTTAGGTAACCGCTGAACTATATGAATGATACATCCCATAGTTGGAACTTACTTTGTTTCTTCTTCTGTGTTATCATTTATCACATCTCGTATTCATAAAGATTTCCCCTCCTTAAAAAAACTCATGTTTTTAGATTTCTAGCTATTATAATTTTGGAGTTCCGAAAACAATAAAATTAGAACTTCTTTATCACAGGTCTTTGTTTTCATTGCTTTAATCTAAGCCAAGCATGGATTACATGTTCTTTGGTAACTGCAACTCTTAACCATTAAACCTAAAATAGCATTACATAAATTTAACTAAATAGTGGCATTGACAATAAAAATGATTGTCCGGAAAGGATTCATATAAATGTTATACACATCTTGTTCTACACATTGATTCTTTTATATAATCTCAAAATTACCAGGGTTTTAAAAGATTGAAAATAAATTGTGATTTTTTAATGATTGATCAGTCACAGTGACAGCGACAGGGTGTAGTGATTAGGTCATAAATGACCATCTTGTGGTAAATTTCGAACCGCTACCTGAGTGATTTGTACTTTATAAATTTAATCGAGAATAATAATAGCCTTCCTAAACAAAAGTATGTACTGAACGAGTTTTGGAAGGTGTTAAATGTTTCATTTTATTTATTTTAATTTCCATGTCATGTCAAGCTACTTAATAATTGACAGTAAATAATAACCGACGGAATACAACCCTGTAAGTTTGGTTTGGTTGATATATTTCGAGACACCCTGTGTTGTTATAACCGACTCACCGTCGCTGCCGCCTAAGTCGTAGAAAACAAATATTGTTTGGATAATATATAATGAAGAATTAGTGTTGGTAAAAAACCTATAAGATATTAATGATGTGGCAGAAAGAACAGTAATGTTAATGAAAGGATACTCTTATACTCTCTATAATCTTATATACTCTAATATATATATATATATATATATAGACTAAACACGACAATCAAAAATAAATTATAGCAGAATTTAATGTATATTATAATTTGATAAAAAAAAACAATTTAACGAACAACTAATATAGTTTCTTGGCCAACTGCATTTATTTTTAACGGTAGATCATTTAAATTTTGTTATTTAATCATAACATCAGATTGTGCCATAATTTAATACTAATTTAAAAAAGAGTGACGTGCCCATTGGACTTATTTTCTCAACTATTTATATTATGTATATGTATATAGGTATTTAGGTATTTAGGTAGGTAATAACGACATTTAAAATAATGTAAAGCTGAAATACACCTTATATTTTCCGAAAATTAATAACTAACAAAATGAATGAAATAAAAATTATAAAAAGATTATCTATCATTAATATGTATTTAACGCTTATTATGTAGATTGTTACAGTTAATATGCACAACTACAAAATTAATAACAGAGCAAATACATATGTACAAATACATAAAGCGCTCCTTTAGAGAATGGTCAATTGTAAATTACGTTTCACGCAGTTTTAGAAACAATGAGAATATATTTAAAATAGAATTATCGCTAAATATCAATCCAAATAAATCAAAATAGCACGAATCTGTTGATTTCAACAAATAGTCGATAATTGTAACCTGTAAACTGTTACATTACTAAAATTGCAGTTTTTCCGTTTGACCAGAAATAGGGAATATTTGTTGTGAAAATCGCAAAACTGATAAAGATAAGTTTGAAATTTTGACAAAATGATGAAGAATTTGGAAACATGGTGATGGACTGGGAGCCAAGCAGAGAATTTCCCTCTTTGTTTATGAAATTTTAGGATTTCGAATAGAAAAATAATACAGTGGCTTATTCAAGAAATCTCTGACCATGACTACACTTATAAACACAAAACTTCATGGAATTAAAGGTGTAAATTATTTACTTTTTTACCTTATAAAATAGCGATCAAGTACTTATTTTGATGAGTGGTCAAATATAAATTATATTGCGTTTTACAAGATCAAAAAAATATGTCTTATATAATTATTGCAATATTTTCAGTGGGGTATTTGTGAGTCACGATTTCTTTTCTAACAATGTCAAATTTACTCGTTGCTGGTAGAATTGTGCTTCCAACTGTGGAATTTTTACGAAAATTACTTATATTATTTTATTATAAATTCCACTTCTATTTATTATAATTTCCATTTCCAAAGCATGTTCTTTATTTTTTGTTGTAATTATTAAATCTTTATTCAGGTAACTACTCCTTCAAACCTATTTATATTTCTATCAAAAAAAATATCAAAACCATTTAAGCCACATTTTGATACCTGTCCAAATTTTGACAGTAGTCGGAATTTAGAGATTTTTAAGAATCATTCTAAGACCTAACCTAAGAGCATGGCGAGTTCTAACGTTAAATCTGTAAGAATAACATCTGCGTAAAAATATGTTTCTTAAATTTTTACTGCCTTCTCATGGAAAAGTGGTTATTTTACAAATTTTTCGTAAATTATAAAGGCATACGTTATACAGTGTGCTTTATATAAATTACTAAATTAGTATAGGAAATGATTAATTGGTACGAAAGTTACTAAGACGGTACAAAAAATAATCTGCTCATTAACAGAATGGTCCGACGAACGACACCAGACCCTTTTGCTTCATCGACATTAGCTCACTGAGTGTCAACAAGTCCCAGAATTTTCCAGCAACAGGTTGTAATGAGACAAGGAAAATCTAGAACTTTACTATAGGAATTAGAAACCCTCAGGACTAGTATTTTTACTTTACCTTGGTATTAGAATCTTAACTAGCTACTAGAAACTCTAGGTACTAGAACCCTAACGAAACAAAAAAATGGCGAATTTCCGAACAACAGGTAGCTTACGAATTTATAAACCGAATGTGTAATAGAACACCGAGAAAATCTCTTAAGACCACATTAGCTAATCGGTACAGATTGCCCCATGAGAAGAACGAGAACGCAAGGTCATGTATCAATATATAAATAGAATGCAAGGGCACAACCCACGTGACCAAATTAGTTGTATAACCATGTTTTCAACTATGTATAAGGCTAATATACTATAACTAGGGATGGGTGGTGAGTTAGAATTTGTAACATAGTGTTGGTTTGAAACAGTGGCATACCAATGCCGCAGTAGGCCTGTATTTGAATTTTTACACACACGGTGGATATGCCACTGGTTCGAAATTAAATGAAAAAATAGTGAATGGGTGTTGAATCACCTTGTATCAACATATATTTTTTTTCTAAATAAAAACATCTCAGATATGTGATCATGCATGTGTTTTTATGCTGAAGGGCATAAATTCATCAACAAGCTAAGAAATATGCTGCAAAATGTCGCAGGTCAAGACAAGAAAGTTCCCGAGTGTCAACACGGAAGAGAAAGTTTCTATTAAATATCTATTATTTCAATTCTACTAACAGTCCTCCCTACTAACCATAATACACTAGTCACATTTCCCATCCTGGCACAGTTTACTCACACCTCCTCGTGGTCTTTGCCGGACAATGACATTTTTAATTTTTTTATTTATTTTCATCATTGTTAAAACGGTTAAACTAATTTTAAACCTTATCATAAAATTTCATTGACGAAATAAGTAAATTTTATATTTTTTAAACACGAAAAGCCTACGGGTCATTCCCGTGGCTCTTTTGTTTTGGGCTTGAGTGGTATGAAGAATTTTTTAGCTGTTCCAATTGTATTCTGATATATGAGGGTATATCAAATATGTTACGTTACTGTGATACAGGTGTATTGTTAAAATTAAATTGCCATCTCAGAGTTCTGTATTAATATTGTTTTATTCCGTTGTTTAGTTGAGCACCCACACGCTTGATTTCTTTCTTTTTTGTAACATATATGTGTAATTAATTATTTCACACATTAATTTCTGTATAGAATACATATCAGTAAGTTTAGGTATATTAATTTAAATTTTCTGTTAACAGTAATGTAATTGCTGTAAATTATTCCACTCAGATATTTCCACAATTACTCGGTCATGTATTAATATTGTGTTGTGGAATTTATGCACTGAATTCATCTGGTAATGTCAATATTGGGAAAATATAATAACTTCTGTTATATATGTAGTTTTATTACGGTATGGTAAGGTAGGTGGTATCATGACGGGTAGAGGGGGGGTAGAAGAAGAAACTAGTTCGGTAACTATTTATCGAAGAGGGCGCTCGCCACGTCGCCTTTTCTAACATTATAGTTTCCGATCTAGTATTACTAGAGAGCTGTACTGTTACTGTAGAGCAATATTACTAAATGATTAAAATGTAACAGAATATCCGCTACAATACACAAAAAAGTCGAGATCTAAAAACAGATCTCAACTTATTAACAAACTATATTAGATGGCTCTTCCTTGCTTGTGCACAAGAGAACCTGTCAAGGAACTACTGTAAACAGAGCATTGACATATGCTCTGATAGTCAGGGGGCGCTAAAGGCTCTGGGGTCACGCAGAACCTCATCCAAGCTTACCCTAGAGTGTCAGAGAACCTTGGAGGAGCTAGCAAAGCGAAACAGAGTTCGTCTGATATGGGTGCCAGGACATAGTGGCATTGAAGGTAACGAACGGGCTGATCGACTGGCCCGGCTAGGGGCTGAGACTCTCCTCGCCGGGCCCGAGCCGGCTTGTGGAATTACCAAAGAGACTACAGTGGAACACTTCAGAAGGCGCCTAAGAGCGGAATTCGGAGAACACTGGAGCCAACAGCACCGACTCCGGCAATCGAGGGCCTTCATTAAGGGACCCGACCAGAAGAAGGCAAGAGAACTGCTTAGTTTAGGCAGGAAACACATATGTACGGTAACCGGGGTCCTGACCAGGCACTGGACGTTAAACTACCATATGCACAATATGGGGCTGAAAGATGACTCATTGTGCAGGTTCTGTTGGGAGGAAGATGAAACCTCCTATCACATCTTGTGCGACTACGAAGCCTCGCAGGAGCCAGGTGGATCATCTTCGGGGTAGAGAAGATCTTCCCGGAGGAAACGAGGAACCTCTCACTAGGAAGCATTAGTACCTTCATGGGGAAAGTGCGACTAGGTTGAGACCTTAACCGGCGGGGGATAACACAATGGACTCTAGTCTAAGTGTCGCCGAAAGGCACCCCAGTTTCATTCATTCATATTAGATGGCTCTCGACTTATCGCAAAATATATATTCAAAGATTAAACAAGTTCTTTGCGTGGATTTAAGCTTGTTTTTCATTGAATCTAAATTAATACCTGCTTTAGTGACGGCGGATTTTTTGTCCCGCCACTGCTCGGCGATGTTCGTCAGCAACGTTTTAAAACTGGGCCGCCCGTATCGGTCCTCCGGAGGGAAGTAAGTGCCGCCGGCGAGCGGTTCCAGGTCGGGCGTCAAGAAGACCGACATTGGCCATCCGCCGCCCCCGAGAGTAGCCTGGATGAATTTCATGTAGAGCCTGTCGACGTCCGGCCGCTCCTCCCTATCGACCTTTATGTTCACGAAGTGCTCGTTCATTATCTCGGCCACCGAGGGGTTCTGGAAGGATTCCTTCTCCATCACGTGACACCTAAAACGTACAATAAATTGTTCGTGATTATTGAAAGGAACACAGTAAAGACACAAGTTAAAAAAATCTTTATTATTGTAACATTGTAATTTATTATTGTAACAATTACAGACTAAACAAAAATTACAGCTATTAAATGTAAATTTAATTGCCGAACTAAAATAATAGGAAATAAATGAAAGAAAGGAAGTTAACCTAAAGTCAAAGACATGAAGACAAAGGATAATAACGAATAGAAATCCCTTAAAAAATTGTTCTTTGCCTACTGCGGAGAAAATAGTCAAAACTACTATATATCATAATGACAAAATTGTAGTTAATTAAAAACGGAACGAAACGAGCTATCATATACTAAAATCTGTTTATTGGTTGCTGAGAAAATTGAGAAAAAACATGAAAAATGGCCATTCTTTAATATTAAAAAAGGGTTCGACGTAATACGTAGAACTTTTATAATAAATTCTCACAGTAATAGTTCATTAAGAATATCCTCTATCTCTACTTCGCCCTCTTCAAATCACGTGATAAATTGTAAAATCAACCCCCTCCCCAGTGGCTTAGAGTGACCTTTTGACAGACCCTCCCAAATGGGCCATGTTATTTATAAATTAAGTCTTAAGATATACGTGTGACAAGTTTAAAGTTTTTAACTACTGAGACAGTATTAAGTTAATTTCATCACCTTTTTCATCCCCATAGAAGTAAAATTTGTGGTATTTAAATTCTTTAGAGCCCCTTGGGAGCCTAAACTATAAAATATAAAGATTTCGGATTGAGAACCTTTAGAGTTAAGATTCCCAAAGAATGCATGAGAAGAACGGAGGACGCTTCTCACAAATATTCCTAATCTATTTATTATTGTAGATGCCAGACACATTTCTCATCCTTTATTCATTAACTAACCTACAAACTACAAGAGATCAGAGAGGCACAATCAGAACCTAAACGAGGGGGTGGATTACACGAGGGTGAAAGTAAGGAACCGGTAACATCGGTGTTGCCAGACTTCTGCTGACATACATAAGACTTAAGCGCGAAACACAAAATTATGCTGGATTATGTCGGTAAATCTGCGACTTTTATTTCCACTTGCAAATAGGGCAAGGAAAAAATATGGCGACCGTTTAATGACTTCTTGTTTTGAGCTAACCTTTTACCAATCTGTGAATCGTTTCATGAACTTCATGTTTGTATAATATAAACAAGAGGCACCACGAAGTAGGGCGCAATATTTCATTACTTAATGTGATAATTGATGAGATGGGCGTTATTATAAATTTTGAAAGGTTCGACTTGTGGAAAGACTGAGAAGTATAATACATTAAAATACAAAAGCCTTGGGTGTAGAATATAACCCAATATAGGGTTGCATTATTTGAAGGCACAACTTAGGCTTTTTCCCTCTGGAAAATTGGATTGATTTCTCTAAAATTTTGTAGATTGTTGTAATTGATGTAGTACCAACAAGTATAGACACATATAGAGGAGCAAATTTAATAGGGAAAATGTTCTTCCAAGGTCGTTCTTAATGAACGTAAACAGACAGTTTGTTACCCAGCCGCTAGGGGCGCTGATGTATTTCGTGAGATTTATTCGTGCGCGATAATAATAAAACTATCAATCTGACCCTTATGGGCAGTATATAAATCATATCGACTGCTTTTACGTCACAAACCGTTTGTATATAAGCTGCGCCAAAATTGTTATACAGCGCCACTAGTGCCTGTGTAACAAACCTTGATTGTTTACATTCCGAAGGAGCGACCTTGGAAGACAATTTTTTTTCTTAAGGCGTGCCCCTCTATATGCGTCTTAACGTTATTCTCGCATTATTTATACCATTGATTTTAATTTTATTAATTTTTTAGACATTTTTTTTTTAAATTCGAAGAAATTGTTCCGTCACGTAAAGGTGTACATATAGTATTAGAATACATGTAACTGATCAATCCGGTGCTCGGAAATATAAGGGCAGGAAATAACAACACTGATCATTCACTGACTACGACTGGCTGAAGGCATTTAAGAAGACATGACGACAGTGTGCTGGACGAGACTTGAAAAAAAAGCGAAGATAAACTTCGGTTCATAACACTCATGACTTTTTCTAATCAGGAATTTGTTTTAACAATCATGTAGTTCAAAACTAATGTCGAAGGGTGGTAAACTTACTGAAAAGCGTTATAATTAAAGTTGTCCCTAGCCCCGTTATTAAAATTTAATAGATAGTCTCTAATCTTAGGATAATTTTATTTTTATTCTTACCACTCAATAGAAATGTTTTGTTCGTATTTGTGTTTTCTCAGTTATTCGTCATTTACTAACAATACGTGAAATGGAGATAGAACTTATTCATTTATTTAAAAACACAGGATGATTTACTGTAAACAATATTTAACATTACTTAAAATTAGAGAGCATGTAAGGGAACTTTTTGAAAAGAAAACGTTCTTGCAAGTGTTACTTAATTTTAAGTGAGCTTCAATATCTCTTGATGTAAACGGCCCTAGAAATGCAAGAATAGACTAATTTTGAAATTCCCGCCAATTTCGAGATTCCCCAATGGTACGAGGTAGGGGGAGCAAGGAATGCATATGGCGGCAAATCTCATCGCCTTCCAATAACATGATAGAAGAAATTGTACTTATGCTTCTCTAATAATTGAGTCAGTTGGAACATATACTTAGCTTTAGTTAATTTGTGTGCGAATGTCTCCAAAATGGCCTTAGATATAAGAATTTCGATATGCGTAACTTTAAAAAGTTATGCTAAACAAATGAAAAATCAAAATGTGAAAAATTAGGGAAAACCGTCTTTTCCCCTTTCATTTACCCATAACTTTTTAAACATTCATATTAGAGGGAAAGTGTGTAGGAGTAAAAAGATTCATAATTAAATCATCTAAAATGTAGTGTTTTTTAATAATTTCAAAATGCAATAATTTCGTTGCAAAACAAAAACATAAAAAAGTGGTGAAATCCAAACGTCTAGCCTCCTTTAAAAAAATAGATTTTTTTTTATGAACAATTTTGTTAAATCGGTTTATTTAAAGAGCATCAGGATGTTTTAGTACTCTGCTTTATGGACTGTAATTGTATAAAATACAACACAATAAAAGTGTACAATCATTGCAAATCCATGAAATTTTTTAAACAATTTACATATTGAAGCTCTTTTAAGTGACCTGTTATGAAACTGGGCATTAATACATATTTATCCATATTCATTTCTATTATACAACTTTTGGAGCTAAACTATAGTGTTTCTCTCCTTTATTTATCATTAATAATTTAAAACTAGAATGGTTCCAACAAACCCTAGAATTGTGTGTGCAAAGCTTAGACTACTCACTGCTTGTTATTAAGATTACCTGCACATTTTATTTTTTGATTAACTCACAAAACTTGGGAATTTTTTTAATTATCTACATAATTAGTGTTATCTCTTTAATGTCTTAATTTTGTAATGAACTGGACCCTATCTGTATTGCATATAATATCAGATCGATAATTGTTTAGAATGGATGCATTCAGAGCAAGAATATCCATGGTGTCAATGAATTAGAGCTGAGAAGATTTTAAAAACCGAGTCTGAACTTCAGGCACCCTACCTCAAATTATTCTGAATTAGAGCTGGGATCATTTTAAAAACCGAGTCTGAAATTCAAGTACTCTACCTCAAATTATTCTAAGTAAAATTAATTTTACATATTCAAGAAAAGTGCATTTGTTATTACCTTATGAATACAGATAAGACAATGAACCAATTTGTTACTCCAGAACCTTTAACTGAAATTAATTTCTTTAATCAATAAGTACTCAATTTAGATAAAATGTTAATGGAGCATGTTATTTATAATATTGTTATAATTACTTTAAACAATCACAAATTGTCTGTTTATCATGATTTTTTCTTTCGAAGATTAATATTAAACCAAGTGCTGTCATATAAATAGAATACAATGAAATAACTTTGACTTTGATAAAAGATCAGTGAATAGTTCAACGGAGGTTAAAGTTATTACTCTTAAGTAAAGTAGATTTTTAATGAAAAATCGATGTTGGCATATTAGCCCGGGAGCCCAACGTTAAAAAAGCGGGTCATCTGAGTCAGGCCAAGTTATATATTGAACAATACTATTTCTGGTTCTCAAAAGTATAAATAAATATTGTCCCAAGCTGTCGCAATCCTAACTTTGCAATACATTTTCAACTCCTTCTTATCTACTTATACTTTTGAGAACCAGAATTTTTGTACAGCACTAGGTTCAACACAGACTCGAGATGTTAAATAATACATCCAAGTGAGACCATACATTTTCAAAAGTCCAATACAACGTGAAGGGATTGAAAATATACTGAAAAACAAAGACTGTATCAGCTTGGGAAAATATTTATTCATACATTTGAGAACTAGAATTTTTGTATGGTACTAGGGTTTACATTTTCTCTAGGTGCTAGTGAATATTTTAGAATAAATGCTGTACCGCATCAGATGACCATTCCTGAATGCGAAAAATGAGTAAGATTCACATCCCTATTTCTCACACTTAGACTGAGAAAAATGTAGAGCACTCTATTTCATAATCAATCTATATGCTAAAAAATATTTCAGAGAATCAGTGCTGTACTGTATCAGATGACCAATTCTGTATAAGGAAAAAATTCAGAATAGCACCTCTATTTCTCACCCTTGGACCGAGAAAATTATATGGCATTTAGTTTGACATTTGTTGTAGATGCTCATGAATCATTTAGAATAAATGCTGTATTGTATGACATGATCGAAATTTCTATAGAAAAATCTGTCCAAAGTCAAAATTAATTTTTTGTCTCTGGGACTGCTAGTTTTGTACGGCACTTATTTTTTTTATGTTACATGGCGAGTGAAAATATACCAGTGCCACATAACACTGTTTAATCTAAAGTGCAGCATATGGATGGTCATTTCCATGGAACGCTGAGGTCAGTTGGGCTGAGGGAAAGCGATGGCACTTGGTTCAAAATGATTCGACCATATATGATAACTTGCATATGACTCATATAGTGGCCGATATATAACTTGGTCTAACTCAGATGACCTTCTTTTCTTTAAGGTCGGGCTCCCGGGCTACATACCCAACCTAACATTAAATCTAAAAGTATACCAGTGGCAAGTGGAATATCCAACAGACAAAAAGATCAGCTTATTCTCCGCCTTGGCTCTATCAAATGCCTCCTGCCCCCAAGGGTACCAGTCGACAGGGTTCGTCGCATGTTGGAGCAGGTACGGAGACTTCTCCAGCGCCAATCTATTTGTCCTGCCCTCAGACGTAGTTGACATCTTCCTTGACAAACAGAGACAGCCACCTCCTACGAGCCCTGACCTGAAAACCAATCTCAGGAGCGGAGAGGAAAAAGACATCGAGGCCGTATTATCGGCGTGACTGTTTGTAAACAGACTCTCACCTCGAACTTGTCCCCAAATTGACAGCCTTGTTGTAGTTATTTATAGTGTGGAGAAAATTGTTAGAAGATCTCAGCTCACCGTTCGGTACGTGGATTCTCCTCCGGACGTACTGCAACGCGAAGGATCGCGAAATGATCATCCTAAACGTTACTTTGTATCAGTACCTCATAGTTCATGTAACCTGCGTTTCCACTTTCGGAAAATGAAAATTTCATCTACAAACAGACATGACACACGAAACTGTCGGAACACCAAAAACAATGAAAAGCATGCGCAGGATACAGTGCGCGAAACACAAAAAACATATAGGTAGAGATCGACCGCCCGCGTCCATTCGAAAACGAGAACTGATCCTATACCACAAGGAAACCGGTTTAAATGTTAATCTGTCCCACTCTGTAATTATTGTAATTTATCGTCCTTCGTTTGTATGTTCTAATCTACAATTGTTTTGTTTACGAGCTCAAATAGACGTTATCGTCGTCTAAGTTGGTTCATGTCAATTTTATTAATAAATTCTAGTCAGTATTTTTAATATAATCGATATGCATGTAATTAATCTTCACTTCACAATTAATAAACAATTAACGAAATACAACATTCAACTCTCTCTTTCTCCAAGTTGACCTACATAAATGTCGTCGTCCACACAGAAGAAAGTGAAACCCACGACCCCGGTAAAAACTAATCAATCAAAACTTATAAGGATAATTATAACCATAGCTAAAGGTGAACACGTGAATAACTATTGTGTATGTTTACTCATTCATTACGCACTCGTTATCATATCGATGTTTACTCACATAACTTCCACTTACATTTTAAGGCCAAACGCGCCGACAAATAGTTTGAAATGTACTATTTATCGCGACCAAAAACAAATTGACGTGTTATAGACATATACCTACGTGACCAACAGACTGTAACCAATTTGTTGACTTAAATAGCAGAGGAAGATACTGGAGGAATCTACTCTTTTCCTGATAAGGGGATGTCCTTTTTTGAGCGAGGTTATTATAATAGTGATTAATGTAACAATTTATATTTTGGAACGGTATCAGAATCGATACGTACATTGATTTGCCCTTATGTGGTGGCTAGGATCATTATTGGAACCGCTAAGATTTTGATTCGTTTAGAACGAATTAAAACACAGCTTCTTTCCACGAAGCTTCCTTCTGGAACACAGGAACATTTCCTTATGGAATAAAATATCAGTATTATATATGGTGCAGATTATCTAAAATAAATTTGGTCGCACCTGACCTGGTGACGTCATATATATATATATATATATATATATATTGTAATGGTTTTTACATGCACAAAGAGGTTTTACTACCTAATGTCAACATAACATCTATAATCACATAGACAACTACTATTGTTTTTCCATAACAACGGCTTATACGGGGCATTCGCTACACTATCCCTCCCCGTCTTCAGGGTCGCCCTCGACCCTCGGACGATCTACTTCCACAGCACTCCATATCAGCGAATGACTACTATATCAGCGAACTGCTACGGCTACGGCTACTGCTACGGTTACAGCTACTGCTACTGCTACGGCTACTGCTACTACTGCTACGGCTAATGCTTCGGCTACTGCTTCGGCTACTGCTACTGCTATGGCTACTGCCACTGCTACTGCAACTTCTACTGCTACTAGTACGGTTACGGCTTTTACTACTGCTACTGCTACGGCTACTGCTCCTGCTACGGCTAGGCTAGGGCTACGGCTACTGCTACGGTTACTGCTACAACTACGGCTACTGCTGCTACTGCTACGGCTAATGTTTCGGCTACTGCTACTGCTACCATGCACACCATATCAGCGAATGACTACCATATCAGCGAACTGCTACTGCTACGGCTACTGCTACTGTTACTAGCTACTGCTACTACTACTGCTCCTACTACGGCTACTGCTACGGATACTGCTACTGCTACAGCTACGGCTACTGCTACTGCTACTACTGCTACGGCTAATTCTTCGGCTACTGCTTCGGTTACTGCTATTACTACTACTATGGCTACTGCCACTGCTACTGCTACTTCTACTGCTACTACTACGGCTACGGCTTTTGCTACTGCTACGGCTACTGCTCCTGCTACGTTTACGGCTACGGTTACGGCTACTGCTACTGCTACGGCTACCGCTTCGGCTACTGCTTCAGCTACTACTACTGCTGCTACTGTTGCTACTACTACGGCTAATGCTTCGACTACTGCTTCGGCTACTGCTACCATGCGCACCGCTCCTCCCCTTTTTCAGAAATTCCGCCAGAACTTATACATCGAGAGCCAACTGTCCTCTCCAGGCGATGTTCACCTCCGGGAATCTCGCCATAGTTGATCTAAAAATCAACAAAACACGCCAGTATCCTTGCCAAATCCATTTGCAATAAATTGCAAGTATATGTGTAATTGTGTGCATGTGTATGTGTGCGATTAACTCCATTGAGCGGGTTAGACTGCAAATCTTGTACAAAAATTAATCAGCAGCAAATCGAAACCAAGCAGGCCAATCCTCTTTCTGACCATGAAAGACACCAGGGATGACCAATCCCATCCAATGCTCCAGGTAGAAGAGGGACCTGTCTCTTGAAATCCTCCAAGCAGGCCAATCCTACTTCTGACCATCAAAGACACCAGGGATGACCAATCCCATCCAATGCTCCAGGTAGAAGAGGGACCTGTCTCTTGAAATCCTCCGCTGCTCCTGCAGTTACTGAAATCCCCAGCAACTGCTTCATGGCTCCAGACGCACAACCCAGTGGTCAACCATCACCAATTCTTGTACTAAAGATGAACAGCGCCCGTCTCCCAATAAGAGTCACGAATGTGAGTGTAGCACTCAAACGGGCCACGCGCGCCAGCCGCACGCAGTCAATCCATTCGAGTGTTTTCCTAAATCTAGACCTGTTTAGGTTATCCCAAACCTTGGTGTTATAGTGGTGTGTATTTGTGTAATGGTACTTAGCTTCGGATTCTGTAGCGTTTCGACCCGCGCCAGCCGCTCAACAACTCCATAACGCCGCACAGACTGCACTCCTCGCCTCTTCGCCGCGTGCCATCGCCATCACTTCCGTACGCCATCCCACGTCCACCAAACCTTTATCCGCTACCTCGGTTCACCAAATCCCGGACGAGCCCCCAATGTAATGGTTTTTACATGCACAAAGAGGTTTTACTACCTAATGTCAACATAACATCTATAATCACATAGACAACTACTATTGTTTTTCCATAACAACGGCTTATACGGGGCATTCGCTACACTATATATATATATATATATATATATATATATATATATATATAGCGCGGAGAATATGCATACAACTATGACCTACATCTGAATGTTTGTTTACATTGCAGTTCGTTGATTTCAGCTGTACAGTTTACATTAAATGCAATCGTAAACACTGTCAAGTTAATCAGCTGCGCATTTATGAATATATTTGTGAATGGATTACTGAATGCAGTCTATTTAATGTGCTAAAAAGTAAAGTTTAGGTCGCCGTTGATAAGGTCTTTTGATTTCGTTACTTTTCGAGAACCTTGACAACATTGTTAGTCATCGATGACGTGCAGCCACTTTTGTTCTAGTAGACCTGCAGGTATATTTTCTTTACGAGCGTTTTGACCTTTGAGCGTTAAAATATTTGTTTCACTGTATATATTTTTTATAAGAATTTAACTGTTACGGAAATTCAGCAGGACATTTTCCATCTGTTTCTAAATTAATGAACGTTAATTGGTTAGTGTATCACTGGATGCTAAAAGAAGAAAAAGTCTTTACCTGGTCTACGCTTAATATGTCTATGAGTTTGCCTAGCCTATGTTTTGTGGGTTTGCTTCAGTCCAGCTACAGTTGGTCCATATATGACGTCACCGAGTCACGTGATACCAGATTTGTTTTGAATGAACTGTAGTTAACCACTTACCTCGGAAAATACAAGCATGCATCCGGTACTCTACCCGATGTTTAACGATACTGCGGGCCTACTGAGGTAAGTTACAATGGAGGTTTCAGCGCATTACAAGCAGTCCTTCGTGACATATAATGGTGGCTGTCGCAAATTAAAATTAAACCCTGACAATCTATTATATAAAAATGAGTCGCTGAATGTGTTGCTAAGCGCAAAACTCGAGAACGGTTGGACCGATTTCGCTAATTCTTTTTTTAAAATATTCCTTGAAGTACGAGGATGGTTCTTACGGAGAGAAAAATTCAAAAAAAAATTTTAAATTTCCTGAAAAAGTCTAAAAACAACACTTTTCTATACTCCCATACAAAAGATTTGTGATAATACTTAAAAGTCAATTTGAACTTTAATACCATACGATAAAGTTTGTGTTAGTGGAGAGGTTCCGCGAAGACAAAACAATTGAGTGACGTTAGTATCGTATAAATATTAATGTCAATATTTGTCAATATTTATTTTTTTAATCAGAAACAAATTGTCTATGGTAAAATGTAAATTGTCTGTGGTAAAATGTCACTTGAAATGTAAATATCTCTTTGCTGTGCATCTATAATATTACTAAACCTAAAAGTGTTGTGTGTTTGTGACTTACTAAATATGCCTCCTATAAGGCGGCGGACAAATTTAGGCAGGAGAACCCGAAATGCAACAAATCAAATGCATTATCAATCTAATCGTACTGCCCAGGAACGTGAAGATCGCAATGAACGTGAAAGAATTCGCTTAAGACAGACCCGTGAAGCGCGACATTCGACTAATAATGGTGCAAGTTTGAATCGAGCTGCTTTCTGTTACGATATGTCAATTGATTACAGTGCCTACAACTGTGTTGCTATTGGACCTATGAACTCAGTTTGCCAATATTGTAAGGCACTGAAATACAAAAATGAAGCCAATGGATTGTGTTGCGCAAATGGAAAGGTGAAATTGATACCATTGCTTCCACCTCCAGAGCCATTGTACTCATTAGTTTTAGGAATAGGAACAGATTCAATACACTTTTTAAAGAATATTCAACAATATAACGACTGCTTTCAAATGACTTCATTTGGAGCATCAAAAGTAGTTCGGGAAAATTTTATGCCAACTTTTAAGGTTTGTAATAATATTTGCAGTTGTATGTTAATTAATCATAACTATTATAGCCCATATACATTTTTACAATACATTTTTTCAATCAAACAAAAAATATCGTGTACCATAAAGTACTACAATAAAAATGAAACTTGATTTAGAATAAGTAAAAATAAAATCAAATATAATAAGTAGGTATCATAATAAGAAATCTGAAATTGTGATTTTCATTGTGATTTTTTAGTGACTATTAAAAGAATTTTGTGAGTTTTATAATTTTTAATTTTTGACATAATGTAATTGTTGACTTATTAACTTAAAAAAATAAAAAATTAAAGAATCGACTGTTAGGCGCTACGAAGTTCGCCGGGTCAGCTAGTTTATTAATAAAATTTAATATTCTACAGTGAATAACTTTTAAAAACTACTAATATTGAATATTTATTACTTCTAAAATCTTTTTGTTTGCCGTTTTTTTACACTAGTACAATCTCAGCTGTCTTGAAGTGCTGTGGACACTCATCTTTAGAAAAGCAAGCATTTATTTTTTTACCAATGGTAAAGTTATAAAGTATGCCATTTTTTTTAGTGTATGTAGAATGTATGTCATCGACATCAGTTTTACGTTTTAAATCACCTATGATCGTACAGACCTCCATTATGTGTGTAAAATATAAAAATATACCATGTTCACTTTTTGTTTTTAGAGGTAGAGTAACATTCTTATTTAAAGTAGATATACCATTAGCCACTTTTCAGAAATTTCGAAAAAGTATTTATTGTTATGTGGCTCTTATTTGTATCATATTCTGCTCCTACCTTATTTACCAGTCATTTTTGTTTAGTATTTCGTTTAAAAATTGAATTTGTATCAGCGTTTTTAAGGGTATCCTGGCTCATAACTATCCTTTACTGCATTTAATAACCTTTTTATTTTATATCATTTTCTATGTATTGTTTTTTTAATTCAACATTTTGCGGGGGAAGTACTATCTTGCTGATATAAATATATCTGCTGCTATATTGCTCATATTTTTTGTAAATTTACTGCAAACTGGTTCTATTTAAGTAACTAAATTAATTTTCTTTGTCATATAAATCTATTAGAAATTTATGAGGTTTATCCACAAATACCCTTATTTACAATTACTCCTATCGAAGACAGAGATAATCAGCAATTTTTTCTAAAAACTTGCAAGCTAATAAATTGCATTTAGATTTCATCATACAATCAATATGAGAGTCACTGGTGTAATTGACTTTCAGTCTTGTTATGGTGTTAATATTTTGTAACCAGTAATGTCATTGCCAATATCATCAGGAGCATTAGTGTTCATATCACCAAGTATAAAATGATTTACATTTGTTTATTTCAATATACTTTTTTAAGTGAATTGCAAAATTTCCAGCTACACTGAATACATCTATATATGCCGTATCATTATTTTACATTTATAATAAAGGTCGGTTTGATGTAATTTGCATTATTGATAGTACTGTTCAATGCTGCCGATTATGTCTTTTTACTTATATTTGACATTTTATGATCAACTTTTTCCTTTGTTTTGCACGGATGAGGGACATTTTCACATTTTTTTAAACAAAAAAGTATTAACCTGAAGAGTGCCCTACGTTAATCAAATACCAAATTAGTCAAATTCATATCTATTATTAGACAAATCTTCCAAACAATATTTTTTAATCTTTCTCTTCTCCTGTGGCCGCTCCACTACTCTTCTTAGTCATGTTCTTCCTCTTCACGCGTCCAGGTCCACCGCCACTGAACGTCGACTTCAATGAAAAGTCAGTGTGCTTCTGTGAGTCCAGCCGTATGATGAACGAGGGAATGTTCACCACCTGCTTGCGAACGCTGGAAAAAAATTCTATTAGATCAAACTCAATCGAATTCACACTTTATAAATTTAAGTTACGAGAAACGAAAGGTCCACAAGATTCTCCTTGGGAAAATGTCGCCTCACTCTTTCAAATACTGGAAGATCTCGAAAAATCAACCAATACATTTTACTTGAGCTGGTGTCATTCCTCTTTGAGAGCTTTTAGCACTGAACCAGACAAAAGTTAGATCTGATTAGCAACTCTAAGCCTCAATAACATAAGGTTCACAAGCAAAGTGCTTTACTTGAAACCTCCAAAAAAAACCTATTTATATGCAATAACTAGGTATGCTCATTATAAATATGTAACGTAGTGTATTACGTTTTTTAATAAATTTATCAAATATATATACATATATAAGGTTTTTCTATCTATATAAAAGTTTTCTCAAACTGAAAATGTCTGTACATTATAACTTTAAAAAAATTTTCATTTTTTATTTGAAGCAAGCACATTTTATCATCACTGATCAATTTATTGTAATTTTTATGTATTTTGTATTATTTTATGTATTATTATGTGCATTGTTTCCACCCTTTGCTTATATAAAAGTTTTCTCAAACTGAAAATGTCTGTACATTATAACTTTAAAAAAATTTTCATTTTTTATTTGAAGCAAGCACATTTTATCATCACTGATCAATTTATTGTAATTTTTATGTATTTTGTATTATTTTATGTATTATTATGTGCATTGTTTCCACCCTTTGCTCATAAGTCTTATAAAAGTTTACCTCTTAACAGCTTCGCAGGAAGCTAATGAGTTTTGGGATGTTAGCTGACTTGTAGTCGACTAAGTGGCTCACAACAATTGTACTGATGAACATATCATCACATTACTGGATTTGACATTGCATGATTAAAACACCGGCATGACGGATCAATTTCGCCAACCCAGACTTGAAGACCTGCGTTGAGAGATACCTTTTGAGAAAGTCTTCAATTTTCATGCCGAGCATGTGATCCACTTTCATCCTGTTCTAGTTAAGGACTCCAATTCGTACCAGACGACGAAACAATGAATTACCTATAAAAATATAATGTCAGCATATTTAATTTTTCTACTAAAATAAGCATCTCTTTCCCATCTTTACGGCACAAACACAGTCACTAAGGAGACACATTTCCTTCCTAGCAAGTCTTAATCTGCCCCCCCCCCCCTTTTACACTAACACTCTCGACAGACATGTGCCTGTCTATCTGTCAAGTTTGTATTAAATTACCTTCAAAAAGCCCCTTGGGATCCTTCTCTTTCAACTTAAGCAGCTCCCTGGCGACTTTATGAATCTTAGCAAGGGTGACTGAATGCTTCGATTAACTTTAATTCTTGGTAGAGACGAGCCTTCTTATAGGGACGCCTTGGCGTGACGTAAGTCTTGGACGGGACGTACGGTACCCGACCGTTCACCATCTTGGAGAAAGGTTAGGCCTAGAAGAAATTTAGACAGGTTTAACGGGGTAGTTGAAAAGAAATGAGTTGGTTTTTGTGAAGGGTGAACAGTGTAACCAAGTCAAGAGGTTCTGATTTAGTATGGCACTAATAGGGCAAATCGATATAAATCTATGTTCATAAAGGCACGTCCCTAGTGCAAGACAGACCTAACCTATGACCTTTATCTTGGAATATCTTATCGAAAATAATCAATCGGTGTTGATTTGAATTAAATTTGTGTTTAGTGAGCGATAGGTATCACAAATTACGGTGCATTTTTGAAGAATCTCGTATTCTGTAGTCAAGAAATTAAAAACCAATTTGGTTACTCACCTTCTCAAGGATGTGTCAAAGAAAGACGGAAGCTAAAATAAGAAAGCTAGGTTATGTCTTGAAATTCACAAAACATATACATTAGAGTCGCATAAGTGTCTCACAGAACACTCAAAGAGTATCATGTTATTAAATGGTTCGGACCATAGGGTATTAGATCGGCCATTAGGGCACCTATTCCTGAATGTGGGAAATTGTAATTACCTAGGGAAACTTTAAAATTACTGTTCTATCAATAAGTATAATTATTAATGGAACGATCATTTCAAAATTTCCCTAGGTAATTACAATTTCCCACATTCAGGAATAGGTGCCCATATTACACACTAACGTATATTATGTACGTTTGAAGGCAATATCGACAACGTTGTCATAGTTATTCCTTATTCCTGTATACTGATAATTAGAATTAGCAGGAAATTTGAAACTTGCAGAAGTTTCGAAATTGGTGGAAATTTAAAATTGTGCTGTTCTTCCATTTTTGGGGCCGCCTGCGCAAGCAATACTTAAACGTACTTACAAATTAAGGATCACTTAAAAGATCGGTTTCATGTTAGAGAGTTCCTATAAGTCCTTCTCAAGTTTAAATAAACTTAAATATTGCTTAGTGCTAACGATCGCTCCATCTCACTCAATGTCATTAAATGACAATAATGCAGTAAACACAAATTCGAACCACTTTGATTTCGTAATAGAGAATAGAAATTAAATCATCTTAACAACAGAGATGACTTATTAATAACTGAAATAGTTATGGACAACTTTAGACAACATGTTATGAAATGAAAAATTGAATAACTTTTGTCGAACTCTCGCCAGTAAACTGTCATTATACTTTCCCAAATGTGTTCAGTGACTGAAGTTTATCGTCATTATCTCGTGGATTCACCAATTATACGTATATTTTTATGCTTTAACGTAATGGTTAAAATTTCTACAAATTCGAACAATATCTCCAAAACAAATAAATACATAACTCATCAACCAAATAAAATCATTAAAAAAATATTATTAAGTAAAATTGAATGAATTAAAATTTGCTCCTCTATTCATAACCTCGCGGATCCTCGTCTAACCGACGAGACTAATACCTGGTGATGAAATAAACCTAGCTTCATGCTACAATTCAAGTGAAACAAAAATTTGAATAAAATATACAAGAAATATAAGTGTAAATAGTAATAAAAAATAATAAGTAATACTGTTGTCAGTCTTGTAGTTTTTGTTATAAATAATAAATATTTTTCTATTGGAAAAATAACTCATGGATGGTGATTGAAAAACGTTAGATACTAATGTAAACGAGGGCTACATCTGTACACTGATAAAAAAAACCTTTATCATTCACAGTCCACCTACATCCTGATATATTTAATACTAATTAGTACAACTGATATTTGTAATACGAATGAAAACTATCAACCACATTAAAGTGGAATGGATTCAGTTTTCTAGAGGAAAAACATCGAAGATGGTGGAGTGGATCGCGGCGCCAACAACCTTAAATAGTCCAGCAAATGACTGTTTTCCCATATAATTTTGCCAAGCACCACCGATTTTCATATACATTTGGATTCAGGTTTTAGGTTAGGTTTTCGATTAAGGATTAAGCTTATCCTCTACTTCAAAGTTGACACTCTGCCGGGGGATGCTTTGTCACTGGGGGTGGACGCCACCCCTTTTAGAGCGTAGAAAATGTTACATTGAAAAAAAATCCGGGAATGGATAAACTGACTGATTTTAAGCAACTTTTGTTTTATAATTTTTTTTCTGAAGTCAATCATTTTCGACTGTGTCGAAAGCGTCACTTTTTCAACCAAAAAAAAAAACACGTTTTCATACGGTTTTTCACGAATAACTCAAAAAGTATGTATTTTATGAAAAAATAAATCATTCTTATCAAATACGTAGCACCTCAAAAAAACAAAAACAAAAAGACGTGGGTTTATGGTGTCTGTAGACCTAACACAGACGAAGTAATAGCTTGTTGAGGGTTGGTTCTTATTTGTCAGATGCCAAAATTGAAAATTTCAATGTGAAGTAACCTAAAAATATTACATTGCTCTGGGAAAACTCTTAATAACACTTTTAAAGTTCTTAAAAAACCTTTATTAACCCACATTTTCTTCCTGATATCAGAACACGTATATCGGAGCATTGATGAATACCCAATGCAGCTATATTTTAGGCACAGCTTAGTTACTCCTATTCACACATGTATATATGGTCATAAGGGTAGGAACGTATAAATAAACAATAAAAATTAAAATAGTTTAGAGAGAGAAATTTTAATTTATCATTATATAATTGAATCATTCTAAGTTGCTAAATAACATCTTTCAACAATAATTTTTAATGATTGCTGTAATAAGGGGTGATTTCTAGGGGTTAAAAATTGTCAATTCAGAATAATGTAACCCTCAGAATGTCAACTGATGTTTACTGCTTTCGATTACAAGCTCGAATCTACAATTCTAAAATTATTTTCTAATAGGGACAGTTTTAACTCCTAAAAAATAAAAAAATGACCACCGGTACAGCGTCAACATCGAAGTAGAGTCTAGGTAGAACCAAAATCCAAATTTTTGTGGAAATCGGTGCTCCTTGGCAAAATTATACGGTATCGCCCTATGTTTTTAATGATCTTCGATGACTCAAATAAAAGTGTGTTAGGAAAAGAAGGCTATTAAGAATACACTAACGAGTATAGATGCACATAGTGAGGCACATTTACTGGAGACTATGCTCTTCCAAGGTTCTACCTACGGAATGAATACAAACATTTTGAAACCCAGTCATTATTGGCGCTGATATGTCAATTTTGAGCGTGCCTTAGATCATAATTATAGATTTTTAGTTACAAACGCGCAAGTGGTTGAATGGTAACTTGCTGGATTATCAATGTGATATTCCTGGGATCCGAGCCCTCCTACCGTGTTTCCCCGAAAATAAGACCGGGTCTTATATTAAATTTTACTTGGCGAAATGCCTTAGGACTTATTATCGGGGAAGGAGGGTTTTATTTCTCATGCCCATAAGGGTAAAAAATCCAAATTTATTCAAGTGCAAATGTATATATTAGATGCCATAATCTCCATATACTCATCATAATACGGTCATATCATCTTCTACAACATGGTCATAAATCGACAAACTCTGAATTTCGATTTGATTTTCAGGTAACGTTGTTTTCCATTCGTTTAAAAGTCCTAATTTCTAATGTGTAGCAATATAGGAATGAACATCTGTGCATATATTCCGCTCGTAGTGCATTAGCAACACAACTGTCGGTAATTTTCTCCCAAAAATTCTTTACCCAAGTCACTACTTCAGTCAGGTTAGGCTTCACAAAGTTTCCACGTTAATTTCTTTCCATTCTGTTAGCAAAGGAATCATTGCATTAATGCGTAAATGGTCCTTAAATAGCTTGTTAATTGCAATGTCAAGACTCTGAAGTTAACCGGTCATTCCGGTGGGAATCACTATTTGGTCTATTTTTCTCTCTGTAAGAAAGTTCTTCATGTCCTTAGCGCGATGAATGCTGGCAGAATCCCAGACCAGTAGACCTCTTTGGTTACCTTCAGAATAAGAGGAAACATTAAATCGATCCACTTCCTTATAACAGCTTTAGTGCACTAGGCTTTTTCGGAGTGAAGAACATAAACGCCTGAAATACGTTCAATTCTATCTTTCTTCCCCTTACTGATGATTACAGGTGGAGCTTTAGTCCCATCCAGACGGATTGCCAATAAACAGGTTACCCGTGTACTTTCGTATCCAGTCGAGGGAACGTAGATGAACGAGGTGCCGATCTGATCAATTGTCTTTTGAGTTTCTTGGCCCATATACACTGCAGTTTCATCTATAATAATCATGTTGCAGAGTTGGTATTTAGAAAAATCCATACCATCAACAAAGGATTTAAATGCAGGTGCACGTTTAATTATCTCAGGATCTTCCAGTTTGAATAACGTTGTAGATCTTCTCAAAGATAGTTCATCGTCGAAAAAAGTTATCCAGCCAATGCTGAGATGCCTTGAATTCTTCTAGGGATATATCAAGGGCAAATTTTTGAATGTCAGCCCTGCAAACAACCAAAGCTTCTGCTCTCCTGCTAACGATCCAGTCGAAAATGATTTCTTCTAACTCAGGAAACAATTGCTGCTGACCTGATCCGCATTTGCGTTTCTTGGCGTTTCCGTTGCCCACCTGTTGAGCGAGGCTATCGTATTCCGCTATCCATTTGCGGACCATTCAAAGATCTAAATTCTTCTATTTGCAGAAGGCTGAAAGATTCTTGTCCCTGGAGTCCTCCACGATTCCTTTCTTGAATTCAACGGGATAGCTCTTTCGCTTTGCTCTCATCCTGTCTGGGGCTCAGAATATTAAATTACGTAAGCATATAATACAAAATTATTATTAAAACATTGAAATAAAATTGTCGAAAAATGTAAAAAAAGTAGATTCTATATGTACTCGCCCCGTTCGCTGCTACACAAATCAACAATTCACCTGACTTGAGTTTGTGAGGCGATAAGTAAATTTTTGCCGCAATATTTTACTGTTTTGGTATTTATATGTGGACAAAACCGAGCCTTAAAAGGTTACTGTTAGTTTTTCCTAGAATTAAGGAACCTAGAAACGCTTCAAATGATAATCGTTAACCTGTTAAATGATGATACGAAGTGATTATGCGGTCATTTTATCCCGAATGTACCTAGAAATCCTTAAAATATTATCGTGAGATTGTCAGTTTTAATCCTGATTTGCAATAGGGCTTATATTCGGGGTAGGGCTTATATTACTACTGTCTGTAACAATCGTACTAGGGCTTATTTTCGGTGTAGGTCGTATTTTCAGGGAAACATGGTCCCTATTAATATTGTTGTATTTATTAGTATTATATTTTTACTTTATGATTTTTTTTTAGTACGTAAGTCGAAATGTTCTAAAATTAGCGAACTTTAACAATAAAAATGATTTTTTTTATTTAATATACATCGTTTTACGTAACTTAGAAAATAAAAAAAAGGTTCGTGTGGTACTCGGTCCCAAAAAATCTTGTTGATAGTCAGGCACGTTACCACTCGATCACTGATACGCCTGCAGTTAAAGTAGTACTAAATTTTGTACATAACCTGAGCCAAACATGACACATCAACACGCCATTAGTGACTGGGTAACAAACTTTGTTGTAGCGGTATTAAAAAAGCACATTCATTTCTTAAGGCGTGCGCTTCTATGTATCTCTATACTCGTTAATATTACATCGCAAATTTAGTGCTGATCATGCAAAATTGATAATGATCTTGGAAAATACACACCACGGAAAGAAGCGAGTAGAATTATGGAAAGTAATATTCAAGTACAAAGAGGAGAACTGTTTCGTTCCATGGTTAATGTATTAGAAGATACATATCTTCTATCAAATCGGTAATACGTTGGTTAGGTTCCACTTTCTTTTAGAAAAATATTATAAGAATGTAAAATACCTGCTGAACAAACGGTATTCATGAGGGGAGACTATTTTTTAGTAGGAAAAATTGATCAGATTAGGTTAGAATAGAGGGGGTTTTGCTTGTTCTATATAAAAACTTTATAAAAGTTCAGAATGCCAATGCGACGTTCTTTATCTATAAAACTCTATGACAAAGTGACGAGACTACTTAATATAAAAACGTTACTGTGCCTAGTTATTTTTATATAAACACATGTTGCAAAATATTGTATTAATTTCGAGTTAATTGAAATATGTTTTATGCGTAGTGAGGGTTTTACCTTGCGCTTTTGAGTAACATTTGATAACTAGGACACACTATTTTTTCCTGTTATCCTATTCAGTGCTATAAACAGCTGTGGGATTTAACTGCGAATTCGCCATTTTGTACACGATCTAAAACCATAGGGCGCATTCGCCATTATAAGCACCAGAAATAAGTTATTTTCCTTACCGGAAACTATCTCCATCGAAATTTAGACCCATTTTTCTGTTTTCTGACATTTCTAAAAAATTGCATTGATGCCACGATCGACACCGGTACTAAATTTTTGGAAGGTAAGGCTTGTAGTAGTAGTAAGTACATCTCGGGGTACACAAGTGGGGTGCTTCTTACCGCAAGTCTTTCTTACCTTTCAAAATTTATAATAATAATAATAATACTGGTATCACACTAATTACAATAAAATATTGCTCCCACTTTATGGTGTTTTCTATTTACATTAAAATCGTGAATCTCATGTTAAAACACTCAAATCAATACAAAATTAGTTTAAAACAAGGAACGTCAAAACTGATTGCCATCTTTTTTCCTTGATCTCGTTTGCCAGTGAAATTTAAAATCGCAGATTTACCGTTAAAATCCAGCATCATTTTGTGTTTCATGCTTAAGTTTTATGTACAATGTGTCATCAGAAATCTGGCAACACCTACGTAGCCGGTTTATCCATGATGCCTGAATGCATCTATCATTTCCGTGGTACTCTGCGGGCCCACAGATTACTCACTATAATATGATGGTCTACTCCTGTATTCAAAATTTGATATTACATCTGATCGTCACATGTCGACATGAAAGAAATACTTATACCGGGCCAGATTTTACACCAAGCGCCACTACACCTTTATCCATGTAATTGTCCTCCCACGGCAACAGGTCTTGTTTGGAAACCGGAACAGGAACACAACTATCGGAACTTTCTTCAGAGGGAATTCGCACTCCCATCTTACGAACGTACACAAATTTCAATTCCCCTCAGGACCTCTTTCCCTTGCTTTTATACTTAAGGTCGAGCAGATCCCCTCGACTCAAATCGCAAAAAGTATCCGAGGTTCACTTGACTTTTACGCCCAAGCTCTTGTGACTTAACCAGGACACGAAGTAATTTTCTGAATTATAAACTAATTGCCCAATTAAAGTAAAAATCCCTCACTTATTCTGAACACTACTCGTAACGTCCGAAGCTCAACCCCCCAGTCCCGTCTGTCTTCTACGTAATTCCTAATGTCCTGTTTCTGCTAATTAAAAAATTTAACTTTTTACCAACTTATATTAGTCGTTTCAACCAATCCACGAATAGTTTGTATCCGCCGTATCGAGCTCATAAGTTGTGCTTACTAACAAATACATTTCGTAGAAATGGGGACGTATGTTCTGTCAAAAAATTGCGAGATCGTAAAACTCCCACTAAATTTTTGGCGATGTCAAAACCTCCCTCATTCGATATCAGCTATGCCCTTCATCCCAATGGTTGCCAATTTTAAAGAATGATGGGGTTTGCATCAAACTATTCATGACTCAAATTTCGCTTTGATTGAGTTGATCGGAAGTTATTACAGATTTACTCAATTACAGACGCTACATGAGCGTTTTAACTGCGCACATGAGATTTTTTAATCTCGCACGAATCTAAAAATTGTTACAGAACAACTTATAATAATTGAACATGTTAATTTCTTGAAGGCTAAAAGATTTTCTTAATATAATGGAAGAAAAACGAACAGTGTCACTTGATTTAATCATAATTTTATATATTTATTCGTTATACATTTTTTTAATAATATACCGTTTTGATTTTTAAAAATTCAATGTACAATTTATAAATTTTCTAGTGATTTGTTTCATTATATGCAAAATCGAGAACTGCTCTTCTAAAATTGTACAGACCTTGAAACCTTTGCGGATTCAAATATTGAAGAAAAAAGCAAACGGTTATTTGAGGCAAATAGAATCGGCCGAAACTATTAAATAATTATTCCACAATCTTAGAGGTTCAGTTTGGTACAAACGTAAATAAATATTATCAGTTATATATATATTGCCACAGAAAAAATAAAATTGCCTATACTGTATACAATAATATAATCACCTACCACTTCTATAAATTATAAAGATAACTACACTTCTTTCCTTTATAAATAATAATATACAACATATACATATACTAATAACCAGTTAAATGACTAGCATGATTTTCACTGTGTAAAAAATCGTAAAAAATAAATAACAATAATGTAGGTACTAATGAACATTCCCGGGATATGCTCCAAATTAAAAAATATCAAAAATAATACCATAATATTTCCACTTTTTGTATACATAATTTTACATATACACTAATGTTCTAAGATTCGAAGACATCGACAACAAAACCTATAACACCTGCACCTGCACGAATCCTTGACAGGTCCTGGACCGGCCCTGAACCGGATTTGCACAGGGGTGGGTCGTACGCAAGGAAGATATGTATTTTTTTTGTATTTAATGATACACGAAGCTCGACAGAATAGATCTTCCCTTTTCCCTTGAATCACAATGTTTAAAAAATAATAACATACAGGGAGAAAAATCACATTATAATGAGACATTTAAGAGATTCATAGACGTGACTTCTTCCTATATATTAAAATGGTACTTAATACGATAAAACTTTTTTCTGAGAAACTGTATAAAGTAAATATAGGTAAAGTACACTCATGGACAATTTTTTTAGAACGGAATTTCTATTAGTAAACAAAGAACTATGGACAAATGGACAATATGGACAAGTTTTTCTAAAGTCCAAAAACGCTGGTATGTTCTAGTTATTCTTTCTGAAATTAACAAATTTTTGTTCCAATAACTATCGTACCCGTCAATTTTCTAAAACTTTTAACCAAGCAACGAACGGATTGATAAGTCTGGATACTTTTCAATTTCAAAATATTGTTCAAAGATGATTTAAAGTTAAGGCAATTCTCCAGAAACATTAATTTCCCCTTTGTTTAAGAAACTAATAACCATGGCATTTCCCCGGAATGTGAGATATTAATTCAACAACTAATTTACGGCTTTTATCAAATCCTTTTCATGCCTACTCGCAATGGAGTTACGCCATTTTATACTCCATAGCTTCGTGGATCCTAGTATAGTAGGAATATAGTCATACATATTTCATACACATGAATTGTCAAAAATGCATGATGACATTAGGCGGGGATACAATGGACAAGTTATCCGGCATTTCTGTTAACGTTTAACGCGACTTTACTTAATCTAGGTGCCACAGGTACTTGAAAGAAAAACTGAAGGAACGTTTCCTGAAGGTGATCTAAAGCTGACGGTGGAAGATGTTTTAAACAAATGTGGAAGTTTGCCCCATGTGGCAGCTACTCGAAACATGACGAAGTCTCCTCTGGCACTTTATGTACAGAAAACCAGGGACACAAACATTTTATTGAAATCAGACTTTGAAAGTATATAGGAATATTTTCTCAGATGAAATAAATAACTAATTTTTTTGCAATTCTTACATTTTAACCAATCTTTAAACATTGCGCCGTCATTTTAAACCGATACTTTTTTTCCATTTAAATTTGGTTTTTAAAAAGGTTCCGCTCAAAAACGAAATACTTTCCGATGTACATGTGTTACAATTTTATTTGACTAGGATGTTAATAATAAAAATTCTCTTTTTAATAATGCAAACATTTAATTATTTATTCAATCTTTAACACTCAATAATCTGAACTGCGAGAAACGCCTGAACTTTGACGCCACTGATGTGTGACGTCACCCGTTATGATTAGGAAATTTTGTTGTTGTTATTCTTTGCTTTTGCTTCTTGTTGCTTAATCTTTTGAGAAAATTCCGTATCAATGTTGTATTGCACTTATTTAAAAACCGTTATGGTATTTGAAGATCATTCTACTGTGAGTACAATAGTCCATTAGGTCCTGTATGACATATTCGGCCAAATTTGAGGTTAGGTCAGGTTCCTATCAACTGTTTGGTTAATTATATATGCCACCTAAATAATAATCCTACCTGATATTAATTTCACGGACATTTCATCTCATATACCTAAATGTTTTGATCCCATTGATTTGTGTGTAGGTACAGTCGGCATTAGTAGTAGAAGAAGATGTCATCATTAATAGATGGAAATTATCCAACTGGGCTTCAACAAATTCAACATACGCCATTTTATATATTAATACAATGCGCTATACCTTAAGCAAAACTTTTAATTGTACGTGGAAATGTGTTTCGACGCAATAATTCATAAATATTCACAACACAAATCACCAGCTCTAATGGCGCATATGTACGTGTTAAGTATGTTTACTAACGAGCGACGTCACTTAAATGAGAGCATCGTTTGCAGTCACCTGATTTACTGGCAAATTTTCAGAGCTGTTAAGTAACATTTTAAAGGAAAACCATTGGTTATTTTTGGAAGGCGTTTTCTAAAATTGTATTCTGTCACCAAACCTATGCAAAAATGAATAATCTGGATTTTTTTAAACTGTGTGCATATCATCCTTTTTCTTATCTAATAAGAGCGCATCTGATATCTTCGTTTTAATGTGCAAACACGTAAGTTTGGACAATAAAGTACATCACAGTTTATTTGTGGGTCTACGTAAGACAGCTTGGAAAGCAATACTGTGTTTAGCATTCAGATCGGAGTATATTTACTTGACAAAAATATTGCCAGAAGTTTCTAATGCCAAGCTTAGAGTTCCGATTGAAATGAATTTACTTAATAGAAAAATGATGAAAATTGTAGAATGGGGTGAATTTTCTGGATGAAAGGCGGGTCAACCAATCCACTCGAACCTTATGCGTGTGGGTACTGAAAGTTACACCAGAAAGAAGTATAATAAGTGGAAAATTGAGTGGTTCCCGTTGTGCAATCCTTGTGAAAGTTAGTAATGTAATGAAATAAAAAAAATTGTTGGTAAATTTTCGGCTTAACCTATAAATAAATTTTCAAGAAAATTGTGTTTGAACCTGGAGTAAAAGGTTTAAAATATATTAAAAACTGTGTCCAATTAATTCATTAATTCAAGATTCAAGATATAGATCTTCAATTCAAATTTTCCGCTGAAGGAATATGAAAAATTAACAGTAGTGATACTACATTGGCATTGGTCTCATTCTACAAAGTACCAGTATTCTGGCAGCAAGCTGTATGAAAAGTAATATGGAGTAGATAACAATGAGAATCCCTGTTTAGATTTAATTTTTAAACATCATGGAATGTATATTGCTGTTATTACTCAATCAATTAATATTGCACGTATTTTTGCACAAGTTTTAATTACTGATCTATTTAATAATAAATTAACAACAGTCTTAATAACGATGTTTGAATAATGATAGTCTTTTACTGAAATTGTATACAATTGCAGCGTACATCTTTGTAACTTTTTAAATAATTTTCTATAATAGGGTCATTTGTGGCACTTATGGCTATTTAAATATGGTTCTTATAATTCTATAAGTTTAATAAGTTTATATATATATATACACGGGTTTATAAGAACTTTTAAGACTTACATGCAAAATGGCATAAGTGAGGAAGTTGTCGCCAATTTTACAAATTTTCCTGCAACTTCAGTAACGATTTTCAACGTGACAGGTCTTTGAATCAGTTATGCCGCTTTTTATAGGGGCTTTTGGTCCTATTGTCCTTGGAAAATGGTCGACATATTTCTACAAATTTTCTTATACTTTCAGCATGAAAACCTTACCTGCCACTTACGCTATTTAAACTAATGAGTTCTTGAGAATGTTATATATTTTATGAATGAAAAATCACAGAATCAGGATGAGAATTTTCAATAACTTTTCTGCACCCTAATTTAATTTAACACTTAATTGCCGTTACACCAATATTTTTTAAAAATTCTGTCAGTTCAATAATTTCATGGTTACAATTAGTAGCGGTGGCAAAATCACACGCAATCGCGTAGTTTTATTAGTTTCACCCGATAATTTCAAACGTTACGGCTCTTGCTGCACTTATGCCTACTCTACTGAAATCAAAGTAGGCGCCTTAATATCGTTTTATAAGCGCACCGGAAGTGAAAATTGTCTCATAACGCGAGATTTTGTTGCAAAAAAAAACCACCAATTTTCATCAGAATGGCACCATGGGAACCTTATAATTTATAAAGACTTTTTTACTTGTTTTTGACGTAACATTCAGGGCCCTCAAAGGCATAAGTTAGCAAATGGTGAATGAACCTGTGTCATTATCTGTCAGTCTATTTGCGTAATACAAGTATTCGGCGTATCTCCTTTCACTCCTATAATTCATGGCATTTTATTTGAGACTCGAATTGTGGTACGCGTTACCCAAACCCCGATTGTAAAAGATTATAAACGAAGAAGATGAAGAGGCTTAAAAATTGTTATCCGCTCGTAGTGACAGGGTATTTACATATATTAATTGGACCGTACTTAAGAGTACTTAGACAACAACAGGGGCTTTAAACCTTATAAACTCAGAAAGAACTTATTCTCATTAATGAGTTGTGATGTAAATTTAAACTACATAATAATGAGGTAAAATTGGCTTAACCGTAAGTAAGATAAGGAATGAAACTCTATTTAAATGGTGTATTAAAATAGATTCATTTTACTCTGATCTTGACAAGTGTCCGTGTCATAATTTTTAAAATGTGGCGGCCTTGATTAAACAGAAATAAATCAAGAAGCAGATTCAGATGAAGAAATAACAGTGGATGAAGATATGGGGTATGGCGAAGGGGACCAGAATCAGCCGAGGAAGAATTGGAAGAAATCAACGATATAGAACCTGCACCGTAATGGCCTAGACATCATATGCAAAAAAGAGAAAAGGAGATGTTTTAAACTTTTTTATGATGGGAAAAGATTATTTTGTCTGCGATCATTTAAAAATCTTGGTACGTTCCAAATATCCCAGACGACCATTCGAAACCATCTCCTAATCGGCAGTAAAGTACTTCACCTTTCTCCATTCAACAATTAATTTATTGCCTTTTATTAGGGTGGCATGTACCAAGTTTACTGTAATTTTGTCTCAAATAAAATGCGACATACTATACATTTCTAGGTTTACCATCTTTTTCGCCACGTAAACGTCCACGAGTGCACCTCGCCGCACGTCAATTAAACGAACATCGGGTGTGACTATTTAAATTATGTGCAAACCAATAGAAGTATTTATAAGTATGTACAACTGGACGGAGCCAGCGGGGCACGTTCATCACAGTACCATCACGACCCTCGAGTTGTGATGGTTGTGGTGGGTGTGGTGCTGCTGCTGCTGCTGGTGGGGACTCCCTCCTTCGTTCTGCTCCTGCTTGCCGTCGCTGCCGGCGACGGCCGGGCCCCACTTGCACATCTCCTGGTCGCCGCCGAGGGGTTCGCAACCCTCCGCAGCCGTCTGCAGGCCGTACTCGGCCTGGGGGGACTTGCCCGACGAGGGCGCCGGCGACGGGTGGTGGTGGTGGTGGACGTGGTTCGAGCCCCACATCAGCACCGTCTGCCTCGGCATCTCGGCGGGCGCCGTTGTTGCCGCCACCGCCGCTGGAGAGAAATGCTGGGGGGTGACGGCGGAGGCGTTTTGGATCGGGCTCTCGGACTGGTGGACGACGAGGCCGGAGTCATTCTTAATCTCCTCCATCTTAGGGGTGATCAGCGAGGGGTTGATGGGCGGCGAAGAGTGGTTCGAAGTGATGCCGTCCATGGAGGAGTGCTTAGAGAGCCTGCCGCACTCCTTGTGGTTCATATCCAGCTGGGTGCTCATCACCTTTCAACAGAGAACACGTTTCCGTTAAAAGAAAGGGACTTACAAAGATTATGTGGAATTTATGTAATGGCACATTGAAACAATTCATTTATAACTGTTAAGCTTAGTGTAAATTTCAACAATGCGCGTAATGTGGCCACGCATACTTATGCGTTAAGACGGTCGCGCCAGTCAAATTGAAGTGCGTGTGTTCACTGTTTTGTGGATAGGAACAAAACCCGCAGTGCGCACTAGTAGTAGAGAGCACTAGTAGTAAATTCTCAGTTGCTAGAGATCAAGTTGCAGTTTAGTAATACAGGAATTATAAGTAAAAGTTTCTCGGGGGAACTTGTAACCCCTAGAAAGCGCGTCCCCAGGGGATGAATGGGGTAAGGCTCTAGTCTGACCGCATGTAGGTTGCTGAGCTGTGGACAAAGAAAATTATCTAAGAGAAGGTACTCTGATAAAATGCCCTGGCCCTCCAGGTTGGGGAATGAGACATTGATCCAACATCCAGGTACTCTAAAAAAAACATTAAAATGTTCAAAAACCCCAAATTGTGCTTTGGAATCGCACGAATAAAAATCGGAATAACGGAAATCGGAGGAGAAATAGAGAAATTCTGAAAGCATGGGAAACTGAGCATCACCATAATAAGGAAGTGGCTATGCGCGCTGCAAATTTATTTAATGATAATGTTGTGTCGCATTTTCGCCAAATTTTAAAGCATCGGCAAAAACAAATGTTTCTGGACATCTTAATATACTAAGAAATAATTAGATATGTATCACAATTATTTCGAATTTTTTTTGGTGGGTACGTTCCACGATGGACGAGAAGATGAGATGATTCACCCTGCTTAACGATATGTATATAATTTTCTTTGAATAAACGTTCTACATAACATTTGTGAGTATTTTTTCGACATGGGACGCAATATTGTATTTTACAATTTATATCAGAAAAATCGTTTCGCTTTACGAGTATAATTCTGGAACGAATCATGCTGGTTAAGCGAGGTTCCACTGTATTATTGTGCCTATCCATATTAGAATACTCTGCAATGCTATGAGTGTATAATTTTTAGAGGCGTGAATAATAGTCCAGTCATCAACCATTTTCGCGTGGAATTTTGAGAATGAAGGTCGATTTCTTTGAAAATTGGGAATTAGGTAGTATTTGTAATTTGAAGAATCAAAGATGAACTTGTGCCGAAGAGTTTGGTTATTCCCTAGGGGTGGAAGCCACACCTTCTAAAGGGTAAAAAATTTTTTATCAAAATAAACCTGGAAATCGATAGATTGACCAATTCTGAACAACTGTCGTTCTATAAAGTTTTCTGTAAAGTTGTGTTTTTAGAGTTATTCACGATTACCCTACTTCAACTACCCATATTTCATTGTTTTTTCACGAATAACTCGAAAAGTTTCATTTTAACGGAAAAAACATTCAAAACAAAAATGTAGCTAATAAAAAAACAAAGAGATTCGTTTTTTAATAACCTCTGTAAATCCAATAACTTACTTACTTACTCTTACTGACTTACTGACTTAGTACTCGTTGAAACATGGTTATTTTTCGAGAAACCAGAAACTGAAAAATTTTAAGCTTCAATAACTTGAAAATGGTGAAATTTTTGGGGAAATCTCAATAGATCTCTTTTAAAGTACATAAAGAAACCTTTAAAATGAGCACCGATAACAGTCTTTTGCATAAGAATTGAGGCATTTAAAACAAAAATAAACTAACACCCTTCTTTTTCCTTTAAATTTAAAAATTACACCCTCATCATTACCACCCCCATATAAATTAAGCGTAACCTACTTGCAATTACTTTAGGTATGTATCATTGATATGATCCATCTGGTTTAACCGGTTTATAATGCTTATTTTATAAAAAATAATTGTTTAAAATGAAAATTGATTTTCGTAATTTTGGAATAAAAAAATGCATATTTCTTAAATAAATCAAAGACTATTGTAAATATGAAAATAAAAATGCTTCTAATGTTTATTGCAGAGTTCGTCTTACTGAAAATTTTGGTTTTCTGTTTATCTTTGCATCATAAAAATTGAAGGAGATATGGCGGATCGAAGTTTGCATTCGTGTACTAATTATAGCTCATCCAAGCCCTTTGAACTCAACCCTTTTCAAAACTATGGGTTGTAAAAACTTTTAACTAATTTGACTAATTTAACTGATTAACTAACTTAAACTTGCTGGAAATTCCTACAAAATGCACTTTTTTAAAAGTTTCTAGCTTGGAATATAAGGGAATTATCGTCGAAAAACGAATTGAATTTTTTTTTGAAAGTATAATAACGCTTCCTTCTAATCTATGTGTGTGTGTATATATGTTTATATATACATGTATACGTATATATGTATACATTGTGTCGCAAGTATGGAATGATGAGTCTCGAGTTGAGCTACGACCAGTTTACAGCTTCTATCGAAAGACTATACACGTGCCTTTATTTTGTTCTTCGCCTTGTATTACATATTATATATATTGTTAATCATTGTTTAAAAATCTTTTCAATCAATTTTAATTTAAAAAAATCGTTGAGATGGTTTTTTAATAATTCCTGCTCTTAAGGGAAGATTTATAAGGGTTGAACTGCCTCGGCGAATAATATTACTGTCATTTAAATGAAGTACCATGATTCCACTTTAATATAACGCAATTTTCAGTCATTTCATGTTACAAAAAATATAATTAAAACTAGTTTTGAAAATTGCTATCCTTAAAGGGGTTGCATTTGACTTATTAATCATAAACTTGTTCGAGAATGTCAAGAAATCTACAAATACTTCATTTAAACTTTATATTAACCAAATGCATGCCAAAATCTAATATATTGTCGTAAGGGGTAGTTTTCACCCCTATAAAGTAAAAAGCACATTTTGGCACATGTCCAACTTTAAAGAAGAGGGTAAGTAGAGCTTGAGTCAAAATTTTCATGAAAATCGACGTTGATACCCAAAATTCCTCAGTTTCAAGGTTTTTACCGCTGATGACTGAACTATAAGTGTAAACCACAAACGATCGGCACATTGTCGGTTTCCGTCGAAGAAGAAAAAATGTCGGGATGACACACCTGTATCGGTTGGATAATCCCTGAGGATGGGCTCACCGAGTATGGCCAGGAGACGTCGAGGCACTTCCCCGAGTAGTTCCTCGACGTGTCGACGTACGTCGAGTACTTGGTCGACGTGTCGACCACCTGCTGACACGAGTAGATCTTATCGTCGACGGGCATGACCGTCGTGCGGTAGGTGGCGTGGTGGGTGGCCGTCGTCGCGGCCGGATCGTAGGTCGGCACGCCGGACCTCGAGGACATCTCCAGGAAGCCGTTGCCGACGTAGGGGCTCGCCGTGGGCGAGTGGTGGTAGTCCGGATAGTAGGAGCTCAGCGGCCTGTACTGGTGGAAGAGGTTGTCGGTGGTCGTCAGGTAGCGGTTGTCGAGGGCGCCCGGCGTTGGGTACAGTCCGTGCTGGAAGTTCGAGTGGCCCATGTAGCCGAGGCTGTGGTCCGCCGTCGCCGTCGCGTACGGCGTCGTGTACATGTTGTAGGTGCAGCCGTCTGGGGTTATGTAGTCGACCGTCGGCATCGGGCTGACGACAGCGGCGGCGGCGACCGAATTCGCCGGCGGGGTCACCTGCCCGTTACCCGAGGAGTTGTGTGAGAGTTTGCGTTTCGTCCGGCAGGTCGAGAGGAAGTCCCGCAGCTGCGTCTTGTAACGCCTGTTCACCCTCGAGGGGGTCGTCGGGAGCGGGTGCTGCGTCGAGGTCGAGCTGTTCGAGAGGATCTGGTCGGTGTCCGAAAAGTAGTTGTTTGGAAGACCGGCGTCTAGGTAGCTCACCTTGAAGTCCATCGTGCGCTTGCCCAATAGGTCGCGACCCTCCTCCTCCCTGGGAACGAAAATAATGTTAGTGACGAGAAAGAAAAGCAGGCGGTGCGAAATATTTTGTGGCTTATATGCTAATAAACTTTAAGACGCCTTACGAACTAGCAGCGCTCTGGACCAGTCAAAGCGCACCAGGTAAATCGTGATGAATCATATGCGTAAAATCCACCTACTGTTTAAATGGCTCGACATAAGCGGCTGACGTTTACCTTATCTCACCTTAAATTTTCATAAAAGCTATTGATGACCAGAAAGTACATGAAATACCTACTTCGAAAACATCAATAATAATGTGAGGAAATCATCCGTTCAAAAGTTATGGCATCTTGAAAATGCGTTTTTTCATAAGAGATCGAGACCGTGAAAATTAAAAACGCACCAAAAAATCACTAATGATCAATAATTTTCGCCTTTCCTTTTACTTTTTGAGAAAAAAAAATTATTTTCCATCTAACCTCACTTTCCCGCGATCGCTTTCTCGTCGCCTTGTCGTCGATAAGGCAAGTACGGAGGAACTCCAGTTTCTCTTTCTGCTACATGTGTGAGATGCCTTCCATACGCATCACACCAATTTTCACACGATATTTCACAATAACACATATTAATTAACAAATTTTTATGGAAATGTCCAAAAAAATCGTTACAGAGTACTACTTCCTGTGCAGAATCCTTACTGCACTGTTACCTTAGGTAGTTTGGTTTTATTCGTTTTATATAAACGTTAAAGAATTATTTTTTTATATAATTTTTCAATATTATATACTTAGAATAGTGATTACGATGTTGTTCTGAGCGTTTCCAATAGATTCGGTGTTTTATTAAACTGATGACCCTGTCATTATATTATACACCCCATCCTTTATAACCACGAAGCTACCGACAAGAAAAGATTTGCATATCTTGCGAATAATTGTCTTAAATTCTATTTAATCACTCGTTACATTTCTTACACTTATGCAACATCCGTGACGACGGTCGTTTAGCCACTACCAGATCTCGGCAAAGCCCACCCGTATTTAAAATTTCAAAATGGCGAAGGCGCGAAAACCGCGCGGTTTATAATCGTTTTTTCACTTATTTCTCCGCACTTTTTTTACCAAATATGAATATCGGCGTAAAGTTGAGTAATCAGACTACTGTTATCGTTTAACCGATGAGAATAACATGATGATGAACATGATGAGTTATATAATAATCTGCTCCGCCCTTTTCTCTTTCTTGTCACTAACTATACGTAGATATGTTCACAGTGGGATTATCCCAGGTGAAATGTTTTTCATTACACTTCATGTAGGAATCTGTTTTGTTTAATGTATCTCAAATACCGTTATAGTCATAAATTATAAATTATGACCTGAAAACTTGAATTTTTATTAAATTCAAGTTATTTATTAGTTCCACAAATGCAATTGTGGTGCTGTAAACTAAAATTGAGGATTACTTTTATAGGTAAACATGATTACTATTAATATTTTATACATTTTTAATTCTGAATTTTTTTCAAAATTAAATACAATATAAGCCGTCATTTTATTTGTTTTTTTTTTTTTTAAATAAGATTTCCCAACATTTTCATATTAAATTTCCATATAAGGACCTCATATAATTATAAATTTATGGACCATCTTTAAATAAATAAATCAATGGATGTTCAAATTTAATATAAAATTAATGACAAAATGCTGAAAATAGGCAGCGATATTCATCGCCCGTGTAAAACAAACAATAATTTTTTTTTAATCAAATAATGCAGAAAAGTACTTCACCATTGTTTAAAGGGATACTTAAACGTTAAGTACTTGGAGCACTTAAAAAGTACTTGTTTAAATACAACTTCAAAAATAATGTTTTTTTGCTGAATTTTGATGCTTCAAAAAGGGCAGTATTTGCCTTTTTCAAATTTTAAATTGTTTAAAACTCGCAAACACTCAATTTTGGAGAAAGATTGATAAGAACCCTTTTTGTGCAGAATGACCAAAATAACTTAAAAAAAAGTTTGTCTGGGGCGAAAAAGTTAACTATTTGTAATTTGTTTAAGAACTTTTTCAAACAATTTCTCGACCACGTTAACGCTTGGTATCATATGGATTGATATAAGAGGCTGATTTTGAGTAAGATTGTGAAAAAAAACCGAGTAGGAATAATTCTGCCAATGGGAGCGAGCTAAGAATCGGACTAAAAGCTGATGCCCCTGGACTATCGCCGATGTTTTTTCTTCACCTGCCCAATACATCGCAAAGGTAACAAAGTAGGTCGAAAATTCCATTCGCATTTCCACAAGTAATCAATGGTGTTAGTTCCGCTAGCGTCACATAGATGGCACAGTGAAATACAACAACATCAATTGGGTTATAAACACAAACAACTTTAATTCGTCCTTCGAATATCGCAAAACTCGGTTCGAAACACTGTCCGAACCGGTTTTATCAAATCGAGTGACGAGTTGTACTTGAGGAAAGGGTCGATTATATTGGGATTGGGTTTTTATGTTCGTGTGATTGGTGGTTGGCAACGCGAATGTCAGTGTCAGTCAGTGTCAAAGCCACTGTCAACAATGGAGGAGTGAAGTTGTATCATTGTTTGAAAGTCGATGTTGTTAAATACGAGAACCGCCGAGTGCCCCCGTGTAAGATGTCCTGCAACCACTGCACCACGAAGTTCAATTTTTTCCACAAGGAGATGGGCTGCGCGAACTGCGGCCTCTCGTTCTGCAGCAAATGTCTCAAACAAAAGTGCAGGGTTCCAGCGAAAGGTAAAACCGGCGAGCACTCGGTCTGCAGGACGTGTCACGCGAAGCTGAATGCCGGCACGGACCAGGCTCTGGGCGCGCCGCCCCCGGATAGCTTCATCAAGCGGCTCGAGACGACGGTGGCGGCCTGCTCGACGGCAGTCGACCAGCGGCTTATCGAGCGGCTTAGGAAGCTTAAGGACGACGGCAAGGGCCCCCCTCCGAGCGAGAACGAGATCAGGGAGCGCCTCGCGAAGCTCCGCGGTCGAAACCACTACATGGAGGGCCCGAGCCGGCAGCCCATCCTGCCGGACACACGGACCGATCACCAGAAAATAGATGCCTTACTGGAACAGTTCACAAACGAAAGGGAGATCGAGTTGTCGCACAATCCACAGGAAGAGATCGAGGTGAGGCTCGCGACATTGAGGGACCGCGGCGTCAGGCCTAATGAGGGGCCGTACATAAGCAACTTGCAGGACTCGAGTGATCTCGAGGAAGACGAAGTCGACAGCATTACGAGGAAGATCATGGACGAGGTCGCACTGGACAAGAGGCATCCAGAACTCGACAGGACCCGACAAGAGGGCGAGTCGGAGGAGCCGGAACCGGAACCGGACCCAGATAGGGGCTCACCAGAGCTACCGTGGTGTGTCTTGTGCAACAATGACGCGCGCTTCAGATGTCTCGATTGCAGCGGCGACTTATACTGTTCAACATGTAACATCGAGGTGCACAAGACCTGGGGCGATACCGACCACAAAGTGATTCCATATGAACAGCGGAAGTCATAAATCCGACTGGTGCTTATAACGAGACAAAAAAGGGCCGTATTCATGAAAAGGTTCATACGTAGGGTTAATCGGTTTGGTTTAATGGAATTTTAGATTAGCAGATTGTAGTTCAGAGAGTCTTGACTTGTAATTCATTTTTATACCTTGGCAAAATTCTCATAGAGCTGAAAGTTGATACAAATTTTATAAACATCGTTACGAATTGAATATAAAAAGTTCTCAGTTTCTACTTATGCCAACAGTTTTATTCACAGTCAAAGTTAAAAAATCATTTTGTCGTGAATATCTTTTAAATGGTAAGTTACAGATAACTGTAATACAAAATGTGTGGATTATAAAACTTGTTAACAAAATGTTTTCATTTCAAATGAGGCTTTTTTAACACAGTGACCAGTATTCTGCAAAATTTGGCAAAAACCATAGCACCTACCTCGATTATCTTGCGGACGTTTTGTAAGCATTGGAAAACTCATGTCATAATAGGAGTTTCATTGTTATTACATTAATTTCTGCAAAGTTAGAACAATAACCAAAAACACCCATTTTTAACATATTTTGCAATAACTTTTTTATTTTTCAACCGATTTTAATCCACCATCTCTCATTTTTTACATAATTTTGTTGTGTAGTTTTCATGTCTACAAAATAAATAGTCTTTCCAGTATTAAAAAAAAACACCCTGTTTTTTATGGTTTTATTGTTTAAACAATGTAGTGATGCGAAAATTTTTTTGGAACTAAAGAAACTAACAAAAAAAATCGCTGTTACGAATACTATTGATTTTTAGACCTTTTTTTACAAATGCACTTGTCTAAATGGCTCTTTATCTTTGACGTAATTATTTTTTCTGACGAAATTGTTACAGATAGCTACAAAAGACATGAGTAAAATATGACTCTCTATTTAGAAAAACTTTTAAACATATTTACTATGTTTTTATAAAAATCCGATTTCCTTGAAATGTCGATGGCTACCTTTTTGGTATTTGCCGTTTCTTTTACAAAAAGCCTATGTTAAATGTTGCCTCAAGTAATGAAAATTACCCTGAATCCCATCTCAACAACTACAACCAGTCAATTTTTATTGGTAAAGCAATTCTTTAAATTTCAATATTTGATGTGAAGTAGCGGCCTAACAATGCACTTTTGGATAGAGTAAAGTTGGGCTAAATCATCATATTTTGACCTCGGTACATTTGATCAGTCAGCACAGGGATGCCCTGTTATATAGGTGATATTTACAGTTTTATCAATTTTCAGCTCCATACAAACTTTTCCTAAATAACTTCTTTGTCTGAACTTCTGTTTTGACTGGATTATTGTACAACTCAAATTTGAGGAATGATTACTTAAGTTAAATAGTGATTTAAAAAAAAGTTAGATACTGTTAATCTTCAAAAATTAAAAAAGCAATTACAAGATATGTGGTGTCTTTGCAACGATTATATTACTTTTATCAGTTAACATCATTAATTTTTGATTAGCACTTTTTGAACAATGCAGAAACACTTTTGAGATAGCCACGTCCCTTTGCTCTGCTGTTGGGCTAATGCTTAGCTGTGTATATCAGCTATGCCCACAAACTGTCACACCTGTCTTGGTAAAGAAGAAAAGTCACTTATTGTCGCATCCCTTACGCATTAAAAATGATTGATGGTACTTTTTCTCGTTGATTTTTCCTCATTGGGTTTCCTAGTGGGAATCATATTAGAGTCCTAAGGGAATTTATAAATCACCCAAGCGCTTCAAAATAATTTCTGACTTTCTTAAGGTTGGACAGGACTCCACTAAACACTGATATTAATAGAAAGCATCAATCATGCTCAAAAGTCAAGTGGGAAAGACTGCAGGTCTTTCAAGTCTCTAATCAAGTCAAGTATCTCTAATTTTTGATTCGATTTTGACTCTCTTGGTTACGATTGGAAAAATATTATTGAAATCAACGAGAAAAATAATTCAGAGCAAAGCGAAGGCTGAAAGTATTGCTGGGACTGAGGTTATCATATTGTAGTGTTCATTAAACTCTAAAGCTGGTCTTTACACGTAGCAAATAACACAGCGTCATCTTTCTTACAGTTTGTTAAAATAATTGGACAAAAAATGAGACTGCATTGTTGTCATTTTGTCATAAAGCAATACTGATTTGTCATTCATTCACTTTTCTTTGTAGGATTTTAATTTTTAAAGCTGGTTTATTTCACCTGTCCCCTAGGGATATGATACATTTGTATGCACTACAAACATCCATTTTGCGGTTTGCATTTATCCTTTTTACTTGTACTCATTCCTACATGGTACCTTGTATTCTATATTTTATGTACTGCACACCTTGTCTAGCGAAAAATGAAATGTTCATAATGGTCCTTGGGGAGGGGCTTAAAGTCACACCATCAAATGTAGAAATTTAAGTATAAAATATTAGTCCAATGAAATGGTTGTTAATAATCAGAGTTGAACATGTTTTAAGCGACTAGCGCTCATCATCATCGATATATATCTGTGAAATATGAGAAGAAAATGATATGGTCAAGATGTACATAATATTAAAAATATTGGCAATTTACTCATACTCATACATACGTACATATCGACCACTTATTTTCTTTTGATGGTGATCGCTAGTCTCTTGAAACATGTTTCACTTTAATTAATATGACCGTTTCTTTAAACAAATATTTTATATTTGAACTTCTTCATTTCGTGGTGTGACTTTGAGCCCTTCCCCAAGGCAGGCACCCCCACCTACCAGAATGGAAATCCATCGAAAGGTCGATGAGGGTGTTTGGGTAAGAATCATAAAAGAATTGAAGTGCTTCAATTTGGGCCTGTTACCTGTTACAGGTCTTGGTCGATAGCCGGGAATTGAGGGGATTTGCCGATATTTTTTTATCGTCTCCAACGACAATGGCCCCTAATCATTCTTGATCTGAGAAGTCATTTGTTTTTCGCTAGAGAAGTTATACCTAATTTTTTTAATGGCAGGTGGAGATATGTAAATCCATTATTTTAAATAACAGCGAAACAATCAATGATAGACTATTCTTAGAGCTGCTAATAGGCTATTGGCTGTCATACAATAAGGAACTAAGACGTCAGTGGAATTTTATTCTTTGATATGTTCAATTGGTCTATTAAAAAGGTAAAACCGCAGGGTTCAACAACATTTAGGAGTGCGTTTTTGAAAATTTGAAATTTGATTCTTTACAAAAAAGTTACTTACAATTTCTCACTAAAATTGCATAGTTGTCAAGTTGTAGTCGAAAAACCCAAAAATGAACAAACTTGCATCATTCTCAAAAGCGCAGCCCTAAATGTGGTTGCACTCCGCGATTTTACCTTTTTAATGGAGCCATTGAACTTATGAAACAAAATTCCCCTAACGTTTTAGTTCCTTTTACCCCCTGTTTTTTCCCTGTCCCTGTCAATAGCCTATAATAACACTGAACCTCTCAGTCGTCTTCGAGTGTAATGTGATTTAATTACTATACTTGTCCATACATTATTTAGGTTTTACGACTTAAGCAGTGGCGACGTGGGCATCGAAAGATATCAACGGAGGGTGAACGTACATGGTTCCATCGATTATTTCCTACTATCAATTATTATCAAGAAAATTGACAATTTTAACACACAAATTTAATGACAAATGGAAACGAAAATAAGTGAAATAATACATTTCACATCTTCCTAAAATCGTTCTGTACCTTCATACTTACGTTTTAAGTTATTACTATCGTTTAAGTTATAAAGTACAGGATGTTCAGACAGAGGCACACCGAAAAATGATCGTTTATGTCCTGTTTTGAACCGTCGCCAGGGGGTTCTGTCGCTGACGCTTTGGTAGGTCGCCAAAGCCAAATAATGTTTGGACAAGTTTAATGTTTTAAGCAATTTAACATTTTGTATCACTATTACACTATTATACAACACTTGCTATTAAGCTCTCATTCCTTAAATTTATAGTTGAGGAACTAAGGAAGTTTCTTTTTCCTATGTTCCTTCCAAAATATTTTTGAAATACAAGACTTTCCTTAGTTGGCATGCAGTATGTATATTATTATTATTTTTTACATAATAGTATATTATTGTTTTCTCAAAAAAATACAACTAAATACACGTTGTGTCTTACCGATGATTGGTTTAACTTTGACTGATTTGTTTCCTCTATTTGAACATACTTTGTGTTGTATTGGTTCCATGTAATGTTTATAACTAAATCAAATGTAACCGACTTGGTCGGTCGATCAGATTAATTTTATGTATTGTTAATTGTTCATATAGTTTTTATGAATACGGCTGAAACTCTTTAGCTTTCTGTTGCCACCAACGTTTCTCAGGGTGTTATTACTTACTTATGCTACTGATTGCTATTGTTGGCAGTGTAATTAAGGCGAAATATCCAACTTTTGTTTCATAAAATATATATAATATAGTTATTTATTTTATAGGAGAAAGAATAAAAATTGCGTTAAGATGAACACCGGAATCTTATTGGAAAATCCACATCATGTTCTAAGATTATTGTTACTTACATTAAGGGACGATGGGTGCTTATGACGAAGTCTGGCTTGGAGTTCTTGTACACCAGCCTCGAACTGGTCTGCAGCCATTGCCATTGGCCATCTTTGGTTTGGAATCGGTACGCTATCATCCCCGAAGCCCCCGTTTTTAACACTAAAAACGAATGTTATGTTGACTCATACGCTGATGATGATGTTAAAAACTTACATTCCTGGTGGGCGCTGGCGACGTAAGCCAAATCATCGTAATGCACTAGATCGTAACCGCCCATGTTCGCTAGCTCCGTGTCGGAGTATCCTAGAAGCATCTTTCCCCTGAAGAAAAATAATTGCATTTAATAGTTTACTGTTTAGCTTTGCAGAAATATAGATGACATGTCCAACTTGGATATTTTTTACAAATATGAGAAAATATTAGGGCGATTCCATGTCAACTGTCGTGAGGTTGGCAGGTCATATATTTTTTCCCAACCAAAGCTATTCCATTCTATTGTAGGTTTACAAATTTTTAGCCTAAAATATGACACTTAGCGTTTTTACAGCCAATTTTCGGTATTTTAGCGTTTTCTGTTTTCTCCAAAACGTTACCAGAATCGTTGTCAAAACAGGCGAAAAATGGCCAAATCAGCCTAAAACGGTGACTTAAGCATGAGAAAAGAGTGGCAAAATTGGAAATATTCCTGGGGATCTCCGGCTGAAGCCTCACCGATGAACTCAGATCATTCTCATTGAATACCAGACTATCTGGAAGTCCAATAGTATGATATTCATGCGAAAATTGCAATACTAAAGGTATACCCATAAAATTCAATAGACAGATGGGTGACTCCACCCCAAATCGGCTTTTGCTTTATGCCGAAGGGATTTTCGATTTTCCGCCGGTTTTCGGTTCCTTTGAATATTTGGATCTTCATGGGAAAAAATAACAATAGTGTTCTTCTAAAAAAATTCCATTTAAAAAATCACTATTTTGGGGATTTTCAATTTCATTCAATTCACCTTCATTCAATTTAATTTCATAAGTAACACCAAAGTATCGCTCGATCAAAATATTTCGTTAAAATTCGATTTTTCCAGGATTCTCACAGTAACGGACCTCCGGATAGTCTGGTATTCGATGAGATTGATCTGAGTTCATCGGTGAGGCTTGAGCAGGATATCTACAGGAAAATTTTCAAATTTTGCCACTTTTTTCTCATGCTTAATTCACGGTCACGGCTGATTTGGCCATTTTTCGCCTGTTTTGGCACTTAAAACCAAAAGACACACGGGAATGTTAAATGTACCCGGAAGTACACTAAAAACCGAACATTTTGCGCTCCTGCAAAAAAATCTAAAAATTTATTCACGCGAGTTAGAGCAAGTTGAAAAAATGGTTTTTTGGGATTTCTCGCAAAAGGAAGAATTTTAGGCCAATTCTTAGGACGGGAATGGACTCTTTGGAAAATTTTACATCGACTACATGTACTGTCAATTTTTTTCAGCATTTGCTGTTAAAGTTCTGTTAAGGCTCTGTTAAAGTTTTGGAAAAAATTTGGCGTCAAAAGCAGAAAACGCCAAAAAACAGAAATGTGGCTATAAAAAACGCTAGGTCTAATGTTTTGGGCTGAAAATTTGGTTAAATACTTGTAATTAAACCTTCAATACAATGAAATAGTTTTGGTTAGGAAAAAATATATGACTCGCCAACCTCACGACATTTGACATGGAATCGCCCATAAGCAAAATAGGTATACAGTATATGTGATTATGATAAATATTATGAAATGCGACGTTATTTAGGACTTGTAGGTATAACTTCCTGAAGTTACGAATAAAAATATTTACATAATTTTAAGCATTAGTCATTTTTCTAAAGAGTCGCATTTCTCGAATCTAAGTAGATCGAATATTGACCAGTGAATAAATCACGTGAATACATTTCGTATTGTTTAACATGGATATAATCTTTCACATACGAGTATTAATATATCCAAATTAAGTGTAGAACGAAGGGGATTTTTTCAAAAATTATTTGTTGAACGATAAAATCACATGAAGTAATGTACAGTGCAATATGGAGATATTTTTACAAATACGAGTACCAGATTTAGGACGGTTTTCCAAAGAATTTATTGGCCGAAAAAGCATTTGTATTAGTGTATAACATGGGATATTTCAACAAACACAAACCTTAGTATATGAAAAATAACTATAAAATATGTGGTGTTGTAGTAAAAATGATGTATTAAACAAAAGAAAGCTTTGTATACTAGGATTAACCAAGCTACGGAGTATAAAATGGCGTAACACAGGAGATGGCGCTGCCCCCAAAATTTCGGAATATATACGGAGTGTATTTACTTACAGTGGCGGACGTCCGAATATTTCGTGTTTCGTGTTTATATATTTTATTATTTCAATTGTATTGTCGTATAATTGAAGTACTTAATGCCAAGGAACAATTTAAACATAAACACGAGTGGTTGAACCTTCACCATATTGTCGTGCGACAAGGATACAGCTGGCGACATTAACAAAATGGCGGCAGGCTTTGTGACCAGCACGGCACGATTTTTTAGCAAGAGGAAATCAACAGATGTCCCTATTCGCATTTTTTGCAAGAAGTTTAACTTTATTGATTTCACTTCATTGGGTTATCGGTACATAATATTTTTTGGAAATAGACAAAATAGACAGATATAACACGTTGCTTAAAATTTCATACTAATCTGGCGTGCGCTACTGGAACACAACCATATGTAAAATTGTTAATCTTTGGCGAAGACGTCCATATAATTTTCGCCATTTTGTTACTCAGCAGCTTCATGTGTATATTGTTTTTCCTGGAAATATGTATTTCTGCAAGAGTATTAATCTGGGAAAAGTAACTAGCAACAAAGGTTGTATACATTAAACACGGTTTATTGAAATCAAAGAGCATTAATAGTATAGTATTACTTAACTTTGATTTAATTTCTTATAACCATTGGATATGTGAAAAGTTAGTATAAAATATGGGTAAAAACGTATTTCATGTGCTGAAAGAAGCGTTCTTGCCAGTACTTTTCAACCATACTTTGCCCATTTTATTTGACAAAAATATCGCCGCGAGAATTTATGGGTTTATAAGCAAAAAAACAGCCATATTAAATTTAAACAATTGCCAAGACATCCAAATAAGTACTTCAGTATTTTCAAAATTTGCATGGATCTTACATACTTCAGACTTCAAGGCATTATATCTTTACTGTTAATACTAAGAATTAAATGAAAATTGGAGTGGAAAAATGACGTGGACTTATCGTCATTCGCGACGTTGCCAAATGTAGAAAGAGAATATATGCGTCAAAGCAGAGTTACACTTTGTAACTGGTCAAATGAGCAACTTCCTGTAAAATATTCTTAAACAGTAACCCTCTTATTCATAAACGCATTTTAACGCTACAATGAATTTTAGTTTAAAATGCGTTTAGAATGTATTTCACACATATAACTACAGTGTTTTGTTCCATGTATTTTTAATATGGAGGTAACTATAGTTACCTTGTTGAAACGCATTCTAAACGCATTTTAAGCTAAAACCCACATTAACGATAATATGCGTTTATGAATAAGACCATAAGTCTTTTAACAAAAGTACTACTTTTTATGACCGACTATTGGCAATGTGTTTTATAACAACTGTACTTTAATTGTAATTTAAATGAAATTATTGGATAAAAATTGCAAAGGCAGTTGGACTTGATCGTCTATCTTGTGTTTTTGACATAACCTTAAAAAACGACTCGGACTCAAATGAAATTATCATGGCTATTCAAATCGATTCCAAAAATGAGACACACTGAATTCAAATTTAATGTAAAGAACCGTTCAATCAAAGTTCATGTTACTCTTAACCTCAAAAAATTTATCCAATTGCCCCATAATTTTATTTTTGGTTAATCCTTTCACAAACATTTCTTTTACAAGAGCAACAAGGAACATGATGGTTATATAGGTTTTCAATATTTTAAATATTCCAAATTCAAGAACCCGTTCCAAGATGGCAGTTATGAAGTTAAAAAAATGTATAAGCTCGATATATTCGGCTGAAATTACATACATAGGGGTTTCCTGGGTCGCTGATTAAGAATTTGCCCTCAGAATTTCAATGTTTAAAAGGGACGACCTAGTATGATGGATTAAAATACCAAAAAGACGAGAAACTCGACATTGTTGGATATAATTACGCACATATTGGTTTCTGGGGTCGCTAATTAGATAAAGTTAACCATATGTGATTCACTATCTTGAATGCCAAAACCATGAGGCTAAATTAGTAATCCCAGAAACCCCTACGTATATAATTGTAATAGATGATACCTAATAAATTTCTCATTTTTTGGTAATCAAACCCATCATGTTAGTAAAATGTCCAATCCAAGGTCTCCTAAACAATATATCGAAATGATTAAAGCATGCCACACAAGTGAATACTAACAAATTAAATTATCTTTTATTCTGAAAGAGAGTCGTATTTTATTTTTTTAAGTTCCTAGTTGGTACACCAGGCGGCGTCGTATTTTCCAAAATAAGTTTTCTTTTTATACATTTTTACAATAATAGAGGCATTTACTACCTTAAAGTGTTGCCTGTCAAAGTGTAATATATTTTTTAGGGAAAAAAGGTATAAATTTCGCCAAAAGAGAACAGAGCTCTGACAATTGAAATAGATCGGCAACACTGTTTCTGACCCACGACCGTGGTCCGTAAAATTGCTAAGGATAACGGAGTGGGGTAGAATCGTAACGTGTCGCCTCTTTCTAAAATGTTTCAAATCTTACGCTCGCATGTTCTCTTTCACACTAACTATCCTCTCGCTCTATGTATGAAAAATTTTCTCACATACACTGTACCCTATACATTATCATCTTAGGAGATAGAACTATAGCGCTTACCTCTGATCCATAGAAACTAAAGCTAAGTCTAATTTGTGTTTGCTCTTGAACATCACCTCCTTCTGGGGTATCTCGAGCAACGAAGGCGGTCCGAAGGGCGTGCAGATGGCGAAGAGCCCCAATGGGGGCTCCTCAGATTTTCGGTTCTGTCCGTGGAGGACCTTCACCCTACCCCTGATGTCCAAACGCTGGTAGACACAGAGGAATGATTATAACGTGAGTATTGTAAATGTCATTTAACCTGACTAATTTCGGTACTTGGATTTCTTACCAAAAAACCGGAAGTATTGTCAAGTAGACATCGGAAGCGCACCGTGAAGCTGCGTTCGAGCAGATGGCAATTCTCCGCTAGGAGCACGTCCTGAAGACCCATATTGGATGACTCTGGCGGAAGAAACGAGTTCCACATGAGCTGCCTCTGCAGCTCTTCTCTGTCCTCTGAGTGAACCAACTCATATACCGACTGATGGACGATATCTGACTGGATAACGGTGCATCATGTGAATATTTCAATTTTAAAAATAAAATAATCTGTAGAAACCAACAGAAAATACAAGAGAGAAAATGAATAAAATAGTTTATTCCTGTCTATGTTTGTTATCATCTGTGATTTAACTTGTCATTTTGACCCAAAAAGCAATATAATGAACCGAAATTTGTTCAGATTGTCTTTAGTTAACAGTCGAAACGTATAAGATGACAATTTTAATTTCCAAAAGAAATTTCCACCAAGATACGAAAGTTCAATTTTAAACACAAGAAAATATAAAGCAGACAGCTCCCAGTCCACCACACTACATGGAATAAAACGCCAGATATCATCGAGAGTTTGCGTACATGTTTCAGGAATATTGATCCCCATCTTTAGTAAAATTTGCACAAATAAATAGCAGGCAATATGGCAATTTGATCGTAATAGAAATGAAGGTGATATCTTTTTAAATTTTATCAGTACCTCAAACCTGGCAATTTCTTTCACGGTAGAATTAAAAAATAACAGATTACATCATTTTTAGATCCAACTATGTATAGACTTATTCACTTATTCACACAAATTTTCTGTTTTTCATTCCTTATTCCATTCTCGATTCCATTAGAACCAAATTTTTTTAAAGAAGAACACAGCTACAAATTGGAATAAATTTTCTAGATGTATTAATACGTAAAGGTTTTCCCACTGACAGCCTCCTGTTTGAGATTTAAAGGAAGCCATCTACCAACGACTTTGCCGCATCCTACGAATTTTGATGAATATGTACTGCGTATAGGTACGTGCTCTAGAAGATCGGTAAGCTGAGACTCGGACAGCTTCCTTGAACGAGCATCTCCTTGATGTGGACCAGGACGCCTAGCAAAGAGGCGAACACCCTGTGTGTTACGTCACTTAGTGGGGGTTTTCTTGAGGCCTTAAGGTATGACTTTAGTTACCTTGTCGACAAGTATAAACAATGCTTAAGCGTTAACTAATTATGCAGTGCCTTCAGTATGTAGATTTAATACTTGTTCAGCCATATTTCGATGATATCTAGTTAAGATTTAATTCTGTCTGTAGGTAATTAATAAGTATTCGGTCGTATTTGTATGATTTCCAGGTAAAATTTTTTTCTGTCTATCGGTATTATTATAACTTGTACGGTGGTATTTTTTAAGATGATTAATTAAATTTGTTTATTGTTGGTGATTACATTGAAGTTAGGAAAAAAATAAAGCATCACGTGAAAATTCTATTTTATTTATTTTCTTCTACCAATTTGGCCCAATTTAGGAAGGAGTAACGCATACTCTATTAGTCTAGTCGAGACAAATTAATTCTGGGGGAATTAAGGTATATCAAAAGCACGAATTACTCAAAAAATAACGCAGTACCTTTTTGGAGCCTCCTGTATTTACTGTCATGTTGTGAAGGAAAGGGGTATTAAAAATATTTAGATTAGCTACCCCTTCCAATAATTTCGATTTAAAATTGGAAACTTTCGTTTCTTAGTTCCTACAGATAATAACTTTCTTGTCATAAACTTGTACTTTAAAAGATTTTTCATTTTGATTAAAGCGATACCGGTATCTCGTTTTACTGATTAATTTTCTTACCTGATGAAACCCTAAGTAACCCTCTATGCTATGTGTGGCAAAAAATACCTCCCCCTCGCATGTCAGAATCATGAGAAATCCATTTAAAGCCTGAAAATATATTAAACTTTAGAAATGAAACATTCACCAAAAATGTGTAGATATTCGCCAAAATGTTTCATCCACCACTAAAATTTTACATTCACCAATGTATATTATAGTGGCACGCCAGATTTTTAAAATTGGAATTGGAATAAACTGTACACTAAAATATATGTTGTTATCAATACAGTACTAAAACATTACATTTTATCACTTTTACTATAAATAACCCAATATAACGTGTAAAAATATACTATGTAATTATTAAAGTTTTTAGTGATGCAATTAGTTGTGCATTTACCTGTAGGAACATTTCTCCGTCTAGGGGGGTGTGATCAAAAGCGGTGAGATCTCTAGGTCGATGCAGTCCAGCTGCATCGTCCTTATCTTTGTGCATAACCACTGCAATAAAAAGAAATTTATTATGTATAAAATTGTAAGTATTGTAATTTAATATAGAAGCAAATTATCAACTGCAACCAGTAATAATCGTAATTATAGAAACAAATCTGGGAGGAAAAATGGGCACTTGTGGTTGTAAAATCTGTTTTTTTAACCTATAAACTTGTTTACTAATACTCGTAGTATTTAAAGCGTAAGTGTACGATAACTATGTAATTATACTTAATAACTATAATTATTTATTATAATTATATAATTATTATAACTAATATTATTAGAGTTTTAAGAGACTGTTTACAGATGCCTAACTTAATGAGAATTTTTTTTGAGCAATGCAATGTTCAACTTCACACTTAATTCAGCTAAACGTGTACTAAATTGTTTTTCATTAATTTAATAAAATTATAAAACTTTTGAGTTAATGATGCCTAATTTAGTTTAAAATTTAGACTTCAATAAAAGACCTTCCTTATAATCTACTAGGTAGTCCAAGTATACGAAAACATAAGAAGCACAAAAGATTCTCCCTACAATAATTATCGTTATACTCCTTCCAATATTTCATTTAGAATTCACTACACTTCCCATGTCCAATGAAACCTTCTGGAACAATCAAAAATAGACTTTTCTTCTGATTTGCCAATCAGCAATCAAACTTTCCAACTGAAATCTCATACGGTGAGAGTCGATAAAATTCTCTTAAGATAGCTTCTAAAGTAACAGATGTCACCAGCTTCACTATACGTCGAACAAATGAATAATTACATACCTATTTTTTACAGCGACGGAAAGGAAAATTCGGTTACTTTCTTTTTCTGAGCAAAATCATGGACGCTATAAGCGTGCATAGTTTCAAGGTTCAGTGTAACTGGAAATGCCTCAACATTTCTGGAAATACATACATAAGTACATTTCCACCTTTTCTTGATCGCTTTCTAGAAGTTTATTTTTACATGCTGCTCGCCATGGTTTATATATACGCTTCTTAGCTGGAAGGTATGCTCATCACAACAGTATAATGAAACATTCGATAGTGTTCAAAAATATTATGTATTTTCGTTTCTGGTCTCAAAAATACTCCAGATCATTCCTGAAGTTCCAAAATCAGAAGTGTCTTTGATAGCTCAGGACCGTCTTGAACATTCTGGAACCTTTTGAGACATATTAGAACATTCTCCAACATCTCGAAATATTATGATTTCAAGAACTTTGTCGAATGCTCTGGAACATTTTACATTGTACCCAAACATCCTATCTCTCAGAGTCTACAATCTGAGACCCGTAGTGCTCTGGGACATTCCCAAACCGAAAGTACCTCGAAACTTCAGAAAAACCCTGGGATGATCTAAAACATTTTCGAGAAATATTTGGAACATTCTATATTTTTAGGATATTCGAAACGCTCCGGAACATTTTCGAGCCTTTTGGAATAGTCCAAAATACTCTAAAACTGTCTAGAACATTCTAGAAACACCGTGAAATGTTATAGCCTCAAGAACATTTTAGAACGTTGTCGAATATACCAGAAACGAAAAACTCTGAGCTGCAGAACTTTGTCTGAACATCATCGAATATCCTGAGGGATTCTACACAAAACACTGAAATATTGTGGTAAATGCACTTTTTTGGTCCACAACATATTGGGACATTCAAGAACATTCTCGAATATTTTCTAGATCATTCTGGAACTTTCCGGAACATGGATTTCTTTCTATAATCGAGAAATATCTGAAAGACATTCTCAAAAATGGTGCAACAGAACGTCCCGCCAAGCTCTGGTACCTTTTGAAAGATTCTAGGGTTCAGACATTTAGAACATTTTCGTACCTTCTGGAATTGGACAGCTTACTCTTTCATTTATGCCCTTTCTTATAACCATATCTACGAACCCAAACCCTGCCGTCCCAAACTGAAACCTTCCTAATGGATGGCTACTATACTATCCAACCCCATTTTAAGAACTTCAATTTAGCCATTGATAAAAGGAGATTGGATAAAAGGGGATTTTTGGAGATTTAGTAGGTCTTGCGAATTAATGAAAAGCCAAACCGAAAATTTTTCTAATAGTTCAAAAGTTCTTGGAACTGAAACATTTTTAATAAACGAAGTTAAAAGTATTTTCTTCGGATTTGCTATACTTCCAGTTCCTGGGTTAAATACTTGACAACTAACAATGTTTCCAACTGTAGCTATGGTATAGTGGGAATTGACAAAATTTCCTTGAACTCTTTGGCCATTGAGTTCCCTAAGTTCGGCCCAAAATGTATAAACTTATTTAAACTTTTAAGAATGTAGAAAGTAAGAACTTAAATATACAGTAATAAGGTTTTTTTTTGGACTTACTAGATTGTCCAAATTTACGTACCTACCCAAACAAAAAAAAGTTTCAAATTTTTCTTCCAGAACGTAACAAAGTAAATCATTTAGAAGTGCTAATAACAAAAGTATTAACAAGTCAACAATCGTTTCGAAAGATAAACTTTTCACCTCCCTTCACATTTTTCACGAAACGTTAATTTTAACAATCGCGAAGTATTTCTACATTGCATAGGTCATCTGGAGCGTGGATGAAAAGTACACATCGTAAATATCTTGCGTTTACTGAGAATATTAAATGGTTTCCAGCTATAATGTGCATCATTGAATTATATCACTCCTAATCACGCTAATTAATTTTTCATTTCGCTCTCGTGCACATATACGACGGTAATAGCTCGGACTAGCTCCAATTAACACGTGATTATATAGATATATCGAATAAGCAAGTGAGACATAGCTGTTAGTAATGAAGTTATAATTTTAGGATTGGTTAATGGAATATCAATACACTACGTATAAACTATATTTAATCAAACAATATAATTTTTTTTATTGAATATTACAAGTGGCATATTATTAATTATTACGTGCAAACAGTTTTAAGACCATTTAAAATAAATTTTTGATATGGTGCGCCCAAGCCGTATTTAATCAAAGAGACGAGTTATTGAATACAGTTACTAATTATAAATTTATAAAATTTTATTTAGCGATTTGGGATTTGGAGAAAATGATTTAAATATACTCTGTCCAAGCTGCATTTAATTAAATACATAATAGTCCAGGAGGGACCTGTAAAAAAATATTTGGCTGAATTGGATTACCGAGCTGATATTTGATTCAGAAGCTTAAAATGTCAGTAGAAGTGTTAGTTTCAGTATGCTCCATTTCGAAAGTTGGAGCGTATCTCTTTATCAAACAAATTTTGAAAAATCTCGAAAAATTTCTTGATTTTTGCTTTTCACTCTGATAGCCCCAAAAATATTCAGTTTTAGAGACAAGTTGAAATGGTACAGAAGTTTTGTCGTTGAATTTTAAACTTGATTCAGTTGTTGGTATATCAAAATATTTTTTGTTATTTCTAAAATAGCAAAAATTACAAAAAAACAGTTAACAAAACAGTTCTTTATTAGATATGTTTTGTCTACTTTGTACAGTACTATACTATACACAGTAAGTTGTGCAGTACTATACTGACCCAAAGAAAACATCTTAAAATACATCAGCAGTAAAATAATCTAAGATTTCTAATTCTCTAATTTCTAATCTAGGAAACACACGCTCCAACTATGAAAACCTGCGTAAAAGAGGCAGCGTCCATGGTCCATCTTATAGGTGTTAAATATCGGTGCCACTTTCGTGAGGGGCAATGTCGAGCATGCTCGCCCCATTTCAACGAATACAGATAATGAGATTCATTTAGTCTCGATGCAAATGGAGGACACCCTTATAGATAATATTTATAAGCCACCAAATGTCCCGTGGCCACTGGATGTTCTGCTGATTACTACCCACCTATCGATATATGCTGGAGCTTTTAATAGTCACCATGGTCATTGGAACTATGTACGTGACAATTAATGTGGTACTATGCTTAACGACTGAGCTGAAAATGAAAATCTATACCTAGTCCTTGATGCTAAGGATTTGGGAAATTTCAGATCGCCTGCCTGGCAAAGAGACCACAACCCGGACCTCTGCTTCGTGTCCCGGGACTGCAAGGGTCACCTAGTGCCTATATCCAGAGAAGTCATACCAAATTTCCCACACAGCCAACAAAGGCCTCTAATCCTGGATATGGGACCCTCTATTCCAATAGTGAGGTCCATACAGCGACCCAAAGGAATTTTCGCAAGGCTGATTGGCGGACTTATACCGACCATCTAGATAAATATATGTTTCATTTCACCAGAACCCAAAAACTAAATTAGCGTATGAGCGTAAGAGCATAAGAGCGTCTGAAGTAAAAATAAGCTAGGTTATCCGATCTACCCGAATCCAAAATACAAATAGAAGAATTTTTATGGTGCAGGTCGAACATAACAAGAGATATACTGTTATATTCCATACGTATATCATAAGAATATTCATTTATAAGGAAAAGGGTGTTTACGACTGCAACAAGGAATAGAAACCATAACTCTCGAAATATATAAGAGAAAAAATTCATCAAATAGCCGTCCGAACATCAAGAAAGGATAACCACTGACACGTGTTTCTGCTGATAATCGTCTTGCTTAACGCAATTTGTGCGAGGCACGTTACAATACTACTTTCCCTTATTGCAGAATTTAACAAGCATAGATAATATGTAGCAGTTTTTACACAGAATGACAATCCCAGATATTCTATTTTCCTCTAATGTCGACATTAACGTTCACATTAATTGTTTTTCACATAAACAACAACCTATACTGGGCGCTCGTTACAATCATTTAATAATGGATTTAGGAACTTTCAATGTAAATTTTAATACAATGAAATTCAGTCTCCATGAAATATTACAGTTACAAGAATTATTGATTTAATTACTGCACTGGCAATTTATGCAAATATACAAATTATGTGTTAGATACAATCTCGCAATTACCACGTTCGAACGAAGACATTACCCATTCATATTTATTTATTCGACTTGAATACCATTATATCGCCGATAAGTGTAGGTATCTGTAAATCTTTCCATTCTCACGTAAACATCCAATACTATTATTATTACTATCCGACTACTTTCGCGAAAATCCGATCTGGATATCGAAGCGAGCAGAGTGGAAAATCAATTCAGCTCTCTGGAGAATTATTCTCTTTCCGCTCGGTTTCAACCAGGTAATGAGCTTATGATCTTTATGAGACCGATGGACGAGGGGATAAGGGATGTTTAAAAAAAATGTATATTAGGCACTTATTATAAGTACCGAAAAATAGAAGAGAATTTTATCACCCAGTAACTAAAGATAGAAAGAGTTAATGTGAAGAATAGTTATACTAAACAGTTCTCTTGAACCCTTAAACAAATGTGAACAGAAAAATATTCATACATGTCCAGGCCATTCAATAAGAGTCACTGAACATTTCCACTATTATCCAAGGGACCGCTCCTCTTCCCGACTCATTCTTCATCCAACTTGCCTCGTCCGAAGCTAAATTTGAAGTCTCCCTACTTCTTGACAGGTCTCATTTAGTACCAACTTCGAAAATAAATTCCCGTACCAACATCAGTCCAGCAATTATCTCTCTCAACCAATCCGCATTCTGTCCAATTCTCCTTTAATTGAAACAGCATCGCATGTTATTTCCTGTCAACGTTCTAAAAAACAAGACGTTTCGGTTTCAAAGAAAAGTACTGTCGTAAAAATCCCATTAAATTATCGGGGAGTCAGAAGCTCCTATAGCTAATTTCAGTTTTACCTTTTATCGTTTAGATTTCAAATTTTCAGGAATGACAGATTTTGTATCAAAGTATCCGTGGTTCAAATTTAGCTATCGTTGATTGAGTCGATTGGGAGTTATTGCAGATTTACTTAATCACTGACGTAGAGATCACCAGGCTGGCGCAATTAAAACTTTAGATAAGATACATGAGACTTTTTATCTATAAAACATAACGTAACAATACTTTGTAAGATTCTTTCGTATGCAATGATCTCTTTTAGTTTACTGTCCTTCTTCTAATATACAGCTCACTACTAGACCTGATGCTATACCATCAATCAACCATTTTTTAATGTATTTGTCCCTATATGAAGGCACATATACAGAAGTGAACGATACAGGCCAGATGATGAATTATTTAGAATCAAATAATGGTGCGGTCACGTTATCAGAGGCGAAAGTCGATACGAAATAAGCACAATTTCATTCAATTTAAATTTTTTATTCAACGTTTTTAAATTTGAAAAGTGTTTAAACTTGTTCAATATAATTTGATATTTTGACAGTACTGTTGGGATTTTATTGTAATTTAATTTACAACCCTGAACGTCAAACAGGAGAAGTTCTATAAGACTAATAAAGGGAAGATAAATCTGTTGAACCGCTTTGGAAAAATCAAAACAAAAATTTAAAATGTGCAACGTTTACTGCGAAATAGGTGGTTATATTGAAAAAAATATTATACCGCCGACTAGTGACTGTTGAGTTGCCCTCACTATAATTAGCATAAAAAAAAACAATAAATAGGATCACGGCTTAGGCCAAGGTGAAGCATGATAAACTTTTGTAGACGCATCAACAGTGAAAGTGAGAGTTATTTATACAAACGACATGCTTTGTAATAACAAGCGCAAAGATCGTAAAACAATTTATGAATAAAAATAGAAGAAGAAAAGGTGCGGAGAGGACCATTGGGATCCAGGTAGTGTCGTCTAGGATAAGTGCTGTCTAGGGGGCTGCCCTGAGAGGGTCATCCCTTAGGGTCGACAGGGCGGTCGGTTGTTACAGAATAGAGAGAGTATCCGGTCTGAGAAAGTGGAAAGTGGAATGGTCCCAAGTAGAAATTACCATCCGAAGATGTCCTCCGCCCCGACGCAATCTGTGCAAGTCAGAAAGTGCGGACGACAGTCGTCTATTTTGTAAGTCACCTCCCTCGCCACTCACGCTCCAGCCCTTAGGATTCGCTGTGCCCAAAAGTCACATTTTCTCTTTCTGTTTGTTTGTTTTGTTTCCTTGATTATAGGTTCTTCGCTCCAGGCGAGAAATAAACCATTTCTTCCTTTTGTTTTCGATTTATTTTATTTATAGCAAGCCCTACCCCATATGGCTACCAACCCCTTACCGTGATACAGGGTGAAGACGTCGAGCACGGACAATACCTCGGCAGGAAATGTAGACACAACACAACTGTTTAGTTAAATTTTGTAGATAAAAGTATAGAGATCAGCAGTGAAATAAAACATTTACTTAATTTCCATTATCATAATAATTACAGCAACAAAACCAAAAACTTTTCGAAATTTTGTAAATTTCTTGTTTTTCAAAGTAAAATTTTTATCTTGAATTTTATATGTCGTTGACCATATCCTGACCATGCCGTGGATAAAATTATACTATAATTTTTGTTAATACAATAGAAATATTTTGTTGCACATTAGAGGAAACAGAATATGCGGCACATGGGCTTGAAACACGTCACCAAACAGGGCATCAAGACTACCTTTTATGAATTGCTGAGTTTCGTATACTGCTCGACGTATGCAGTTCTCGACACGAAAGAAAAGCTGGTGTGGCTTGTGGGCAGGTTCATAATCGACTACATGCAATGGGTACCAGTGTAAATGGAATAAAACAGTTTATGCAGTCATGTCTGTAGAAAAGTATCGAAAAGTTGTGGAAGCGCACCTCTGAAATTTCGCATTTCGTCTAGCGATATCAACCCACTTATTTCGAGCCATTTGAATAGTTGCTGGATATTACGCATATAATTCATCACGACTTAACTATACGACTTATATATAACGACTTAACGCTTTGACTCGTCCAAGGGACTGATATTTCGTGAGGCGCCTTAAAGTGCATTGGTACATAAGTCATAAAATAATTCGCACTGCCCGCTTTCTTTTTTGTCACTTACTTTGTTGTGTACAATAACTTAATTGCGAGATTGTTTAATTAAGCAGAGAGGAAATTAAATATCGAGCGCACAGATCGGGTATTGAAACTGCCATTCGTGTTACGGACGAATATGATTGTAATTGAAACCAATAAGTAATCAATTAATTTTATTAAATAATGTAATAACTTTTCGTCCTGTTTTCACATTAATACCTCTTGATATCTGTCACATATTTTCATCCATTTAGAAATTTTTGCCAGGTTTTAAGGAAATTTTGTATTCATTGACTAAGCGACAAAAAATATAGACGTGTCATAATAGTTTGTCACTATACTATATTAGCCTAGTTTGTCATATGATGGGACTTGACGTTTTAAGAGAACTTTTAAAACATTATTAATATGAATGTATCATCGTACTTGTATGGGATTTTCCGCATTCGTAGTCATTTCAGATCTGTATAGATCCCTAAATTATATATTTTACCTCCCTCCGTAACTCTCTCTCTCTCTCTCTCTTTCTCTCTCTCATTCATTCTCTCTGTCTCGGTTCCGGTTTTTGTATATTGATCATGCCGAAGCTAGAGACTGTTAGTCTGGCGCGGCTCGGCGGGGGCCCCTGAGTATTGATCAAATAAAATGTTGGTGCTCTTCCACCTCGGCAGTAGATTAAAAACGGGAAAATTCGTGGCGGGGATCGATCCCGGCCGGCTCGCGGAAAACTGGGAAATCGACGTAACCACTCTCTTTGCCGTTCGTGTTTTGTACGAAACATTATAGGAATTGAAACACAAATTAAAGGATTTCGAATGGAAATGGAGTTTGTTGTGATGCAAAGCGAAAACTCTAGATCTCAGTTAATCCAACATTATTGAATTTTCTTACAAAATGTGAAAATATGTTAAACATATATAAAATAAATGTGGGAATTGCAAGGGATGCTCTCCAGAACTGAAAGTACAAACTGATGGTTCGTCAAAGGACACTCAGACTAGAGATGTCTCCTAGCGAAAATTTGGAAATAAAGATGAGAATCCAAATAATGTAAATTTTTCATATAACATTCTTTTATGGGCCTTGTTTACTGAGTTTTAGGGGTCTAAATTTATGGACATCTGAAGACGACAATTACTGTGGACAATGCACAGTGCAGTGAAATGCAAATTACATTAGCATGATGTTAATGACAATATAAATAGAAAACAATATTTTATGTTACATTACTCAGTAACAACTACTAGTTAATGAATATACTTAGAATTTCCACAATATGAAAAGGGAAATACAGCAAACCGTCAACTCATTACATCAATTAAATAGTTTAAATTTTACACTTGTTTACACCTCTCTATATATCGCCCCAGATTTATGTAAACTTGAGATTCATTCAAATGAGTAGGAGGGAAATGTTATCACACTTACATAAGAAAATATTCCATCACGTTCACCTAAATAGCCTCAGTAATACGAAATACATCTCACCTATCACTCCACATGAAATTCAGTTTCTATTATTTTGAGTCATTTTTTTCTTTATAAATAATAATGGCCCTCTGCACCACATAAACTGAATATAATAACACACGATTGTATGCAATGGATTGATTATTTGCTTCAATTTACTAACGTACTACCAGATAATCATTAGTCATGTATTCATCTAGTCGACGGTCAATACTTAAAATAATGTAAGTGACAATTAATATTCGTTGCATATACTTACCCACATTTCGCATTGATGAAATGATTCTAGACATGATTATGTCCCAAATCTGGGACGAAACGTCGGCTTTTTATTGAAACTTTTTAACGTCGCCGTTGGTTAGTTTCATTTTAGATAAAACTGAGAATTACTTACTGTTCGTCTGCAATTTTTCGAAAACATCCCCACTACGTTAATTATTTTAGTTATCATTTGTAATAGTTCGAATATTAGTTCCTTCCATACTTCTAGCTTGTCCTTTGTATCCCATATCTCAATTTTTTCTTTACTACTCATCATGTTATTACTTATTTTTCTGGTAATCCCTGATACTTCTTTAATATTTTTTGTGTAAATGAAAGATTTCGTGGTTCCTCACTAGGTGAGGTTTCCAGTGAGGTTTCTTTAGCTTCATTAATTTTCTTTAATATGGTAATTTTTGTATTTTACTGTATTCTAATTTTATAGTGTCTCCTTTCCTCCGATAAGTCCAAAATCTTTTCCGGTATTCAGAAGTTATTGTTCTTACATTTGACAATTTGCATGACATTTTAAAAACAGACATTGACAATTTAAAATTTTTTAATCTTGTTTAAATTTAGAACTAACGACAAATATAATAATTGGCAAGACATATCTATTTTTATTTCGAGGGGGAACCATTTTACTCATATTTTCAACCCTGTCGCTTCAACACTTTGGCCGGGGTGAGTTCCACCCCTAAAATTTAATAAATAGGGAAGAAGGGTCAAGTGATATCTCGTTTTAAAGCTTATCAAATTTTGAATTCGACGATTTTGTGTTTTTTTAAATTTGGTTCAGTATTTTTCGAGAAAATGAACAACTGTTTTTCCTTACACAGATAAAGGAATAAAGTGAATTTAGAAAATCTCAAAATTAAGTTTTTACTTCGGTATTGCTTTTTTGTATGCTTTGGTTGTTTTTACTCGTATTTATTTTTTGTAAAAAAAAGGAAACGAAAAATGAAAAATATAGTTTTGGGAACGATACAGTTCTAAATGTGGTTCGGTTCGATACACCAAGCAGTCGTTCCAGTCATTGTGTTACTTTTTCAAACATCATTTGAAATTTCGTATTAAGTCACATTAAGACGGTTTACAATATAATAGAACCAGTTGAAATAATTTTTATCTATGGCTTCGAAACAGTTGTAAGAACAGCTACAGTTTTCAACGAAAGACATCCAGCAAAACACGTAAGCTACACTTTCATTCCACATTTGGTTACCAAATTTGAGGAATCAGGATCTAACAAGGGTTGTTGAGTGGATGAGGTTGTTGAACGAAGCTGCTCAGATAAAAGTTCGTGGACAAATCGCTATTAATTCAGTTTTGTCAACTCGTCAAGCAAACACAGAGACTGGCCTATCTCGCGAGTCTGTAAGAAAGGCTCTGAAACGCCACAAACTCCATCCTTATGACATGAAAATTTTCCAGGAACTTGATTGATGATTGAACTTGAGATGATGATCCAGATAGACGATTCAAATTTTGGGAATTAATGACGGCTGGAATTATTGTCGAGCCCCGACTCTTAAAAAACATTTGTTTTATTGATGAATCTATCGTTTACCTTAATGGATGTGTAAATAGACAGAGCTGCCGTTAGTGGTGTGACGAAAATCGTACATTTTTAGAGAAGGTCATACTCAGTACCCTGAAGAAGGGAATGTATGGGCCAGTATTTTGGGAGATTCCATAATTGGTCCGTTATTCACAGATGAAAATTTGACTGGTCAAATGTATGCTGAAGTGTTAAATACAACAAGAGGATTAATAACAATTCAAGAATTACAAAATCTAAAATACTTAGATGGAAACCTTTCTTTAACAGAAGAGTTACTCCATTTTCAATAAGATGGAGCACCTCCCCACTACGTACTGCCTGTTGGACAATGGTTGGATGAACACTATCAAAATCAGTGGATCGGTAGAAGAGGAGCAGTGGAAATGGCCACCTCGTTCACCCAACCGAACCCCTATGAAATATTTCCTGTGAGGTTATTTAAAATCTGCCGTCATTCGTTCCCAACCTGATTTAGTTGAAGTGCTAATAAATAGAATTAATCAAGAATGTCGTCGCATATCCAGAGACACTTTTGCAAAAGTTCGAGAAGTATATCAACAGTATATCAACGCGTATAACAACAGGCTTTATTATTGTATTGAAAATAACGTAAACCATTTTTAACATCTATTTGTAATAACCTCTTTTCAAATAAATCAGTTAATTCTTTGATAATGTTCACTATTTTATTTTAAACTTTGTAAATTTTTTTAAATAAAATACGATTAAAAAAAACTACTTCCAAATCTTTTAAATTATCACTTTATTTTTTATCTGAATACCTTTTGATCAATTTCTCGCTAATTACTGAACCATATTTAAAAAAACAAAAATCTTCGAATTCAGAATCTGATAAGCTTCACTTGACAGACAGATCACTTGACCCCTCTTCCTTACTTAAATTTTAGGGGTGGAACTCACCCTGGCGAAAGGGTTGAAAATATGTGCAAAATGGCTCCCTCTCGAAATAAAAATCGACGAGTCTCGGCAATTGTTACATTTGGTATATATTTCGAGAGATCAAAATTTGAGTCATTTTCGCAGTTGTTTCGCACACCTTTTTTCTTATAGTACTTTTCTTGTGATGTTTATTAATAATAATGTAGTTGATTTAGTTCCTTCTAATATAGTTATCATTATCCGCTGGGGGTTTAGTGGTATAAAGTCTTCTTGGCGGTAGTTTAAAACATTCATTCCTTGTAGAATTTCTTTCTCTGCAGAATGGCATAGTTTGTCTCTTCTGTCATTTGGCTCTCCCAATCCATTCTCTTTTACTATACAATCTTCTCTTGTTGCCTATCTTTGCATTAAAATCTTCCAATATTAGGATAAAATCAGGTTTTTTAATGATTCTTAAAGATTTACTCAGGTCTTCATAAAAGGTTTTAAATTGTCTTCGTCATTTGTGACAGTATGCTTGTTCACACTGTAACGCTTGTGTCACATTTTTATTTATAAAGCTATAGCACACAAGCTTATGTAAAACTTTCTCAGCTTTTCAGTAAAAATATACCGGCTTCAGAAAATAACTGAAAGTAGCAAAAATATACAATTTTTGTGTCGTAACAGCTAATTGTATCTACAATTTTAAATTTGCATAAAATAGTTATTTGTAAATAAAAATCTACTTAAATATATACATACAAAAATTTACAAAAAAAATTATTGCATTCATCGTAAATGTATCGTTGGAAAACCTGAATATTTGTTTTAAATGACCAGAAAAGAACTATAATTTCCAAAATGACAATAAAATCTTTAAGCCTACGCAAAATGGTTTACCATATTAATCCCGTCATTTTTTAATTTTGCAGAAATAAAAGCGGACCCGTTTTCAGTGGCGACAGAAACTAAGCTATACAAACATAGAGCAAGATCCGCTAATTTCCTAAAATTTCTCCATCACATTAGATTCGCCATATTGATTCTATTATTTTAAATTTTGCAAATCTAATAGCACATTTGCCATCAATGACTTCAACAATTCTGTCGTATTAAATTGCAGGAGGTTTCGTTGAGTTTGCAAAAAATAGTCTACCAGATTGGTTCCGCCATCTTGAATTTTACAAAATTTATTGCGGATTTATGATTAACGACCAAAAAAACACTATTGTCTTTTGAGGTCAGAAAAAAACAATGACATAGAAAAGAGTTCGCCCTATATTTGGATTCAACTGACCAAAATTTATCGAAACTAAGTAAATGAATTAAATAAGAATATAATATAAATATGAAAGCGATAACAAAATAAGAAAGAAAATAAGAAACTAATTAAGAGAGCTAGTAAACGTTATCAATTTTTTTATGTGATATAGATAAAACACGTTGTTCCAAATTTTTCAAAAACGGAAAATTTGAGATTAAATCTTATAATTTCAACTTTAGTTCCCGCCAATCTGCTTTTTTCTAGCAATCTACAAAAATTCAATTTCATTTCTCAAAAAAAAATTTTTTAAAATGTTGTGACCTTCGAGCAGTGCTTATGAAAATGGCATGGGTTTCACACTTCACACCAGTTAAGCCCAATAAAAGTGCAGCATACTCTCTAAGAGAAAAGACTGTGGTGCGCAATGTGTACGACGCACTTGTTCATTAAAAATCTACGAGTTTCTTTCGTGAAATAGTAATGAATTAGTGAAATACATGTTCCAATATGACGGGAGTTAGTGAATCAAGGTTTCTACAGGAGAGGAAACATGGATATATTACTGCAGCAAAATGGCCTACAGGGAGGATTCCATTAGCAATCGATGACTTTACTTGGACTGCCATACGAAGGAAAGTTCACTTCTTTTATTTCAATAATGAGATACCAACAATAAACAAAACTTTACATGCAATTTAAGAAGATTGCGATTTACATCAAGTTTGCAGTATCAAATTGTGGATAACTTTGCACGAGTTGGGTTTTCCGTGGGAAAGTAGAACAGAAAATCTATCCTTATCGATAAAGGATAATCTATCGTTTTTCCATCGATACTTCACGATAATTTTATGATTCTATTGTTGTTTAGGTTGCTACTTGGTGGACCAAGAAAAGTAAATGCCACAACACGAAATTTCTATTGAAGCTTGTTTATTATCGGGAAATTCTTTCGGCAAACAGTACACAACCGTTCGAGGATTTGCATTGATAATGAGGGTTGCGAGCTCTGTCGCAAAAGAACGGATAATAATCCTATTACCAAAGTATCCTTGCCTTTGTTATAATTTACGTCAAGCTTATCAGATTACGGATATCAGCTGGGTACCTTGAGGAACCCGAGAAGGCGATAAAAATCACTTATCGAATATCGTGTGGTACACCATAACTTTTTCGCGTCCCAAATTAACTTATCACAACGACTACTACTCACAGAGTCAAAACTTTCTCGCTTGCACCGACGGCCTAGTCACGATGATTCTGCAACCTGTCAAGACTATTGAATTAATCGTTTAATGGGTACGTGATTGAAGTGTGACAGGTGTTATTAAACGTGAGCAATCGCGCCCCTTTTGTACCGGACGGGAGGTCGAACACTAGAGGGGGATTAATTGCACAATTAGATACCTATTATATGCGTCGACCTTTCATATCCATATGTAAAAATGGACGGGTTGATAAGTTATAGAGGAGTAAGTATTGATCGGTTCGGTGAACAAGAGACGGATTTAAACGGTGTTAATCGATATGGTTGAAATCCGTCGGTAGTGAATACCCGTAGAGGTAGCAAGGTTATGCAAGTGTACATATTGCATTGTACATATTTATCGGTACTCTATTTAGTCAGTGTCCAAAAATGTATTTTTATTTATAACTAAAGAACAATACGATTAATAGCAAGATTTTGTTTCATATTTTTTTTACGTAGGTCATTTAATGTAGTCCTTGCGTTTACCAAATTATTTATCCACGCAGCCACTTCTGTTTAACTACTCGATTCTCAGAGGTCTTAAAATTGTGCGGTCTAATTTTACGCCATAAGTTCTGCAATGAAATTGTTTTTCTGTTGAAATTAGGGAATGGATCATTCAAACTGAATTTTTATACTATCAATCGATTCAGAAAAAATAATTCTACAGCTTGATTAACCGCCTTTTTAAAAGATTTGCTAGATTAGAAGAAATATCGTTTGAAACATTTTACAAACAAAAAATTGTAAAACATATCAAACGTAGAATTGTAAATTTCAACTTAATGAAGTAGTGTATAATCTTCCATATTTCGTCATTTTTGTATATTCTTTCTATATGAAAGTCTACGTCGGTATAGAGAATGAAGCCACAAAACTGCCTGTTAGAAACATGAAACTGCCCTTGAATTTGGTAATAGCAGTTGTGACTATTTTTCAACCTAAAAAAGCAAATTTGATAATTTCAGTCATAATAATAAATTTCTATTAGGAGAAAGAGGAGGTGTGAGTCGTGGAAATATTAATAATGTGGAAATTGAACAAAGGAATTATGCTTACTTTGGGCTGCCATTTTTTGTGATTGTGTAGCACTGTCGACTTGTATCAGTTAGTTTCCCTTTTACTAAAGGCAGACATTTAATTTCAATAAGACCATCATTGCGTAACATTCCGTCTGGTGAAGCTCCTAAAAATTGATATGTAGGGCTAGGAAAAAATCCACGTTTTTCTATTTTGGCCCCCGTGACTTCTTCGTACTTTCTTATGGCAACGTCTTCGTTCACCCTACCATACAAAACACCGGGTGTGTTTAATTGTTGTTGGTATAACAATTTCTTAACCAAATTGTGGCATTTGGTTGCCAGTTTTCTTTTTACCACAACTCCGAACTATGATGCCGTCAGATAGTTACGCCGTAAATTTCCCCACAGTTCGTTATCATGCTGACCTCGTGTTGATTATTCAATTCTTTTTACCTTCGTTTTCTTTGACACCTTTTGCCTTAATTTCTCCATGAATATTTTTTTCCTAATATAATTTCCTCGTTTTATCGTATTTCATTTCCTTGCTTGATGCAGCCTCTTCATATACTTCGATGTTGTATTTTTCTTGTGAACTTTCGAGGCACATGACTTAGATTCCGCCATAATCACCAAAAAACCCAAAAACGAGATAACAATCACAAACTACCGTAACAACAAACTATAACAAAAATCAACAAAATTAACAATGCAACAACAACAACAACAACGAACAAATTCAAAACGCCATACAACGACGTAAGTGTCAACGTTTACACCTCAAAAGAATGAGATAAACTATGAGGTATAATGGGAAGAATGAGGTATTATAGTGGACTACCGGGATAACCCGAGGTACAAAGTCGTTATTTGGAGATTAGCCTAGCAGTCTAGCACAGAGGTGCCCACTAGGATTAAAAGATTTTGCGAAGTGACAGATACAACCCATCATAAACGGCCCCTAAAGAGCTGATAGTCGTAATATTAATATGCATGCCGTTTCCGTACATCACGCAAAGGGTCGGACTCAGAAAGGGAGTTGAACTCTTGTCGAGGAGAAGCTATGAAAAGCAATTACCTAATACTTGTATAATTGTAAATAGGTACTAATTTACAGATATTGTAAATACTAAAATGATTACTATATTAACTAGTAATTCTAACGTCTTTTATATATGAATGATTAATGAAAAGTATACGTAACAGTATGTTTCAAAATAAATTTATTTCGTTAAATTAAAAGAAAAAGCACTGGGTTGGGTCCTTTTATGTCATTTTCCCTTCACACTTTTCCAGGCTCTCTGGAATCCAGGTTTCTCTGAATCCTGACACACTATCTAATGGAAAATCTCTATAAAAATCCTGATGCTGTTTTTGATAATGCTGCATATGACGCATAAAATGGTGTTATAAATTTTGGAAACCCCAAATAAATCCCCACATTTAGTATTGTAACCTTGCCCCGCTTCTGATTTCATTGCGCACAGGTTATTAAAGAAATGAGGAAATGAAAATCGTTTCAAGTCAAAATTGACAAACAGAACTGGAATAAAACAAATGCTCTGTAAAATCTTTTACCCATACAAAGAACACTAGTACAGTTACTCACAGACTACATATTATTAACCCTAAGGTGGCAATTTATAGATTTTTCTAAAGTAACGTCAAGATTTTGTGGTAATCACTCAGTTACTTGCCCTATTTTTACTTGATTAGAAGGACGTATCGGGTATATTTTTCTTGAAACGATAAAGGATAACACGTTAATTCTCAATCATCCTTACACTTATTAGTTACCGGGAACAAGTACTTAACTACTTGTTCACGATTTTGTGTACTAACTATTTAGAAACAGGTAAAAATATTTTTGGTATGCTCGTATATGTTTCATAGATGAAATAATAAAATTCTAAACCTCAAACACGTCTAACTAAAATCATATCAAATCAACCCTGGATCTCCTGACGTAAATATCACGAAAATGCCCCAAAAGACAGGCGGTAATAGTTTTATGGGTGTCATAAATTACCGGTACTACTGATGAAGCGTTTGTTCCCGGGAGCTCGGGAAACACGGTTAGTGGACACCTCTGGTCCAGCAGATGATAATCGATACAGTAACCTTTCACGATTAACTTTTAATATATTACATAGATATACATAGAAAAAAAATCCCGTGTAAAATCCGATTACTTTCTAGGAAGATGGGAAACTCACCTATTTTAACTTTTATTTTGTGCCTATCTGTTTGTTCTCTCATATTTCGATTTCATAAATTAAAATTTTGGGCGTTCAAAGCTCGCACTTATTTGATAAATAACTAACCTTCTAAATAACGAATAACTCAAAAAATATCGACTCATTAAAAAAATTGTATAGAAAATGTAAAATTAGATCTAAATATTGGCATAGCATTTATTACTCTATCCATTTCTGCGAATATTTTGAATGTCATCATTACCGTCCCCTTGACAAGTTGAGCACACTCTGGCATTATACAATTTCTTCCTTGAGCAATTTCTTTGTGCCGTTCAAACAGGTCATGTAATATTTGTCAAATAAATTCTGAACTGAAAACCGTCAATGCCTCCACTAAATCGTCGACCCGGGATCATAGAACATCGAGCTCTCCCCTTGAAGGGAGGGAGGAGCGCAATATAAAACTGTATATTTTACTATTAGTGGCATCTAGCGGAATTCGTTTGTCTACACAAGGTATCGAACAACCTTAATATCTCCGGTACAAACATTTAGAACAATTGAATGTTTCCCTTTTCTCTTGGAAGACCATGAGACCCGTACTTCTGTCCGAAATGGAAATTTCATCTTTCGTCTAGAAAACGTGGATCTACGCACAAGTGGCATAAACGGGCATTTTCTAAATTTCGTTACAATTCTTTCGGCAACTTGAATAAGCGATAATAATTGATGAAGTTAAGGCACCTGGAAAATCAATCTATGTATGTGTCATAGGTGTCATAGGTTATTTCCAATGGTAAACCATTTTTACTTCAAGCTGCGATATTTTTAACCCAATTCAATGAGTCGAGGAACAGTTCAAGATTACAAGAACTGTTTTTCTCATGTCAGCCAATCATCTGGTAAGTAATTATATCCTCTATGTAAAAAATTCCTGTATAGTTAATTGCGCCAAATCGCATTGCAAATTGCGCGTAAATTGCTAAGGAAAAAAATGTACTAACAATTCTCGCCCTGGTAACCCTAACTTACAATTTATTTGAATTTTTCACGCCTTATTAAAGGTTGGATTAATTAATAAATTAATTATGTGAGAGCATCGCCGTTAATGGGGACCGAAGGCAAACGGAGTACATCGATCGTCAATTCGTACTGTCATGAACTAATTGAGGAATCGGAAAAGTGGAAAAATCGCGTCTTACTACACGCCGAGTTGATTAACGGCGTAAATTAGCGAAATTTCTATATACCGGATTTAATTAACGCAAGGTAAATAATTAAGGTGCAATAAGAAGGAAATACATTTAAAGTATTTTCTGACGTAGTTTTAGTTATGGAGGCTGAAGTGAGATTTGAATTTGTAAGTTGGAAATTTTATTGGGAGATTAGTTAGCTTACTGTTAATTAGTTATTAGTTAAGTATTCAGTTAAGTTTTAGTTAAGTTAAGTTTTCAGTATTTTGAAGACTTAGGGTGTGTTTAGATTCGGAAGAATATAAGGGCGTTTTAGTATTACGCGATTCATCTATCCAAAAATATAAGAAAACGTTCTTACCAAGAATTCGTAGGTATTTTACTAAACGGTTTATACCCTATTGAAGGGCAAGATACCTTTACATTTTAGATTCACATTGGATAAGATAATAATTTAACATATTTTACATTTCACTTGAATACTCGTATATTAAACATATTTCAGATGTTTTAGTGATTTTTAGAAACTTGTCCAAAAATGAGAAATCGTTTGATTAATCCATTCGGTTTGATGGTTGTCTAGTAGACCTCAATAAATTAATTAAAATTAATAAATCATTCGAATGATCACTTCTTTTGATAAACCAAGTCACATTATGACCAACTACTAGTACATATAACATTTATCTTGCTATTTCAGAAATAATAAAAACGTGACATATTCTATATTGAGCTTATGACTGTCATGCTAATTTTCTTAAAGCTGGAAGATATTTCAATGGGTCGGTAAAAGTTTAATGCATCGATTACTGATACTAAATATGTGCTCTTTCTCAATTGTATAATCGACCTAAAAATACACGATTCGATTAAAACATGATGCAGTTATATCTATAACGGGATATAAATACAACTTAACCAAACCTAACTCATATGTTTCAGGAATATAGAAACTTGTTCAAAATTTTCGAATCAAATTAAATAATTACTATATTTGATATATACCAATTATGACAAATTCACATTCTGAACGATTATTAGGCTCATTCAATACTTGTATTCCAGCTCGCGAAGTCTTGAATGTGACTGTAACCTTTAGTAAGTAAAACATTTTTGTTACTTTAGTAATTTAAGCTTTTAATGTGAGTAAATTTCTACCAAAATTATAGCTAATTTGAAAGTAATTTCAATTTGATGTCAAACCTAAATATTAAATTTTATCGCCTAACTTAACATAAAGTGATAATATTTTGTAAATGTTTAACAATTAAACTCATTCACATACATGGTGTATGTATATAGTTCGAACGTAACCTAGACCTAACAAAATTAGAGATTGCCAGTTGCAAGTGTTGCCAGTGGTCTCCCAATTATCGGAATATTGCTCGTATGAAGTTCTGATAGAAAAAAAATGTTAACATAATTGCCAATTTATACATATTTACCTATATATAAATTAAACATAACTTAACACGAATTTGTAATAAAGAAGGATTAATAATATTTAACAATATTAATAGACACTATGACAGTTATGAGACCACTGGCAACACTGCGTTCATGTTGGTTCCCTACCGAAAATACCTGCTTCATTATAACGATTTTGCGATGAACTATTAGCGGTTCACCTAGCTCGTGTAGCCTACATAGATTTTTTAATTTTCCAAGTTTGTCAATACCAATTTTTAACTTTTTGGTCACCACAAGTTTAGTTCTCAATTTATGAGAATTTATTGGGGACTAGTTGCAGACCGCACCCTTTCATCCATTCCACTATCACGCGAAAGGTCGTCTCAAACTTTGCCCTCAGCTCTGTAGTGTTTGCGGCTGGGACCACAATAGCTAGGTCATGTGCATATGCCGTAGGGTGCACTCCTGCCGGCAGCTTTACCCTAGGACCCCATCGTACAGGGCATTCCACAAAGTGGGGCCCAGCACGGAGCCCTGGGGAACTCCCATATTCATTTCTTGTGTTATTCGGGGCGCCATCGTCAGCTGCCTATCGGATAGGTAGCTCGCCGCTAGATTCAGCAGGTAGGTTGGAATCTCCAGACCCTCCAGTGTTTCCATTATTGGCGACCAGGAGGCAGTGTTAAAGGCGTTACGGACATCCAGGGCGACTAAGCAACTCCAGATGTCCGTAGTTCCTCTTGCTATTTCCAGCACTCTTTGGATGGCTCCTATCGCCGACCTCCCTTTCCTGAAACCAAACTGTGTGTCTGACAGCGCCTTTTGTGAATGTTTTCAGTTTCTCTTGAAGAGCGAACAAATCAATGAGTTTCCAATATTTTCTCTACAAATTTTGCTACTTTGGGCTTCTCCAATTTTTCAAGTTAGCCAATGCTAATCCTGGATGTCCTTGTCCTTGTCATTGTCCTTGTCCTTGTCTCAAAACTTCGAGTTCACACGTAGTTGCATTTTTAATGGATTCATCGTTCTTTAAAAAGTGATGAATCAATAGGTGACCAATTAAATTGTGAAACGTCCTGCCTTAGTTTCTTTCTTTTGTCTGAAGAGAGCATATGCGCTTCTAGTGAATACCATTACGATTTCCGGCTGTTAACGATTTTAAAAGTTTCTAAGTGTGCCCAATAAAAAATATTTAAGGATAAATATTTCTATGCTTCACGTCCATGATTTTATATTTATACGAATTTTACTGTTGAATTTCCAATAACGTCCATTACGTTTTTTGACTCTCAAGCATTTGATATTTCTCAACACTGCCAATATTAATTCCGGACTGTTTGAACGCCATACAATTCTTAATATCAAATTTACTTGTATTTTGGTTTCCTTTTAATTTTTGTTCAACCGGTACCAAACAACGAAACTCCAATACAATTTTTATCTCTCAAATATTTTCCAATGTCCAATGTCTGCTAGCACCGACTCTTGATATTTTTAAGCCTTTCATCTGTTGCTTAAAATTGTAGGTACGGTATTGATCTTTCTTGATTTCTCGTTGGTACTTAAAAATCTACGTCCTCAATAGTTCCCACTTTTGGTTCCTGAGGGGATTTCAATTTCCTAGTCTGTCATTACCAATTCTCCATCTTTTTGGACTTCACAGCATTAACCCCAATAGCATATTGACTGTTTTCATTTTTACTTTCTTATGTGAGGTATACATACAATGAAAAAGTATTGTTTTTGATAATCGCTATAGTGGGTATAATTATATAATTTTTATATACCAATTTTCTGAATTATAATGCGCTTTCTAAATTCAGTTAAATTCAACTTTATGAAGGATTTTTGTATAAAATCTCAAATTGCACCATGATTCCTTGAATTCGTCCAATCCACACTAAATATGTTCACGAGGGCTGTATTAAAATCCAAAAAGAGGAGTACCAGATTTTCTACCATCGATTTCAATTAACAGTAAATCAAGCGATCCGATCCGAGCAGCAGCTCTATAAAAGAAGAAACCGAAGAGACAGAGAGCAAGAGAAAGAGACGCAAACAGAGAAAGAGAAGATATATACATATATATCGTCTATATATAATATATAATCGCGGCTCATACAAAAAGCCCGTCCGCTTTCAGGAGTTAATAAATCCGGCGGGGATGACGTGTTAGTTTACGTTTACAATTATGAAATATTTATTAACGCCGTATTTATTTACCGACATATTTATTAGCGGCGTAGAAATAAAACAAATGGTTTGTAGTGGAAAGTGTAGTAGACGCAGACCGTATGAGGTATCGTGGGTATCATCATCATCGAGTAAATCTATACTAAATATTTGAGCCCTATTTAATAAACCCATACATTAACTATTAGAATTCAAAGATAAACGCAGTTACCTATTTATTTATAATAGTTTAAAGTTACTTTAGGGGCATTCCATGCCAACTGAGCAGTCGATCCCACATCACCCTCTCGGATTTGGCTCAAAATTGGTACATCGATTAGTACCATTGAAAAAAGCTTGTTCTTAAATTTTCAGCTCAAATGGTCACTCCCAGCGCCCTGGGCACGCATTTTTTGACCTCTAAGTGCCCGAAGTCGGTTTTTGACGTACTAACAAGGTATTTTGACGTGAAAAATGACCAAAAGTACATAGGAGATGCCAAATTTCCCGTAGAACATAATCCCGTAGTCCGTTTGTCGATATCTAGCAAGGGAAGCTCAGAAAACGCGAAAAACTGCTTTTTTTTCAAAAATCGAATTGCTTCAAGACGTACGCTTCAAGACGTCTCAAAATTTAGGAAAAGACTCTTTGATAGTTGGTCTTTCGAATGTCTATACGCGCGTAGTGATCATTATATATAAAAAAAAAAGTTACACACGTTTTACGCATTTTAGAGGGGATTTTCGGTGATTTTTTTGGTTATATATATATATATATATATATATATATATATATATATATATATATATATATATAATATATATATATTTCCATGTAAATTAGCCAGAATTTTTATTCGAAAAGGGTATACCCATAATCGACTAAATTGCAAATCTCCGTCACAATTTAACCAACGATTGTTTTGGTATCTTTTTGTTGTATTTTGACTGAACTAACATATGGAATACATTTTTTAACACTATACCTACATTTCACAATACATGTGTTCTGACAATTAATATAAACCAATTCCAAGAGACCTTAATCAATTTAGCAAAATAATAAGTTAGGAAATGATACGACGTATTAGAATTGCAGCGAATGTTTTAGTCAAAAATATCCCCTACATTAAATCCATAATATTAAATCAACTGCACGAATTTAATCTCAAATTCCTCTAAATACGCGTGTGACACATTTCGCCCGAACTAAACATCCACATACATACATACAACCTGCACTAACCTATTACTCATTGTATTTCCTTTCCGTAGGTCTAATACAGCTACACACATACACATACATACATACATCGGGATATTATTGTGTGTCATTAAAGGCCGTAAAAGATCGCCGCATGCAATCCCACTTATATTAATCACAATAAAAGCCCGGCGTAATGATACAGCCCCGTGTATTGAGATTGATAGTATTTGTTACCTAAACGTAAATGCGGCCAGCAGATATGGCGACGAAATTGATAGCGACGATTTGATAGCCGTAAATCCAGATTTCGCTCAGCGGGCCGTCCGGTTCAGATTAGAGCTGATTTTACCATATAACATAAATTTATATGTAAACGTACGTATTCTTGTTATGTCACAGATAACACGCACGGGTTAGATTTAGTTCTCAGCCAAAACAACATGAAAAGTAAAAGTTATAAAAATTAAGCGAGTCCAAAGGATCAAGCACTACAAATTGAGTAAAAGGGAAAGTGAAAAATTAGGAGACACATCAATTGGATCAAGAGAATTACAATCACCATGTATAAACTGGATATCTATAATTTCAACGTATTGCCCTCTAGTTTCGGATACTTAAATTTCCAATTCTTGAACACTGGCAGAAAAGTTTCGAACAACGAAAACTCAGAATGAGAACCCTTCTGCAGGATCGAAGGACCAAGGATTCAGAATCGAGTAAAAGAGAACAACCCATTGTCTTCGAGTCTTGACAACGTAAATCCTGAATATTTAAAAAATGTTTGTTATACAAATAGGGCAATATCTCCTAATAGTTAACCTCCTAATAGAGTTAGCGTCATGATTGGATTAAAATTATGTTGGGTTACTAGACATACGACAATTTTCCAAAAACACGTTTTCGGATTCATCGAACCACAATGCATCCAGAAAATCCTATATGCCTATGTCTTAAATGTCTGTAAACCATCTAGTTTTGATTTTAAGACAATTAGTGTAGTTCATGATTCCAGAACTTCTAGGAATGTTTATGTTACATATTTCAAGGTTTTTAGGGTTTAAAATTGAAGTAGGAAAGTTTAGACGTTTCAAATACCTTTTTGGTTTAACTACATTCTGCCATTCCAAATTTCTAGAGATAACTCTAGAGTTTTTCACCCCGATTCGCATTTTCTATTGTTTGAAATACAACTAGAAGGCTAGACCCTATTTGAGACCATTTATGAAAATCTAGATTTTAGGCCCATTCAGTAATTTACAGTTCTAAAATAACCTTTAATACTCTTCTCTTTGGATTGTTTCTAACCTCTAAAATTAGAATGTTATTGCATAACACTTCTACAAATTCTGTTATAAAACCATTATATCCTTTCGACACTCTAAAGCAACTTCTGAAATCTTTTTCGGCGTTATTAAGAATTTCGAGTACCTGAAACGAATAAGTTTTGCTACGTGTGTTTCTTGATTTCACGTTATATTATTAAACAAAATCTACAGTCGAGGGTATGACTACTGAACGGAACGGAAAGTCTAACCAGAGCTCAGCGAACTTGGTAGCACGAATAAAACCAGCTAATTCATGGGTTTACTTTTATGAGGTGCCACCTTGTTTTATCGAAAACCCACCGATCTTGCAAATGATTCGCTGAACACTAGTTACGTTAAATGGCGATGAAGTCAAACGAAGGAGTCTAAGAAAATAAACGTACATGTATTACAAACAAAAAGTAGGAAGTTTAGTCCGAACGGCACGTATCACACGATGGTTCGCTCTAACGGAATAAAAGAAAAACTACTAGCGCAGGGTTCGCGAAATCTGTAAAGGAGTGATAAGGAATAATGGTCCAAAACGACCTAAAGGGTTCAAACCACAAACTGCCTGAAGATCCTTAACCTATATTAACCTAGCTATGATGTAGACAACCAGGAACTTGCACTCCGTCCAAGGGTCTAGGAGTTATGAATACGAGGAGTTAGGAATCCTAGAATTTAAGTCCCTTCCAAGTACCCTCAGCAAACACGAAATGCTGATTTCAGGTCTAGGTACTATATCATAATTTCATCCAATTTTCAAATATGTTCCCGAGTAAACCTCCCCAAACCTAGAGAAAGCGTCTATGTGGTTCCCAAGTCTAAAAGAAATCATTTACTATAACCGTGATATTTGTGGGTGAATAAAGTAAGGCCTCGCCCTCCACATGGTTGAACGTGTCAGTTTCTAGCTGGAAAGTTCGGCAGTAAACTCCGGCAACAAGTACCACAGGCAACTGGTACAATCACTCTCAGTACACTCAAGCCTCGATGCTCTTCTCGAAAACCAAACCAACCTTCAACAAAATGGCGCTTCTAAAACGGTTTCCAAGAAGTTCCTCGAAAAACTGCGTTTCACCATTGCCAAGCGGAGCAAGGAAGACACTCCCGCAATTTACACTCAAAACGGCGAAATTACGATACATCAACTCACGGAATCATGGAACGCCCATCCCATATTTGAAGAGAACGTACAGTCTTGCAAGGTCCTCGCGTTAGGATCAGAGTCTAATAACATACGAACATAAATTCATAACAAACCTAAGATTACTTATCTGTATCAGAAAAATGTGTACAATGGAACTAGCCAACAAACAGAACGATCGTGTGCTCCGCGTTTCAACTCGAAATAGATTACGTGATCGATAGGGAAGAGTTACTACTGTTCGTTAGATGGTGAACTGGCGAACCGATACCAAAATGGATTCTTAGAAGGAATGAAACATTAATATCTGACTGTAACAGTTTCTAGAGTCAATATGAGACCGTTTAGAATAATATTGGCGTTTCCTGTAATCTTCGGAGAGAGAAAAATTTGAAATATTTTTAAACTTTCTAGATTAGATGTTAACGCACTTTTGGAGATTTTAGGCTCTCAAAGGACCCGGAATTTCCACTTTAGATTCTCTGTAATGCATACAATTAAAACGAAATTATATGAAACGTTTGTAAAAACTCTTGGTTTGATTTTGAGGTAATTTGTATGGTGAAAGATTCCAGAATTTCTAGAGTGTTTATTGTGTATATTTCAAGCTTTCTAGCGTTTAAAATTGCAATGAAAATGTTTAGAAATTCCAGAAACTTTCAAGGATTAATTTTAAAGCGATTCTGTCGCTATAGCGTTCTACAAAATACAGTGGTGCTTCTGCTCATATGTGCTACCATATTTTATATAATGGCACCTACCAGAAAATTTTTAGAAGCACGATGCTGCTTTGTTACGGCATTGGCTATAGATGTGATATAAGCAGGCTTCGAAGGTTTAAATGAGTTTTAAAAATCATATCGAAATCAAAAAATAAAAATTTAAATTGAATTTATAATTGAAGGATTCAATTAACTCATTGTCGCAAGTTTTGGTTAATTATTTCTTCTCGCTGGTAATAAATCAAAAGAGGAGTGAAAAGCCATGTTTTAAAAGTCGATATTTTTCTATCGTCCGCCTTAAACACAGTAATCAATCTAATAAATAAAAGCGCCGAGGCACAATAACGATCAAAGTTGTTATTAAACAATATTACAAAATCAATATCATAAACGTACCTGCCTAGTAGCTGGATGGAATAACATAGCATTTGCAATTTAATTACCGATTACTTTGCCTTCCCTCTCCTTCCCTCACGACCCGATTACATGCGAGGCAGTTAGTTGTCTGTGCACTTTTGTTTAACTTGTGATTAAGTTTTGTGTGATTACCCCTTCTACCTCTAATTCGTTCCTTGATGCGCCTCACAATTAGTATTATTTTCGCTACAGTCTTGTGCATAATTTAAAAACGACGGACATGATAAGGAGCGGTTTTCCTTCTCTTCCGCCGGGCAGAAAAATCGATGAGGTAGATGTTTATTTAACGATTAATGCAGGTTTAAAACGTTATCGTAATGCACGTGAACAATCGAATTTCAAACGTGATATCTCCCCTTTCTTATGAATAATCACGAGGTGAAGTGACCTTTCGGAAAATAGATGCTACGATAAATATTAACATCGACCGACGAAAAAAAATTAATAGTCTAACGTTACGAAACGTTACAGATAAAAATATATACAACGGTGATAATATTTTTTTGAGTGAAATATTATAGCCCACATATACCTTTAGGGCTACTTAAAATAGGGAATTTACGAACTCTGATAAAATGTCCAAAATGTTTGTCGTAATAAATAGGTTACGTAGGGTTTACTTTGGCTTATTAGCTAAATTATTTTTAAATTCGCTCCGGGTGTTTTATTGCAAAAATTGCAGATTCTACAAACTTTTGAAGAGAATGTGTACTGTTTCAGTTATTGTAAAAAACACTGAATAATTAGAATAAATAGGTAAAGTAACGTGTTATTGCTCATTTGGATGGATTAAAAAATAAAATGAATTATTTTTTAAAGTATTAATGATAACCCCTTGAGCGTGAAGCGATAAAGTGCCAAGTTATTTCCGTGTACGAAGTGTGGGGAACGAATTGGAATTTTAAAACTGAAATAAAGATAATATCAAGTACTCACTGTATAATTTATGAAAGCAGCTGTGCTGAAATTCGGTATCAGGACAATAAGCCCCGAGATAATTATCCCCCGGACATATACCCCCGGACATTCACCCCCTGGACATTTACCCCCGGACATTTACCCCCCGTACCAGATTTTCTTCTGTTTGATTCCGGCGAAACGATACGGACAGAATGCTGATTTTTGGAACAACTGCAAATCTTCGACTTCTGGAAACGACTGCTCATTGGTTCATGGATGGGATATTCAAAACAGCCCCCGACCTTTTCTTCCAGTTGTTTGTGATCCATGGATTAGCCAATGGAAGGACCATCCCATGCGTCTACGCACTGCTGCCGAACAAGACACAACATACTTACATGAGATTATTCCAATATGGAGCCACAAAGTATCATGGTCGACTTTGAATTGACGGTAGCCTCCAGGAAAGCTTTCCGGCCAGTGACATTAAAGGTTGCTTCTTTCACTTGAGCCAAAACATATACAGGAAAATTCAGCAGAATGGATTACAGCAAAGGTACCGAGAAAATTCTGACTTTTCAATTAAATTTCGAAGGATGCCAGCAGTGGCATTTGCTCCAATGGACGAAGTAGAAAATGCCATTGAAAGAGTATATGAAATGTTACTTGTGCTCGCCAATTGCAGACTATTTTGAAGATACCTATCTCGGACGACCACAGCGAAATAGTCGACGACGACATCCAATTTTTCCCAAGAGCATGTGGAATATGTTTAAGCATTCCAAGGATAAATTACCGAAAACGAACAACTCGGTGGAGGGATGGCATTGGAGTTTCCTATCGAATGTTGGCGGATGTCACCCCACCATATATAAATTTATTTCCTATTTACAAAGGGAACAGGCGTTACAACAGGTATATTGCATCCAAATATTAGCCAGACGTCCACCACCATCGCAAAGAAAAAAGTATGCCGATTCCAATGCACGAGACATCTTATAGTATATTCGCGGAATTGCTCATAATCTCTCTTTTTAAATTGTAATTGTATGTACATATAAATCTTGTACGGCTTGTATCATATTTTAGAATTATAGTAAAATAGTAGAATTATTTCATATTCACATCTTCTAATTTTTTCTGTTTGTCCCCAATAAACTTTATTTTCAAATCGTTGTATTTTTCCTGTATTATTGTATAGAGGGGATATTTATTTGGGGGTATTTAGTACGGAGGGTAAATGTCCGGGGGTACATGTCCGGGGCGTGATTGTCTCGGGGGTTATTTTCCTAGACTCTTTAAATTCGAACCGTTACAATTAACGCGAAAGGTTTGTCTAGAGAAAAGCGTGTGTGAAGAAAAATTTTTAAGAAAAACGTTTTGCTATGAGGGATTTTGAACCAACAGCTTCACTTAAAGATGATTGTATTACCGAAAACACTGTCATGAAAGCATTATTGGTTCAGTTTAATGGAATCTGCAGGTTATATATTAAAGTATAAATATTAAATTATTCTGGTTTGTAATGAACGTAGTTTTATGCAAATAAATCCAACAGCACATAAAATCGACATTTTTGGTTATACTAAAATTATAGTTCGTCTATTATGGACATTCAGTTGAATAAAGTAGCTACGATTGGTCAAAGTTGGAAGGAACATAATTGGCGATGTGTCCATCTAAATAGGAAGATTTAACGTTCAATAAATTGGGTCCTTTGTTCATCATTTTAATGAGCAGCATTATGTTACTTATACCCACCATTGGCAGCATATCCCAAGCAGTGTGCGTAATGCGCAGCATTATCTTTGTAATATTTCGTATTTTAAAGTCATTATATCTATTTGTATTTTAGTGTTACCAAAACCTTGAAGAATCTTGATGACAAATTTAAAAGTCCAATCTTTGTCATTTCAGAAATATTACAATTTTGGTTTATGTGTGCACCAATACTTAACTTTTCTGGATAAATGGATTTACCTGCCTCGAACGGGGCCTGTTACCTGGTAGGGGCCATCATCGATAGTCGAAATTTATGGGGAGTTGTCGATAGCTTTTGAGATCACAACGGTCACTATTCCTTTGTGACCTGAGAAGTCATATTAATTTTCACTAGAGAAGGTATACTATAGCCATATAAACATATTAAAACATTTTAGGATATAGATACGTAAAGTGCGTTTTGTAAAAACTATTCCTGATTTAAATAGTTCAATAGAATTAACAAAAAAAAAATGGTTCAGTTAAAAGTTGTACGGATTTCATACAGTAATGAACATATTAACTTATAGATCAACTGCTAAAGCGGTTCTCAAAAATTATTTAAAAAAATAGATTAAAGCGCCCTATAGGGCGATTTAAAAAATTTCAAACAAAATTATACCTATTGAACAGATAAGTCAATATTTAAAGTTTATAATAATCCGCTAAATCTGTTTCTGTAGAAAATTAAGTAAAACACAATTTTCAAGAGTAAAAGGTCTTGAGAGAGGTTTTAGAAAAATATATTTCAAGCAGAAACTATAGGCATTTGATATTGTATGCATATAATGTATTAATCCAGATATTAGGTCTAGTACGAACAGATAAAACAGTTTTGGAGAGAAACGAGGAAAATTGAAATTACAGACGGGAAAAGGACCTTTCAGAGAAGATAGGGCAAGTTAGCGATATTGGTTATCAGTATGGATTACATAGTAGGTTAGTTTTACAGATTTTTTAATAATTTTAACCAAAATCGTATGCTACCTAGTTTTCAGAGGACCAAATCCAAATATAAAGCTTCAGCTTATCAGTATTTACAGTTTCTGTGAAAAAGTGACAACATACACACAGCTTTATAACAACTAACAACATATATTCGTATTTCATGGACAACATTACTTAATTTTTTAACGGTTGATATCTTTTAGTTCAGAATGGTAAGTTTGATTAGTAATGAGAAATTGTAAAATTATTATGGTAAACCCTGATGAAATTATCTGAGATATAAATCGCGTACGATCTCACGAATAACAGTTATTCAATAGTGTTTTTTCTATAAGATCTAAGTTTAGAGGCCACGAAGATTCAGCAGAGTCATATTTTTTGGGTATTAGACTATAGATTGTAACTCGCTTTTATTTGACTGTTTCAAAGGAACTAAAGTTATGGTGTTTAACTGAACATGTAGCATTTCAACATCAGTTTGATACAATTTTTAATTGAATGGAGATATTAAGAAATGAGATGGTCTCATCTTTAGAAAGTTCGTATGTGATTTACAACTTTTTGTTGCAAGAATTAAATTTGTTAACTACTTTGTTACATCTGTACTGTGTATTAATATAGGAGAATCACTTACGTATTTTCTGTATATTGTTATAAATAAATAGCTATTCAGCACATTTTCTTCTATAACAATCATGGTTACGTTGGCTATGATTGGGTATAAGGGACCACATATGAAACAACCATACCTAGTTATTGTAAAAATAGAAGAATTGAAAATGAACCAAGTTATGACTGTTAAAACCATCCTGTTTTTGACTTATTAAAATTTATTTGCGCATTTTTGAGTAACGGGATTACATCGAGAGCAATAGATTAATATTTTGTATAAGGTACGATATCAAATTCTGTGGTTAATTAAACATATCGAATGTTATTTCTGTTAGGTGGACATTGGTTTATTGGTGCCAGTATGTCATTAATAAATTTATATGTTATAACATAGACTATTGATATTTGACATTGTAAGGCTTAAATGTCAGTTTGATTTGTAAATCTCTATTAATCCATAAATTTTGGGAATAACCCTAAAATGACATCTCCATCTGTCGGTCGATTTGTTCTTCATCAAGTTTTTCGAGTATTATTGGTTATATCTCTTGTACCTTATTTTATTTGCTATTACCATTAAGGGGATCGATAACCTAGCTTGTTTTCATATTCAATCTTTCACTAAATTTGATACATTACCTCTGTCAGCTATATAATCAGCTTATAGTTATTATGATTAAGGAACCGCTTACAATGATTTAAGTTTATTGTAAACTTAACATTTAAAGTTTATTGTAAAAAATTTGTAATCTTATGATTCGCTAATTTCATTATAAATTTTTATTAACAGTCGTAAATGTTTATAATAATTAATTTATTTATAATAACTGCGACATTGTTTTACATTAAATAATTGATTTTGTGTATACAATATAAGATAAAAAATTTGTATTAGTATGAATATAATGATGAATATGCTTAATTTTCGAGGAAAAATCTATTTTCTTCTGTTTGATTTATTAAGTAACAATTACTAAACATATTTCAATTCACAAAACAGTCTCTGTATTTCAATGAGAATATAAAAGATAATATGTTGCAAAAAAATTATGCTTTAATGTTTAAACAAATTTCATGATTAATTTACAAAATTAATGAAAAGCTAATTGAACAATCGTACTGAATACAAATAGCTGGTACAAACTAAAGAAAAACGTCGATTTATATTAACTAATTTTCGAGATATATCGCTTGGCCACTGCGTTCCCGGCTACTCACTTAGAAACCCTTCGTGTTTGAAGCCTCGCCAAGGACTAATTTTTAAAATAAATTCTTCATTCTTCGATGATTCAACGATCTTCCGACATTCACTATTCTATTGAAGGTGTATGTGTCATACCCTTCGTCCATGGTGGTGGATCCATCAACGGGAATGATTGTCCTCGGTCAGTTAATCAATTGTCCTTAGTTAGATAAAAAATATTTAAAACCTTACGTTTTTATCACATTGCTTTACGTTCTTTGTGGAGACCTCACTTGCTGAAAATTTACCAAAGATTTTCAAGTGACCTTAATCCAATATTGAAGTCGCACTAGGGTAAATTCAGCCCCTTACCTGTCTGTGCTCTAATCTTACAAATTTTATGATCGGTTCTAAGGTTCCAGTTATAAAGTGTGAACATTTTCTTTACGGATTAAGTGGAGGGCATGGGGCGTCGATCGGGAACGGGAGAAGCGCCGTACGGCAACCGTATTGTGTGTACAAAATGAGCGGTTAAGCCACACAATACGCAGAAAATTTAATAACCATCATGAACCTCGAGCGAGAATTAATTGGAATTTAAAGAGCTTTCCGTGACCGAGAAGGATTAAGAAATTCGATATGTGTCCGTCCCGTGCACGCTCCGCGACAGCCCATTCATAATACTCCGACTTCATTATATGAAGATTATGCTAAATATCCAACGTTTGGGAAATTATTGATAAGAATTTGCATTTTTCCGATAAGGAATGCCCATTAGGCTTTCGCATTAACTTGACAGTCACAGCCGATTCGGCCATTTTACGTTATACATTTTTCCCTTCCAAGCGCTCGCTGAACTTTAATCGATCACTTAATGAATTCGACCTCGTAGGGTTTTTATCGCGGATCGGTTTTGGGAAATCAGGGACATATATTTCTTGTAACGTTTATATTACACCTAAGGCATTCGGGGAAATTACTCAAAAAACTAAAACTTCAACGGACAACCAACGGGAAATGAACAAAATTTAACTTCACTTTTCCAAATCATCCACTCCTCACATAGAAACCTATACGTACAGATTCATACTTCAGGTATATGGTCGTGAAACTAGTAGTCCAAACTATCAATAAAAGTGAGGTTAGATTACCGTTGGCTTATCCCATAGACTTTCCATAGATTTCCTCATTTTCCGCAATCTCCTTCTTTCTTCCTATGCGAGAGAGCGAGAGAAACGATGTAAGCAGTGTTAGCCTCTCCTTCTAATGAGTGGGACATACGTACCACGTGATCCGACGTGTAAGTGAACAGAAGGTAGCAAGTGCCGCCCATTAGAAAGAGACGCTAAGGCTGCCTATGTCGTTCCTGTCACTCACGTACAGGGGGAAAGAAGATGGTTGCGGACAAGCAGTATATTTATAAAGTATTGAGTATGTAGTATTTTATTTTCATCAGGTGTATATATATGTGTAAAACAGGCTTACAGGAAATACATAATAGAAAATAATTGGAATATTAAACCAAATTTAAAAAAAACATGACAGAAATGAACATAATGTCAAAAGAACAAATTGGATAGAAACATAAAGAAATAGTATAACCATCAAAAGCACTTAAACACGAAAAGAGATTTTATTATTTAATGAAATAAGTTGTGTCAAAGTTTGATTTGTAAAAAATATGTTGTAAAATATATCACACTTACAGTATGTATGAAGATATGAAATATTATACCTCTTTTTATTAGATTGGTTTTGACTATGTTGAAGTATATGGTACATCCATCAGTATATTGTGAAATACAAGAGAATAATTGCTTAATGCCCATTTACTAATTGTAATTCTCAAAAAATATTTAATTATGTTATTGATTTTCTTAATAACTGAAATGTAAGTATGGTAGACAAGTTCCTACTCCAGGAAGGGAAATATGAACCCTTGTTCATTAAAATTTTACTGGTTGTTCGACCTGAGATGTCGATAGGTGGAGTACTTCAATGTTGTGTACGCTATTACCCTAACTTATTCAAACTTTTATACTTTGCCGCTTCATGACCAGCCTGACGGCCCCAAATTTTATACAACGCTTTTCCACCTCTGATCATTGATTATCCTCGTTCAGTATTGACTCACTAAATTATTTATTATTATTAGAGATTTTGTCGTTTCCCCACACATATATCTGACCTCTACCCAATCCTCTACGTAGGTGCTTTCCAACTTTCTTTCTCTTTTTTTTTTCAGCCGAGGATACGTCCCTGCCTCGTAAATAAACCTGGGCCCCAGGTTAATGAGCTCACGCTGCGGACAACCCTTTTATTTATTATTCTCCACCTTTTTATATTGCGCTCTCTCTTTCTTCGTTCTTTTCGGTCCTCTTCTCCGTCTTTTTCTCGCGCTCTCTCTCCCTCTCGAAGTGTTTTTACGATGACGTTTCTGGATTAAATTGGAATTAATGCACTTTTTGTTTTATCCGCAACTTTAATTACAACCCTGAATTATAGGGTATGTGTTTGGCCTATTAATTGCGGTTGTCTAATGGCAGAGAGGGAGTTTGAAATGGGGCAGAGGTACAACGGTTTACTCACAAGCCGTAAAATTATCGGTAATGAACCGCATTTGAATTGACTTTTTATTAACCCGTTAATGGATTTTGATGATTGTTGTTTTATTACTGTTGTTTGTTTTTCTAACAAATATTGTTTATTACAATTGGGGTCAATATTAATTGACGAAACGAGTTATGAAGGAATTTTAAATTAAATTTCAATTCTGAACTTTAGAAGTTGTAAGTACAATAGAACTCCAATTATCCGTAGTAATTGGGACCGGACCCCATTCGGATAATCGAAAATTCGTATAACTGGAGTTTTGTCTGGAGGAAAGGTCTATTCGTTAACTTCTGCTTGTATATTGAAATTGGGAGTAAAAAAACTACATATGAAAAGAGGAAGAGCTATGTATTAGTTAATTTAAAAAATTGGTAACACTTTGGCATGTTACTTAATTAATTTAGTTAATTAGTTAGTTAGTTATTAATGAAAATACGGTACTGAATACGGTACTGAAAATCGCTCGTACAGTACTGAAAATCGCCCCACTCCTTCGCTATGACTATTCGGTTTCTAGAACTGCAACACGAGATGGGGCCAAAAGCGATTCGGATAGTCGGAGTTCGGATAATTGGAGTTCTACTGTACAAGGTAGAAGAAGCCTTACTACTGAATATTCTAAAATATACTAAATATGGTGGGACCAAATGGGATTTAAAACTTATGGCTTAAAAAACTTTCGAGACCAGGAAAAATTGTAACTCCCAACAGATTTATATCCATTGGGCTTTCAGGGCACTGCAGGTATAAAGTGAAATGAGAACATTTAATATTTCAGGATAGTTTATCGTTTCGAACTGTTGAATATTTGCAAAATTTAAAACACTATATGACTCAGTAGGATATAAATAGTAGCGTATGTATCAATATATCACGTGAGCCTAGTACATGGACCTTCATCCCTCAAAGCAAGTACTCAGTAAGATAATCTTGATTTGAAGTGATCTTAAAGTGATTTTGGGTCCAGTAATATTTTTGAAAACAGATCCGTTTCTGCGTTATAAGGTCACAGAAGGAAAATTCTAGTATTTTTCTTCGGTATGATTCAGATAGTAGTATTTTAGTACGTGGAAGCAAAACCAAAATGCTTTTAGATTAGACCGTTTGGAAAAAGCTAAATTTTTTCATACTCCTTAGGGAATTAAAAAAAATTGAAACTAGCATAACACCTACATTCTATCATAAGGCTCCTTCGGTCATTAAAGGATCTAGAAAATAACCCCTGGAATTTGTATATTAGACACTTTGTAACACACAATTGAAATGAAAAAACTAAATTACTCGTTACTTCCGTAAACCATCTAGATTCCTAGATTTCAAAAGAATCACAGAAACCTTTCTTCCAGATTCTAGAAGTTTCCCAGCTTTCAGAATTAAATGTGAAATATATGAAACTTGTCTGAACCTTCAAATTTAATTTAAACCAATTCTAAAGTAACAAAATTCTAAAGAAACCCCTACAGGGTTTCTTCACAATGACTCAGACTTTCTAATGTTTGAAACTATAATGGATACGCTTCTAGAACTTATGTGAGACCACTTACGACCGTACTATAACTTTTCTGAATTCGATAACGTAAAATTGGTGTAAATTTGTCAATCTCTCTAAGTGGCCTGACATTATGAAAAAGAAAATAATGAAGCCTTTACCATTTAAAACATAAAACATCGTAAAAGCAGCTCACCTGGTAAATAAACCATCATCAGACCTAAATATAAAAAACAATGTCCACAATACCAACCATAGGTAAGGACGTGTAAATCCAATATAATAGATGGACGTCCGGTAGACGGTTGGGTGCATTTATTGCAATTATCAACAGTAGCATGTACAAATTAAAATACAGAAACTTCTCCCCTCATTATCGAAAAATATTTTTGAAGGGCAGGTTTGCCAAAATGCGTCTTGCAATGGTATTGCTTATTTCCATTTCTTGAGGAAGCTTTCATGCATGAACTTAAGAATATTATTCTGTAAACTGTATGTTAGATCTAATAAATAAAGCTAAAAATGCTTGTCTGTGTTATAAACTTCGAAAAATTACAAGATCTAGGACAGCTATAACCCCAAATTTCCTCCTGGTTCTATCCAGATACAAAAATAAAAGTAGAGGGGAGGGGGATTCAAACAAACTTTCGAAAACAAGAAATTGATTTGGGTCGCAATCGTAGTAATTAATATGATATAGACGGTGGATAATTTTATGACTTAAAAATATTTAAGGAAAAATGATGGTCTTTCGCAATATCGAATAAGGCCACGGGATGTTCTCTTAATATGATTTAATCTAACTCGTCGCATCTTATGAGACGTCGCATCTTGGTAAAATGAGATCAAATATATGCAATAGTTATAAAATAGTTAGAAATTTGAACTTGGTATGGTTAAGTCGAGTGTTTACAAAATATCTTGACAGTTTTGTGATATCTTTAATATTGGCCATTTCTATGGAAAATATAGTAACACGCATCATTTTTAAGGGGCAATATTAAAAAAGTAGCACACTTTCCAATAAACGATGCTAATGAAATGAAGACACTTTAAAAGAGTTGAAGTTGTTTTAAATACAACTGAAGCTTAAATTATGAGTGTTGATGTCAGGCTGAGAAAATTCTAAGGTAATTGCAATCAAAATATTTGTAGAAATTTGGAAAGAAGTTTTAAAACGAGTTGCAAGTATTTTAAGAAAAATATAGCAAATCATAACGTTTATACAAGACTTTGAACACTTCCAGAGAAGTGGCAGTGTTTCCAAGAAACGTTGGCGATGAAATGAGAAATACTATAAAAGAAAATATATTTACCATAATTAAAACTGAAACTTAGATTATGACAATTAATGTGGAGTTGAGGAATTCCAAGTAAACTGCAATAAAAAAAATTAAAGAAATTTTGAAAAGAGTTGTAAGTATTCTAAGGAAAATATAACAAGTCATTCATAACATTTATAAAAGACTCGACACTTAAGAAGTAGCAGGGTCGCTAAGGAATGATGGTAATGAAATGATGAAACTTTTGAAGGGGTAGGAATTATCACCAATACAACTGAAGCTTAGACTGTGATTGCTGATATGAAGTTGAGGAGATTCTAAGAGAATTTCAATTGAAATTTTCACACAAATTGTAAAGGGAATTTAAAAAAGTTGCAAATATTGTAAGGAGCTTATAGTAACTAATACCGTTTATAAGGGCTTTCAGATACCTCCAAAAAGGCAGCAGAGTTTCTAAGGAATGATGGAAATGAAGTGACACTTTTGAAAGAGTTGTAGTATTGTATCTTAAATACAACTGAAGCTAAGTTTGCAACTGGTGATGCTGGTTTAAGGAGATCTACAACCAGATCTAATGTCAAAGGAATTTAATGAATGTGAAACGATTTATCAATTACAGCAAACAAAACGGAAGGTTTAAAAGCATCCCATGAAATATTAAAAGTAGTTCTGACACTGAATAAAGTCAGAATTCATAAAAAAAATTTGACGTCTATAAACGGGCGCCTAATTTTAAAAATAATTCCAATTGTCTGCGATGCGTTAAAGGAGTTATGGAGTTTGCAAAAAACTTATCAAGATAGTATAAAAAAATTCTATTTAAAACAACGAAATCCCAAGAGGAGTAGGAAATTTTGTGTCATCTTCGTAATGCAGATTTGAATCGACGAATTTAGTTAGTTTTCTTGATATATAACAAAATTACGTAAGGTCTTACGTTGAAAAAAAAGCAATAAAATTTTATAGTCATGTTAACGACATACAAAGGCCCAGATACCGCTCCATAGGCGCGCCATATTACAAGAAATATAAAAGATTGTTACTCACTTTATCAACGGAATTTTATGAAGAAATCTCAAATTTGTGTCTCATTCGTTTCTGTAGCATTATTTGTATTGTGTATAATGTCTATATCATTGTCATTATTAATTTCGTCCACGTCGAAAGGTTTCCAAAAAGCCACTTTAAAATAATGATTGCAATTGCATACATACACCACTGAATTCTAGTGACGACAAAATGAACACGTGCTCGGCGCTCAAATTTAATGGCTGTAGTGGACCTGTCTAATTCTCGATACTAATAGGCATTTTATATATAGGGATGTATTGTAGCGACTAACAACATTTCTCCGCTCCAAATACACGGGGGAATAAACGGTACGTTACATGAATACTCCGATTTTGTATAGGGTAAGAACGTATTTTTTGAATGCGCTCGGTATAAATTGGGTAATTTTTTTGTTTTGTAACTGGACCAATGCTGACTGGATGGACCTTACAATGCATCTAAGGTAGTAGAAAACTAATAGAATTATTTTGGAAGGCCCTTCTCTTCGGATTTAAAATGACTGTTTTGGTTGGTTGCAATATGCAAACACCGTTGAAATCTGGAATTTATATCAGGCAATTTTCCGAAAACTATCCAATTCCTCTCGAGTTAATGTGGTATATATGTAAAATAAATCTTCTTTATTGAACCTGAGTGAACTGATAAGTGTTCTGATTTGATACATTTTAACTTGCAATTACTTTGAATGAGAAAACTATACATGGTCTTAGAAAGCAACAAGCAATTGAGGCATTCGAAGATTAACGGATCCTTAAATTGAAAGAGATCAATTATTCCACGCGTTATTCTATAGATTTGATAGCATTTCTTTTCAGGCTCTCTTAACCAGAGATCGTGTATTCTTCTACAACGTCTTCGAACGTCGTCAGAAGGATTTTTCAGTATTATTTTCCCTCAATTTTTCCGACAAGTTATCGTTCACGCGGGTACCGCGCACGGGTATAATAACTATTTTCCCGAAGGGGAGCGAACTGCCTCCCTTTCACCCCCTGAAAACCGTACGTATCGCCGTTTCTCTCTCTAGCTCTCTTTCTCTTTCTTTCATGAATATTTATGTACGTAAATGAATTCGAAAAACATTAGTGATACATAGTAGGCGAGGTGGATATATCGTAATCTTGATCGTTTGGGAAATGTAACGAAAGAACGCCTCCCAGGACGTGCGCGCGGACCACGACGTCGACGACGTCGAAACGGATTTGTCAGCGATCGCACGTGTCAGAATCACTGCGGTAGACGTCGGCTAAATTTTAATAAGAAAACGAGCCGGAGAGAAAAATGGAAACGAGACATGTCAACAGAGCGCTTGTGGAAATTAATCAAAACATCGTTTAAGAGCCTTTGTTTAACAGTCATCAAAATTAATCGACCGAAACGTTATTTAAAACCCTCCTGTTGAAATCGTACAGAAAAAATAAGCCAAACTATAGTACGTGGGATTTTATTTCAGACAAAATTAGAGTAAACGTGGTACAACACATCCTAATAAAAGGTCGTAAATTATATGTTGAATGGAGAAAGGTGAAGTGCTTTATTGCCGATTAGGAGACGGCTTAGAGACAAATTGATTATTTCCACACCATAAAAAAATGAAATCATCTCCTTTTCTCTTTTTTGTACATGGTGTCTAGGCCATTACGATGCAGGTTCTATGTCGTCGACTTCTTCCAATTCTTCCTCACCTAATTCTGCCTCTTCGTCATACTCCATATCTTCAACCACTGCTATTTCTTCATGTTAACCTGCTTCTTGGTTTATTTCAAGTTCTCCGTTTAATCAAGGCCGCCACATTCTAAAAATTATGAAACGAACACTTGTCAAGATCAGGGTAAAATGAATTTATTTTAATACACCATTTAAATATATTTTCAGTCCCTATCTTACCCACCGTTAAGACAATCTTAGCTCCTTATAATGTAGTTTAAATTTACACCACGAATCATCAATGAGAATAAGTTCTTTCTAAGTTTATAAATTCTTAAAGCACCTGTTGTTGTCTAAGTACACTAAGTAAATACCCTGTCACTACGAGCGGATAACAATTTTTAAGCCTCTTCATCTTCTTCGTTTATAATCTTTTACAATCGGGGTCCGGGTAACGCGTACCACAATTCGAGTCTCAAATAAAATTGGCGACAAGTTATATGTCGAACAGGAGAATGAACTGTCTATGGGTTCATTCAAGTTATGGCAACTATTGTTCCAGATTTCTCTGGAGCGTACATAGTTTAAACTAATCTGTTCGTATTACATTTAACTTATTTCCGACAGTCCCCGAACAGTAAGTTTGATGTTCGAGTTAAAATTAAAACCATACTAGAACAGTTCCAGAGATTCCTGATTATTTGTTACACAAGTATGCTTTGAAACCTGTCATTTAATTTGTTTATTAACAGGGCCGCCCCATGGGTATGTGCCGCCCGGGTGCAAGATATAATTTGCCGCCCTTCCCCATCAGAATATCAGTGTTATATTCCATTCAATAATAATAATATTAATGATAATAATAACTGCTTTGATTTCAAATTCTGATTTTATTTCTTTGATAATTTGATAATCTGTTTAAAAAATAAAATAATTTTTTTTTAAAATAAAAATCATTATGGTAACTTTTTTATAAATTTTATTACTTTGTATAAATTTAAAAAGTAAATATTTGAAACAAACATAAGAAAGATAGTACTTTCATATAATACTTAGAACAAAAATGAAGAACCTGCCTATATAATTTTGTATTAATCTTTTATTGTCTATTAACACTTTGAAGCCGATGTTATAAATATGAACCAAACTAGTAAACTACCGAGGTAGATACATTTTAATTATTGAAAGGGACTTTTCTTTCTTTGAATCCTTGAATATTTCCAGCCCAACAATTTCAGCGGTAACTTCCTTTAGAGTTGATGATGGTTTACGGTGCACAAAGTAATATTTTTATAGCGGTCGGCATCTTTGTGGATGTTTATATAAGTAAATTTTTTTTTCATTTTTTGCTTCCCCTTGGTAGAATGCAGCCCGGGTGCGATGCACCCCTTGAACCCCCGGCACGGGCCGGCCCTGTTTATTAACATATGTAATCATTCAGTTAGACAGTTATTGTCCGTTCTTTCGTTTTATCTCGTTATAAATGCAAAATAAAGTGTAAATAGGAATTTCATGTAGTGGTATTTACTTTTTATTTGGTCCACCAAGTATTAAACTTAAACAACAATAGTCTCATAAAATTATCGTAAAGCATCGATGGAAAAAGGCCGGTCAGTGGCGGGGTATCCGACTTTAGGTAAACTAACACGATTTAATTATTTTAAATTTCAATAACAACGATTAAGTTTGGGATAGTAATATAGTTAATCGATTATTTCATTAAACTGGTAACCTCTTAATAGAGGAAATCGTATCCATTTTCATAACCAAACTATTCAAAAGAAAACTCTCTCTAGAAAATTACTCCTTTAAGTACTCTTCAATGATACGCTAATAATTTGCTACTGTTATAATAGTGGAAATTATATTTAAAATCGGCATTCATCATAAAGTGTTTACGTTAAAAATTGAGCACTTATTTTGACTTGTCCTTTTAAAATTACTGTACAACTATTCTCGGCACATACAGGGTTTTTGTGGCCTAGGTGATTTCTCCCGATATAAATATTTTAAATCGTTAATTACATTTAATTACACGTCATAAGTATTACAACCGCACCATAAAAATATCCTTCAATGTATTCCCCTTATTTTTTCTAAAGAGAGGAGATATATTTTAATATTTTGCTACAGCGTACGAGTATTGTTATTCTTCATAAACACAGTTATTGTATATAATATTATATTGTCATATTGTAACAATTTTGTAATCCGGCTGAATATTGTAGATGCTCTCTTGGTCAGCATATTACAAACTGGTAATTTGCATAGGCGTTATTTATATAACTTTTGTCAATAAAATTTTATATAATTATAAATACTCGAGATTAATGCTAATTATTCTCCTCGATTTCTCATTGGATTAAAATTCCCTCGACGACCGCTTGTCATCGGTTATCTCCATCAATTAGCCGCGCCTGAGGAGTAGCACAACGGTAGCGGAGGTAAAGTGTTAAAGAACGTGGGTGCAGAGGTGTCTCGACCTCGAATTATGTTTGTTCTTACAGGCTAATGTATCTTTAACAAAATCTAGCATTTAATGAACCGAGTGAGGATTTATTGAGCGCAGGCCGGAGCGGAGAGATATCGGGAGTAGTTTCCACTGTCGTTGCTGTTCTTCTGCTACCGATGGCCGCGGTTACCGGATTCCTCACACACATACGTACACTCTATCCTCGAGCTGATAACGTGGGAATAATTAACGTAACGCTTTAAATGTGATAAGCCAGTCAACTACTTTTCGAATCGATTGGAATTGCTGAGAACGTTAGGTTCTGTCCCAGCAGGAGTTGCGAACAGGTTTTGAACATATTAGAGCTAATGAAATGTAGGATGCAACGTATTAACTTCTATAGCATTCAAAACCATGAAAATTGGTACAAATGGAAATTTAACACGGAGAATATTTTCGCCTTATCCCGTCTATTCAAATTCGACGACAGATGGCAGTATATCAACTTCTACAGCGTTCAACCGATTGCCGTTAATAATGATGAATATTGATGTTTGAGTACGGAAAATATTTTCGTGCTGTATACTTTATTCTAACACGCTACCAGACGGCGCTGCAGTATATGCACTTATATATCGCTCAATTGGTACAAGTGAGTATTTGACTAGGGTAAAAGTGTTAGCTTTTTCAATAATTCATTGTTGATATGTACGTTAAAGTCGAAGGCGAAGCACTCAATTACAATCTTTCTTTGAACGGTGCTGTCATGCACGCCAAGTACTCTTTATATTTAGAAAATATTATTGCTATTATTGCGTCAAGTACTGCACGATGTATGTGCCTATTCGAGTTTTAACCGATTTAAATAAGTGAGTGCGAGAAGCCGCGAAGGATACCGGTTAGTACCATACAAAACAGCTGCAAGCTCTGGTTAGATATCTGAAGCGGATTCAGATATACGCAGGGTGGCTTCTGTAGGTTACAGTAGAAACAAGTGGAGCTAAATCATCAATTTTCTTGGTACAAATTAGTAATAAATTACACTGTTTCTATCAAATTATGAAAATTAAATTTATGAATTTTAAGCCGCTTTTAGACTTGGCCCTGGCGAATAATCGGCGTTATTTGAAAAATACGATGGACCCCATGTGAGAGATACAAAACACTTTGGAGCCTCAAGAAATTCAGCATACCAAGCGATTCAAGAGGTACGCAGGGTGTTTACTGGAGATTAAAATTTTACATGCAGTAGCCATTTTCTCTCAAAAACAAGCAAAGCCACGAAATCTGCTTTCCCTCTACAAATTTGGTCCAAATTATACCACTATTTTGGTGGAGGGGAAGTGAAATGGCTGCCGCAGCTAGTAAATGTTGCATAATCTACTATTTCACGTCTATGTATTATCAGTAGAGCTATGATAGTTAGGAAAATGCATATTGCCTGCTTTTTTGCTTTTTTTTAGTACAATACTTTGATTGTTTTTGAAATTTCAATTATACTTTTGAATGTAGTATCTATTATACATTAATTTTTTGTTATAGAAAATTAGGCCCATTCGAAAAGACATAGCGGATTATTATATCTGGATTTCAACAGACGAAATCATTGACTATCGAGGCCCATATATAAATTCCTCATCGTCCAAGGAATTGGATGGAGCACACCATAAAACGATAGTAAATTTTTGTGATGATAGCATGAGTAAGTTCTGAAAAAATTATTACCAAGCTATACTGTGTAAACAATATTACTTTAAGGATTACTGCCCAAGAGATAAAGTTCTCTTGTCACTTTCGGATGCAGCCCTTACATGACAAAAGCAGTAAAAATTTTAAAAATATTTTATCCTTAAATGATGCATATAACTTGTCTTGCTCATGAGTTACACCGCACCTGTGAATTTATACGAAATTAATTTACAATCGTGAAAAGCTTAATGTCGTCGACTAAAAAGGTAAAATCTTTTCATTTACAAAATTTTATAAGTACGAGTTTATTTAATTTTTGGATTTTTGTAAAAGCTCCTTTGCGTGCTACCGCCTATAAAGAGAAGCTTCCAAACGTGCCCCTGCCACCAGAATTTATATATACACGATGGGGACTTGGATTGAAGCATGCACATTTTATGCAACACATTTTGAAACAAAGGTAAATTTTTGATTTTTTATTGTGTATGGGATTAACACTTTTCATTTTGATGATTTTGACGAGTCGTCATCTCAGGCGATAAAGAAAACACAAGATGAATTTAAAAGTGACCGGGTAAAAAGTGGTTTAATATACATTACATTTCTCATTTATACCTGACGCAATAAGACGTCTAAAAACGAGAAACGCCTCTTTGGTGGAGTCAATGGATACTTTCAATGAGGCCATTATTTCCATTGGAAAAGCACCTGGTCCATTTGGAATAAAAGGTACACAAAAGGCTGTTATTGACAAAAATACTGATTTTGAAACCATTTACAAAGTGCCAAAAATACATAAGGGAGATATTGGATCCATACATTTGATTATTGGTCAAGTTGCGGCTTTAAAATATGCTCCCGTTACATCATGGGAAGTCAAACAAAGGTTTTTACATGATAAACAAATTTTGCCAGATAGAAGCTCAAGTTTTTTACAAAGTAACTTTGAGAAACATTTCGTTTTTTTCCTGGAATAAAAATGATTAAGAATGTTAAATGTTGCATGAATACTTGTATAGTTTTAATTCAGAATAAGTGACTTCGTACATTCAATATGTATGTATTTATATTGGCAGCAGTCATGTATGATAAAATGAAATATATTTTTTCACCTTTACCTTACTTATCTTTCATTGTTTTTTATTTTATGGCACTTTCTGACATCCATAAACAGTGTTCATGTATTTATTTTTTAAATTATTTTTATATAATTTGTCTATATAAAATATATGTGATCGAATTGTATATGCCTTTTTTGGCTTCCTTTCTATATTTTTGCCTTTTACTATGCCTTTTTATAAATATTTTTGGTGCTTTTCTTAAGTTTATTTTGCCTTTTTTTATCACTTGTTTTTGCCTAGCTATCCTGTATGCTCCTGCTATTGTATATGCCTTTTTTGGCTTCCTTCCTATATTTTTGCCTTTTACTATGCCTTTTTATAAATATTTTTGGTGCTTTTCTTAAGTTTATTTTGCCTTTTTTTATCACTTGTTTTTGCCTAGCTATCCTAGTTCTAATTATCAGTAACCAACAGGTGACCTGGGATTTAACTAGATTTCTTAGATGTGCTTAATTAACATGCATCGGTAAAACAGATTTTAGGGCTTTTTCTACAGAAAGTTTATACATGATCTAGTGCTTCATGTCAGTATTGTAGAAATCGAATGGATTGTTTATTTTTCTGTTGAAAATTTTCCTATTTCATCATTTGGTGAAACATAGATTTTGATGCACATGCTTTTTTCCATCATAAACGTAATATCATGCAACACTTTTAGTTCGACGAACTTGTGGAAAAAGGGATGAAATAAGCAGTTCATCAGTTGTGAATTAGTCTTCAAAAACGGGGGTATGGCCTTTCCATCCATTTGAACCCCTCTCTCAACTACTACGACTGTCCCGACTGGAATCAACAGTTAGTAGTGAAATCGTCTCGTCGTGTGTACGTTACACATAAATCCCTCGTCCAGGCTGCACAAAAATATGCAGCAGCTTTCGCCTTCTGTGCTCAACACGGTGGTGTGGTTTGCGTGTTCCGTTCGCAGGAGATCCTTCCTTCTCCTTCTCTCTAACTCCCTGTCTCGCTCCTGTTGCTCACGCTATTGCGTGAACTACGAGTATTTATGTTCGGTTCGTCACAAGATCAACAGCTGATTTTTGTTGCTCTGTCGAGCCGCTTAATTCGCGTCGATAGGGGAAGGTCGTATTATGCAATTTTTGCCGAAGAGAACACTCCAAAATGTCCAGAAAGCCAGGTCGATCACTTGATAAGTCAGAATCCGATATTTCACTGCTAATTTTTTACGCTAATAACGATTTCATTGCTCTACCCTTTCGATAGTGGATTATCTGGCCAAGACTTATGCTACAACATCCACACTTGCATTTCCAAAATCAAATGGAGATATTGATCTGTAGCAGTAACCATGGTTTATTGCTAATCTATTGCTGAAAATAGACACCTGCATCTTTACCAGAACCACCCCTTCAACCCTTAACAATGTCCTTGTCCACTAAATTTCTGGAAAAAAAAAGAAATAATAGTTTTTTAAACAAAGAAAACATGGGTTATGTATTAGAATTTAATTGTTGTATATTTACGCATAATACGATTTAATTGCTTCACCCCTTCGCAAGGGAAAATGGATAATCCGACTGAAAACTGAAGCCACGTCATCGACATTTATTTCCGGAACAAAGAGAGATAAGGACATGTACCAGGCGGCATATTCCATTACTAATTTATTGCTTTACCATACTTAGCAATACTTTTTTTTACCTGTCCAACCAATCTTGTCGATTCTTGTATATTGTTGCCGTTACTTCCTGAAATCAGTACAGTACTTAAACTTTTGGGCACGCAGTGTTGCAGAGATTTTCCGAAAGAAAGTCCTTTTCTGATTCTTAAATATATTTGCTATTAGTTCCCGAAAGTCTAGAATAGTTGAATCATGAGCACGCATTGTTGTCGAAACTTTCCAAAAGTCGTAACTTCACGGAGCCTTGTACATAGTTGCCGTTGCTTCTTGGAAGTATTCAAGCTGCTCCTGTAATTAGTGTTGCTGACTTAAGTACCTGAATTTAAACATCTTGTGAGTTTCTGTTATTATTCTCATATACCTACGAATTTCTTTTAACTGCGAGTAATATAAAAAACACACCCTTTAAAAGCTGACGCCTAAATTACATTCCTCAACGATATCTCGAAATCCCGAATTCCGTAACACCGAGGATAATCTCTGCACAGTGATAACCTTTCGATCATTGTCTTGCTTCGTAGTGGGATGGCACTGGAGAGGCTAAAAGGTATTAAATAGCTAAGCCAAGCTGTGTCAAGCTAGTCATCAGTGCTTTACAGCACTATTAGAAAAAATCCCCAAGGCATAATGGCAAATTATGAACATAAAGTGGTTTTGTTATAAAATGTAAAAGTTATGTTTCAACATGAAGTTTATCAATGTATCACACTTGACCCAATCGCACCTATAACTTTATAATTATGTAATATGCGATTATTAAAAATAAAATTATGAACACAAAGTGGTTTGTCATAAAATTTAAAAATTACATTTATGTATGAGTCCTTCACCAAGGATTAAACGTGACGTTTACCAAGCGATGCCATTACACACATTGGCACCTTTAGTTCTGCTGTACATAATAGAGAAATGTCAATTTTGTTTAGGTAAGTCTATCTGTGTGAACTTTGGGGGCCATAGTAGTTAATTGATTGAATAATCACGTGAACGAATGAATTTGTTTATTTTCTCTACCACGACCTGTAATGGAAGGAGTTGATCAGGCTCTATTAAACTAGATGGGCCGGATATTGATCGTAACGATACTTTTAATTTTATGTAAGGGATAGAAGTAGAAGATTTTATTTTAAACCCAGCGGGTATTAACTTTCAATTGAATTACATTAAGTGCAAATTTGTATCATTTGGTTTCTGTAAATTAGAGAACCGTTTACCAAATTAAATTAATACCAATTAATACACATATGGCAGCACCTACTCATCTGAGATGCAGCAAATTTCATTTCACAATAGAAATAAAATAAGATTAGAGTTTATACCCTGTCAAAAGTACATTCAGTAGAAGCTACGAAAGACTAGATGACGTTTCCCCTCGTTTCGTGCCCTTCTCGATTGGTCGTATTACGTATTAAATTTATGCGGAGATGCGCCGGATTGGACCGGGGAATGAGAGTAGGAGGAGGAGGAGGAGGAGGAAGGGGGACTCCCTGTCATCAGTTCGTCCTGCGGGAGAGCCACGTCGGTCTCCCGGACGACGACAACGACGACGTCCTCCCCTCCAGCGTCGCGACGACGACGTCTCCGTAATGGCGCCCGCCGAATTAAAGGGGGATCGCGCGCGATTGGCGACTGGGATCGATAGTCGACGGGGAGGGTGACCGTGTTAGGTTTTGGTAGAGCGTTTCGTTGGCCAGAATGGAGGGTATCAAGAAGATTTGAGGAAATAATGTAAATTTTAAGAGATAATTTAAGGAGATGTTGAAAGGTGTCAGATTTGTTTCGAGTGAATTTATAAACTTACAAAATTTCAAAAGGACCCTGAAGTTTTTGAAGAAATCAGACAAACTTATAACTGTCTAACGAGACCAAAGAAGTATCGCAGGAAAATATATTTACAAGGAAAACGAGGCTTTCTCACATACATATATAGTTCGTAACACGAAAGAAAAGCTGGTGTGGCTTATGCTTCATACTCGACTGCATGCTGGAGTGCGCAGTAAAAATTAAAAGGTTACTAGTGTAAATGGAATAAAAAAGTTTATTTGGTTAATTAATTTTAATTAATATTTTATTTATTTATTTAAAGAACAGTATCGAAAAATGTTAGAAGCTCGTCTCTAAAATTTCGCATTAAGCCCACATTAACCGACTTATACTGAGCCATTTAAAAAGTTGGTGAATATTACGCACATAATTCATCATGACTTAACTGTGAAGCGCCTTAAAGTGTCTTGGTAAATAAATCACAAACTAATTCGCATCGCCCGCTTTTCTTTCTTATCACTAACTATACATAGAAAAAGCGATAGTGACAAAAGAGAACATGCGAACGTAAAATGTGAAACTAGATATTCGTTTCGATTTAACCTTAAGTCAGAATGTGTGGCCTCTTTCCAATGCGCTTGACCATAATACATTCGCATTTTCGTTCTCGTACTAAATAATACCCGTTCATATTTTATTTACTAATTCATTCGGTCTTACATACGTTTCTCAACATTGCATCCTCTCTTTTCTAATAGGGATGCGTTTTATAATCGCACTTCGCAGGTTCAGCGGGCCTCAGGAAATTTTGTCTCATTATCGTTCCTGTGTCGAAATGGTAAAGTGCCCCTTAACGTTTTTAAAATAATGCCTTATACAGTAAAAGAAAAAGTATTATTTATAAAGTGGTCTTATCTGGAAAATTCAGCGCGCCAAGTCGTAGAACGTTTGGATGCGTTACTCCTGGAAACCTTAGAAAATCCAAAAAAACGGATTAAGGGAGATAGAGATAGTATGATTAGCGCGGTAGTGAAGGAGAGGCTTACAGATGGAATTTTGGGAAACGGTAATGAAAAAAAATTGGTCTCGTAAAAATCGTCGCCCGACTTCTACTGCTAGGACCCAATACCTCCAACAACTAAATCTTTGGAGTGATATGATTGGGTATCATGTTGTTGGGCCATTTTCACTTGATGGAACTGTACATAGTCAGAGATAACTAGCTCTGTTACAGGGATAATACAGGAATATTACCTCTGCTGTTTGTGTACTCCCCATAGATATTAATCATATTTGCTTCCAACGGGATTGTTGTTCGGTTTACAATGTGGTTGTGGTGCGAAGATTTCTGCAGAAAATTTTACTCGACTGAGTCATAGGACGCGATGGAGCCATTCCCTGGCCGACTAGATCCCTGTTTTGTCGCCAATTTATTATTTTTATGGAAGTACATGAATACCAAAATTTAAGAGTTTCAGGAGAAATTTAGGGTGAAAATTCTCAATTCTGTCCAAACGATAACACCTCAAATGCTATTTAATGTAAGGCAAAACGTTTATAACAGATCGACATAGTGTTTGACTCAAAGGAGCAAGATTTTTGAGCATTTGTTATAATTTATTAAGTACTTCAAATTATGTACGTATTACATATTTATTTTGTACTAGAATTGAGAACATTCAATTTTCAGCAAACACATTTGTGCCCATGTATTTATATTTAAAGATATAATCAATAATAATAATTATAATCTCAAGACTCAAGAAGGTTTAGAATTTGGATAAAATTTTCAGAAGAGTTCCAGAAAAGTTCAAATGGTTTCAAGAAAATTCTTAAAATCTGAAAACAGTTCGGAAAATCTAGAAGATACAAAATGCTCTAAAAAGCTTCTATATACTGGGAATAGGTTTCGAATCCATAAGCATTTGAAATGTTTCAGGAAGATCCAGAAAGTGGAGAAACATTGAAAAATTTTCGTACAAGTCTAGATCATATCGTCAAAAAATCAAAAAAATTCCATTTAAATCTACGAAAACTTCAAAAATATCGAACACTTGTTGAAGATCAGAAGGAGTCCAGATTATTGGCAGACAAGTCGATAATTTCAAAATATCCAGAAGCTACAGTACACTTAAGAAAGCCAAGAATATTACATTGATGAAAATTCCTATTTGATTTCAAGATGACCCTGAATGAAGACAACTCATTACAGACCAGTAGATAATGACAGAAGTTCAACCAATATTTGCTAAATTATGTCTATGAGGGAACTGAAAGTTACAACATAAACAAGGAAAATCAGTGGAAAATTAAGCGGTCTCCGTGGTTCCATTTTTGTGAAAATTTGATTTCCCTTTGCAAAAAATTCTGGCGTTATCACAGTTATCAAACAATAGTAAAGCGCCATCCTTATCATCAATAAAGTAGGTATAAGTGCAGCAAGAGTCGTAGGGGTTGAAATTGTGGGGAGAAACTGTAATAAAAAATAGGCGATTGCTTGTGATTTTCCCATCGTTGCCAATTTAAAGGATGACATTTTATTCAACAGACATAGTTCATAAAAAATATTGCCATAAGGTCATATAAGGGCTAAATGAAATTAGCCTGCGAAAAAGTTACTGGAATTTTTAGCTCGGGTCCGTAATTTTTCCACTTATATCTTTGAAACTGAATGAGATATATGATAAATCGAACCCATTTTTGAATCGCCAAAATTTAATGAATGAAGGCATCTACATCGAAGGCATAAGTCAAAAAGTTGTAGGAAAATACACGGAAATGTCAAACATTTTCTTATTTCGGGCATTTAGCATGTGCATAGAAAACGTTACCATAAGCCTATATAAAAAGAGTCATGAGTGCTGCAAAGAGCTTTCGCGTCCAAAGTCATTAATAAAATTTCATCAGAGTTACCACGAGTTTTTCTACTCACATGCATAGTAGCATAAGTAAGAAAACTGTTGCCATTTGCACAAATTTTTAAAAAACGGTGATAACCTTGATGAAACTTCATTAGTGATTTTCAACGTGACAGCTCTTTGAAACACTTAGGCCACTTTGTATAAAGGCTTATGCTAACGTTTTCATGCACATTCTAAATGGCAGTAGAAAGTGAATGGCAGTTAGAAAATGGTACACATTTCCCTACACATTTTCTAATACTTTTTAGTATGAAAACCTCTACTTTATAGAGTGAGGTTTTGTTGGTTCCTGGATTCGCAATTCATTAGCATAATGATTCTTTAGAGCTGTAATAAAAATTTTGAAATCCAAAAGTCTTCCTAACCAACATAGTTGCAGAAGTGACCGTTGCAATAATTTGTAGACCTCTCATTCAAAAATTAAATCAGCCTGGAGAAAATATCAAGGTATCCTTTTTCAGTTTCTGAATGAATCACGTGAGGAGTGTAGGGGATTCATAAGTAAGGAACGCCATGGATCGACTACAAATTAGAGGAGCGGAGTGCACATAACGTTAAAAGTTGCGTGAGCGCGTTCCCTTTAACATTCTCACACCCCATTATAAACAGCTCCGACGCCCCATTCTAACGTATTGCGATGGTGGATTCAGCTGCGACAGGTAAAACTCCTGTTAAGACACATATAATCAAAATTTAAGATCGGGAGTTCGGGATTCCTTAAATTATTCGCGGGGCATTTAAGTGAAGTTACGTCAAGTTTGATAACCTTATTTAGATTGGAAGGGTTAATGTTCCTGATTGGGAATTAAAAAAAAAAGTAGAGACTTTTAGTCACTCTTGGATTTCCATATACAGTATTTGCTTTTTCAGTTACCCACTCAATGTGTAACAGGTTATTTATAATAAAATGTCCCCTGAAGTTAACATACGCTTGCAACAAATACTAAACTAGTATTTTAAAGTAGTACATTAAATTATCTAGAAAAATTTTGGGCAGATTACTAATTTACTTTGAAACACATCCGCTATATTTATTGTTTCAGATTTAAAAATGTAGTACAGGTTTGTCAAAAAATAATGATAGAAAAGCGGTTAGAAAAACAATATGAAGAGGTAGTTTTACCATTGTAAAAACTAGTCCTGTTGTGGCTTTTATCATTCGCCATTTTTGTTTTCTTTATTCTCTTGTAAATTTTAATGTTATTGAGGTTATGATGAATTCAAGACTTTTGAAACTTTAATAACGTACTAGTACTTTGAGAGTACTTAGAAAATATTGTTGTTTACTGGATTTACTGGGCACTATTGAAACTGTTTAAATTATCTGTATTTTATGAATTGTCTTGAAATTCTTTTTTTCTTTACCGACTTTCTGGAAATCAACTGAAATGTTTCAGATTTCCTTAATGGATGACAGAGCTTCCAGATTATGTGTTTTGTGCATATTTTGAAATCCTTCGAAATTTGGAATCCTATGGGTTTTCTATGAGATTCTTCTTAATCATTTCTGTATCATTTGGAAAAATCTGATAGTCTTCTGGCTTTGAATGTAAGGCATTTTTTAGCTTTAAATTTTCAGAAGAACTTCTAAAATCATCACCCCCATATTTCTAAATCATTGCAACGTTTAAACTTAAAATGGAGAAGTTTAGGCATACCAAAAAACCACCTCAGCACAAGTTTAGTTCTGTCTTTTCGGAACTTTTAGGGACTCTTTGGTATGATGGGGTTTTTATAATATTTGAAATCGAAATGAAAAGTCTCTGGTTTTTTTTTCGAGACTATTTGGGAAAATTATTGTATTCTGAATTTATGTATTGTGCGGTGCTCGATGAAAGAAAAACATAAAAGTTTCCCTAAAACTTCTAGATTCAATCTATAGGGACCATTTGTGATTAAACTTTCTAGATGAACTAGGAACTGGTATTCTATACATTTTGTGGGGTTTAATACACATCTTGAATTATTTGAAATATCTGTACATCTCATAGAATTGATTCCGTGTTAAATTTGTGGTTTAAAGGTGCAGATGACCTTCCAGAAGTTTCAGTCGAATGCTGTTCGAACTTTTTAACATTTAAAATTAAAGTGGGAACTTTTAGGCATTGCTACAACCTTCATATATCATGGCAGAGTAGTCAAATGAATTATTAACTATCTAGGGGGGGATGAGCCATTCCTATTGGATCTGTCATGTTCATGTATGACATGGGCGATTTAAATTATTGGTGGTACTACATTTCTGTTTTGTTCTAAGGCCATTCTGAACCCCTCCACTTTTAAACCATCGTAAGTCTATTATGCTTTATAGAGTGTACTGCTTGCACCGTATACTTACGTGCAAGAGGAAAAATTTCGCAATTTCCCAGACAAACGACGTCAGACAGAGAAACCGCAGGGAGAGCGGAAAATAATAACAAGAAAAAGAAATAGAGTATCGGGGAAGAAAAATAAAAAGGAAACGGACGGGTAAGAAAACGAAAAGAGAGACGGGCGTTGCGTGTCAACCCCCCATATTCTCCTCCAGTGGTATACAATACAAAAGACCTGACTGATATTATTACATTTAAGAGTTGTATACCGGGGTGTACACTCACAGCTAACGTACACTCCATATGCAACACACACGTACAACGGGAGATCCTTATCCCATCTCTCCTCGCTCTCTCACACGGATACTTTCGATTAATTTAATTGTTCTGAGAATAACGAGAAGAGAAAAGAACGGGAGCACACATGTCGTGAAGAAGAAAGAGAGGACCGGAAAATAGCTACTGGCTTTTTGGAATCGATATACGTAAATACGAGGAGGAAAATATTTCACCGCAATTAAATACAGGAATTTTTATCTTGAGTATTTAATATACAGAGCGAGTCTAGAATTTGGAATAAATTCAGTAAATCGGAAAGTTTCTTGTTGGAAATATGCTGTGACAGATCGATTAGGGTTTTAAATTGTGCTCTTTTTGGTGGATGAAAATATTATACAGCAAGCACCAAATTTGAAATATGACATCATCGACTATTTTTTTAAAGTGGCAATACTAATGTTTTTATGACTATTCTCAAACGGTATATTTTTAGAGAAATTAATTGAGATGTTTGTACAGACTATTTTTGTATCATTATACAGTGGTATTTTTGAGATATTTTTAAAATTTCTTTATAAGGTGTTTTACTTATGTTCGCTTTACAATTCTACAATATTTAAAATGAATAAAGTGTACAGTTTGAATGATACAAGTTTGAAATTGAGTTAAAGTGGTGTGGGTCATGTTAGAGATGACAAATGGTAGTGCATTAAAATGGAAAATATTTCAATTTTGAGATATTTTCAAAATTATACCAGAAGATCATTTAAAATTGCCCATTTTACTATCGTAAAAAATTAGAGGTCAATAAAGCGTGTAGTGTGAGAGTTACAAGGGTTAAAAGCGAGTAAAGTGATGTGCGTGAGGTAGGAGATGACAAGTGAAAATAAATAAAACGGTAAAAAAATTCTATTTTTGAGATATTTTCAAAATTCCATCAGAGGATGATTAAGAATTTTACCATCGTGCCATATTGGAAGTAAATGACGTGTGTAGTTTGAGAGTTGCAACGGTTGAAAACGAATAAAAGTGATGTGCGTGAGGTTTGAGATGACAAGTGAAAAGAAATAAAATTGAAAGAAATTTTATTTTGTTCAAAATTTCGCCAGAAGATGATTTAGACTTGTATACTTTACCATCGTGTCAAATTAGAGGTGAAAAAAGAATGTATTTTGAGAGTTGCAAGGGTTGAAAGCGAGTAAAAGTGATGTGAGTGAGGTTTGAGATACCAAGTGAAAATAAAAAATTATAAAAGATTCCATTTTTCAGATATTTTTAAAATTTCTCATGAGGTGCTTTAGAGATAATCACTCTACAATAATATCAAATTTGAAGTGAATAGTATGCAGTTTTGGGAGTTCCAAGGATTGAAAATTCGTAAGGGTGATGAAAGTTTAAGATCCTAAGTAGAAATCAAAAAAAAAAAAATTATAAAAATTCCATTTATGAGAAATTTTTCACATTTCTCCATAATGTGCGTTAGACATGTTGGTTTTACAATCCCATTAAATTTTAAGTGAACAAAGTGTGTAGTTTACAAGTTCAAAGGGTTGAAAACTGAGTACAAAATATAAAAAATATGAGCCTTAACAAGACTACCAAGCTGTGCTATTTCACCCAATGACACCTACAGCTATTTAGTTCTGCTATATATATTATAAAAGTTATATGAATTATTATTCGGGAATGTTACAAACAAAATGTTAAATACAAAAGTTATGGAACATTTGATTAAAAAAAAATGTTTATAACATTACTGCATCAGATCGAAAACAAAAGAATTACTAATTTTTACTTCTACTTTATTTAAAAAATTAGCTGTGTACAAATTTCTCTGAAATTTCTCGTTATCTTTAAACAATTGTTATTAAATTTGTTTGTATGGCTCCCTGCTTTGTATAGTCATTAATGAGTTAGAACTTCTTCTAACAGTTATTTATAAAGTTAAATGAGTTGAACCAATTGAGCTTAATGTTGAAATAGGTCAACGAGGTAACAAAATATTATAAATAGCATTTACCTGTTCTTGTAACTCTCGTTTACTATCGTTTTAACATTAATCATATTGAGGCTAATCTACATTGATATAATATCTTTGGAAAACTGTTCAAAATGAGCTGTTAAAACTGTTTGTGTTTTAGAAAGTTTCTTTAGGTACTTTAGGTAAACCAACACGATTTAATTATTATTTTAAATTTCAATAACAACGATTAAGCTTAAATTTCATTAAATTTCATTTCATTAAATGTTTTAATCATTTAGGTACATTTGTTAGGTATAACAGACGATCACTTTTTTATCGATAAGGATAGATTTTCTATTCTATTTTTCCCACGTAAAACCCAACTTGCGCAAAATTTTTCCTCAATTCCGTTCTACGTATTTGAGGTAAAACGTCGTCTCCTTGAATTGCATGTAGAACTTTGTTTAATGTTGGTATTTCCTTATTGAAATAAAAAGAGTGAACTTTCCTTCGTTTGGCGGCCTATGAAAGTCATCGATTGCTAGAGGAATTCTTCCCGAAGGTCGTTTTGGTGCATTAATATCTCCACGTTTCCTCTCCCGCAGAAACCTATAAATTGCTAATTCATTAACTCCCGTTATACTGGAACATGTAGAAACTACCTCATGGACGAAACTCGAAGGTTTTTGATGAACAAGTGCGTCGTGCACACCAAGCACTATAGTCTTTTCTCTTGGAGAGTAAGTTACACTTGTATTGGGCTTAACTGGTGTGAAGTGTGAAACTGATGCTATTTTCATAAACATTGCTCATATGGGGCAATCGTTTTAAATAAAATTTGTCTCTCTCCTTATATTTATAGGTCCTACACGTCCTTCAGTAAAATCGTTTTAAACAATCCCAAATGAATTTTTTTCATTGATAAATTATTATTGGCAAATAATGATCCTACAAGAATGAAGGCACGTCCACCTTTTCGGTCATTATTCTCCATAATTACGCGGGTATCTATTATTCACGAAGGCACTAAACTTGTTTATGATCTTATTATTTAGCTTTAAAGTAGCGATTTCCTTGAGTCGGAACACATGAGATCGTTCCCGCGATTTAATAATCGCTGAAGTACCAACTAATTCGCTCCCAATACCCTTTATTAATTCACTCCCGTGATTCCGGGAGACAGGTAGAAAGCGGTGGGTTTATTTATTTAACAATGAAATAAAATTAAAGTATTAGGTACAAGGATTGCATTCTATGAAAGATTATGTATAAATAGTGAAATACAAAAAGCGAAGTTTGTTCTTTCCTACCATAACAAAGTACCTACTTATAAATATAATCATATACCTACAGAACATGTATACTCATAAAACTGTGTGCAATAATTCATTACACCATTGAATTTGCACGTTTCACGTAATTTGAGCTGTCAGCCGCAAACGGAGACTCCACACAAAATAATTTAGAAAATTACTTAATACTAAGGTTTTATAATAATAATGCATATTAATTTTTTGTATATCTACATATGTATTTTTTAAGCAAGCAACATGTAACAGAGACCATATGACACTGTTTCTATTAAATAAGCAATTTTAGATATTATTAATGTAAGCGTGACTCAAACAATAAATGAATAAAAACCTTTTTATATCTTTTTGTTTTACCGTACGCGATCGTTAATTAAAATGTTAATTCCTTATTTGATAACCAGACTTTTATGTACAATCTATGCATATTTTAGACGTTTGATGTGCATATTTTGTCAAATTACATGCATATATGTGATTATTTTGATTATTTGGCATGTATAGAAATCCGAGCTTTAATAATAAATGTTCGTTGGCTGCGCTAAAACTCGAGCTGGTTCCCTGCAGAGTAACCCCCAAACTACCCTTCAAACCCTCCAACCCTTAACTTCACCCCTTGTATTCTACGAATGCTTAAAGTTTAAGCCTTAAACCATATACGCTTAAACCTTTTACATATAAGAAATTGATTCGATCTCCAACTTTCCTCAAACGGACATTAGTCCGAATGGTCCGAAGGGAACAAAGGGATATTACCGGTGGTAGAATGGTCACCGGAGAGGAGAGAGGGAGCAGTCGTCGTGTCTTCTGTACCGATAATGAAACAAATCAAATTAGCCTAATACGCCCTGGCCGATGGGGGAGCGAGGGGATCGCCCGAAGCCGAAATTAGCGGCGGAAAGGGGGAAAAGGAAAGAGAGACGGAGAGAGATCGGCACGTGGCCCCACAATCAGAATTTCGTCGAATCGACGTCGGTGCACTATCGCGTGCCGGGTACGGGATATGCGACCGAGTCACGCGAACACGCCGGCTACGAACTACGGCGATGACGACGACGACGACGACGTCGACGTCGGCGTCGAATTTCGCCTTCGAATCGAGAGAGGCCGAGTAAAGGGAAACGAAACGGCGGGCGAAGTTTGGGAGTTTCGGATGGTTATTGTTTGTGACATTCACAACCCGGAAAGGCCCAATAGTAACGAAAGGATAATTGAATTAAGGGTAATCACACGTCGTCCTTTGTTCTCGTAAATAGTCCAGTCGCAGGAAAGGACGCTGAATCTGCAACTGTTACTGCTGTTTTCACTATAACATCATCTTTTATCTGGTGACATCTTTAAGATAAATATGTGCTATATCAATTATGTAAGGTCCATCCAGTCCAAATTTGTCCATTTAAAAAAAAAGCAATGAAATTTAATAGCCATGTTAACGACACACTAAGACCGAGAAACCGCTCCATAGGCGTGCCATATTTAAAGAAATACAAAAGAGTGTTATTCATTTTGTGAACGAAATTTTATGACGAAATCCCAAATTTGTGCCTCATTTGTTTCTGTAGCATTATTTGCATTGTGTATAATGTCTATATCATTGCCATTATTAATTTCCTCCACGTCGAAAAGCCTCCAAAAGGCCATTTTAAAATGATAATTGCAGTTGTATACACACACCACTGAACTCTCGTGACGACTGAAGATGAATACATGCTCGGCGCTCAAATTTAATAGCTGCAGTGGACTTGCTTTAATTGTCGATATTAATAGAAATTTCATATATAAGCAAGTATTGTAGCGACTAACAACATTTCTCCGCGCCAAATGTACGGGGCAAGGTTAAACCGTAGGTTACATAAATATTTTGCTTTTGTAAAGGGTAAAAACGTATTTTTTGAATGCGCTGGGTATAAATTCGGTAGTTTTTGTTTTTTAACTGGACCAGCTCTTACTGAATAGATCTTCGAAGAATTCACAAATCTACGGAGTAACGAAATGGCGATATTTAGGCGTATTCGCCAAAGGTTTGAAAATGCTATATGTGTCTGTGTTCCAGTGGCGGACGCCCCATTATTATGAATTTTTACCTAACATGTTATTCTGCCTATTTTTAAAAAAATATTGTATACCAAAAACCCAATAAAACAAAGCCAATAAATTTAAACTTCTCGTGAAAAATACGAATTCAATCATTTCTTGTTGGTAATAAATCGTACGGTACTGGTCACAAAGCGGGCCGCCACTTTATTCATGTCGCTAGCTAAATCCTCTCCACGCGGCGATACAGCGAGTGTTATGCTACTCGTTAAACGCAAGGCGTTTAAACTTCCTTTTTATTAAGTACTTCAATTATACGACATACTTATTATTGGAATTACGTGTTAATATATCAATATGAGGTTAAAAACAGTAGCAATTAATAGATTAGGTAAAAACCTTGCATTTCCCGATGATTTTGCAAAATCACGTTCGTTGAATGCATTGTGAACAAATAAGGTTCGTAGCAATCCTCTTAGAAAGTTGATAGAATTCGAGTTATAAGCGATTTAAAGTCTGAAAAACCTCAAAAATAATCGTTATAAATGTTTCTGAGTTATCAGTTAAAAACCATAAACCCTGATATTTCCAAGTGCTTAAATTAAAGCTGAAGTAGTATAGAATTATTTATTTTTAAGGCAAAAACGAATGTATTATTTTTATTATTTGTTATTAAATTATTTTTTAATTGTTCATAACGCGCTATAAGCCAAGCATACTTCTCTAAGCCTACGCTCGCTTTAAAGTCTTGGACCGTACAATGTTTTAAAATACTCTTTATGTTCTTATAGAGAGAGGTGTGATTTTTAATTTAATCACTTGGTAACGTCAAAGATAATTTAAGCATTGAGTTTTTGAGCATTGAACATAATCATTTTTGGGGGTTTTCAGACTTTCAATCGCTCACATCTCGAAAACGAAGAACTTTAGAACAAATTTACCAAGGATCTATTTTTACTGAGAATGATCCAAAGAACGTAAAAACTTTATCAAAGACGAAAAAATTATCCTTTCGTAAGTTGTTTAAACAAGTTTGCCCGGGTGACCACCCGGCAAGCTCTTGCAAAGAACTGAATTGAATTTTTTTTTACAAATGCGAAGTGTATGCCACTTGCATAATAAATCATATAACAAAAATGTAGTGTAAAAAATTTCTTGAGATGGAGAGGTCTTTGATGACCGCTTCACAAAATATACTCCATCGAAAAATAGAGGACGAATGGATCTAGACCCTTTAAACAAAAATATTCACTATTTCTTATGCCGGATATCTCTAGCATTTTACTTAAATAGAAACAAAATAGGAATTAATCGAACGTCCGCCACTGTTCTTAAGCAAACAAAGTCCTTATATATTCCAAACTTTTGACCACGACGCCATCTCAGAATGGTGCTACGCCGTTTTATACCCCTAAGCTGGTGAATTCTAGTATAGAACAAATTCTGATAGCTTTATATAGAGTGAAGCTGTAATGTCACCAATTGAAACTTTAACAAGCGAATTTCTTCATTGTTAAAAAGTTTATTGATTTTTGAGTACAACTCGTAGCAAGAGTAGAATAGTTTCGACTACTTTATAGGGAGAATGGTCCTAAATAAAGTCCTGTTATTATTATTATTAACTAATATTGTCTTCCTAATCACTACAGAAAATATACTGATGTTGTAATAATACCTACCCATAAACTAACCACTTTTCGGATATTATAGTGATTTCATCCTTCACCCTGATTTACTTTAGTAAGTTTATGATACAACAGTAATAGACTGATTGGTAATAATGCAAAATCGTAGAGGGCCGAATATAACTATATATTTCAGATGAAGTCTAGAGACTTTCAATGTTGTTTTGTCTCTAGAAATTTTTAAAATATTCTAATGACTTTCCTAATGTATCCAGTAATTGTCTAAGCCGCCTAGCACCTAGTTTGTGTTACCAACAAAGGAATTTATCAGCGATTACTAATGCTGTTTTGACATTAACATCACTTTTGATCTGGTGAATTTTTAGGATAAATAATTACGTTACCCATGATACTATAAAAACTTCTGAAAGCTTTTACATGAAGCGATGCTGCAATGACACCAATTGAATCTTCAATAACCAACTTTCTTCATTGCACAAAGTCTAGTGACCTTTTAGTAAATCTAATTTTGCCTTCTTAACCACTATAGAAAATGTAGTGACGTTCTAATACCGGCTACCTATAAACTAACGATTCCTCGACTTTTCAGATAATCTAGTGAGTTCATTCTTTATTCTGATTTGTTTTAGTAATTGTATGGTACAACAGTAATAGATAGATTGGTAGAAATGTAAAAGACTGTGGGAGCAAACGCAGCTTTATTTCAGAATAAGGTGTCGTCAAGAGACTTTCAGGGTTTTTCTCCTTCTTGGGATTTTTGAATTTTTATAGTGACTTTTCTAGTGAATCCAGTGACTATATAAGCCATCTGGTACCTAGTAGTACTGTGATTCTTTTTCTTTAAGGAGATATGGCTTGGCGAAGGATTCTGTATCTAAGTATCCAACAGAGTCGAGCGCAACTACGATTGGAACTCCTTCTTGCCTAAAATTCTCTCTGGCCTCACTGTTTCTCGGCAATCACCAGTGAGTCCAGGCTATTTATCTCAACATACTTTTATTCTTCCCTTAGTTTTTATGTTCCCAGATTTGAACAACAACTTGCTTCAGCCTTCTTTGATATGATTTCTTGTATCTTATGTTTCGTTCCATTCTTGCCTAGTTGTCATCATCTTATCAATCGTATATCACCCTCTACGTGGTTATTTGTTTCAGTTCTAATTTCCAAAGACTGGGTTAGTAACAAGCATTTTCATCACTGACTGCTAATGCTGTGTTGACTATAACACCACCTTTAATCTGCTGACATTTTTAGAATAAATATTGCTTATTAGAACAAGTTCCGATAACTGTTTTATGGAATGAAGCTATAATGGCACCATCTGAGGTTTCAAATATCGACTTTTTTCACTGTAAGAAATTCAGTGATTTTTGAATACATCTAATTTTGCCTTCTTAACCAAAATAGAAATGCAGTGACTATCTAATAACTGCTGTCCATAAACTAACGAGTCCTCGATTTTTAGAATATTCTAGTGAGTTTATTTTTTACCCTGGTCTATTTTTTATAAAATCGAAATCGAATACTGCCTAATGGAACTGTACTACAGTGACTAGTGGAGGGTCCAAACTTTGTTTCGTCCAGAAAATATTCCAATGATAATTTATCACAAGTGGAATGGTACTGTGTTATCAACATAGATTTTCATCGGTGATTAGGTACTTATAAGGAGTGAAGCAATAATGTCACAAATGTAACCAATCGAGGACTCGACAAGTAATCTTCTTCACTTCACTACACTGCTAAAAATCTAGTAACGTGTGAGTAGATCTAGTTGCGCCTTCTTAAACACTATTCCAAATATAGTAACGGTCTAATATCAACTACCCGTAAATTAGCGATTTTTGGACTGGCGATCGTAGTGAACTTGTCTTTTACCTTGATTTTTTGTAGTAATTGCAAAACACTACAAAAACGCAAAACGTGACTCTTTTACACGATAAGGAGTGGTCTTGAGTCTTCTAAAGTTATCCTTTTTCTAGAAATTTTCAAATTATTCTAGACACTTTCCTAGTGAATCCAGTGACATTCTAGATCTGCTGAGTGTTGCTGTCAATATCCCCTAGAAAATATGCTGGTGACTAGGATAAGCTAGTAATCAATATTACGCTAACATGTAATGGCACCGTTTTACAGAACTGCTATCAAATGATCGTTCCTCAGGGTCGAAAATCAGAGAACTCTGGATTGCTTCAACTGATAAAATAGGTATCAACTTTGACATGCGTTTCCACCACAGCCTTTTTCCTTTGGGGCAGTTTTCAAAAAAGATTTGCCGGTTTTTTTATCACTAATAATAAAGTTTCATGAAGGTGTGTTTATTTGATGGTAATAAAAAATTTAAAATATATTTGTTTATTTCATTGCCATTCTTAATTATGCAAAGGCCAGAAAAACCTAATGTTCTGTGTTCTTTGCGAGTGCACCTGTTAATTACTGCTAAAACTAAATATTGTGAATGTGAGTGTTCTATCCATTTTAATTTTTGATCCGACATCAAATAATAAATAAATTCCCGGCATTATTTGAGGTGTATCTTATGGATCTATTTTAGATGCATCATGTATTCACTTCACATTTTCTAATGTAACGTGCACATTGCTTCATAATAACAGACATACAAGTTGTACGTCCTATTCGAAAAAGTATAAAGAGTGGCTTAATAAGAAAGGAAAATATAGTGCTTTGGTATTTATAAAACTCATTCTAGAATTCTAGATTATCAGTAAATATGTTTTTTTTTACGTTTGGATCAAATATCCCCACGAATATTTTAACGCCAATAAATTCACAGAGAAGATTCCTCATTAATCAAGACATATTTATTGTAATTGAGCCATCCGAATCGTGATAAATCCCGTATCATTTAATGGATTCGAATCCGTTTTGTGCACTTAGACGATTTTCTCGTTAAGCTCCAACACACGTGGTCTATAATATAACTTAGCGTTTAAACGCTCGGGTTTTAACACGTCCTCCTTTATTAGCCATGGTCCTCATGAATAATTAATCGACACTCGGAAAAATACCAAGATCGTAAATCTCTGATCCGCGGCGAATTTATCAAAATAAATATTTGATTTGGGATGCGCGTTTCCATTCAAATTGACTTTAAAATAATGGTTATTGCGCTATACATAAATCTCTCAACCGCTCGGTTATCGAATCTCTCTTCGTCCCTTTTCTTCTTTTTTACATCTCTTTCCCTCTACCTCTGTTACATGCGGAATGTAAAGTAATATGAATAAGTTATAAAGTAATGTAGGCTGTTATCTCTTTACGTGATATTTTGTGTTATTTTGCTAGGTATTACAAGCAAGCTGCTTTCTCGACAATGTTGCAAACATGTTTTTCGACGTAGCTCTTTAATTCAGATTTTGAAGATACGGAAGAATTAATGGGTCTAGTAATAAGATTAATAGACACTTAATTTACTGGGATATGAAGGATATCATGTGGGTTAGAAAGAAAGTAAGTTCGGTAACCCTAGATCAAAGTGTTGTGCAATAGGCAGACTGTGTTTTTAGATTGATAGAGAATTGTAAAATCCCTTAAGAAATTCATAGATCTGTACGAGGACTCGATTTCTTGTGTTGCGGGAAAGCTATAGAATTTCCTATTTTTGTACATGGTTTAGGAGTTGTTATCCTTAATAAATTCTAGAAAAAATTCTAGAAACATTGTTTATTTGGACGAAAAGTGGTTTGAAACTCAAGACATAATACAGCATGGTCGGGTAGATGACTCTAAAAATTGTGAATTAAAAACTGGTTGTTCTAGCGGAAAACGCTTAATCATTTTGCACGCGAAAAATGAAAACTGCTTTATTCAAGGGGCGTTACTTCTTTCGGTGAAAAATATCAAGCAAACTTTTGCAGATTATCATGAAGATATGTCAGCATCCATGTTTGACACTTGGTTTGCCAAACAACTTATACCAAACATACCATCAAATTCAGTAATGGTAATAGACAACGCACCATATCATTCTCGAAGAACTAATAAAGCGTCGACTTGTAATTCCACAAAGCGGATATTTTGCAATTTTTACAAAATGTTGCGGTTTAAGGTTTCCCATCGGCAGGATGTCATAAAAATTCCGTCCCAGTCTGAACTTCGTAAGCTTAAGTACTTCTAACTAAAGAAAATCCTTAATAACTAACTCTGGTTCTACTGAACTGATTCCAGTCACATTTGTACAGCTGTTAGATACTGAATCAATAAACAATTCTGAAAAGTTTGAGCTAGTATTTTGTGGTCCAAAACTTAGTTTCTTCAATATTTATCGGGGTAAAATAATTTTTTTTACCATTATACAGGATGGATATCAAAACCTCCTATTTTAAAATGCGTGACATTCAGGTTGTAGAGGTGGTACTGGACGGGAAATGGTCTTATTCGACAGGCATGCGTCTAAAGTTTTGTTCCCCACTCGCTAAGTTGCCATGATGCGTAGAAATAGTGAACAGTGAACAGTGAATTTTAATATAATATAATATAATTATAATATAATAATATAATAATAAAATATATAATAAAAAAGGAATTTTTTCCTTTTTTTTTAAGAAAAAGAAAGGAATATATAAAAAAAGGAATCGTCATATTTGGGAAAAATATTTTGATAACTAGCGGTCATTTAGAATTTTACTTTTATTAGTGAACAGGTAAGTTAATTCTTTACAACTTTTATTTGAAACTTCATCTCAAACAACCTTTAGTTTTCGAGGTAAACTGGAATAACCGAAATAGTGAAAATTTTTGGTCGGCCATTTTTTTATCACAAGGTGGCCGTCCAGATATGTTTTTCACGTTGCCGAAACAGACCTATTCCAATCATAAAATCAAAACAATTGTTTTTAAAAAATATAGATTCCTTTCGTCCTATTTCCATTGAACATATAAAATTGTACTAGGATTTACCATGCTACGGCGCATTAAATGGCGTGACACCATCGTGAATCTCCGCCGCCATCAAAAGTCCGGAATTATTTGGACTTCGAGTATTTAACTCCAGTGGCTTGGGATCGATCATTTTTCCAGTTTTGTATTTATTTGTGTGTAATATCAGAACGAACCGGCGCAATGAATAGTGAACACCTGTTTAAACACCATTTTTTCCATTGTGTTAAGGGATGCGTTTATTCAAAAAGCTCTTGTTGGTGTTAGTGGAACGTGAGAGTAGATATGTTTATGACTTTTGTGTACATATTACATTTTGAGACATGGCTTACTATTTTAAACACGGTATTAAGTACTAAATGGGAATCTAACGAAAGTGATTCCGCAAAAAAAATCGAATGGGAAAATTTCTGCCGCGAATGCGAGGTTTTCCACTTGTCTATTACTACTTTTTAAAATTTTGTATTGATATATTAACACGTACGTAATCCAATAAATATATTGTCGTATAATTGAAGTACCGAATGCAGAAGAACAACTTAAACTTAAGTATAAACATGAGTGGCTGTTCCTTCACTATATCGCCGCAAGGAGAGCATGCAGCTGGCATGACTGTCACTAGCACGGCACGATCTATTACTAACGGGAAATCACGAGAGTCTGCATGTTTTGCAAGAAGTTTAAATTTAATAGATGAGTTTAATGAAAAATAGAGATAAAAAATGAATACTATCTGTAACAGCGATTTTTTTTTCTTGAATGTGTTGGAAATAATAATGGAAAAACCCGTGATTTTTAGTTTCAAAAAAAAAATTCTGCCTCACTACTAAATGATAAAGTCGAAAACCCATTTTTTTTTGGAATATTTGTGAAATTAGTTAGTTTAGAGAAAAATGTTGTATACATGAAATGGGCAATAAAATTATCTAAAAACTGACATAGTGTGGATTAAAATCGGTAAAAAAATTAAAAAGTTATTGCAAAAAGGTTAAACACGGGTGCCTTTTGTTATTGTTTCAATATTTCGGCAATAATATTTTTTTAAATCAATGGAACTCCCTGTATGATTTGAGACTCCCATTGTTTAAGAAACGTAGATAGATAAAAAAGCGATAAGAGCTCTGGGTGTAGCAATTTATGCAAAATTCCACTTTTTTATCTCGTCTGGTGAAAAAACAGCCATCTTTGAATACATGTACAGTCGCCTTTTTGTAATAAAAAGATTCTGCGACCCTCAATTTATAGGTTAAGAAATGGTTTATGAAAAATGGGGTAAATTTATTAGCAAAATTAAAAGTTTAGACAAAATAACAATAACCAACTCTCATTTTTAGATAATTCTATCGCGCACATTTCATGTGTAACATTTTTCTTTAAAATAAAGTCTTTTCTAGTAGTTAAAAAAAATGTTTTTTCAATTTTATTGTTTAAGAAAAAGTAGGGCGGTAGAACTTTCCTCGAAGCATGATATCACAGGTCTTTTCTCTTATTATTTCCAACACATTCATATAAAAAAATCATTGTTGTGAATACTTTTACTGAAACATATCATATTCATTGGCTTAAACGTACTACAAAACTTTACGTTGCTTTATAGCGAATCGATCGCTTTCGTAACATTTGAGACATCGATAAAGACAAATCTCCGTCGAGCACTAAATCAGCCCGGTAACCAGCCACGGGAAATTAATCGTGAATAATTCATCGGGGCAAACAAACGAAAGAAAAAAGCAGTTCGAATAATAAATAAACATTTCGGTCTGGTGGGGATCCGTTTCACAGGTACATTTTATATTATACCGTAAACATGTGTCGAGTTTGAGGCAAACAAATGACCCGGAGTCGATGCGATAAATTAAAAAAGTTTTTCGCCTTAATGAAGAGATCTCTCCTCTCTCTCTCTCTTTTTCGGCTAGCCGGGAACTGGATCGCGTACCCAATTTAAGTGTGTACCGCGAGAGCCTAATTGTTATTTACGAGGGCTAGGTGGCAATAATTCATTTGCGCGGTGGTGAGCGCCCATGGGCGGACAGCGATACTACTATCATTATACCATGTATACATATTTGTGTATAGTACCAAACACACTGGGAGACTCACGTCGTCTACTAATAGAAATTTTAACGAACAATCTGACCTTATGCCTCTAATGATCTAGTTAATGAGAAAAGTATAATGTTCTGATTTCGGTATTTAACTGATCGTCTGATGAAAGTTTCTCAACAATACGTGGTGGCCATGAAATAGTGAAGTTTCGAAGTTTTCTTTCCAGAACCGTTTGTTAGGTGCCCTACACGTTTACGTCAATCGCTTCCAAAACTTTAATGTATTTATTTGAAGAGCAGGAAAAATACTTTTATATTAATTTCGAGATCTAGGTGGTTATAGTTACTCATACACTCTTGTCGCCACTGTTGTTGTCCTGTTCATCTTAGGCCAGGAGGGTTACAGATTGGCATGGCTCTAACGTGACGTAACTTCGATAACTATTGGAATCGCTCGGGAATAGTATACATATTGAAAATATCGAGGTGCACCAGCTTGAAAAGGTGTGCCCTTTGCATAAACAACGAAAAAGTGAAACAATTGCGAAAACTGAGCTTTTCCCGGAAACAATCGCATATAACTCGGTATGTATACATTTTAGAGAAGAAATGTACATTTATAAATTTGTTCCTTATGAAATTTTCTGTAAGATAGAGTTGGTCCGATATCCGTAGATTTGACATGTTGGCTGAAAATGCTCGAAAGTGCAAAAAAAGCAGGTAAAAAACACGCTCATCTTGAATTATTTATTTAACTATGAAAAAATGACCCATTCACGCCATAAATTTAGAGAAAAGTACTTGAATGCAATGCAAAACGAGAGCCGCAAGGTCGATTAAGATCCGGAAAGTATAGATATAGTGTTTCCCACTCGCAAATCCCGCTTCACAGGCTTATTTATTTAAAAGCCAAAATTTTCAAACTTTCTCAAACCGCTCAAAAAGTTATTAAAAATTGAAAAGGTATTAAGATAGCAATTGTATATGATAGCTTAGGGGTCCAAGAAGGTGTAAAAGTGTGGGCGCAAAAAATATTCATAATTTTGAGCCTGGCACCAAATTAAAAAAAACGCCTTTTTTCAGGTAGCTTAATTAACAATTGCATTGTGCAAAGACTGTCAGTCCGATCTTAATCGACCTTGCGGCTCTTATTTTTTATTGCAGTCAAGAACTTTTCTCTAAATTTATGACGTGAATGGGTCATTTTTTCGTTGTTAAATAAATAATTTAAAATTACCTTTTTTTACCTGGTTTTTTTGAACTTTAGAGCATTTTCAGCGAACATTTCAAATCTACGGATATCGGACCAACTCTACCTTATCGAAAATTTCATAGGGAACAAATTTGTAAGCATTCACTTTTTCTGTAAAGTGCATACTCACCGAGTTATATGCGATTGTTTCCGGGGAAAAACACAATTTTTGCATTTTTTTCCCTTGTTTATGCAAATTGTACACCTTTGCAAGCTGGTGCACCTCGATATTTTCAATAGGTATACCATTCCCGAGCGATTCTAATAGTTATCTAAGTTACGTCACGTTAGAGCCATATTTGAAAGATTTCATCATAATTCTCCTGGCCTATATGCGAAGTTCAGCAATTGCTGGTTTTCCTTTTCCTCCGTGAGTTGGTTTCTTCGTTATGTCCTGGTGGTCTTCTTCTTGTGAATTCCTCTTCTGCGTATGTCGTCTTCGGTTAGTCCTTCTTCCTCGCCGTCTTGGGTCTCTTCATTTTTAATGGTACGTCTTCGGCTCTTGTCACCCTTCTAAAACTTAACTTACATAACTTCGTAGCGTTTAAGTGGCGAAAGTGCTTGGCACTATTGAGCACTTTTGAATTTTCCGTTATTCGGCGTCTTTTAGGACGCTGCTTCTTTGGTTGTTCAGTACCTTAGTCGATTTGGGGTTTGTAGTATATATATAATAAAGAATAATAGCGAAAAATGTTTTTATGACTTAGGAAATGTTAGTAAAAGCTAAAGTTATAAACGAAAATGAATAATTAAGTAATTAGGAAGACATATACATATAAGAAATCGAATTTTTGACTCGTCTAATGAAATCCAGGATGAATAAGAAAATGCCGATTTACAAACATTTCGTCCTAATGCCTCACTTAGGCCTACTTTTTCTGAAGCAATGCGGAAAAACGTTAATTCAACAGTTGTATTATTAGTTCAGTCACAGGACTGAAACACTTCGAATATAGGAATTAAAAAGATATAAAATCCAAGAATCTTCCAGACGTCTAGTCAACACCAAGGTTATGTATACAGAATTAAACCAAACGGTTTACTTATTAAATGCACTGATTCAGATTCATTGTTTTTTCTTTCGTTACCTAAGCTATTAAATATGATGCATGCATAACGATAGGCATTATGATACATCGAGTGAATCACTCTACAGTAGAAAATCCTGACTTCCTCTAAAACATTATTGAGGACAATATCCTGTCATGTTTTTCCGATGACTTTAGGTTATTGTGAAACCAAAGTACAAAGACTTATATTCTGTTGTGGTTGAAGTTATTTCCAAAGTGAATTATGAAGTTATGAAAGTTCCTTTTATGGAGGTTGAAAATCATGTTACAAAAAAATACACGTCAAGATCTTTAACTGTTATGCTTACTGCAAGGTAGGGTTACCTTAAAACGACCGCCAGCAAAACTCGATTGCGTGTTAACACTATTTCGGACCCCATGAAAAAAAAAAAAACAGCAGAGCAGAGACTCCTAGTTGTTTTAATTGTATTGAACTTAATTAAAAATCCATAAATAAGGTATTTACTAACTATCCAGCCCATAGTCACATGTATGCTTCTTTTAATAATAAGTTAGCTAATTTCATATAAAGAATTAACTGTGGAGAGATCACCAACTATAAGCATTAAAATTGATTACATGATTTGTAGATCCTTGTTTAAGCATTTTTATAAGCTTCCTGATATGATCCAAGTAGACAATTTTGACATTGTGGGTGTAACAGAAACTTGGCTATTTAAAAGCATTCCAAGCAACGCTATTTCTGTTAATATCTGTAACATATTACGCTGTGACAGGGAAGGTAAAATAGGTCGAGGAACAGGCATATATTCCAAATCATGTTTTCAGTTACGATTATTGGTATCGATTTAATTGACGGTGTAGAACACCTCTGGGTGAATCTTAAAAGGAACTAGAATAACTTGGTCATTGGCGTTATCTATAAGTATAGATATATAGGAACTATATGTGGATTAATCTTCTGATAATTCAGTTAATTAATGAATAAATTCTTATGGTCCCAAACAGCTAATAGGGAATCTAATAATTAATTTTTACTAATAAATTTAAATGTATTTCTTAAATTACTGACCATCAGGACATTTATGAGAACTTTCTGTATCATGTGTACATGTTTCTTTTAGATTTGCAACTTACAGAGATTTTAAAAACTAAGTTCTACAAAGATTTAAATAACCGCCCATGGCACAAATCCTCTATGAAGGTGATATTGAGGAAAAAATTAGGTTGGTTAACAAGTTCACAGTTGACACTACTGACAAACACGCGCCGTTTAAAACTGTCTATATTACGAAACCTTTTGAGTAGATAAGCAATGTGAGTTGTGGACCATAATGCCATATTATATTTAATGGAGGCCCGATTTTGGACAAAATGGACCACACATCCGACCATTTTCACATTTCTAGACCAAACTCCGATATAATTTTTATTGGAAGATTTGTACTCGGTACAAAGTGGACCATAAAATGGCCGCCGGAGGGGTCATGTTCAATGAAACACCCCCTCCACGAGGAAGTAGTACACTTATACTCTATCAAAAAAATTGTGAGAGATTCCGCTATAACACAATATAAGCTTACTACACCTTTTAATGGTTATCGATTATATCAAAATGTATATAACTATACAAACAGGCGCGGTACGTAGAGAAAAAGTATACTACTTAAATACTCCATTCTATAGAAGGGAATCAAATTTGGCATGCAATTTGGAAAATGACTTTCAAAGAAAGCTCTCACTTAGAAAGCTCACAATTTAAAAAAATATGTTATTACTATAAAAGACAACCGAGTCATGTTAATTAGTTTAAAAAAATCATTTTTAAAAGATCTCTTATGAATTTCAAATGAAATCCAGAACTTCAAAATGGCGTTTTTTTGTTTCTTAATTTGTACAAAGAAAGTCGTGGTGAATTAAAAAAAAGAGGAAAGCGAACTTCGTTCAGAACGGTCGTAGAGTATCTTTTTTTTAATTTAAATTCTACTAATAATACCACCTTTTTTAAATAGAAACGTTGTAATTCTATGTTAACACAACAGTTATCCTGTTTATTTATATGCTGAAAAAATACTTCAGTCTTGCCATAAACTAAAATGCCATTGTTTAATAGAAATTTTGGGCTATTTGGAAATATAAAGTGGCAGGTGTCTATGCTTTAGAATTATGTTAATTTATTATTTTGTGATTACAGTTATTCCAGAATTAAGGGGCCTGTGATAATTAAATTGAATTTTGTAAAAATTTGTCAGTGAATCGCATTGAAAGTTTTATCGCATTTTGTGCACCACAACAGCTTACTTTTTACGCAATATCAAAGATGTACAACTATTTTTGCAGAAGTTATGAACAATTTAAATCAAATCCATTTTATGACTCATTTAAGGTGTTATTAAGCAACAAATGCACGAAATAACTTCTACGGCTTCTTCCCATTTTTAGTATTTTAAAACTCCTACAAGATAAGTGTGTTAGTTTTTTTTTTCATCGGGCATAACTATCTTACTGATAGGCAAAAATTCATGCAATCATGCAATTTTTTGTCTGTAAATAAAAAAATTCAAAATTGTTTTGCTTATATCATAGGACTTCTCCAAATTTAGGAGAAGCCTTAAATAATTTTCCCCGTTTAATCCAGTTGGCAAAAAAATGTTCTTGTTATTCCTATTGTTCCTACCCACACCTTTATTTTAAATTCATGTCGAAAGCTTGCATTTCTAATTGCATGCAGACGTGTGGCAGAATAAAATTGTTGGAGTCGAGATGCGTCCTTTCTTTTTAAAACCTTTCACATATATCCACATTCACAAATTTCTCCATGTGTGTAGAAATTTCATTGGCAGTATATAAAACCCTTACCCCTTATGTCAATCCGTAGAACCAGGGTTCATTTCCAGGGTACATTTCCAAATTAATTACTCTTTAACGCTTCGTTAATTCCTCCGCTCTCCCCGAATACCCTTTAACGTTTTTTCATTCAGATAATCACTTTCGCGTGGCTGACTGTTTCCATATTTATACAAATTATTAATCGTCAATTGACGTAATCGACAACATGTCACGATATTTTCGGCGTTGAGCGAAAAAAAAGTGTTAAACGCTTTTACGCCGATGGTCACGGGATCACGCGGGGAAAAGGAAAGGGGAAAGGGGCGCTCGGGGGGCCCGCTGCACGCAACGCGTCCATTAATATCGTTTGGATGCGTCTGGGATATGTTGCGATCGCAGAATCTGTTCCAGAAATATTGCAGGGTCACCAAATATTTAGTATGAAAGTTTCCAGAAAAATAAAAGATAACGTTTTAGAGTTTCGAAAGTTTCCATGAACCTGGATGAAATTTCGAAAAAATAATAGTTTGTGGAAATCCGGATAAAGTTTCTAAGTATTGGTTATGTCTGCGGGAATTGGCCAAAATTCCTACATGAACTAATCCTGAGTTCTATGAACCTAGGTGGTTCCTATAAGATAATTGTTACTGGAAACCAAAATAGAGTATTCATGAATCTACTATTAATTTCAGAACTTCCCAGTAAAAAAAAATCAACAGGAGCTTTAATGAACCTGGATGAGGTTTCCATAAACCTCCAAGGCTACATAATGGAACTTCTGGGAAACCGGGATAACATTTTATTGATTTCGCAAAAAATTTTGAGGAAATGGGTAAAGTTTCTAAACGATTAATTCAAATTTTCCATTAACCTGGATGGTTCCTATAAAATATGAGTTTCTGGAAACTGAGATAAAGTACTCATAAACTGGAAAATATTTTCAGGAAATGATTACAGCTTCAAAAACACCAACAGAAGTTTCCATGAACCTGGAAAACCTTCCTATAAAATAATTTCTGGAAATCGGGGACGGTTTTTATAAACTTATTAAGATTTTTTTGGTTTGCTGTCCAGCGTAGTAGCTGAAGGTTAAAATTAAATTGCTCAATCCACAAGGGTAACGGATTGACATTTAAATTGACATTTAAATTTTTGTTTAATTTACGAAAGAGTATATTTCATTTTACTGTTAATTCTAAATTAAACTTATTGTACAACATATTGTACATGGAAAAATAAGTACCTATCTATCTTTGATCGCCGCTCTCCGCTGTAGCTGTAGGTACTATATGTACTGTATATTACATATGTAATGCATGTTCACTATAAACGTGAGGGGTTGAAACGAATGGAAGCAGAAAGAGAAAAAAAAAGAAAAAAATATATAGGTATACAGCGTATAAGCATAGTACATAATGCTTTGTTACGTTGTTTTTTTTTTCTTTACGGTGGCGCGATTCTTTCGTTGACTGGCACCGCCAAAACCTCCCAAAAGAAGCGTAGCTTCAAAAATGTGATAATCAAGTAAAAATGAGATCCAATTGGTGAGTCACACAAATATTAACAATTTCGGGTTTGTTAAGACAATTTACAAAACATTTTGTCAATGACAGACAAATAACGCACACGCCAATAGTTTGGTATTATTTTGACGTTTTAATTTTTAATATATAGAATATATAGAACAAGTTTTATATATAGAACAATGCCACGTGTTAGCGGACGAGGAGTAAATATTGGTCGACGTACTCGGATTATGATTTTCTCATAGTATTTGTTTTATTATTGCAATCAATTATGACACCCAAACAAAAAGCCTCCCATCGGGCAGGACAACTTCTGTTAGGTTCGATGGTATTAAATATACATATTTCTATTAAAATATTTTGTATACACCAGACAAATTTGGAAAAAATAAATAAATTTTGGATACAACACGGATCGACTCACGATTTACGGCATTGTGTTTTGGAAATGCATAAAAGTGCATAATTATGTAAAACTTCTTAAAATCACCCAATGAAATTTTTAGAAATTCGTTAGGAGCCGTCAAAATTTAGACATGAAGATGTTAGGGGTCGCTGACTTCGGTAAAAATATATTAGTTACATTTTAAACTTGCTCAAACTGCATTATTTACAATATGTACTTAATGCATGTTTTTTTGAGAAATTTTCGAAAAATGGGTTAAATCGTTTAAAAATTCATATGCACGCATTTTCTGACATGTTGATTGCAAAAAAATAACCTTGGATGTTTTCTATCATGTGATTGAACACATCTACATATACTTATGCAATCTTTGATTGATTGATTTGACTCTACGCAATTTTTTGAAATTCACGGAAAATGACTAGCATTTCACTGAAATGGTGGAATTCAATATATTATGCAATTTCTCTAACAAACTTAATACAAAGAAAACATTCGTGAATGTTACCAATCGTTATGCGATTGTATACCTGCACATTGTCACAGCTACGTGAGGTAGGGGGTTGGTAGCCATACGGGGTACAGCTTACTGTGAATAAAACAAATGATGGAAGCAAAGAAGGAGAAGTTTTATTCTCGTCTGGAGCGGCGATCCTATCAGTCGGGGCACTAAAAAATATACAATTATGAAAAGAGATTTTGAGCACAGTGAATCCTAAAGTCTGAAGCGTGAGAGGCGAAGATGGCGACTTACATAATAGAGGGCTGTTGTCTGGACCTTCGGATTTTCATACTACGTGGTGGGTCAGAGAGCATCTTCGGGGCGGTAGGTTTTCTCGATCTGCCCGCCGGCAGAGTGTCTTCTCTGGTTGGCCACTCTCTGTGACCCCATCTCGTCTCCCGTCTTTCCTCTTTCTATTTATATTCGTATTTGTTTATTGTGTTCTCCATGTTTGTTGCTACAAGGTGTGTCGTTTATTAAAACATTTCCTACCTTGGTAGTGTGCTTCATCAGCGCGTTTATAAAGTTTACACTAATTCGCCTTGGCCGAGCCGTGATCCCGTTACTTTTTGTGTTGAGAATTGTGGAAATTTGGTGGTCGTGACAATATAAGATGCACTTTGGTAAATATTTTGGGTGTATCAAATAATACTTAATATTTCTATACATGTTATACACATCATAATTGTACAGCGCATAGGAGCAGTAAGTGTGAAGTCTTATACCTCTCGCTAGAAGTTAGTGGAAATTTCTTTGATACTACTAACGTATTGGCCGAAGGTTATTAAAACGATAGTTACAGCATATCTTTGTTTTGGGCAATGTGTGAGTCAAAGACTAAAGGCCCATAGGAGATGCACATAACATTTAATTGGTATGTTCATTTTTATGCACAAATCGCGCCATAGTTAAAGTCGATACTGCCATTGAAATTTTAGCCAAATCCAATCAGGAGATTAATCTTCGCAATGGTTCAGTGGTTCCTTACAATATTAGTGTAATATATTTAGTTGTACCCATAGTTATATAAATATAAAATTATTTCGCTGAAATTATGTGAAAAATTGAAAAAGTATTACAAAAAGAAATTGTAATTAAACGTGCCCAGAATCAGAATCAACTGTTTAAATCCTATCGCCAGAGTTGATTCAGATAGTAGTTACGATGAAATTCATTAAAACAACAAAAGTGAAGACGTGGTTTAATTTTGATGTTATTTGACGTTTGTGTGTATACTCTGTGAATTATTGTAATTTTTATCAAATAATTTATAATTTTGGTCCTATGCAAAACAAATTTTAATAGTGAAAAATTTTAATAGTAATTTTTCATAAAAATGAATAAATAATGGAATTTTTTTCAAGGATTAATTGATTTATTTTTATTGTATATCGATTCCTATAGGTTTTCAAAGAATTTCAAGAAAGTGCATATGCAGCTGAATGCAGTCATATAACGATCGAATTTATTCACGAATTGTTTCTTTCTAATCATCATGTTAGAAAAGCTGCGTTATATATTGATATCTATACCATTTTAGTCACTTTCAGTGAAATTCAAAAAAGTGCTTATAAATATATATTAAGTAAAAATATAGCTGTAATTTGAGCAAGTTTACCTCGAAAACTATATGTGGAAACAGATGTTTCCACGGAGGTTACTAATAAGTTATGTTTAATTATGCACTTTCATGCATTTGCATACTTGCGGATGCAATCCTACCAGAGCACCCTATAATCACATGCAGACAAACAGTGATAGTATTTGTTGCTACATGGAACTTGACTTCTATCCTATCATGCTTTTAAACAACTTTAAACTTATCCTTGGATTCTACAAATCTTTGTCAGTCCCACCCTCAGGCATCAAAAACAGACATTTAATTAATTAAAACTGACGGAAAAAATGAAACGAAAAACGAGCTCATACGGAATTTCGTAATCTTGTCCGTCCAGTCTCTCGATTAACATGGGGGGTTGTATTATATTATATCCCACTTTCTCTCTCGGTCACTCGTAATTTGTACTGTTTCCACAGCTCGTAAAACAGAAAACGCCAAAAATAATTAGGGTTGTCTCCTTGGAGATAAATGAGCGGTTCCCCAATCAGAGTGGTTTTTCTGACGGACAGCTGCCCCGCCGCACTAACGGACGCCAGTTGGGCACCGCAGGGACGGTTCCAAATCAGCAGAAAGTTTTTAACAGCAACCGAAATAATAAAGGAAAGATTTCAACAACTCGTGCACTAGTAATTCTGAAAATTCTTCTTTATACTTTCACGGTCGACAAAAAATGTTTCTGAAACTACTGTTAATGTCTTCAGCTAGTATGCTGTATCCATGAGATACTCACGTGGTATGAGATAGCTGCGTGAAATCTGGACACTTTAGCACACGCATGTGCAGAGAAAGACTGAATTGGGTAAACTGACGTTTCTTATTATAATTCATTTAGCTCAAGAGACCTTACAATACGTCATTACTATGGTGAATGAATATACGAAATGCCAAAACAATGACACATATATTTATTAAAACTAATTCTAAAGAATATTTAAGATTAGAGTAGAGTTACTCTAGAGTTCATATCTTCCTTTTGTGTTAATTACAAAGAAAAAATATTTCTTACCATTTTCCCGGATTCGGTCCTGTCCCTTTTCACCATAGTGCAATAACCCTCGCCCAGTTTTATATAAAAAAACAACAGTCTACCACTACAACATGTCACTAGGACTCATACGAGAATGATATACATGTAATTAGCTAATTACTGTTCTTCCTCTCTACCTCTGGTCACTGCCCCGAACTCTCTCGGGAACTGTATTTCACCCGATAAAAAAAACAAAAAAAAGAAAGAACGTTTCATGTAAATTGCAAACAAGGGGAGTTTCTGGTGAATGGGGTCGAGGAGACAATTTGGAAGTGTCGAGTAAATTCGTTGGGTTCGCGAAGGAAATTAGTGCACACGGTTATTACCTTAATTAATACGAGTAAAGATGAAGAGATAGAAAGAGATTTAGTAGCAGTAACGCAGTGAAGGGCTTGTGTTCGAAAAAGATGCCTGGACACAGATGAAATAATTTGTTACCTTATGAAAGATCGGAATGGCTTTAAAATTGAATCTGGTAGGTTTTTGGAGGTCTAAACGTTTCATTTTTATTAGGGTTCGTTGGCAAAATTGCGTTGACAAAGCAAATGAGGGACGTTTACCTCCCCCTCCCCAGTGCCATCTAAACCGCTAGAACAGAAATTCCCCAAACTACTTTATTGGTACAGTTAATCTATTGTCAAACAAATATTGGAAAATAAAAAGAATAATTGTCGGAAAACTAAATTTTTGACAGTAGATTCTGTAAGCTATTCGAATAATAAAACTGGGTTTTGGTCATTTCAGCGGGTTAGAACAACTTTTAGGGGATGGTGCATGGACTGCTGTTAGGGGATTGGATAAAACATAACCCCTACATTTTCGCTGTCATAAGACGTTTGTTTTACTCCCACGAATCCTAGCTTCAATTTTGTTTAACACATTTTTGCTTGAGTGTATATTTATGAGGGTTCAAAAAGAAGGATGAATTTGGGTAAATTCCGTTTTTTCGAAATAAGTCGCAAGGAAAAAATTGCATAATTCTAATTGTAAATCAAAAGTTGAAGATCTCTTCACCCTTAAAAAATGTTGAAATCTTGCATTTTGCAGCTATACTGTATTGCTACTAAATGTAGCGATACTAATTCTCTACATTTATGTCCTTGAGCACAACCCCCCTATTTGTACTTTTTTCATCCTTACGAACAGTTAGATATTCAAAACCAAATTCCCGGGAGACTTCATTTTCTTGCATGACGTCATGGAAATGTTTTGTAGCTTCAACTTTCAGCTACATTTTGCTCATGGTTCAAGAGGCGTTTTGTTGCCATTTAGGAGTGAAAAAGGGGAACAGTATCAAAAAAGTTTTTTCTAATTATTTCGTAGGGATTTATTTAAGTTAGAATAAATGGAAAGTTATAGACCTCTAAAATCTACGTCGATAGGCATGACATCCCCTTTACTGTAACCCTAAAAAAATTATAAAACAAAAACACAATTTACTAACTCGTAGTAGACGGTAGCTTACTAACTCGTAAACCGTTCTTTTGTCAGGTAGTTTTATTGATTATATGTAAATATATTTCTGAGTATAAAATGTGAATTTACATTTTATTGTATACATACTACCCTTCAATTTTGCTGTTTTCAGCCCTTATTCAAAATAAAAAAAATTTTATTGTAGTGAAATTTACATAGATACATTGTTCCATGTAAGTTCCAATGATTTGTTCCAATTTGTTCCGCAGTTTTTAGAAATGAGATTTTTGGAATTAATTTCAAAAATCCAAATTCTAATTCTCTATCTACTCCTCCTGACATTTTTTTATGGGTGAAAAAATTCTTTTAAAGGGAAATGGTACTACAAAAAAAATCAATGCATCTTATTGAGATTTACAACTTTTCATTTGACTTTAAAATCATCCCCTATTTTTACCCACTAAATGGAACTCCCACGCAAAAATGTTACACAAAAATGATGTTAGAATCCCTGGGAGTAAAAAATCTCACGACAGCGAAAGCATGTGGTACGTTTTAGCACCAATCCAGGCATCCTCCCCCTACACTCCATAAAAGTTACCCTAACCCCGCAGAATGACGAAAACTTAGTTTTTGTGTTAGAATGGCCTATGAAATCTACTATCAAAAATTCTAGTTTCCAAAAAAAAACCTTGTTTCTCAAAATACAGTTTAACTGTACCATATCAAACTACATAAATGTATTTTTTTCGGTTTTCTAAAATGTTGCTTCATTTAAAAGTAATGATTTTTCTTACAGTTTGCACGATCACATGGTAAATTTTACCAAACCAAGTTTATTATTTATTATTATTTGTATATTATTTATTAAACCAAATTTAGGATGAAGTACCCACAATTAAGTTCTAAATTGAATAAATTGTAAAACAAAATAATTATAATTTTTAATATCTACTATCGATAATTATGGATAATAATTATCTCCCTCTCTCATAACTCAAAAAGTAGACGTCGTTGGCAAGGGAAAACTTAATTTCTGGCATCAGGGAGATGCCACCTTTCGTGTTGCGGCGGAATTTATAAAATCTCAAAAGGTCCCATTTTTGATGAGATTTTGTATATCAAGTTACATAGAAATCGGTTATTTATAAAGCAGGGTCCATCGCCATACTTTTTTTAGTGACCTGAATAACAATGCAAACAGCATAGATATTGTTACATTTTATAAACGATTTTAATAAAATATTTGCCAGTATGATGTATCCCCACACTACAGCTAATTTTTAAGTTACCAATAAGTTCTCTGATATAAGCTATAGAGCTTTTTTCCCCTATTTGTCATAAATATAACCCGGACTTTAGGCAAATTGCCTTTTTTGCCTTTTCCATCAATTTTCGGCCTTTTTTGCCTTTACTGAAAAAAACTGCCTATATGTGCCTCTTTATTAAATTTCAAGCCTGATTGTATAAATTTAAACTTTAAAACTGCCTATATTTTATTGTTTGGGCAAAATGTAGTAGATAAGCTGTTCTTCAAAGATTGAGGTAAAGCTACTCTCGTTATCCTTATTGTGCTGGTAGTGGCAGGTAGTTATTTATGGTGTTATGGTCTATTGTTACATTTCCTTGGTTGCGAAAGCGGTAGGGTTTAAAATATTTCATATAATGTTCATTATTTGCCATTGGCACTCAGATCGTTTCGCACTGTTGTCATTTAAAAGTATTATAAAAACATCATTTGAAACGTCTTCTAAAATTTCTTCATGGATACGTCATACCCTGAGCTTTCCCTACATGGTGATGGTGTTTTCTGAAAACCCTGTGGAAAACCAGTAAGTATTTTCTTGTTTTACATAATATATATTTAACTGAGGTTAACTTTATAAAGATTATAAATCATTTTGATGATGACCATTTGATGATTTTTTTTATATTTCCAATAACAAAAAGTATTTTATCGATCAATATTGTGAAACTCCCTTTCATGAAAGAAATCGTGCGAGACAAACCTCAAATGACAGTTCCAGTTTCCAGTTAAACATAAGGCAATCGATTTGTCAAATCAAGAAAAAGCAAAGAAGAATTTAAATTAGATTTATGTAGGTTTATGGTTGAATCGAATATTCTTTTATATAAATTAAACAATCCTAGTTTTAAAACGCTCATCGAAAAATGGTGTAAAAAAAGAAAGTACATTAAGAAAAACGAAACTGGACCAATGTTACAATGAAACTACCGACTAGAAATTTGGCTAGGCAAACCCGAAAACGTATCGGGTCCCGATCAGGAAGTGGCCGGGCATGCTCGCCTAGGATTACCTGGCCAGATCCTGGTCAGGACCCGATCAGGTAATGGCGAGGCATGCCCGCCTAGGATTACCTGCCCAGATCCTGATCAGGGCCCGACTAGGCACTGGCGCGGCATGCCCGCCTAGGATTGCCTGGCCAAACCCTGATCAGGACCCGACCAGGCACTGGCGAGGCATGCCAGGGTAGGACTGACACTGGCGAGGCATGCCCGTCTAGCATTACCTGGCCAGATCCTGATCAGGACCCGACCAGGCAATAGCGAGGCATGCCCGCCTAGGATTACCTGGCTAGGACCCGATCAGGCACTGGCGAGGCATGCCCGCCTATGATTACCTGGCCAAATCCTCATCAGGACCAGACCAGGCACTGGCAAGGCAAGCCCGGCTAGCATTACCTGACCATATCCTGATCAGGACCCGACCAGGCACTGGCCAGGCATGCCCGCCCAATCTATCATTACACCCATTATTCATAATATACGTATTAAGAATGTGACAAAATTAAACACTGAGTGTAATTAAATGTGATTAAAGGTAATTAAAACTCTGTTACATTGTGTAAAAATATAAGTAACAAAATATATTTATAATTTTCTGATTTTTTCGAATTTTCTTAATTTCGTGCCGGAATAAAATAATATAAATTAATTTTGTTAATTATTTAGATCATTATCCAATATGCTCGAGAAGACAAAGGGAAAAATGTGTGATAACCGTGCAAGGCGAATTCGCGAACTTACTCACCAACGAGTTAGATTGTTCCTCGAGAGTCAAATTGAATTAGAGGGAAAAAATAGTGAATTTGGCATAACTACATATTTCAGTGTTAGTGGAGTAAATTCTTTGAATGACGATTACCGCGATAGTGACTAAGTAGTGCCGAAAAAGCAGTTGACGTAATATCATAGGACGTACGAATTTGTAAAATTATTTCTATCTTTAATATTTTACTTACGCAGTTGTTGACAAAAAAATTTCGCAGCGTTATTAATTGGACAATACCGACATTTATGATTAGCATAACGATTATTGCTTCCGGATTAACGCTTCAGGTAAAAGCGACCCTTCGTTCGTTATCTATTACTATTCCAACCAGTTTTTATTCAAGTCTTGTGATGTGAAGTTCGCCGGCGGTGGATGGTGCCGATGCATTGTATTTTCTACGACTGTGATTGAGGTAATTCATTTACTAAAACGTGAATATTTGTTAGAAAATAATTATTTCTCAATTTACAGAAGACTCTGACATTTCGAGGTCCCCACTGGATAAAAGCAAACAGGTGAGGGCTTTCTCTTCTACATTAAAAAATCCAAAAGATTAGAATGGGTGCATAAAAAAAATTGGTTTTTGTTGTATTTTAACTTTTTTTGCGATTCTTTGTATTTGTACTGTGTTTTTTAGTATATTATCACTTTATTATTTTATCCTGTATATATCGTTTATATTTCATGTGTTTATATTTGTTTATTTTATTTATTTTATTTATTCATGTATTATTATTCTTTAATATGTTTGTGTTTGTACTGTCTCTTTTGTATGTCGATTTTTGGTGTATTTATTATATTGTGATATCAATAAAATATTGTATAAAATAAATTAAGTTTTCTTGACGTGGACCCGGTCAGGTTTTCCTGGCCGGGATTGCACGTCTAGCGCCCTGTAAGGACTGTAACGCAGATGTCCCGCCGGGTCCTGATCAGGACGACCTGACGTGGACCCGGTCAGGTCCTCCCGATCAGGACCCGGCCGGGCATGCCCGTCTAGCACCCTATAACGCCGGCCCGATCGGGTCCTGGTCAGGATGACCTGATCGGGTCCACGCCAGGAATGCCCGGTCGGGTCCACGTCAGGTCGTCCTGATCAGGACCCGACGGCACATCTGCGTTACAGTCCTTGCCGGGTGCTAGACGAGCAATCCCGCCCGGGTCCTGGTCGGGTACAGGAAATAATTTCTAGTCGGGTATTTAAAAGTTAAGACTTGCATAGAAAGTAAATTCTTATACATAGTCATCGATGAAACAACTAATGCATTCGGTCGCTATATAGCGAATTTATTGGCGTTTTGTCTGAAAATTCTGCAAATGCAACATTTTTAATTGCTGTGAAACAATTAGACAAAACAAACAATGTAACAATTAGCAGATTTATTCAAGAGGGCTTAATAAATAAATTTCTACCGAATGCCGTACCCCGTGATAAAATTGTAGCACTTATCGGTTATCGTGTTATCAATAAAGTCCGAAATTTAGGCAAATTGCCTTAAAATTGCCTTTTTCTGATTATTACTGCCTTTTTGACCCAAAATTTCTGCCGTCATAGGCGCCTTTTTCTTCAATTTTTTTCTACCTATAAATCCGGGCTCTAGTCACAAATAATCCAAAGCTGCAATATTTCCAATAAACCCCAAAAATACGGGTGCCAAGCGTCCACTCTTAGCGGGTTGTATAGCTTTCATGTTATTTAATCGATTTTCATCAATTTTCCTCAAATACTAACAGTTCTTATAAATAGGTAATTACCTCCCCTGTTTCGCTACTGATTTCTGCAATTTAGCCTGATTACTTACCTGAAAAATAAAAATAAAATCATGTAAAAAAATTATTATTCAGATATGAACAAATAATTATACCTAGATTAGAATTTTCCGTAAAAGTTTTCGCGTCGCGAATTTATTTGCTTGAATTACAAGACGGTATATTTAATTCTGGAAATCGTCTATTATGACATTTCCAAACCGAAATTGAAGTAAAATGAAATCAAGTTTACCTGTAATAGTACAGTCACTGAATGTAAAAATAGGCTATAACCTCCGAATTCTCTGAATCTCCATCGAGTTTCATGAAAATTTGGAATCAAGCTTATTTTACCCTTAACTTCAAAAGCGACATGTGCTCAACTTGTACTTCTTGTCATCTATGTCTTATCATGTCAATCCATTTTTCAAACTTCAGAGACCAAACCTCAAACCATCAAACTTTAAGTCGCAAAATCATGAAAAAACTGACTATTGCCTCCCTGAAATATTCAATCGCGCATTAATATTACACTAAAAATTTGTTTACTGCTTATGATATAATTTACTGATTTACTGCAAAATTTTCAACCCTTACAAACTACCCCTTATCTTTTGATCTTCTTTAGCGGCATTAATCATTTCTATAGTGCATTTGTAAATTAAAATCGGTTTTACTGTATATCAAAAATTTATTTATTGATGGTGACATTTCAACCATTAAAATCCACCCCTAATTCTGGATACAACAAGAAATATATTTTTCAGCAGCTTTCATCATTTCAATAATGCATTTATGTATTTTTGTTTTTTAACTGGACCAACTCGTACTGGAAAGTCCTTACTTATGTATAAACCCACATAAAAATACACGTATATATATTTTGTGAGTATTTACCATGTAAATATGATATTAGAGATACTAAATGTATGCTCCTAAATTTTTTTTAAAAATGCGAATGGTTTTTGTACGATAACTCCGTTATTTTTATGTTACTGGGTGTATCCAAAAACCATTTTAAATGAAATTTCAAGAGCTATATAATCATCTACAATGTTCACGTTTTAAAGCCCTTTATTTTGAAAAAGTTAAAGGGTTAAAAGGCTCAGGTCAGATGATCCTCATAATAAATTTTTAAAATCTAACGATGATATCTCGGTTGTTTTTTTATCCTACACAAATAAAAAAAACCAAAAGATTTGTCAAAAAAAAAGTAAACGTTTGTTTTTAGCATCTTTTACGTATATTTGGTAATTTTAGAGTTATTATGAAAATAAGAGACATTATTAGAGAAATATGAAAAATTCTGTTTTTGAAAAATCGTACTTTTCTTCAAAAAAACCGGTCTAAACTTCTTAAGCTCATTACTTCCACTAAAATAATCGTAAGCATCGTAATAATCGCAATAATCGTAATAATCGTAGCAACTATTCAAGGAATACTATAAATTCCAATTTTGGTGTAAATGGCGTAGGTTTAACTTTCATTTTTTAAAAAATTCTAGAGTCCTGTCTAATTTTCGTCATAACTTGCTTAGTTAATGCAAGCTGCTCTATTCTGGGCACATTTAAAAGGCCTCTGCATGTACTTTAAAAAGTATTCCAAGGATATTTTCCGAAAACAGTATCGGTTTCCCGTTGTTTAATTTCGAATGTTTGCGTTCGAGTACTCACAAAGAAACGATACCTTTAAGTAGCTGTCGCTTTAGTTTCAACCTAAAATGGTTTAAAGAAAAACGGTTTTTTTTATTAGCTTTCATTTTAGTAGGAACAATTTTTTTGGGGAAACGTATAGTTTTGTAGTTATGTGTAATGAACAGCTTCAAAACATGCAGTTTTTCATCAGAAATCAACATTCTCAATCGTTAATAACTCAAAAAATATTGACTTATCACAAAATCTTTAAAGAACAAAAGTTGCTTAGAATTAGTCCCTTTATCGATTCAATGGGTTATTTTTGATAAAATAATTTCAGCTTCGAGAAGGCATGGCATCCACCCCCAGGGTAAAAGCGCCAGTCGGTACTTTGTAACTTTTGTTACTTGAGACTAACTACTCAGCAATTTTCAGGCAAATCGATAAAAGTTCAAATAATTTGGAGGAGAAACCCTTTAATGACTGTACTATAAGTATTTACTAGCAGAATGATTGTTTCAAAAATTTAAAGTGAAGATTTTCAAAGGAGTTAAATTTCTTTGAGTATTTGGAATAAAAAAAATTTAAGCAATTCTAAAAATGACGAATTGTGTACAAAAATTAAAATTACTTGCAGGTTTTTTACAAGTAAATTAAAAGTTCAGTGTGAATGCTCCCCTTCTGCAGTAAAATTGAAATTCTGTGAAAAACCTGCGAAGTTCAGGAGATATTTCGCAACTCCTCAATATTAAGAAATTACACACATTGAGTTTCAATTTTTTCGCACCTTAACCCAGTTCGATCCGTACCGACTTTTTCCGCAATTTTCGCAATTCCAATCTCGCGCCCACTCTCCGTAATGATGGCGCATGCACTTTCATTACTTCGTTAGCGATCCTTGGATGGATTTCGCCACTCTCCTCGCTCGACCCCTAAGGCGGGATAATTACAAATTACAAATCACAAGCGTTTTCAAATACTCACACACATTATACTTTAGCAACCATGCACAGAACGGAGAGTTCACATTTGATAAGTTCATTCGTCGCTAGTGAATCGTAGCAATTGGGTGAAAGGAATCGAAGGTGTAATTATTGTTACGTATCTGATGGCTCGTAATATGAATTTTAGGCGAGATGAAGACATTTCTAATAAGGTTCAAACCATAACTGTGTTTTCTAGACTATTTATTGTCAGATCGCAGAGTTTTGTTAAGTGGTATACAATTATTTAACAATATTAGCTATATTGTAAGTATGCTATTAAACTACTAATAAAACTAAACTAGAATTGCTCGGAATTAATAGCAATAATATTTACCGTTTTACCCGTGCGACCCTTAGAAAGTCATACAATAAAACTGCTTTCATTGTTATTATTATGTTCACAATTGATTGTGTTTTGTTACTTATATGTTGAGTTTGAATATTTATTTCTCTTAATAAGTATTTGAATGTTATAAAATACGATTATGAAAGACAAGAGAAATTGTTGATAACTATGAACATCCTAGGTTGAATTTGAGAAATGTTGAGAATTATTTGTAGTAATAAGTAAGTAATCTATTTACAAAAGTAATTCCTAAATTGACAATACTCGCGATTAGGATATGTATTATTCTTATAAAAAGGCGAAATTTATATAAACATTCTTATACATATACGGCAAAATTTTAATAAATCATTGGAGATCTTTAGTGCTTAAATTAAAATTATCCTTTGTATTTGTTGCTCTGGAACTGCTTTCGGCTGCGGATGAACTGCGCATCTTATTTTATAGTAACAAAATGTTAAGAAAGTACGATGAATACAATGGCCATGAACCAGGTCTCAGTCAACGGTTCTTCAAGATAAAATAATTATTCTCGTCAAAAGGGGCAACCTTTAAGTAAGTTGTCACATTGTATTAGTAATTGCTGCAAATAAACTGATTAAAATAACATCTCCCTTTATTTCTACCATATCCCCAAAAGACTACTTACTAAGTTAAGGAGATGTTCAAATACATGCTAATCTGGCAGATTCGGTCATGCTTCGTATACTGTCAAACTATTAATCTAAATCAGAAAACCAGGGAGCAAGGTAAATAAGCATAGTTAAGAAAATGTCGACGACTCGTCTCTTGTCTGATACTTTTTCAAGACATTGACTTAAAGACAAGTGAGCATCGTTATAACAAAGGTTAGGAATAAAAAGGATATAAACACAACATATACATCAAGTATAGACAGAATACAATTAGATATAAAATATTAGGAATTACACACGTTTTGCGTATCACAATGAACAACAAAAAATTCATTACAATAAAAACATCAATAAGAAATCAAAAACAATAATTGTAAATCAACAAAAAATTTTTTGGGGAGGAGGACGCCCTAGAACGACCGACCTTCTCCGAATCCCGGATTATCTAACACATCATATTCCTCTGATTTCCATACTGATTTTCATCTGTTATATTAGTTTTTTCCGCGTCAGACGCTCATTAGTGCACCCTCTCTTCCTTCGCCTTGTCCCTCAATACCCCCTTAATATATCCCGCCACTAGCTCTCAGCTCTCCCTACTTTTGTTCATAATTCCTATTCAAATTTTTCCTGATAGCGTCTTACCCAACCTCCACTTTGCTTTCTAACTTCTTGGCATCCACTTTATAAAACCAAATAGGATATGTTCCGGGTCATCGGTCCCAGGCACCGAGGATTATCACGGGTCATCGATCCCAGGCACCGAGGATTATCACCATTCCCTTCCTGTAAGTTTAACTTTTGAAAGATCCGTGCCCTGTAAAACCAGAATGAGGTAGTAATCTTGCTCACTTCTCTTTCCAACCACCCACGCCATAATATTTATCAGCTATTTTGTCTATTGCCCTTTCTCTTCCTCCTTATCCTAATGGGTCTGCCACGCTCTTGGGGTTCTTTTCCTGGGCATGTTCCTAGACCCATGTAGATCCTCTATCTTTTATCAGTAAGTCCATTGGTGGAATTCCCGCTATGACTTGGATTGCAATCGATGATGGCGACTTGTAGGCGCTCGTTACTCTTAATAGCGCTCCTCGTCGTACTCTGATCAATATGTTACGGTATTTATCCCATTTGAGGACGTTCTTTCAGTGCCAACCAAGTCTCCGATGTTAGAAATAAGACTTTGCAGTGCCCTGAGGAGTTTCTATGCCCTTTGAACCGCTCTTACCACGTGAAGCCTAAACCACAGTCGGTCAATTATGACCCCTACATATTGCATGGTACTTTCATGAGTTATCATTTAGCCTAAGAGATTAAACTCAATATGCACTCTACGTCGGTGGCCTTTCGAGATTATAACTTCCCACTTATCCGAAGCCAACTCCAATTTGTGCTCCCTCATCCAAATTCACACCTTTGTTAACTTTCTTTTGAGGTCTATATCACTGTATCACTGCTCACCTCCGCACCGATGATCCAGCAGCTTTAGATCATCAGCGTAGGGCTCCGTTCTTATTCCACCCTGATGTCTAATTCTCAGCACCCCATCGAAAAGCGCAAGGTTTCCACAGGATTGTTCCCAAGACCGATCCCTGAGGTACCTACGTCGAGCATTCTAAGGAGCGCCGGATGTCCAACATGCTCCGTCTCTCATGAAGGTAACTCTCAAAGATCATCACTAGCTATCACGAAACTTCCCATGCTTTTAACGCTTCAACTGTACCACTTCAAGACGCTATATTGAACGCGTTCTAAATGCTCAGCGTAATGAGGCATACCCACTTGTTGCTAAAAACCCTTGCACACTCGGTGATCTACCTTATTGCCCCAATAGTTGATTTACCTCTACTAATGCCGAATTGGTTGGGGTCCAGCACACCTTCGACTTCATTATCTATTCTGTCCCTTATTATACTTTCATAAATCTTACTGATCACACTCACAAGGCATATGGGCCTGTATGACTAGGCGCTCCCGACGGGTCTTCATGCTTTATGCACCAGAACTACCCTTGCGACTTTAGATTCCTGCGAGAAGATTTGTCTCCGAAGTAGACGATTATATGCTACTAGTAACAAGTTTGGAATCTCATTAAGCAAGAGCTTTATTTGTCGTACTGTGATTGCGTTCACACCGGGGTTATGTGCGATTTCATTTTTTATTACAAGCTTCCAGTTCCCTTCTTATAATCTTGTAGCTCTCCACCAGCCACGTATCCTTAGCACACTAGTCTTCTCCCTCCTGCAAGGATTGCTTTGTTATCGCCCTTCATTTTACTGGAGCTTCAAAAGCGAGAACAGGATTCTTTATATGACTGATAGCTATCCTATAGCCCTCTCCCACAAAACGATATTTAAGTCAACATATCGAGTCCTACGATGTATTGTTTTTGAGGCTCGAATGTCTTTCCTCAAATCTTTTAGCGTTCTTTACTAGTGCTACCAGTTTTTCCTTCACACTCACGTCCGGCGCGTTTCATTCTGGGCGCTTTCCTCTTTCGCTCCTCAATTGTTTCACTCCACAAATAAGGAACATCTCATGTCCTTCCCTGCGCATACCTTTTGGTACAAGCGACATGAATATCTCCCATGTAACCAGTTTAACTCTCTGCTTTATTACAACATATCTTGTTCCCATCCTAATGCAGATACGATGGTGGAGCGTGAACGTGTTTTCTTACTCCAACTCGAATCCCTCCACCATCTTTGTCACGTTCCTTTAAGCTAGGGATGTATCTATGTGTGACATAGCACTTCCTCTCTCAATAGTAGGTTACACATTATTCAGTATTACCATATCGATGTGCGCCACCCACTCTATCACCCACCTATCTCTCTCGTCCGTGATTGGAGCTCCCCAACAAGACCCTCCTCTTATATCTCATCATCTTGTTCATAAGCTCTCCTAGACTTATCTCATATTCTTCTTTAGCGATATTCAGTGAAAGGTATAATGCGATCAGGGTGAAATTTTCCAGTCCCAGGATCTCTTTTCCATCCCCTTTTTAAAAAACCTCACCCTGACCTATGATCCTATTTATAATGAGTATGGCGATGTCTCTTTTACTGTGCGTAAGCCACCTGTCCTCACTGGCTGGACTCATATCGAGCTCAGACACTACCATCACATTTACCCCGTATTTCGACTACGACACCAAACAATTAAAAAAGTAAACAAAATATAATTTCGTCATTTTCAAAAACTGCCAGCTCTAAAATCGAATAAAGTGATTAAACCTAAACAAAAAGTTAGGTGTAATATATTATGGAGAATGTATAATTTAATAATATAATGAGCACTAAAAACAACTTTGCACTTTCACCCAACTTAACGCCGCTGCACCACTTTTATCGTCAGCAAATTCACTTGTTCCTTTATATATTTTATCTAGGCACGCAGAAAGAATCAGATTGGTCACACTAAAACTGTCTGAATAAATATACTATTCTTGTATGAAAACGTTTCAGTGGTTTAGAGCTATTTTGAACCACCCCTTCGCGTTTCGAGGTGCGACGTGCACGTATAATAAAATCGCTTGCTATCAGCTACAACCAAATAAAGAATGATACACACTAAACTATTAATACTACATTTCTTTCGTCTCTGGTATTGCCTTCTATTGGGATGTGGAGTTCTGGAGTTCTGAACTTTCCTACATTCCCTTTCGAAATACTATTTTTAATAGCATTAAATTCTTCGATCAGATTTGTTTGTGTTCAGTAGGCGAAATGTACATAAGCAAACCGTGGAGCAAAACTCGGAGGGTAGAATTCAGCCACGACCGGAAAGCGGCGTATCCGCCCGCGGATCTGGACAGTGTTGTGCAGTGGTGTGTTGCCGCTGTTGCTGTTGATTGCATCGGGGGTCGAGGTAATTTACGTTTTAAGCTGCAACTATCTAGACAGATATTTATAACCTCCCCCTCCTAACCTTTGCTGGCTACTGCACTTTTTTCCTATCGATACGTTCGCCCCACGGGGATATAATTTAGCGGCGCCCCTACGTCCCCTCGGTTTGATTTAGTGCAAGGAAGGGGGTGGGGGGGGGGCGAACAGGGTGCCAATTAGGTCCCGTCCGTTTTCATTATTAGGTTAATTTCAGACAGGGGGTTTAGCAGGAAGATGATCGGAACGAATGGTGGTGTTTCGAGTTTTGCTTTCCCTAAAATAGAGAAAGGCTTGTAATTAAATACGGTAAACTGGAAATTCTAATCTAACTAATTGTTAAATTTATAGAATCTGGATTTAATGTAGCAAACCAAAATGGTTCTAGTAAGTGGTCGCATTTGAATAAAATAGTGCCATTTGCCGTGCCTAAAGTTGTTCAGGAAATTTTATATAATCGAGTCGTTTTTGGATGGCGAAGTTGCCAATAAATTGTCGAACGAGGACGAAAATATCTCTATCCGGTTTTAAGTAGAAGGACAACATAGGATACTCCGCCTCCATACAGCCGCAGACGGTGTCGCGAACTTCTTTCCTCTCTGTTTAAGCAGCCTGTTGAAATGTATAAGAAAGAGGGAAGAACTAAGAAATGGAGGCATGCACATAGGAGGAACAGGACGTGTTTCATGTCTAATCATCTGAAATTCGTTATATTGCATATAACATGATTTTTAAAAAACAATTTGTCATTTGTGGAAAGTTGCATGATAAGTGCAACTAGTACTTAGTGCAAGTAAAACAACTATAAGTAAAGTGTTGAAAAACTTAGATCTCAAATATTGTGTTGACACAGGAAAGCGGACATTAATTTAAAAACCTGATATTGCAGTAATAAGGATATTATTTTGGAGGCATTATATTGAAAATATTTTATCCAGTTATCCATTAGTTGTTGTCTTTTGTGATGAATCCTGGGTTTTCCAGCATGGTACACATATAAAGACTCGGCATGATGCAAATCCCATATCTGTTTTAAAAATGCAGGTAAAAAGTGGCAAAAGATTTATAACTATCCATGCAGGTAATGAAAATGGAATTATATAGGGAGCAAAGCACATATTTTCAACTAAAATTAGAAGTGCCGATTACCATGAAAACATGATTGGAGATCATTATGAAAAATGGTTCATTATAGAAAAAACATGTCGTGTTCCTCTTATGTCAACGCCCCTCGTTTCTCAGTACTTCTCTGTTTCTCATTCTATCGACAGGCTGCTTAAACAGAGATGAAAGAAATTCGAGACACCTGTAAGTCCGGGGTATCAGATTCCACACTAGTTTGAATTGACGAGAGATATTTTCATCCTTGTTCGATATTTCATTGGCAACTTCGCCGTGCGAAAACGACTCGATTATACTTTCTTCCTTTTAAATTTGAAAAAGATAAGTTAATAATAAAGTACTTACTTTTAACGTCAAGAAAGAGGAAATTTTAAGTCTATAAATAGTTTAATCTGGCGTTGGATTACTTTATGGGCAAATTTTTTGTTTCGTAAGTGAAAAGCCTACATTTTTACCTAAATTAAAAAAAAAAAAAGATATTCGACGACACTAGGAGCCAGATATGGTTCTTTAAATTTTAATACCTGCGAATTTATTTATAATAGTTAAGAGGAAATTTCAGCGACGGTTCCATGGTTAATAAATAATTAACTGACAAATTTTAGCAAGTATGTTGCGTGATAAATTTAGGCACCAAGTCCTGGGACTCCACCCACCATCGAACCGACGTGTTAGGTTAGTACCCTACTAATCCTTGTTCCGTGCCAAATGTTACTGCTCTAGGACTCCTGGTGTTCCATGCCACAAGTGTCAAATATAGGTGCCAAGCTAACAGGCCCCCCACCGGAGGCCGGTGGCAGAGCACTGCCTCTACCAGCAAGAGCTACTCCTGTCATGACGCCGCCGCCAACGAATCGGCGTTTGCAAAAGTGAGGTTATGTACGGAATCTTGTCGCCAAACCGGCATAGTATAACTACTAAGCAGGATCGTATTTTAGCTTTACGTAACTAAGTGGTCAATAAAAGTAAAGCTATTTCAAAAATAAATAATTACAGAATATCCTTGCAAAATATGGCTGATTCATAATAGTTTGCAATAATACCTACATCAATTAAACTATATTTGTATGTTTTTTAATGGGGGTTATGGTAAAAAAAGGGGTGTTTTGTTTAATGGCCTCGATAACTATTTTTTGAGTATGTACTCTATGCATGGCATTTTGATCAAATAATTTAATTTTAATTATATTACCTGTAACGTTTAATTAGGACTAGATTTTGGAATCTTAGAATCAAATATACTGAGTTGAATAAGAATAGTTTCATAAGTGAATTTATTCACATTGTATCTTCATGTTACAGGGGTGCCATTTTGCAGTGAATTATTGCATCTATTAACAATTAATTAATAAATAGTAACTAAATACAATTCTGTAATCTACCAAATTACTAACTTTTAGGTACTAAATAGGTTAGTGTGTGAGTTTTGTGACATTGTATTATATTGTCACACAGTTAGCAACATTAGTCCTAAGAATTCCCACAGAATTACAAATTTTGAACAATTGTAGTAATGATAAACGACCTCGAATAGCGTAAGATTTCTAATTTTACGACAAAATATCGGTCGCATTAACTATTTTCACTCTCTGTGACAAATAAGCGAAATCCCCTAAGCTCCTCTGCCGAACCCTTTCCCGGCTTTTCATTAATGGATTTCCCACGTGCTGAGATTTCCGTTCATGTCTCAATAAAATAAAACCCAAGAAATGGGACCGTTTAATTGAGCGTACGTTTAACCATTGGCGTGACGCTCGACCGTTTACGGACGAAGGGGGTTCCGGTTGATTATTGTGATCGTGAATAGATTTTTAAAACGGAGAGATAAAGGTACTCATGAGGTCTGAAATGCTCTTGGGTTGGATTCTGTGAATATAGTGGATGCAAATAGACATTTTAATACAAACAACTATCTGAAAAACTGTAAAAATATGAAGCACCAGCAAGTACAAGGCGGTAAATTTCGATAAATTTGCCTATTTCGTTAATTAATAATTATTTTATTAAACTGTAAATTATCTTCCGATCGCGACACTTAATGACAGAATAATTGTAGGGAACTCTCGAATTCAATTCATCGCCGCATTCGTTCCCCCTCCTGTAATTATTTAGAAATTATATAAATTGGATTATAAAAGCCGGGCCTAATGTAAACATTTACATGCTCTTATTTAAATTCATTTCCATACTTGCACGTTCATCGGGCGATCATTAAGTCACGTGAGTCGGCTGTAAAGCATAGTAGGGCATTTCGGGGATGCGGAAAAGTTTCAATGGGTAACTTTGAAATTCAGTAATGAAATTATCTTTTCGTATAGTGGAACTCACATGCAGATAGAAATCTGGAAATCTGAGAATTTTTTTTAATGATATTTTTTTAGAATCTAGAAGCGTTCTTGTCTTGATTTCAAATACTAGAAAGTCTAAATAAAGCCGAAAAAAATCTAGAAATTAATTTAACGCACTGAAAGATTTAAATATTAGGATTTTAAAATTGTGGTAGTATGAAACAGATTACATAGTATGTTATTATTAAAATAGTATTAGTTGATTACGTGAATTATTATCTTAGATCAAAATATCACTGCAAGGGGACAAGAGATATGATGTAGAAGGGTACAAAGATGATATTGTTTTATACTCGTGAAATGTTCGTGTAATACAAAAATACAATGTTAACCTAAGTCCATTGTAACACACTGATTTTCAAGCGAGAGAAGATTGGAAACATCACTGCATTTAATACAGGATAATTTATATTAACTAAGATATTCTGCCATTTGTTTATTGATACCATAAATCGTAAATACTACGTAAGTTTAACAAGGGAAAGTCGTTGATCTGGAAGAAAAAATCAAAATGAACAACTCTGGTTCCCTGTCAATTTTCCATCTAATGCTTAATTTACCAGACAATTTAGAGTTATTAATGCAAGTTAAGCATACGGTCAAATTTATATTAGGAACGATTTTTAAAAAATTAGACCGGCTGTAGTCTATAGATACCACACAACCTTGAGTTACAATGGAAAGCCCGGCAATTTTCAGTTGTTACATCAGGTTGTAACGTTTTTCTTGCCAAAATGCGACACGACGCACTTCCATCGGTCTTTCCCGTCCTTATCTCTGCTCGTATTTCTTAAATAAAAATCCCCCTTATCGACTCGGAATATCCGAAAACCCCTCCAGATCGGGATCTACTCGTTTCTTTCAGTTTTGAGCAAGTTTAAGCTATTAACTTGTCCTGGCACGCAACCCGCCGAGCTATCGACGCAAGCCCTGAATAATAAATCTGAAATATCATTTTTCCCTCTCTTTATATAAAACGTATTCCCTTTTTTTCTCGTACTGGGAAAAAAACTTGATTTATAACTACAAGGAATTGGGAATGAATTACGTTGGTACGATAGAATCTGGCGTAATTGCCCGGCTAACAACTTTAATGCTAATATGGTGAATTTTCAATGGGAATGGATTATTCCGTTTGTGCGGCTTAATCGATATCAACGGTGTTTACTAACGTAGCTAATGGATCGTATTAATTATTAATTTTGTCCAGACGAACTTTGCCAAGTAAACTTGCATTAAATATTACTTGAAATATTAATTCTATGGTATGATCAGTGTTTTCAAGATCCTTGGACCAATCTCGAAGTGCATAACCGCAGTTTCTTCAATTTTAAGTTGTCCTTGAAATGTTTTCTTGGACTGAAATTAAATGCACATTCCGGATTTTTGATTTTATGTAGTTTAGCTTGGAGTATAAAAAATAATTTGAGATTTAACAAAGGTGGTTTTATCAGTTTCAGTTACAGCTTGAATAAATGTACTTTCCGAAGCTTCAAATTGGACCATATTTTAAATAAGTGCTATATGTTAACAGTCCATTCCAAAATTGTTGATGACAAGAATATTACATTTAATTCAAGTACGTAGCGATAAACGAACGCGCAGCATTTCTCATAAAGCAAATATGCAAAATTTTAGAAATATTGTAAATACTTATAACTTGAATAATTAGGTACTATTAAAAAAATTAAGAATGACAATTAATATCGTCATTTTTATCATGCAGTCCATTAACCATTATAATTTATTTCACAGGTATGTATTTATATATACGTAATTAAATAAATATCTATTTACAACTCATTTCTTACAAGGAAAAATATCCAGCCTTGTGATTCAATCTCCCATAATGCTTGTTAATGGGTTTTAAATGAATTTACTGTGATATTGGTATAGACCAGGCAGATCCACAAGCGCTCAAATAAGCAAAATTGGCACTTTTACTACTCTTTAATGATGGAGTGAACAACGAAAGCCCTGTCTTTAGGAATAGGGAAATTTAGTAGAAGTACATGCACACGAACGGATTGTGATATTAAGCCTGAAATATTGACATTTAAGGTTGCAGTCTTGCAATAAGTTGGTATATTATAAATATAAATGTAAACTATAAAATATATAAATATAAATTATATATATATTTAAATATTGACTACCTTATGGTAGAGATACAATATACCTTTATCTGGTACCAGATAGAATGTAGATGGTACCAATCATTTTACTTCTTTGAAAAACAACTTGTTATAATGATATCAACATTATCGTTATCCTACCAGAAATAGTTCTATATCCCTTCACACCGTCCCATATCCGCATATATAACATATATGTAGATAAATAATATAAATTGACAAATATTCAGAAAACCTTCAATTGATTTGAGAAGTGCTTATTTACTTATACTGTGTGTCTATTGAAGTGTGATAAAGTGCATTTTGCGGCGATTTATCTGCCGATTAAGACCATTACAGTGAATATGCATGACATGCATTGGTTCATAATCCTCCAAACATTACTGTTCGAGATATTATTGCAACCTGTTCAAAGATCACAAGGGTTGGGGAAGCAACAATTTACCGTTTGCTGAAACAAAGGAAAAGCCAAGAGAGGAGTGTCCAGCCAAAAAAACATACCCGAAGAATTGATTAATTGATTTTAATTAAAAAACAGTACTCGAAAGCGTCGTATCTCTTTTATATGCTATACATTACATTACAAATAGCTGTAATAATTGATCTCGCCGCCAGAGCAAAATCACTTAAAGTTTACTGTCTTGACATGAATTACATTATTATGTTCAAGGGTTTGTTCAACTTCAACTATTATTTATAATATTTGTGTAAGATTGTCTGAAAATGCGGAGTTGTTGGGTTAATTCTTGTAAAAACAATGGACAAAACAACAACGTTTAAAGTTCGTGAAGCGGATCAACTTAAAAATCCAAGTAATTTACGGATTTGTGAGGTAAATTCAAGTGGTATAGCCCTTCTTTGAAAAGGCTGCACTGAAATACAGTACTTAAAGACAGTTTAAACTCATTATTTTTAGTCACGTTTTTCACATTGCAAATGGATCGTCAACAAAAAAGATATGTCTTGAAATGTACAGCTTATCTGGATGTGTAATCATAGGAACAAGTTTGTTGCTACTATAAAATTTTCATGTATTGTTGTGAAATGAAAATCATATTATTTATTATTGTCTGCCTAGAAGCCTATCATAAACATCGATAAAAATATATGTAATCCTCATTTATCTTAAAAATGATAAATGAGGAATAAAAAATTTGAGACATGAATTTCTTTTTAAAAACTGGAATTGAAACATTGCTTACACAGGATCAGTTGCTGTTTTTGGAATATAGAAGCATTAAAGGGTTTTCTTACGATTTCTTACGATTTCAAAAACTGATGGTACTTTTGTACCAGTGTACCAGATATCATGCACTGGTATCTATATTTTGTGGTTACTGCTCACTTCGGAAGCAAAATTATTTAATGATTTTACAGGGAATTCTGTTAATCCGCACGTCCTAAAAGAAGGAATACAGGACACAATTAGGTTATGCGCCAAAGTAGACATAACTGTTGATAATATTACTTCAAATGTAGGTCCTGTAAATAAGAATCTCTGGAAGCTTGTCAACATTGGTGCTAACAGAGATTCTGTAGTTCGTATTCATATTATGCATCTTTGTTCGGAAATGGAACAATTACACTATATTTTGCAGAATCCCCGTCATGACCATCATATTTTTATAATTGTGGTAAAAATACAGTAGAAAAATATTCATTACCTTATCCCATAGTTTTAGTACATGTCATTGAGGAACTTTATTATTTTGACAATCAGCATGATCTAAAGTTGGCATCACATTTAAATACGAAAGTATTAAATCCTACCAATTGTTACGGTTTCAGTTTTCCGTTTCGATTTCCATTTCGATCTGAACTTCGTAGGTTTTATATATCACTAAGTAAAGAAAATCCTTAATAACTCTGGTTGCACTGATCTGATTCTAATCAAATTTATACAGCAGTTAGATACTAAATCAATAAATAATTCTGGAAAGATTGAACTAGGAGCGATTAAGGGTTGAAGAGTAATCGCGATGAGGGATTTTCGGCAAGACACGGTCACATTCTAATGCCTTAATTGTGGTCAACATGACGAGTAATACGGAGAAAAACCACACGCGCGATGGGAGAGATGAAATCGTAACAGGCAAGAGGGAGTGAGGAAAAGTGAAAGTGGTCAGGTAAACTACTTAGACGAAAAATGAAAAACGGGATTCGCGAAGTGTGCCTTGAGAGAGACAGTCGACTTATGCCAAATAGCTAGAGGGGAATTTCGACAGAAAATTGAATGGGGAGTCAGCTTAGGGGTGTAAAAATCGAATGAAACAAAGGTAATGAGGTATCCCAAAATTGGAGAGGAGACCTTTTATTGTACCTGAGCTGAGTACGTATACGTTCCCCGGAGGATCGGTGAGCTGATACCCGTACAGCTTTCTTGAACGACAATCTCCTCGAGGCTGTGAACTACGTCGCCTAGCGAAAAGGCGAACACCCTGTGTAATACATAACTTAGCGTGGGCTTTCTTGAGGCCTTAAGGTACGTTTTTTGATTATCTTGTCGACAAGTATAAACAAAGTTTAAGCGTTAGTTGTTTAATTATGCTGTGACTTCAGTATGTAAATTTAATATTTGTTCATTCTCATTTTGATGATTTCTAGTTAAGATTTTATTCTGTCTGCAGATATAATTAACATCTGTTCAGTCGTATTCGTATAATGTCTGATTTTGTTTAAATTTTTCATGGTGGTTTACCATAAATGTTACCCTCAATTTTTCAAAGAATTAAGTCAAACCAGCTAGTAAGAGCTACTGAGAAATTTAAACCCTGAACTGGTCGAGTAGGAGAAAATAATAATGTAGTTTCCAGTTCAGATGATCTTTAATACCCCAATAAATACTATTTCATAATACAAATAGATAAATCTTAACTAAAGCCGAGAAGTTCAAACTAAGAAATGAATCTTAAGTAAATCCCCAAGGTTCACATAAATAAATAAAACTTAATCCCCCAAAGTTCACATACATAAGGTAATCTTAACGTATTCTTCAAAGACAAACGACTAAAATTATCATAACTAATTCCTCTGTGTTCAAATAAATCAATACATCTTAATAGCAATTGTTTTGACTTGTCGATAAGAAAGTAAATGGCGCATACTTTGTTATTCACGGTCACTTAGATGGCAAACGCTCACCATTACAGAAAGATGGCCCTTCTAAGCGCCAGGTCGAGTATGTACGACTGGCTGAATCGGTCCGATGACATTCTTTAGGACGGGGAAGGCCCAAAGTTGTTCATCACTTATACGGAAATCTGCACACAACGAAACAAAGAGGCCTTCTGATTCAAGAGGACATAATCACTTCCCTTGCTTCTAGATACGGAAATATTCCCCTATCTCTTGTGGGGCATTCCATGCCAACTGAGCAGTCGATCCCACGTCACCCTCTCGGATTAAGCTCATAATTGGTACATCGATTAGTACCATTAAAAAAAGCATGTTCCTAAATTTTCAGTTCAAATCGTCACTCCCAGCGCCCTGGGGCTCATTTTTAAGTTTTCAGGCATTTTTTGACCTCTAAGTGCCCGAAATCGGTTTTTGGCGTACTAATAAGGTATTTTGACGTGAAAAATGATCAAAAGTACATAGGAGATTCCAAATTTCCCGTAGAACACGATTCCGTAGTCCGTTTGTCGATATCTAGCAAGGGGAGCTCAGAAAACGCGGAAAACTGCTTTTCTTTCAAAAATCGAATTGTTTCAAGACGTACGCTTCAAATCGTCTCAAAATTTAGGAAAAGACTCTTTGATAGTTGGTGTTTCGAATGTCTATACGCGGGCAGTGATCATTATATATAAAAAAAAAGTTACACGCGTTTTACGCATTTTAGAGGGAATTTTCCGTGATTTTTTTCATTATAATCCATGCATTGGCTCTATTCAGTTGGGCATTAGTTGGATTTTTTTCTCTCAGAAGGTGTTTTCTTTCTTTCTCAGTCCTTACAAACACAGAAATTTCTCTCAGTGGGTTAGAAAAGGAAAAAATTATTATTTATCCATGAATTTTTCGTAATTTTTTTGATTTTTGATGAAATTTACATTTTTTTATATATTTAAAATATATATATATAATATAGAATTCGGTCTTCCTTCATAAATAATGAAAGAAACCTGGAAAAATGTGACTTTGATCAAAAATCAAAAATTCAAGAAAAATTCATGAATAAATGATTTTTTTTGCTTTTTTAACTCACTGAGAGGAATTTCTGTGTTTGTAAAGACTAAGAAAGAAGGAAACCACCTTCAGAGAGAAAAAAATCCAACTAATATCCAACTGAATAGGGCCAATGCATGGATTATAATGAAAAAAATCACCGAAAATCCCCTCTAAAATGCGTAAAACGGGTGTAACTTTTTTTTTATATATAATGATCACTGCCCGCGTATAGACATTCGAAAGAACAACTATCAAAGAGTCTTTTCCTAAATTCTGAGACGATTTGAAGAGTACGTCTTGAAGCAATTCGATTTTTTAAAAAAAAGCAGTTTTTCGCGTTTTCTGAGCTCCCCTTGCTAGATATCGACAAACGGACTACGGGATCGTGTTCTACGGGAAATTTGGCATCTCCTATCTACTTTTGGTCATTTTTCACGTCAAAATACCTTGTTAGTACGCCAAAAACCGATCTCGGGCACTTAGAGGTCAAAAAATGCCTGAAAACTTAAAAATGAGCCCCAGGGCGCTGCGAGTGACCATTTGAGTTGAAAATTTAGGAACATGCTTTTTTCAATGGTACTAATCGATGTACCAATTTTGAGCCAAATCCGAGAGCGTGACGTGGGATCGACTGCTCATTTGGCATGGAATGCCCCTTGTCTCTTGTGATTTTACAGATTACCAGATCAAGTTATATCTCTTCAAACTCAAAGCCCCATCATGAGTGAATCGTTATACCTACCTTTCTTTCCACTTCTCTCGCTACTGCCAACCAAAACCCTAATTCAGGACTGCAACGTTTCCTATCTCTTAACTAACCAATGAGCTTTCTCTTTCTTCATTCCCTTCGAGAGGATCGCCATTTGCGTACAGCCGCCTAAGCCTCTGTCCGTCTGTCTGTCTGTCTGTCTCTCTTTCTCTCTCTCTTTCTCTCCTGAGGTAAAAAAAATCAGCTGGGCTATTAGATTCATTCAAAAATAAAAAAAAATTAAAGATCCCGCCTGGGTTATTTATAAAACTGGAAATTCGCGTTGTAGTTTAAAAAATCTAAACCTCCTCAACTCTGGAACTAAAAATCACAATCGTACAAAATAAAATTCGCATTAATCACCGACGTACAACCGCTCAAATTCCAATCACGATTCGTCTCTTCCCGATTAAGAAAATCTCAAAACAGATCACAAATCCTCTAAGAAGCTGCTCTAACCACCACCAAAATCATCTGCCCCGCTCCTATTTAGCCTCGAGATTTCCTACAAACTCTCATTAACAACATCCTGTCCTCCTGCGAAATACGCCAGAAAGGGCGAAACGGACAGACGGTCAGACAGACGTTGGGACGAAGAGGGAGAGAGGAGCTGACTAATAAACTACCCGCCGTGGAAGAGATAAATGGAACGTGAAACGAAGAAGAGGAATAATATACCCTTCGGGCGTGGTGGCGCGGCGATGAGAATACAACAGCTGGCCCATCCAGGTGAAAATAATGAAATCAACGAGGCGAAACAATGCTATACAACGAAAGAGACAGACAGAGAGAGAAAGTGAATTCTCACCCCAGAAATTCGGTCATTTACTTCTCCTCCGTCGGTGTAATGTATGTGTGTGGGACGTTATTAGCTATTCCGAAAAATCCTGGCCCTTGAATGGCTAATGGGGGCGCACGCTAGTCGCCTTTCCCATTGATTTCGGAAGCCGATAACGGCCCCTTGGATGATTTTTAATTAAGAAAAGTTACCTGAACTATACGTCGAGAAACAGCTCGTGTCTAGCTACAAAAAATTTCTTTATTATCAAATTTCTACTGCATAACCAAGCAGATTCATTTTACATTTAATTAACGCCTGTCGAACCTAGGTGCGGCGAAACGTATAAGGGATGTTATTGAATGAAAGAATATTAGAAGAATCCATAGAAGGTGATTTCAAATCTGAACGCATAAAGGTTGACGTTGGTTCAAATAAAAAAATTCTATAAACGCGTACATATACGATGAATATGGAGCGAGAATATTTCTAAAAGAAATCGATAGAAACACGCTTTCATTAGCTTGAACTTTATGGGTATACCTGACTGAATCTTTCAACGTAATTTTCGTCCTCTTCACGACGTCTGATTAATTGGAAAGCTACGGCCCTTGGAAGGGCAATCCTTCTCTATCAGTGTGCGTTTGCAACATAAGTGCTAGGGAAAAATTAAGGTATGTGCAACGTATTTTTTAGTCGACAAGTCTATGCAATTACAGTTAAGAACTACTATGTGTTTGAACTTTAGAGAATTACTTAATATTTAATAATTTGTTTGAATTTTGAGGCACAATGAAAGATCTCCCCTCAAATTTTAGTATACCTCATTACCTTTCTTGCTTTTGACTTTCACACCTTTCAAATTTTAACTAAACTTTCCCTCTAACTATTGGCCTATGCGACCCTCTCGAGAGGACCACTTGACCTCGCATGGCAGAAGAACCGAATCACCCTTTCCATTTCTCGCCTCTCAGTCAACCAACGACCTCCCCCTGTCTTCGTAGTTCCCTTGCCAACAACCTATTCACCTCCCCACCCTAGCGAGCGAGTTCTCTGAGCCGACATATTTACCACAATTCGGACATCAGAATATAATTGTCTTACCACAAATCCCTGTTCGCGTTTACGTTTCAACCCTTAATCGCTCCTAGTTCAAACTTTCCAGAATAATTTATTAGTTTAGTGTCTAGCTGTTGTACAAATTTGACTGAAATCAATTCAGTGGAACCAGAGTTATTAAGGATTTTCATTAGTCAGTACGTAAACCTTCGAAGTTTAGACTGTGATGGATTCTTTATAACTTCTGGATGACGGGAAACTAAAACCGTAACACTAGCTATTTTTGCGAAAGTTACGAATGATTCATTTTAAGGTTCGTTTGAGGCTTTATTGAGCAACAAATGAAGGTTTTTTTTAGAACTCTCCAAGATTAGCCTTTAATTTTTCCTATCGTGCATAACAATTTTACTTATAGGCAAAAATTCGCTAAATCAGTCATTGTTTACCTTTAATTGTCAATAAATAAAAAATACAAATAAATATTGGCTCACATCCTATGGGTTTTGTCATATAACCATACCCTTTATTCCCTACATAATAAAAGGCCACGGAATGTAAAGTGGGGTGAGGGCGTCCTCGATTTACAAAATGAAGGCCCTGCATTGGTAGAATGGATAGAGAACCTACAAGTTATTTTGTCATCTTTTCATTTTATGTGATACGTTATTGATAATATTTATTTTCTTTGGTTTGTTACAACTTAATTTACATACTTTTCCAACTAACTTTTTCCCATGTACAGTCTGTAAAGGTTAATATTTTAAGCTAAGTATACTAACGCTATACGAAAGATGAATAAATAAATAGGAAAATCTAGATATTTTCTGTAGTCATAGGAGAATATATTTTTTTATATATTCTAGACTGGATATTAAGGCATCTTTGTCTGATTGACGTAAAACGAGGCATTTGTATTTTAGGTTGTTTGTAGCGTTTAAAATTATAAGGAAGTATTTGTGACGTCTGTATACCTTACAGACTTCAGACATTTTTGTGATTTAAAATTTCAGAAGAGTTTGCAGAATATTGGTTCTATATATTTGAAGCTATTAACCTTTCAAATTAAAAACTGAAAAGTTAGGACTTCCCAAAAGTCTTCTATACTTATTTAACCCATTCCGGGTTAAATTAAAATTACGGGCCACTTGAAATTTAAAAAAAATCCGCATTAACCGACGGACCGGAAAGGAAGCAGATGTTAATTAAAATTTTTTTTTGGCGCCTGGCAAAATTTTTCATAACACCCCTGTAGTGCGTAGTTACGCCAATGCCCAATTCCCAATTCTTTAATCGTTCGAGAGTTCCAATCATCCTAATAAATTACACGAATGTATCCTTGGAAGAAATCGCATCCATTTCACGACTTTTAATGTCCATACTCTACATGAGTTTTATAATAATTTCCCATCCATCCATGTTTATTACATCGTCTACATTTATTTCCTCCGACATACGAGGTGTTAAGTTCCTCGCTCGGTCCGTAAAGGAAACCGTATATTTGTGAAATGACGCTATTTTAACAAAAATATTCACCCATGGCGTCCATAAATTAAGCTTATGAAACACTCAACTTCAGATTTAGGTAAGATCGAAAGAACGAATGGATTCGAATAAAGTAATTGCATTTTTTTAGGATTAATAAAAGTAATCTGTCTGACAGAAGTGCATGTAGTCGCTTTCGTTTCCATATTGTTGTTAGAGTTCCTCGCACAAAATGGCAGCAAAACGATGCCGTCGCGCCGTACAATTTAGTGTTAGTGGAGCGATTTCGAATTAAAACGTATCGTCATAACTATCATTACATTCGCGCATACATACGTGTGTAATTTTCTACTCGAAATTACACATGGTTCGCTTATAGAATTTTTAAAACTTTACATATACGTACCCACGTATATAGTAAGTAGGTAGGTACGTATACGTACAGTGAAACCATTGTATACCATATGGTTATCGGTGGATTATACAATACAATGCAATACACAATAACTACTAAATTATTCGTTTTACACGTTGGAGGTACGAGTGGAACTACTTTATATCTAGTGCGGAATTAAATATATGTCTATAGCAATATTTATTTATTTTTATTTAATTATTTATTTATTGATATGGAGATACAAACAAATTCCACTAAAGTATCTAAAAAAATATTTTAATTATTCTAATTTTTTTAGTTTTAATTTTAATTTTAATAGTATTTAGAAAGAATGTAATTTGTGTAACACTAAAAAAATTTGTTTAAATAATTTGTCACTAATTAAAATCGACCAAGTGAAACACTATGCCCATTAAAACCATATTCAACCCGTTTGTCGCTATACGCCTTCCCTTGCGTCTCCTCACATTAAAATTCCCCTGTTACTTCTACTTAATTGCTGTATATTAGTGACTACTACTGTCATTTCAATAGATTCAATTACTAATTAATCCAATTACTGATTGAAATTCGACACTTTAAAAATTAAAACAATTAAAATTAAATTTGTCCGCCTATGCACAGACCGATCGCTATATCCACTCACGACTATTAATATACAGATTGATTTATTATTGTGGTGACAATTTCAATTTAATGTTTGATGCAATTAATTAAAGTAATTTAACGCAATTAATCGTTAAGTGTTCCGACTAATAACTAATGTCGCAACCAATTAAATCGGGACTGATTTTGAAAGTTCGTTGAGTGGGGTTAATTTGAAGTTTGGAAATTAAATTAAATAGACAATATAAATGTTCCAGATTTGAAGTAAGTTATTTAAAGATTAAAGAAAGTATCCACCTTTAAAGTTTACTGAATGGTTTACTAATTCCTCTGACTGAAGTGATTACGCCTCATTAGAGTTCCAAATAATCTACTCACGTAATCCGGAATTATCCTCCACTTGCGCCCAGGATACCAGATTACTTCCTCGCCGTTCACGATGCCATTAATTAAGATGAGAATCGTATTATCGATGACAACATCGGAGCGTGCAATATCGATACGACACGAATCGAGTTAAATCGTGAGAATAATCCAATCATAAAATCGAACGAACACGGTACACACTTACCATTCGACATGTCACGCGACGCGGGCCATAAATCTATGACGAATGTCCCCCTGCCGCTGTGATTTCGACTATGGGACACACTTAAACATCGATAATGGGATAATTGGAAGCGGTTGGGTTTTTTTGTTGATTCAAGGCGATTTTAGGGTCGTACGTCTGGGGTGTTCATGCTTGAGCCGTATGAACAAGTGAACTTTGAGAGTTTGGAAATGTTGTCCAAGAAATTTGTATTTACAGGCAATTTTTTCAAATAGGAGAAATGTGTTTGTGATGGACCCCTTTAGGGAATATCATTACTTCCTTTTTAGTTTTGGAGTTATTAATTTTTTTAATATCAAAATCTATATTTTATTCGAAGCTTACTAGAGCTTAGGGTGAATTTTCTACCAATTAATACCCTTCTTAATAACAAAGGCATTTAAAGAAAAATAGTCGAGTGATCCATCATTGTATGTGTCCATGTCGGACCCCTTTAAAATACATGCACAAAAATGTTTAAAGTTTTATTAAACAAAACGTAGGACAGACACATAACAAAACATTAGGTATATTGTTCACAAATAAATGCTTTAGAACGGGAAGTAACCCCGGCACACTCATTGTGGCGTCAAGACTTACATACTTGGCAAAAGATCCACATTTCTCTTACACGTAATTAAGAGTATAATTCATTGCAGTAAAGGCAGTTAGTATGACCTGAGTCCTCTTCTCCTTTCTTCAGAAATTCTTTCAAGGCGAATTCAGTCATTTTTGGAAACAAGCGGCCGTTTATTGCCCTGCTTTGTTGTTTTCTCGTCTTGTTTTCTTTTTCAATTACTGTTCCTTTGAGTCCCTGAATTTCTGCCGTTGAATTCAAATGACCGTTTTTTCCACGTCTTCTTTCTTTCATTAGAGCCAAGGTCTACAGCTTGAGGAAGTGATAAAAATTTTTTCACAGAAATGTCTAGAACCGACGATGAAGACGAGTTTACATGTCTAATATCTGGAATGTCTAATTCCATTTCGTTCTCGAAGAAGTCGTCTGGAGCTTTGGTAATCTGCTTATCCGTTGTTAAAACTGGTGCAAACTCCTAGTCCTCAAAGACATGAGGATTGAAATGATGGATGACGGTCTTCTTAAATGAATTGATTGCAGCTGATGACACTGCAGCACTCTTTAAATAAATTTGATTGAGAAGACCTGCAATTTTAAATTGAGTTACTGCTTATCCCGGGTTTGGACGCAGCCATATTTGTATTTCCTGATCGAAATATCTATGAAGAGGACGGCAGGATTCAACGTCCAATGGTTGAATATGATGAGAACAGTGTACAGGAGAGCAAAACACAATAACACAATTTTCTCTCGCAAACTCCATATTCTTATGACTATTGTGCCAATCTAAGAGTAAAAGAACCTTAATTTCAACAGACGCGTTGGAACACATCATAAAAAACTTTGTTTCCTTGTGTTATTGGTATGCTACCAGCGGTAGCACTAGCCATAAGCTCGTCGTTCATCCTTTGACGAGGATAAATAACAGCAGGATGGACGTAAGTGCCTACGGCATTCATTGCACACACTACGGGGACGTGTTGCACACGCTCTGCACTACTAAATATGCAGTACTAAATACACTAAATAAATAAATAAATAAAATAAATGCACTAAATATGCATGGTTACGTCCTTTTGCAGTGTAAATTTTTTGACGTTTCTTTTGAACGGTAGTTAAAGCTGACTCATCCATGTTATATATATTTTCGAGGAGAAGGTTGTGCAGGTTTGTTAACAGCCTGGGCTCGAGCTAATGGTGTACTTTCTAGATTTAGTAAGGATAACCGTGGATTGCGTATTAGGAATCCCCCAACTCATGTCCAACCTGCTATATTATTCGCAATTAAAACCATGCTTTTTTCCGGCTAGTTCAAAAATCATCCGCCTCAAATCTTTAGACGTTAGTGCAAAAAATCGTGTTTCCATATCAATAATATGCTCTGCAATCTCTTCTTCTATGTTTTTAGAGAAAGTTGTTTTTCGTCGTCTCAAATCAACCTTGGAATTGTCCTTATTAGCAAAACGCCTACATAAAGTTTTGGGACCAATAAATATCTTTGTAGCCAGCTTAAAGCCAATATTGTCGTCTTATATGTTTTGAATAGCTTGTTGCGTGTCATGCTCGTCCTAACATTATGACGAGCAATTTTGTTATATTAATACTTACCAATTTTAACTCATTTACTAATTTTCACTAACACTGATTTTATTTTCTTGGAAGCTTGCAAGCAACTGACTGTAATCTTCAATGAACGATATAATATGGCGGTAGTGTATTATGCAAGGTAAATTTGAAAATACATCTAGTGGTCCATCATTGGCCCGGACCCATCATAGGCAAGTTACCCTATTCTTACTCATATAAAATATACCTATTTGTTATTAACACAATTTGGAATTTAGGAATAATACAAAGATTTAAAAATGTTTGGTAAGAATAACAAATACACTTAATAATTTTATACAATGTAAAATAATAATGTAATAATAAAGATACGATGAATTTATGGGAGGTTAGGGTGGTTGGGTAGCTTATATCTATACACGATTGAGTTTACATTCATTTTACTAATTAGAAATACACAACGAACATTCCCTTACATCCAAAAAATTTATATTGCGTTTCACAGTTTCTACAACATTTATGTAACAAATGCAAAATTATATTTGAACCCAATGAATCACATACCATTATAATAATCACATATCATCAATCAATCAATTATCTTCAATCAAACTTATTAGGTCTGGTTAATAAAATAATATTAATTTTATTCTGATCTAATTTTTTGTTAGGTACACTATTGTATTCAACATTAAAATCTAAACTTACATTTTCTAATGGTTAATCATAAATCGTATCATGTTTTTATAAATCTTCAACCATGTCCTAATTCCCACAGGTTCTTCTGCACATAAATGTGAAGAAAATAATATATTTTTGTGTACTTTTGTTTAATTTCAAGTATATAAGGATGTGATGATCTTATAGATAGGTATTAACTCTTCTTATAAAAATTTCCTGCACCCAGTAAGTTGGATTTAACACTGTCATTTTCAAAATTTGGTCTAAACGTTAAACTAAAACATCTTCTGTTGGTAACTTCATGATAACTTTGAATGTTCTGTCATTCAGCATGGGCAAGCAAGCTATTAATTTGCATGGGAAAATATTTAAGACTTTAAAAATCATATCCTCTCTTCATACTGTATCGTAAGTGGCTGATAGGTCAATGAATGCAGCAGAAGTTTTAAACTTTCTGTGGAATCTCGCCTCAATGTGCGTTGAGAGCGACAGAATTTGATCCACGCAGCTTCGCTTAGTTGTGAAACCTGCTTGTTTGGTGCGTACTACATCAAATATTTTCTCGCGGACTGTTGTAAATGAGCCTTTCTAGAAGGCTTTCTTCGTATGTCACTGATTACAATGCACTAAGTCTATAGCTCTCAAGTGAGTTTGCTGGTTTTCTTGGTTTTAGTATGGTAGTTACCTTTGATTCTTTGAATTCTCCGGGTGTTTTCGGTTTGCATTAGGTCAGTGAAGAATCTAGTCAGCCAGATTTTTGTGTACTTTCCATAGTTTATTAGGCATTCTGGGTATATATTATCGAACCCTGGAGCTTTCCCGACTTGGTGTCTCTGATCGCTGATCTGATCTCTTCGACTGTGAAAAGACCCGAGCACTTAATTTCCATCGTCATTTTCCTTGAGATTTTCAATTCACGTTTTATTGGGTTGTGTGTCCGTTATTTCTTAGCGTTTCAGATGTTACTACTGTGTGAGATGCTATTTTGTTTGCGAAGATATCCGCCTTTTATGTTTGAATGGGAGCACCACTTCCTAATTATCTTAGTAAACTCGGTTTAGCAGCTGGAGGTGTGAACGTGCAGACCTTCCACCGTATCTGCCCATTTTTCTTGCCTTATAGCGTCGAGGCTTTTATTATAAATCAACGTATTACGTTAAAATTAATAACATATCAGTAACATGACCCACGACAATTTACTACTGTTGAGTTTATAATAGCATTTTAAGAAGCAGTGCTTACGATTAAAGTGTCTGCGTAATCTTCAGCAACTTTAATCAATAATCCAGAATTTTCCAAAGATAGTTTTAGTGAGGTGATTAGTTGATTTTTATTGTTATCGTTTGTAATGAATTCCTTTTTTAAAATACTCATTTTTATACATCTATTGCATATGTCAATGTTAATCGCCTTCCCTACGTTAAATTGCTTTCTTCGAATGTGCTTTATTCAATTGGATCGAACTTGATATATTGTAAATATAAGTTATTTCGAATACGGAGATACTAATTTTTACATAACGTTTTTTAGCGCTGTACACTCATCTGGAAGTAATATCTTCCATAGACCAAACAAATGAATATATCCCCAATTAGATATACACTTTCACAAACTCAATTCGTTTTAGATATTAGAAAACGGTATATACCGTTAGTAATATTTTCAATATTGTTAAATAGCAAAAAATATATTAAAATAAATTAATAAATTAAACCACAATTTATAGATTACACTTTATTTGTCACATAAAATGTAATAATCATTATTTTCTGGAAATAACATATTGATTAAAATTTTCGTGACCTATTCCTATGATTGCCAATAAAAATAGATTTTTAGAAATTTAGAAATAGTTTAGAAATTTATTAAATAAAATACACTGTGAATTTAAAAATAATTTTACAAATAATTGTAGATTTATAATGTATTCGAAAAGTATATACAATACAATTTTTATAATCCATTAACAAGTTGCGAAAAAATGTGGTAAATTGTTGAAGTTTGAAGACGCTTGGATTTGAAGGCTTTCCCTCAACTCATTCCGACTAGTTTCTATTCAAGATTCATTTTTGAAGATTTGCCGCAATCCCATTAAAGTGTAAACTTTTTAATATTTATATATGAGAACTTTGGACATTCAACTTTAAAATGTCGCTAGTTAACTTCCTTAATAATTATAAACAAATTAGCTGTGAATTTTTAAAGGAAAGTAACTGCCTCAGATTGTCCTAGGATAACCTTTCAAAGAATTCCTGTAAAAATTGCTCCAGCTTTTCGAATATGAAAAAACAATTTTATCTCCGAGCAATAGAACAAATATTATTCAAAATATTTATAAGTTAAAAAAGATACTATTTTTGAAAAGAGATTTTGATAGAACAACTCATTTTCCTCCAATAAGCACCATAATTAACGTACCTTCATTATTTTCTGACTAATGTCATTGCAAAGAAAGGGCCTCTGGGACATGCAATGTTGAGTTTTTTGAGAAATACCTTCTTTCTTAATGGCAGGCAAATATAAATATACCTAACCTTCTCACGGGAGTAATTCTTGCGGAGTTAGGTTTTGTGAGCGTGTTTAGTTCGTTTTTTAAATTTGCAGCATATTTCAAGAAAAATTCCAAAATATGCACCATTTACAGAAAAAAAAATGATAACGTAGAAACAAAAACTGGAAAACTGAAAAAGTGTTCTTAATTTTCGTCTTGGCTTAAAACTATGTTAAACCTCATTTCAATATTTACTCATTTTTATACAAATATGTGCATTTACAAAAAAAAAAAAAAATGATAACGTAGAAACAAAAACTGGAAAACTGAAAAAATGTTCTTAATTTTCGTCTTTGCTTAAAACTATGTTAAACCTCATTTCAATATTTACTCATTTTTATACAAATATGTGCATTTACAAAAAAAAAAATGATAACGTAGAAACAAAAACTGGAAAACTGAAAAAGTGTTCTTAATTTTCGTCTTTGCTTAAAACTATGTTAAACCTCATTTCAATATTTACTCATTTTTATACAAATATGTGCATTTACAAAAAAAAAATGATAACGTAGAAACAAAAACTGGAAAACTGAAAAAATGTTCTTAATTTTCGTCTTTGCTTAAAACTATGTTAAACCTCATTTCAATATTTACTCATTTTTATACAAGTATGTGCCTTTACTATGATTGCATCCCAACATCTATTTCGACAAGCTACCTTTCTCATTCCCTTTCTTGTCCCACATACCTTATATTTATTTGTTCAGTTTATCAAACAACAGTAACACCATTACCATTCGTATATAAATCACAGATATATTTTTCCGTGCGGGCGTCCGCGCAGCCACGGCGCTCCTCCCGTACCTTGCACAGGTAGCCGCCCGAGGCGATCAAGATAAGATTCTGATTTACTTTTGTCGACGGGAATTTGTCAAAAAATCAATTCCGTTAATTAATTGAACCATCGGGGGTATAACGTTTCCTGCGGGACATCCATTCCTATAGATCAGGCGATAGCCATCGTTTGAATCCACGGAGTGTATATAAATATTTCGTTTTGTGAATAGGGAAGTGACTGATAGGATTGATTTATAGTTTATCCCTATGAAGGACATGAGGGAAGGGGGTCCAAAGTGTCGAAGTGATGTGAGAAATGCTGACAATTTCGATTCTATGTGTTGATTTCATTTGTACGATTATTATTGGATGATTGATTATTGGACAACGAACACAGAAGAGCTGAGGTGTTTAAACCTAAACATTTCAAAGACATTAGATAAAACATATGGAACTTTAACACCGAATAAATACGTAATACCATAGAACAAAACAAAAGTCTGAAAGTGCTGAAACGAAAGTTGAAGACAGGAACGAGAAACATTTACAAGTGAAATAACAAGCAAGTGTACATCAAATACGAACAACACGAGATTCTAAAAATCACCAAAGAGTAATATAGAGCATTGTAGATTCGGGATGATTCCATTCATGCAGTAGAAATTCCAATAATACAGAATCAATGGTCTGAAGAACTTTCAGATACAACTCAGGAGAAAATTGAAGCAGTTATTGAAACACTAAACTCCAGGAAAGGAAGGCATTGTAGGTGAAGTTATAAAACTGGGAGGAAAACGCGCCACATATGCCTTAAAAACTCTTTATAATGACTCTCTCTCTCTCTCTCTCTCTCTCTCTCTCTCTCTCTCTCTCTCTCTCTCTCTCTCTCTCTCTCTCTGTGGAGGAAGTATTTCGGAACACTACAATAATGTCGTCATCATAATCTTGCATGAAAAGAAAGACATAACAGAAATTGGAAACTACCGATCTAGCAGTTATCTCACCTACATAAGCTCTTCATGACAATAATTTCTAATAGCTTGGGACCTAAGCTAGATTTTCGCCAGCCACTAGAGCAATCCACCACAATAACTACCCACAAGTAATAAAATCCTTGATAGAGAAAGTTGTAGAGTACATTGATATTAATGTTTGTAGACTTTGGGAGAGCATTTGACTCAGTCCAGCTTAGCTCCAGGTTAAGGGCGCTCGCTGAGTGTAGTACAGAATATAGGTACACAAAATTTTTTCGGAATATATAATATTTCAACAGTTGGTCAGAATATACCATGGCGACACCAGTAAATTCCCTTGGAGAAAGGTAATAGCTGTTGCAGGGTCCCATGAAGAACAATAATTGGGGAAATATTGGAGTCAACATTAATAGGGAACATTTGAAAAACCTGAGGTCGGCAGACGACATAGTGCTTATTGCGGTTCGAGTAGATCATGCATATCAACTTCTTTAAGACCTCCAAAATCACTGTGTATGATATGACCTTAAAATTAACTTCTCTAAGACCAAATACTTGACCATCATTATATTGGCCAAAAACATTTCAACGTATGGCATGCAAAGAGAACATATATATATATATATATATATATATATATATATATATATATACCGCAAACCTGTAAAGATTTCAACCTGTAAAACCACAAAAAAGAATGAAATGCACCCGGTTCGTTATGTTCATACTGAAGTTACATGGAACCCTTCCATGCCGATTAAATAGGTCAAAGTAAATCATTTGTAAACTTCAATTACTGCAGCTAAAATAATCGTCTTTTTGTGTTTGTAGCTTCGATATTCTAAATCCAGAAGTTCTTGTGGAATTGCGGTTCTAACCAGCACGTCATATGCAATTGTACTTGAAAAGCATACCAGCAAAAATGAAGCGGAAAAAAATTAAAGGTAAAATTGGGATGATACGATGACACTTAAACAGCAAAAAATCAAAAAAACATAAAAGAAAATTTCCTAACTCTTTCAGGTAACAAAAGAAATGCAACCTGTCTCTACTGCTGTGAGGAATATGTTACATCATTTGCCCACACGAATTGTATGCGGGAGTTCATGAAGACGAAGATGAATCACTTATATATTTATTTCAATACTGCTCAGATGTTTCCATTGTATTAGCCAGAGAACAGACAAAGATTAAATTTTAAGTACATTTTATCTTGATGTTATAATGTCAGAGTATCATTTTTATGGTATATACAGAAAGGATCATTTTACCCTCATGTTGAAGGTAAAATGCCCATTTTTATGTTTTCCAATTTAATTAAGTTTATAAAGATTTCTTTCAAATGGTGTTTTGTTAAGAGAAGTGCCTCTCTTAGAGGCTTATCTCATTAAAATACAATTTAAAAAAGTGTTTTCCCATTTTTAAGTTGGATTTTCTCAGGGGAATCATTTTACACCCTCTTATCTACTGCAGTTGATACTAGCAATTTGTCTCCAAGTGCAGTTCTGTCCCTTTTTGATGTAGTTTCAAATATTCTGCATATATGAGATTTTAGCAACTTATGTGTATACAAACTTTTCTAATAATTTTTACCAGTTCTGCTAGTCGGGTCTGTAGCTGAAATTGTACTGCCTCCTTTATGGTGTATATAGCTTAGATACTCTTGATCTATACGATTTTGACCACCCGTATACCAACACTAGCAGTAATTTATCTACCAGTTGTAACTAGCCTTTGCAGCTAAATTGGTTTTCTTTCATTTTCAAAGTTTGTAACTTCAAATATTTGAAATTTACGAGCTCTAACTTGCTTCTATACCAGTAATCAAACAACGTGTAAATTATTAAAACTTGGCAAGGTGTTTAGACCAAGGGATTAAATAGTGTATTTTTCAAATCTTCTATATCACTAATCTGTATTGTTTAGATCGTAGAGTAAAACATTTCTTACAATTATTTTTCCTCAAAATAATGTCCATTATATCTCTACGCCCCTGAGAAAAAGATCCTTCTACCTGCACCCTCCCCATTACTTACATGTACAGGTAATCGAGAGGGGTTAAGTCCAATGTTGTGTTATCAGTGAAAACTACCCCTCTAATATACTCACACACATACCGGATACCGCCGGTATTGACTCACCCCCCTCTTTTATTACGCACGTATGTATAAATGATCGTGCGCGCCCCGGACTGATAATGTCACGGAGTTTAGGGGTTGGGGGAGAATTCACGAAACAGCCACACTACCTCCTGCTGTTTGACGGTTTCATTTTAAGTCTTAAAGTTTGTCAGAAGGGGTCCGAAATATTATTAACATTTTTGCGTGGTAGAGAAGTGGTTGGCGAATAAAGAACGTAAAGCAGGTGAAGTCGATAGAGGTGCCGTTATTGGTGGTGAGATCAGAATTTAGATGCGATTACTGCCTCAATGATCCGTTTAAAAGAAAATTACCCTCATCAATATCGATCTACCTCTTTGTAACTTTTCAATAAATTTCATCGTTTATAACTGGGATAATTGATTAAAATAGGACATTGACAATCGACTGTAATGATGAATGATTGCTCCTTTCCTTCCCATTATCATCCCAACCGTTACACCCCTCCGCATAATTTCCATACCAAGTAATTACAAACAAAAGAGAACATGAACACAACCCAAGTCAGATCAAATCTAAGACAGAGGAGGGCGAAGGATGGCTCAGCAGATGGCAACAACATGTAGAATACATAATACATATCTGATGGGCACGTGCGAGCTTTATTTTATCGGAAAAACGGCATGGTCATCGTTTCACGGATTCACCCATTACATCCATCTGCCGCCTGGTGCGCACTTTTAATCGGCAATGATAGCGGCGTTTAATTGATGCTATCGATCTTATTGACCTGATTCGCCTCCTTTAATTCGGTAATTTGCACCGCCAGAAACGAGATAAGGGGAAACAACTACAGAAGGAAATGACTGATTGAAATTTACTCGATTTGAATGTCAGATAAGGGGGAATACGAAATCGTTTTTAGAAAAATTATTTCAATGTTGGCTTAAAGTTGAATTAGTCAAAAACTAAAATTTATAGATTGTTCATATTTGGTTCATCACACTGAAGTTCGGCCATATTAATTTTCTAATCGATGAATTATCCTCTAAAATCTATGTATTTCCAACCAACTACTTCTCTTTTCAATGTCGGGAAAAATTGAATTCTCGATCAAAGTGATTAGACCATATTTTAAAATAATAATCAAGTCTGTTGCATAATGATAACCTTCCAAATACTGTTACATAAATAATTTTACAATGTAGTTAACTGTACAAATTAAACATTAGCTCTCATTCATTTTCAACTCACAATTACAAATTAACGCTAAATGTAAAGAGATGATGAATTCTCTTGCAAAATATAAACATTTCTTCTCGATATGCTACATAAAAAGTTTACAACCCAGTGAACACAGGAAATGAACAGTTTTCTTCTATCTTTAATTTCCAATCAACTAAATAGCGTAAAATTCAAAATAACGATCAACTCTTTGGATAAAATTGACTATTCACATGAGGATTCAGTATATCTCAATTTCAAGGACATTTATATTCGTAATCGGTTGTATTTGGTGCCATGTCGAGCCGTGTATGGAGTACGCGAGAACGATTTGCTCTTTCCTCCCACTATACCATACTCGCATGCGCATATGCGCTAAGGTCAGGCCACACTAATTTTTTTTCGCTCTCGCGTTGGCTTTTCCTCAAGGGTCCAACAAAAATCTTTCCTATAAAAATTATGCCGTCTTACTGCACATAAAATATTAGCACACGGTGCAAAATTTCCAACAAAACGTTGCTTGTCTGTCATGTCTCTCGTGAAATTATGGTGTAGCGTTTCAGAAATTACAAGATAGTTTCAAAATTTATACATACGGAACGAAATTTTATAACACGGAACGGAGATTGTTACTTTTCCCTATAATATTATTGACTTAACATCGAATCTAAAAGTTGTAACGAAATCTAAAATTTTTTAACCTCCAAAGAACACAGAACAGAATTTTCGTTTTTATTCCAAACACACGAAATTGCGAATCAAGCAAAAAGGTTTATATAGGTTTGCTTAGAAATGGCTTCAATGACATGAGAAATATTTACGATGGAGCCCGGTGATATAAATACCTGACTAAATGATGACTAAATTAATTAATCAGTAGTGTAATGTAAATTACGATACGTACTGCATTAATAAATTAGTGCCAGTAATGAATAATGCCAATAAATTAACCATACAGATGTTAAAATAGTAATGAACAGTGAACTTTGTGAATTGTACATAACTTTCAGTTTTCGTCCATAATGAATAAATTCCTTAAATAATATTACAACTTATTGAAAGTTATGAATTGTATATAGGTTCCAGTTTTCGTTCATTTTGAATTTTTAATATTTTAGGGTAAAATTTAAATCTCTTGGATCGACAAATCGAATAAAAAAGTAAACCTACAATCCCATTGCGAGTCAAAAGTTTCCATAAAGTGTGAATTTTAAGTTCAATATTTTGAATATCCACATTCGAGCCTCCGATTAGAGAGCGTTTAATTACCCGAAAAACTTCTTTTTCTTCTTTTTTTTAAACCGGTAACCCTATACTATTCAGAAGTTACTGCGTGGCCAGTAGGTTGCTCTGCTTTGTTTTTCCACCGATCGCTGAAATATAATACATGAAATCACGTGTGGGATTTTAGCTTCAGATTGCAACATCAGGAGGTTCGACTTGACAGAGGCTAATAAACTGCGATGCTAAAATAACATGAAGGACGTATGTATGTACTGTTGAGTAACTGTGGAATTCAACCATCCAAATTCGACCAGTGCATTTATAAAAATAAAAGAGTCTAAAAGTCAGTAGTATTCATAACAGCTACTTTATTGAATGAATGTATTGGAAACGATAATAATAAAAAATACTTGTGTTCTTTAGTTTCAAAAAACAATTTCTGCGTGACTACTTTGTTTAAACAATGAAATCGAAGAAACAGCTTTTTTTGTTTGTAATAGAGAAAAATGTTGAATGCACATGAAATATGCGCAATAAAATTATCTAAAAAATGAGAGCTTGTGGATAAAACTGATTGAAAAATAAAACAGTTGTTGCAAAAGTCGTTAAACATCGGGTGTTATTTTATTCTTATAACTTTTAAGAAATTAATTTAAATTCAATGAAACTCGTTTTTCTTAAAGTTTTTTTGCAATAGCTCTTTACTCTTTAACAGATTTTAATCGAAGTCTCATTTATAGATAAATTTATTACGCACGTTTCATTTATGCATTGAATTTGTATACAAATGTGACATGTAATCCCATCGCAATTTTTAAAATTACAACTTTTTTCTATTTTCTTTTACCTTACAAAAAAAAGTCAAAAATAAATTGTAGTTTAAAAAGGAATTTAACGGACGTCTGAAAGGAACATAACAGCACGACGATACGTATATAATGCGACTCGACTATAATGCAATTCGAAGTATCCATTAACCCTTTCCTTTCCCCTTCTACTTCACGATCGACTAATAAAATCCATAATTGTAAACTATTTATTTACGTTGTAAAAACTAGGCACTTAATTGTGATTGTGAGACGTTTTCACAAAACTATCCCAATTTAACCTAAACCGGAGTTTACTGGCTAAATATTACAGAACCTATCACACCTACCAAGGACTTACCAGAAATGGCGAATGCGCATACTCGTGACGGTAATCATTTTTTTATAGTAATGACCAGGGTCGGAATACTAGGATAAGGTTATTAAATTAATGTATTGTATACGGGCTTTAAAACGTGTGCATTAATCAGACGTCGGTGAAAATTAGGTTGAAATATTCCGTTACACACATCCATACGAGTACATACAGGTCAAGCCAGTAAATGCACTTAAAAAAGTTCGCTGAGGCAGGACTTCAGTGTTCAACATACACTAATAAATACCTTGCTTTCTATTTTTTCGAGAATTATTGGTAATTTTATATCATTAGTAACGTATTTCTCTAATAACTTGTGACGAGTATTCAATACTTCCTTAGAAACAGTTTCCTGTGCAAGGTCCCCATTTCGCTCATTGTTTAGAGACGAATCGGTTTCCGCTTTGCCCTCCCCTATCTTTCGGAAATTAACCACCAGTCAATCTACTCAAAATAACAACCGAAAACCACTTCAGCATAGAAAGTATAAATCCCATTGTGGACGTTAATGCAGCATAAATTCCAGTGATATTACATTATAATAGTCGGACCCCATGACCCCGGACGCGTGGCTTTTGTGCGGCCACCCTGAACCGACACACAGCAACGATCCATATGGTGGTGGTGTAACCACCCTTCCCCTCCATGTTTACATTTATATACAATATCCGTATCACTACATTAGCTGTTTATTATCCGTGGCGGCGGACAGAGAGAGTGAAACAGAGACGTCCCCCGGAGTTACGCTAATGCTGTATTAATAAGTCGATTGTTGGTGAACGGGGTGAAGGGAGGAAGGGTAAATTAGGAGGTATTGGAAGTTTTTATATTGAAAAATGCTGTCTTTAAAAGTTATCACTAGAAAACTATAGTCCATTTCCTGACAGGGGAAAGTGATGAATCGTTCTCGATGTTGAAAAAAGAGCATTTTTGTGTATTGTTTATCCGCTATAATTTTTTGAGACAAGTTCTCTATTCTTTTCCAATTTCGTGGCTTATATTTTTGCCCGTTTGAGAGCTAAAACGTTGTTATTTTTTTTTATTTTGGAAAAAAAGGTGTTTAAGCCCTACCACGCCTTGATAGCTACCCAGGCCCTCAAGACTATGTAAGTTAACACCTCATCACTACGTGAAATGACGAAAGAGTTGATATAGAAAATTTAAATATAGAACCATATTTTGACTTCATAATTTATTTATGTCACCTACAACTTCTTTCGACGTATTACCTTCATTCAATGATGCCGTATCATCAGCAAAAGATACAATCTTGTCACAGACTGAGAATAGATCATTTATATAGATAATAAATAGAAGAGAACCGAGTATAGAACCTTGGGGTACTCCAGTTTTATTTATTATTTTATCACTAATTATGTTGTTTACATTGACAGTTTGCAGTGGATTTACTATGAAGATTTTTATTAGTATTAAAGCAATACCTTTCCTTCTCTCTCTCTCTCTCTCTCTCTCTCTCTCTCTCTCTCTCTCTCTCTCTCTCTATATATATATATATATATATATATATATATATATATATATATATATATATATATATATATATATATATATATATAGGGTATACAAATAAGTTTCCGCCGTTCTCAAGTGATGGCTTCACTGACAAGATTACTTTGAAATCATCAGATGTAAGATGCCATATAGAAAGTTTAAACACCTAGCAACAACATAACCTTAAAATACTATTATCTTTGTACTAGTAGTATACATTTTTTTTTTTGTTCGAAAATGTCGAGTTTTATACCAAATATGTGTCATTTGCGGGAAGTTTTGATTTATTTATTCCATTTAAAGAAATCGGCTGCTGAGGCGCATCGTTCTCTTGTACAAGTTTACGGTGATGCTGCTTTAAGTGAAAGAAATTGTCGACGATGGTTTCAAAAGTTTAAAAACGGCAAGTTTGACGAGGAAGATAAAGAACGCGAAGGAAGGTCAGTCAAGTTTGAAGACTCTGAGTTAGAGGCATTATTGGACCAAGACTCATACCAAACTGAAGAGTAGCTCGCAGAAAGCTTGGGTGTGACTCAGCAAGCGATTTCACACCGTCTCAAGACCATTGGTATGGTACCAAAAAAATGAAATTTGGTTCCGCATGAATTGAACCCAGAGATGTCGAGCGCCGTCTTTTCACGTGCGAATAACTTCTCCAAAGACAATGTCGAAAAAGTTTTTTGCATCGAATAGTGACGGGGTATGAAGACTTGATCCACTACGACAACCCCAAACGTAGGAAATCGTGGGGTAAGCCCGGCCATGTACCAAATTCAACGGCGAAACTGAATGTTTATGGCAAGAAGTTAATGTTGTGCATTTGGTGGTATCAGCTCGGAGTCATCTATTACGAACTACTCCAGCCTAAGGAAACTATCACTGGAGAACGTTATCAACAGCAACTCTTGCAATTGAGCAGAGAATTGAAGCTTAACCGCCCCGAATATACCAAAAAACATGACAAAGTGATTGTTCAGCAAGACAACGCTCGGCCACATGTTGCAAAAGTCGTCACTTGTCGTCACTTGTCGTCACTCAAAAGCAACACTTTACTTCTTACGAAGAAGCCAAAAATTGGGTCGATTCATGGGTAGTCTTAAAAGATGAAGAGTTTTTTTGGCGTGGCATCCGAATGCTGCCAGAAAGATGGCAAAAAGTAGTTGCTAATGACGGGCAATACTTTGAATAAAATTTAACGTACATTTTTTTTATAATAAATTGATAACTTTTTATTTTTTTTAAATAAATTGATTAATGTATTTAAAAGCGGAGGAAACTTATTTGTGTCACAATATATATGTAAAATTTCTTAATTAGTATTGTATGATCTACAGCTTTTATGATTAAATGCTTTTGGTAGGTCTAAGAAGGTTGTTATCGTAGGTATACCATAGTATTGTCAACATTTTTGTGCAAGAATTAAGTTTCGTATTGCAGATAGTACATCGACAAGTGAGTTCATCAGCAACTAGCACGCAAGAAGATTTAATACAATTAACATATCTTGACATATTTTGGATATTAAAGGGCCGTCTACATAAAGCTTAAAAGTTGATAGAATATTTCACTCACATTTTGGAAATTCATTTCGAACCATACCATTTCATAACTCATACCATTTCGAAGAGTTTTCATCAAAACATTTCCAAGGTTACATATGATATAAACAAAAGATGGTAGTAGTGTAGTAGTAGTAATGTAAAATTTAAACACTGATTTGTATTTTAAAATGTAATAATTTTTACCAGAAATCCAAAGAATAACTTAAATAACATAACTCCTATGGCAACAACGGTGAAAAAAATGCTGCGTAGCTCTTCATCATGTACACCAGAAATATGCTTTGCTGTGACTACCAAGCTCTAAGAAAAGGCTAAAAATATCTCAAAAATACGATATCGAAAGTACCTTGCTAACTTTAACTTAAGTAAACTTAAGTATAACTTAATTAAAGTAGTAAAGTGGTTATTGAGCACCATTCCCTTCAAAAGGAGTTATGAATGTTCTGAAATTAATGAAACCACAAATCCTTACGTGCCAAGTTAGGTGCCAAAGTAGAATGTCATCATCTAGAAGTAGCGGTATCTGAGTAAGGGTAATATAGAAAATAATATAATATATAAGAACCAAATCCAGTTCCTTTAAGGTCTTACTGTTGACCTCATGCATTACAGTTCCTGAAGGAGAATTCTGATATCCCTGTTTCAGAAAGGGTGTGAAAGGTGTGATTCACAGTGCAGTATGTTATAATAGATATTTTTCAACGGCTCCTAACAAATTCTCGTGTAGTCTGACTGAAAACATGATTCTCTTACGCAAGAGGATTGATAGAAAACAATGAACCATATCATTTGAGGTTAGAAAAACGCTTATGGAACCAAATATCTTTCCTGATCTTACCAAGATGGGTTCAGATGAGATTGACGATGAAAATCAAAAACACAAAACGGACGAAGATGGAAATCATCAATGAAATATCGATAATGATGAAGCAGAGATTTCCCTGTTTGTGCCACTTTCGTTGATAATAAGCTGGAAGCTCATGGAGACTTGAATTTTTCTAACAACTGAATAATACATAGCTTACCATCTATGAAAATTAAAAATGATGAACGGAATTCGAAAATACAACTAAATATCACGTATTATAGAAATAAATAGTTTCAAAATACTTGCACCAAATTGCATTCCCTTCATGTCTATTATCACGTTACATTGTCTCGTTTGCAACAAAATAATTCGACAATTCCCCGCTTCCCAGTTTTTTTATTTTTAATTTGCATCGTACGTCACAAATAAACGTTTCATGGGGCTGGTGGTCCATTACATTAATTACAAAAAGGAGCGGTACAGACCAGAGGCAATAAATTCGAATGCGTATACGTTACATTATACCATTTTAGTCGTAATTAGCATCTATTATGGTAATAAATTTTTCTAATTTCATCACCATAAACACATCCGTCATTTTCACTCGCAAAAATCCATTTTTCCGGTTCAAGACTAATCATCGGGTGTAGTAAAACGTTAACGACCGCTCAGAGATTTAAGCGATGGAATAATCAGCGACTATGACTAAGGATGTAATGGCGGTTTATTAGAGATTAATCATACTCGTCTTGGAGGAGGAAAAAAATACGTCGGCAGGTTATTAGCTCGAAGCAATTATTAATTTTTTGACGTATCACCAGTCAAGCAAACGTCTTAAAGGTGGAATCAAACAATCTAAACTTCTTAAGGATTTTTTGGGATGTTTAAAACGCTTTCAATGCTTGAGGATGTCCAAAAGTAGGAACACAGCCATCAACCCCAGAAATAACTTGTAACGTTTTAGCATAACTAAAAGGTAAGGCATTTGTATTAAAACATATTAGTAAGATATTCATCACATCAAAAATGTGAAGATGAGTCAAGTTTCATTACCAACATATCAATTGTAAATGCTATTTGCTAGAAAGATATATTTGTCCAATCGTACAATATACTGGATGAGTACAGTAAAATGTAATCTTGGAAGGCAAAGTTTTAAAAATCTTCACAGCCAATAGATATTCATTGAAACTAAATCCTAATAGTCACAGGCTAATTTCACCCTTAAGGGTATAAGGTTGCTTAAAAGAAAATTATAAATGAACAAAAGTTTTATGTACCATACGTAGTTCAGCAGAACATGTCTCTAGTAATCAACGTGAATAATAACATGGTATAGAAGTAGTTTAGTTTGTTAACGTGTGCTAATTTCACCTGAAAACTAGTGTCTACACATTTTGTTATGTCAATTCAAGTAGCCCTTGAAGTTCCAAAAATGTTCGAAAACCTTAGGCAGAGTCCATTTAGTCTCAACCTTTAAAGCCTGTGAAAAATTTAAGTGTTGACTCATTAGCATCATCATTAGGAAGAATGTATGGATATTACATGGGTAAAAGTTCATTCAATCAAAGCAATTTTCACAATTACTAAGTATGTAACGTTTCTTCTCACTCCACGTCGAACCTTAAGGTACCAACCCATCTATAACTTACCTTGAAAGTAGCTCTTGGTGCGTAGATAACTAACCGACAACCTAAGTATGGACAACCTGTCCAGTTTCGAGAGGATGTTCTGCTCGAAGGGCAAAAGGCTAGCGAGGGTGTCGAGTTCTGCGTTGAGCCTTTCTCGGTGCCGCTTGCTCGGGTTGCTCTTAGTCGCGCCATCTTTCGGGGTCGGTTTTAAACTGGAAAGAAGGAAACTGGAATCAGTGAATGCGTTGAAATGTGAGTTCGGCGCAGTCAGTAGGAAATAAGAACAACTGCACCTTAATTTTTTTAACACTTCGTGTTATCCACATTACACTATATATATGGAGATCGAGAAATCGAGAGTGTCCTTGGTTAATATCCTGGTCGCAGTGGTAAACACCTTTTTCCTTATAAATAAATTGTGCTGGATGGTTTGATATATAAATTTTGTCAGAATAAAGAATTAGCAGATTTTATTAGTGTGCATATCCTTCAAAATTGTTGGATGTGAAATGCGCCAAGTACCCCTCTGACGAATTTTTATGTGTAATTGTCACCTTAGTTTATCTTGACGAGTGGAACTAGCCTAAAGACGGTAATGATACGGCTGAACCACTTCCAAAAAGGCGAAAAACCGTATTTAACAATTTTTGACAATTTTCGTGCATTGTTTGGGAATATTTCGTTATGGAACTTTAATCTAAATAATGAAAACTACTTCTAATAATCATGGTAATACATGTACTAATAAATGAAAATTTTAACTCATACAAACCTTTCAGGGACGAATTTTAGTCATATTTGCAATATATTTCAATCCATGATCTGGCCTTATGGCGACGCAGAATCATCAAGCTTCCGTTATTCAAGGGAACAACGTTGCAATAAAGAATATTTAGATTAGTTTCCAATGTTAAATAGCACTAGGAACCCACCTTTTAGACATTTTTGGGCTTCTGGAATTTTTCATGTTTTCTGCAATAACAATATTAATCCTTGAGATGATGTAATCACAAAGGACAAAGGACTTTGTGAGTGAGGGTATTTCTCCTATCTTAACTGGGGGTATGCCATGCGTTGAGAAGAATAGAAGAGGTGCCTAGACGTGAGTTTTTCTTCTGGCTATTTCTTTATTCATGTGATATGAGGCGCTGGTGTAGGATCTGGCGCCCTGGTGTTTCGTCCTCAGAGGGGTGCGCTAGCAGTCTAAGTCTTGGATTATGATTACTAACTATGTCCACTGTGACTTAAAACTCTTTATGTTACCTAATTACTATATTACAATGTATAAGCGACAAGTGCGTTCCATTGTTGCTGTGGTGGAGGGAAAAGCTGTGGCCCTTGGCATCTCTGGAGGTGGCTGTCAATTCTGGTCACAGCCGGGACGCAATACCACATAACCCAGAAGAAATATTAGACTATTAAACGTAATTACGAAATTAATAATAACGAATTTGGATAATGAAATTCGACCTTTCGTTATAAGATGGTAGATTTTATGATCGTATCTGGAACGAATTGAAACTGAGGAACCTCGACGATCATAAATCACGTTTGAAGATCGCGGCAAGCGGAAAGGGGGGGCTTGAATTGCTCGAAGGCGTCTTTCTCAGTTCCACCTTTTACGAAAACAAATCTAATCACGTTTAATTAGTTAAGATATTTAGACAGCTCCGGAATCTTACACGGACTAGAAAATTACACGTTCGAGGTACAAACGTTTTTTGGTTATACGATTTCGAAACGAGTCCTCATTCGATTTTAATAACTGTTATTAGAGTGCGTTTTTTCCCGAAGGTTTTGTCTCTCTTCGTTCGTAACTGCACAGATCTCCGAGCGAGAGAAAGAGAAAGACAGGAGAGGGATCGCGCCAACATTGACGGGGAAATTGCGTAGAAAACGTGAAATTGTAATAAAAAAATATATCGCGCTCGATCGTAATTGGCCGGAGAGGTTTTTGCCGCCGCAATGAAATTGATGTTTTCACTGCTGGGTAATCAGTTTCTGATTGATACGTTAAAACGGAGAAAATGCTACAAAAACTAAAAACTAAGCAATTAAAGCGACAGAAATTGCTTAACGTTTATAGAACGCAGTTGAATACAACTTAAGCGGGGAAAAATTGATTGGCACCAGTGCTTACCATTGGGTAAAATATTTTATCAAATAATGAAACGTGAAGTATCGATTTAATAAAAATAATTTTTAGAAATTACAAACAACTTAGTGCTCGTCTGCTCGCTACATCAATACCAATCCTATTCATTATGGTTATCCTTTCTGTTAATTTCTGAACCAGGTAACTGATTCATACGTCTGGGCATTGAAGCCATTTCAGCACTTTTTCAGTTTCAAGTCAAAAAAAAAAATCAATTACACATATCTAATGAACAATAAAATATTACTACCGTATCCGTAGTCGGAAATTGCCGAAAAATCTGTTAACAACAGATTTTAAAATGATTTTTGAAAAAGTAACACAATGACTGGATTTGGTATATCGAACCGAACCACACTCGGAATTGTACTGTTTTCGTTCTCAAAACCACATTTTTCAATTAAATACGATTAAAAACAACTAAATCATACCAAAAAACAAACCTAAGTAAAAATTTACTTCGAAATCTTCTAAATTCTCACTATTTTTTTTATCTAAGGAATAGCTTTTGTTCATTTTGTCAAAAATTACTGAACCCGGTTTAAATTGTCACCCGGTATGTAAGCTTGTGAGAGATAAATTTGCTGAACTATGCCTGTTATCAATTATTTTCCCTTAACGATTTAGATGTTGTTCAATTGGCAATTTCGCCACGGAAATTATTGATCTCGTTATTCGACCGTCGGAACGTATCTGATCTTACCTTATTCGACTGTGTCAATTTTTAATAGGGTGTCACAATAAAGTCCGAAAGGCGCGCGCGCGCAGATGTAATAATGCCTTGAAATTTATAACCGACACGCCGCGAAAATGATATAAAGCGTATTAGTTTCTATTCCACCGCGAGCGACTTAGAAAATTACGATAAATAATCAATTTACTTAATAAGATTCATATCGAGTGTACGAAGCTCGAGGTGGAAATATCAACTTTCTTATTTCCCCGTAGCGGACACGGAGCAACACGGCGATAAACAAGAGAGCGAATGTGTGTACGCGCCGATATACACTTATTATAAATCCCACCTACTGCCGCATTACTTCCTAAACCCTAATCATTAATTCATCCCCTAATTTATTCAAATTCGAAATGAACTTCGACCCCGAAAGGAGAACCTTCCTAACTATAAATTATGAAAGTTTCCTTCGAGAAAATAACGCCAGGAGGGTATATTCCCCGTAATTAGGGGTTGTCGCTGAATGGACTTTAATAAGCAACCCGACTGGGAACAAGGGTGAGACAGGGCTGATTATTATTTTCGTATTTGCAAAGTGGGGATCGTTAAAGGGTTTTTTTACGTATTGGGTTAAATTATGCGCACGGGACACAGAGTAACAGTTATAATAAACTCCTTACACTGACATACTGCGTCTCTCTATCGCTTATATTCCATTTACCGTTTCCGATAAATTCTGCCACTAGAACAGATACAATAGAGTTGCTGCGTTGTAGCATCACTGAAAGAAACTTCTAGAATCCTTCTTCCGTATCATTCAGACATAGACCGTCTAGGGAAACTGTTTAGGAACTATATCAATCTAAGTAAAATTTGAACTACGGATAGTTTGGGATAAAATCTACCAATCCTGAAAATTTGCAACCAGTGGAATGAAGGGTAAAGCTGACATTGATTGAGAAATAAATTAATACGATTTTTAAGACTTCCTGTTCCTTTCAGGGAGTTCTTGTCGGCTAGATTACGAGAAATGTCGCCAGTAAATAAAAATAATTTATGAGCCAAGAAGTCTAATATAAACTCTTCAGTAATTGTGAATTCACTGGTTAAACAAAAAAGTTACTAGACTAATGTTGGTAATAGATTTTATTTTTTGGTTTTTGTAGAAGTGAGAAATTACAAATATTTTCATGTTCTTCAATATGCTTCCTAATTTTTGGTGTACTTTGTGGAAACATTTAAAATTCTATATGCCGCTGCATGTTTGTTTAACAGTAGATGTTAACATGTTTCTTTAAAATTTAACAGAGGATGTGAAACAACATGGACTTCTAGATTCGTTTAGTTCATTTTCACTTGTAAAATTAATTTCATGCAATTATAAGATTTATGAAGAAAGGTGAGAAACCATTGAAACAGAGTGTTAGTGTAATGAAATGAAATATTTGTTTGTCAAATAGGTTAAATATGAATATTTTGTAAGTGATATACCAAACAAAGAAAAATAGCAACAGTTTCAGACTGGTTTTTTAAAATTCTCTATTGCGGTCCTGTGCACCTGATAATTGTTGTCGGATAAAATTTGTGGATAAAAATTGTGGACATAATTACAGGACATTTTTTTGTCGGGAATATGCTCGTACAGGTCGATTACAATTTTGAACTGGGATATTTTTAATGTAAGAAAATGTTATAGTGTGTACCAAATTTGAGATATGACGCCATCCAATACTTTTTAAAATGGCAATATTAAAATACTACCAAATATCAAGTTTTTATTCCATGTCGTTTAAAAAGTATTTAACAAACATATACTAACTGGAATATGAAGAAACCTGATCAACTGGTGTATCTGATATCAAATCAAATAATATGTTCCTTCAATAACTGCACAAACACTGCCCATAAACTAACTGACAGTATTCTAAACGAAACTGAAACTTGTTTTGGACATTTCTAATTACTTCGGCGGAAATTAGACTACTCTCCTGTCTTATTCTTTGTTGTAACTGCTCAATGCTTCCCGGTTTGGTCTTAAAAACTTTGCTTTTCAAATACTCCTATTAGAAATAGTCCATTGATGTTAAATCGGGAGACCTGGGAGGCCATTCTAAAGGTCCTCTGCTACCAATCCATCTGCCTGAAAATACATCATCCAGATACCTACGAACATGTCTTGCAAAACGGGGAGGCGCGTTGAAACCAGATCTTTCTACTCGGGACTTCTTCCTGCAAGAATTCTAAATATCCAGCTCCATTGAGATTTTCTTGGAAGAAAATTGGTCCTATTACTCGGTCTTCACCTGCCGAAACAGTGAATTTTTCTTGATGTTGAGTGTAGCCTCCCCTCATCCAGTGTGGGTTGTTGCTGTCCAATAACGACAATTTTGAAGATTCACCCCACCATCTACCGTAAACGTTGATTCGTCAGAAAACAGGACGCTTTCTATGTTTACAACATTTCTATCTAGTATATCCATAATTTGTTCGCAAAACTGGAGTCTTCTATCCCGACCACCTTCGGTGAGTTCCTGGAAGATGGTCATTTTATAGGGATGGAATTTCTGTGTTTGAAGAATTCTCGTCACTGAAAACTGGCTAATTTCGAGTTTAGTAGTTATCTGCGTAGTGGGGACGTGAGGATTTCTTGAACAGAGAGGAGTACATTCATTTTGACATCTTCATTGAGGATACTCGGAGAATGATTATTTGTTTTTCTTAAATGCCTATTTTCTCGAAACTGTTTTTCAATCTTGCTTGTGGTACTCTGCGATTTGGGTGGTAAATCAAGATATTTCTCTCTGAATAAGTGAATAACTTTATTTTGTGCTCTTGTCCTACCTCCGTAGCCAATCATCATTAAAATTTCAATCTTTTGCGTTCCATCAGTATGGCACTGTTCGATTTTCCAACAAATGTTGTTTCTTACAGAACGACAAACTAATAAATATCCTCGCTCGATACGATGCTACTCTCTTTACTTGACTTCATTTAACTTTTTTGTTTGACATTGTCAACATCAACCTAGTTGGACAAAAAATGATAAACAAATACCTCTTGACGTCCCATTTTTAAATTACCTGAATTAGTTAGTTGCTGATTAGTTAATATCTGTTAAATATCTTTTAAACGACAAAAATTAAAAATTTGGTATTTGGTACGCATGTGTAACTTATTATTCTCTTTAAGAGTAGTCATAGAAAAAAATTGGTATTGCCATTTAAAAAATAGTCGATGACGTCATATCTCAAATATGGTAAAGGATGTATAACATTTTCTTACACCGTAAAGGGCACAATTCTAAATACTAATCGACCTGTCCGAGCACATTTCCAATAAAAAAACTGTATTTGATTTACTGAATTTATTCCAAGTTAAAGACCCCCACTGTATAGTGCATACTGCCGTTAATCCAAAAAATGCACCCACCTTCACCAGTACATATACTATTTATATATTAATTGTAAATTAATATATGTTATTATTAGTTATTTATAATTAATGATTCTTCCTTTTTATAGATACTTTATATTATTGCAGCAACATTACAGCATCATCAAATAGTGTTTGTTCGTCATGTAAATCAAAAGATATTACACCTTCATTTATTTTTATACTTCTACCTAATTATTAATATTTAATAAATCTTTGGAAAATAAATTTAAACATGAATCAATCAACGTTGGAAGAATTCGTAATTGCGTCCTCGTTATTCCTTAATTACTTTCTAATTGAAAAAAATGTACCAGCGATATTTTTCATTGTTTTTTTTTTAACTAGGAGAGTTATCTCATAGATATCCATCGTATGTTGTTGAGCAACACCCCGCCTAAAAATTTTTCGTTACACGGCGAACAACAAGATGATAAATGCGCCTCGGCTTTTAATACCGCCTCGAACCCTATAATTATCAAAATCCACGTAGTGTTAATTAACAGTCGAGAAAGAAATCCCTCATGACAGGCGGAGATTTGCATGATACTCGAACCGTAATAGATTTTTTTCCTCGTCCGTGTAGATCATGCGAACCCTGTTATTAAATAACGATAAATACGCTGCAATATGGTTTACGATAAAAACTTCCGCGTTATACGACAAATACTGCTCAGTTTTCAGATTCGGAGTAAATCACTTTTTTTCTCTCGCTCGAGAGTAATCATGGAGGTAATTCCGTCTGATGTCTTCCTTTGCGAGCGACTTTTACCGCTATGATGGGAGTTTTATCATTATTTTGATATTACTCGTAGTAGGAAACCAATCATCGCAGGACAATCGTAGAGAACGTCCTCTTTACGGATGGCAAAAACTTAATAAGGCGAAAGAAAGCACAGATCTACTGCGAGAGCAAGTAAACAGAATGATTTCCAAGAGATAAGTTGTATATACAGCTAGCTAATAAGCTATAATTGAAACGGTTTTACTCGCAAGTAATCAACATTTATTGGTCAGAAATCTAAAAAAAAAAAACACATCACAAGACTAAATATGTAAAAGCATACTTCAGCACTTTAAATTCCCAGAAGCAGACCTTTTAAAGAGGTTATAATCAAAGAAAAGACCCAAGATTGTTTTTAAGAGTGAGACTCTGTTATAACTAAGTTTCGTTTTCGAGAAATTAGTTCCTATTCTTCAGGACAGTCTATAACATAATATTGATGTTAGTATGAAATATTAAGCAGCAACCAAGAATGCTTACTACTTTTAGTAACTATGATGAAGCTAACTTTTACATTACACCTCAGGTAAGCATATTTTATTCACGAAAAACAATTACTAACTTAAAACCAAAGACCACGTGTTTTGCCTCAATTTTTAGGTTAAGAGCATTTGTTAGGTCCAAAACAATTGACTTATGACATGGAAACGGAAAAGATGACCATTGGACAAGGATTTTATGCATGTTTTGTTGTCTTTTTTCAAGCTCAGAATGTTTTGTCTACTACCTTATTTATATGTACTAGTGATAGAGATTATAATTAGGGAGAAATAATATCTTTAATCAAACTATTTAAAAAAGCGTTATCAGATACAGCTGTTCAATAATATTACGTTGTTTCAGTTTTTAAAATTACTAATTAGATTATATTGTTATGAGCTGTATTATTCAACTGCTGTATTATTCAAAAATTACATTGAAATCAAAACTAGAAGATTTGCAGACGTTTAAAATAATTTCATATTTAAACACTTTAAAGGATCGAGGAAAAAAATTCCTTGCTCTTCTAGAGCGTTAAACCGGCAGACGTGCCTTTACATCGAAAAATTTAAATATTTCAACCCTCCGAAACGGTCCCAAGTACAATTTAGAAGGAGGTTTCGTTTCGATTTACTACTTATTACTAGAAAGCCTGGATCATGCCGTAAATATTCTAGAGGTTTCGGTGGCTAAAATGACCTAAAAACTGAATCTATAAAGTGTGTATTAGAACTAAACAATTTAACTTTAATTCTAAGCGTTAGGAAGAATCTAAGATATATAATGTCACGATCACATTTCCACAATTCTCAACAAAACAAAAAAACGAGACCACGGCCTCGCCCTCGGCCAAGGTGAAATTTTGTAAACGTGTATAAAGGCGCTGACTACCAAGGTGCGAAATGTTTTGCTAAACGACACAACTTATACCAACGAGCGTGGAAAACACAAAACTATTACGAATATAAATCTCAAGAGGAAAGGCGAGAGCCCTCACGCTTCAGCCCTAAGGATTCGCTGTGAACGAAAATCTTTTTTTGTTCATTTGTATCTTTTTAGTACCCACATTTACAGGTTCTCTGCCCCAGGCGAGAATAAAACCTTCTCTTATTTTGTTTTTCGATCATTTGTTTTATTCACAGTAAGCCCTACCCCCTGTGGCTACCAACCCCATACCTCACGTAGCCGTGACAATATTCCAGAGGTTTATCCAGAACTCTAATATAAGTAGTGTTGTTAAATTACGTCATTCTTCGAGATTCACAGAAAATTCTGAATAGATCTTAGATAGGTTGTAGAAGCGTTCTCGTTATAATTTCAAGTTTGATAAATCCATAATCATGGTGAAGAAGAATTTTGAATTTCCTTTAAATTTTTGAAATGCCAGAATGGGTTTAATATTGTATACTGGAATATTATGGAAATTTCCTACGTTCTATTTTAGTTCTATATGTTAGTAAAGATCAAGGATGATCAAGCAGATGGAAAACTTTGTAGGTCCTTATGGAAATCTAGATTTCGTTTTAATGTTAAACGTTTCACGAGGCTAATTGAAGATTACAAATTTTCTAGAATTGAGTTTATCGAAAGTGCCTTAAAAACGAATCTAGAAGTTTTATGTAAGTTTCAAGTGGGTTCGAGGACCGCAGAAAAATCTAGATGGTCCTAAATAATCACAGATAGATCCTAGAAGCCTTGTCGTTATGATTTGAAACATTAGAAAATCTTAATAAAGCTGAAAAAACTTTAGAAGTTCTTTATGAATTTTGAAATGCCAGATGGGTTTAAATTGAATTAAGTAGGTTTATGGAAACTTCAAATGTATCTAGTTTAATTCTGAGCGTTAGTGCACTTCAGGAATTTAGAAGGGAGACTCCATAGGATCTTATGAATCCTTGAATTTTCAAAATATCCTTCAAACGAAATATTATAATCTTTTAGGAAATTTTCAAACAATTTGATTTCAATTTTTATGTCTAGAACTAGTCTAAAATGCAAATTCAAAAGATTATTTCACAGCCTCAAATGATGGAAAGCGCTTTAAAATCGAATATAGAAGTTTCAAATTTTTTATATTTCCAAGGTCCATTGAAAATTTTAAAAAATTAAAAGTTTAACAGTAAACTTCCTAAGTACCAGTAGATCGTAACTTACCCATTGAACCATTAGAACCTTATATACTGGTTTTCAGAAACCTTCTAGGTCAGCAGAGTCTCTTAGAACTTTTTGCCTTATTGTAATATTTTTTGTTTCATATTGCACCATAGAAACCACCATCTCACCTCGTGTTATCATAACGTGGCGAGCTCTGATTATCAAGAACGCGCCTATGCATCGTAACAGAACTGTGATATCCCACGTTTCCTTCCCCGCCTCGGTATACTAATGGTAGCCTTCTTACGACAACCAGTCATTACAAAAGACTTAGGAGATCTCTTAACATTTTTAAAATAGCCGTCCAAATTTATTTATAATTTGCTCTCGTAATTTCAGATCGCTTTCCTAATAATAAGGTGAGCGTTACGTAAATATTAGGCATTACCTACTGTACATTATGTTTCCACAATATATATTGTGATTATGGCCCCCTTTTTTCTCCCCATGAACGGGATATTTCACTTGGACGTAAAAGGTATGCATATATACTTACTGAATAAAGTATTTTCTCGCTGATCTCTTGGGGTTAATGATAGAGGTGAGAACCATCCCGAGGAGGTTTTATTATACAGCTCACCATCATTCGTTTTGCACACCGTAAAATATATAAATAATTTCAATACGAAACGTAAGCCATTTGTTAATTACCTTATCATCGTCGATTCCATACTACTTGGAATTAATGACTCATGCTGAAATAAGTTTTCATATTTCTGAAACGTTAATTGTTAACGTTTAACCTTTTACTAACGCAGGTGGTGACGAAAGGAAATAACAATGAAACCTTTGAAGGTGTCAATTAAAAAACGTTTAGTCTCTTATTTCTACCTCAGATGTCAATCCGGTCAAGGCGTACGAATTTTACCTTTCTTGAGGCACTTTAAAACTACACGGGAATTAGTTTGAAAGCCTTGCCTAGTACACGTACAATGTTGCGAACTTCAATAGAATCACAGTTGTAATAATAATTATACAGGTCTGTTGTGAACAATATATTTCTGCTTTACGTAGTTTGTTTAGTTAGCTACTTTAACAAGACAAATTGATTGGGTAACAGACAACCTAAATTGTTTGCATACATGAGAATTCTCATTCATTCAAGTTCCTTATTGGAATACGAAAGAAAAATAATTATTACATACATTATACACTGACGAGTGAATTCTATATCCTAACATAATCTAGTAACCGACTAGATTATAGATGCTTTTACTGGAATTTCTTATAATATAAAATTTCGCACCTGATCGTTCTCATAGAATGCAGTTAGCATATTCCAGGCACACATGAATTCTAGATTCTGGTACACTTGAACTACTATCTATTATCTAGATCCGTCTAGTGGGATACTATTATATTATAGTATATTCTTCTAGCCCTTTCATAACCAATGGATGTTCCATTTTATACAGTACTGCCCCGTAACAGTTAATTCTAGCGTATTCTATACTCGAGGGAGTTTCACATGCTAGCACATTGTTATTGACTTGTAGTTAATAGAACTACTTGTAGTTATTGACTAGATCCCTCCAGCTTCCAGCTGGAGAGAGCTGTTCTAGAATATGTTCCACAGATTTCCGAATAGAGAAAACAATACAACCATTCATTGTCTAGGAGCTTCTTTTCTTTATTTCTAGTCACCCTGAACGTGTGGCTGCATATTAAAACAAATGGTAACAAAATGAACAACCACTGATAACCGTGCACCTTTCTTCCCTAAGTTGCGACCTGTAAGATGTGTATAATATACTATATACTTTGAAATGATACTTTTGCATATCACAACGGAGTTAGCAGTGCTGTAGTTCGCATACCCTATTTAAATACCCACAAATCAACGAAAAGAGGTTAACTCCTCTCTCTGCGGTTAAAATATGGTCGTCTGTTTGTCCTATTTGTGTCGTCTGTCAAATGCAACCAGTAGTATTTAAAATGAAATTATAATGAAGCATAAACGACGTATGCAGTCCTATCCTCCCTTTCTAATGGGCGGAATTTAATTACCATGTTACCTCTCTCTACGTGTAACAAAACAGAAGGTATCCAGGTCCGCTCATAAGGAAGAAAGGATAAGACTGCTTGTGTTGTGTACCTCGCACACAAAGGGAAAGAAGATGGTTGCGCACAAGCATCACTAATAAGTCTACGCTTGCGATAGACTGAAGAAGGCTATAAATAGTACCTATAAATAACAAAAAAATATCGTATACAATCTGGCGCATGAGCATTATTATCCTTTTGGATATTTCAATTACAGAGCTAGCGCCAATTTCGACAAATAACTATCGTTCAGCTGTAACCGTCTAGACAGTGACGACTATCACCAAGGATAGGAGGATAGGATCCATGTTATAACGGATCCATAAAGAGTATTCTAAACCCGACAAGCCTCTGGCTGCATTCCTAAGACTTAATTTTTGGATTTAGATATATATAATTTGCTACTCAGGGCTAACTAAGTTAAGTAGCAAGGTGTAATTTAGTGGAAATGCAGCATTTATTAATGCACAAGAAAGAGACAAAAGGTTGACTCCATTTATTACTTCATAATAGGTTTCGCCAATATATTATCGCCTTTTTCATGGACACTATAAAATTTATGTATATAATTTGAAATCCATTTTAAAAAGTGACCAAGAATATAGTCACGCTATGCAAAGAGGTGATGAAACTGCCTCTACATAGCTTCAGGTAAATTTTAATGGTATATTGCTGCTGTATTTAAGGATAACGGAAAAACATTTTCCTATTAATCTATTATTAATGTGTCACAACCATACTGACTACGATGGGTTACTGTTATATTTGAAACTAGAAAGAAGAATTACTAGTTCTATATCACCTATAACTAACATTTTTATCCCAAAATTCATAGGGTCTACCGACTTAGGATATGCCAAAATTCATCCTGGAGAAGATTTGTAGTTCTGCAAAAATGCTACAATATAATTTGAAAAACCTTAATGGTGCTAAAAATTAAATAACATAAAACACTAAACTATTTTGAAGGCACATTAATCACCATACATACGTATTCAAGACGTTGAATTTACTTAACCTTTGATTTAACCGAGGGGACCCAAAATTTTGTGTAATAAGTAACAACTTGTTTTCTTTTAATTTCTCGCTTTCTAATAGTAGAATTGGTATGATTTTTGGATAAAATATGTTATAAATTAACCCTTTTCAATTGAGATATTTCTCACCTCTGTAGCCATCGTAATTATTGAGGTCTCATATTATGATATAGAAAAATGTATTTTTTTAGGTCCATTTTAGCAAGTAACAATTATTTTTAGCTACATTAAACATATTTCAACTAGTGTAACACTTTTCTGCGCATTCCAAAAAAAATAAATAATAATGAGGAAAAATTGTTGAATTGGAAAAAAAATCATTGTTATAATGTTCAAACAAATTTCTTCATTAATTTACAAGTTCATTTAAAAGAACTAATTCAGCACCGAAACCCCTTTGTTTTAAAGAGTCACAGGGGCATTTTTTAAATTCGTGCAAAAATGCCAGCTTTTTGAGTAAAACAATTTTTTACTTACTGTATATCTCAATACAACAAAGTCTTTGTAATATTTATATGCTAAAAAATGCTACTATTTTTCAATGCAGTTTTTGGAAGCATAGCGGTCTTATCGCCGGTCCTGCTCGGGGTGCTGGATAGCTGAGAGGTATGAACGACGAAAAATCGATAGGATCGACAGGATATGTAATATATATATATATATATATATATATATATATATATATATATATATATATATATATAGAGAGAGAGAGAGAGAGAGAGAGAGAGAGAGAGAGAGACTTTGAAAAGAGAGTACTAAGGCTGCGTCTTTAGTTTGATGGGTTGATGTGTACGGCAGTTGAATTTCAACACCATCTTTTGCAGTGGTAGACATTTGATTTCAGATGGGCAAAGCTCCGAATATTCCCAACATACTAAAATCCCGCATAGGTCACAGTTGTAATAGGGGCACTTCACTTCTTTGGTGGGCTGTAGAGTTTGATTACACGATGAGCACTCCATTTGATTTAATGTTTATTGATTTATTTTATTAAAACCATCCATTTTAGACAGTCATTATTCGCAGCTGTGTGTAGTTTATTAGAGAGCGGTGAACAACTTAGCCAGCGTTTCTACACTAGTACTTTTTACTGTAGACAGATAGTTTTTGCTGTTAAAATTCGATTTCAGTAACTAGTGAGACTAGAAGTTATTAATTGCTTGTTGCTGCATATTGATTCACATCAGATGATTATCCGTCTGGAAGGGCCATCCTGTTCACCGCTCTACATACCAAATCCAAGCCTTTACCTACACTTTTCACAACTTAAAATCACAAACAAGGGAGCAGTTTACAATACACTTGCCTACACATCAAGAGAGGTTGGTTCAATTATTAATTTAATTATAATTTAATTTAAACTCTTTTTTAAAGGCTTTATTAAGCAACAAATGCAGGAAATAACTTTTACGATAGCTCATTTTAAATGTTTTGTAAAGTCCTACATGATAATTACTTCAGTTTTTTGATCGAGTATAACAATTTTACTTTCCAGACAAAAAGCCTCTAAAATCATGCATTTTTGTCCTGCAGTGGTGTATAATCAATAAAGTATAATAATGTTGTTAATGTCATCATCTGACTTTTAATATAATATTAACAGAGCTACTCCACTTAACCCCAGGAAACCTATATAATTACATTTTCGATCGTATAATTAGTTTACGATTTTAGTATTTAGTTTACATTATTTATCAAGTATCACGGTATTAAGTAACACGATAAATCAAATATAAGGTATACAAACCAAAAAGGGAACCAAAAAAGGTAAATTAAACTAAATCGAGCAAAGCTGTTTTTAAAAAAAAAAAATATATATATTCTTACAAATTTGTGGAAATTATGTGGAAAGAGTGATTTCAGCTCAATGGGAATTTTATTATAGGTAATTACAAGGCTGTAAGTGAATAACCGCATAAAAATAGATAGCCGAAATTTACAAAATCGACAAAAAATGAGACATTCAATTTTACATTCTGGTCATGGACGTCCCTTCTAAAATTAATTGTGCTACGTAGATAGGGAGGACTGGAGGTATATAGAAATTTGTGTAGGTACAAACAGTGATTGGTGGTAACTGCATGATCGAAGCAAAAGAAGGAAGGGTTTAATTCTCGCCTGGCATTGGGGTCGAGGCATTAAAAGAGGTACAAATTTGAAGAAGAGAAAGGAGATTTGGGCACAGCGAATCTTAAGGGCTGGAGCGTGAGAGGCGAGGGAGGCGACTTATATAATAGAGGGTTGTTGTCTCGACCTTCGGATTTCCACAGTGCGAGATGGGTCAGAGAGCATCTACGGGGCCGTAAGTTTTTCGGTCTTCTCGTCGGCAGAGTGTCTTCTCTGGTCGGCCACCCTCTGTGGCCGCACGGTCTCCTGCCTTTCCTCTTTCTATTTGTTTTCCTATTTGTTTATTGTGTTCTCCGAGCTTGTTGGAATGAGATGTGTCGTTTATCAAAACATTTCACATCTTGGTAGTGTGCTTCGTCAGCGAGTTTATAAACTTATAAATTACTTCACTTTGGCCGAGCCATGATCTCGTTTCCTGTTTTGTTGAGAATTGTGAAAACATCATGGTCGTGACAATACCAAATATAAGGATTGGTGGAATTAACGACTCCGGTTAAATTTTTCCGTATATTTAATTTAAGTAAACCCTTATTTCGATGCAATAACCTTAGTGCTGAGTAAAATTTTACAACTTAAAGGGAAATATATTCCACAAATCGTAGTCGACAGTCAAAAGTTTCGAGCGCTCGAAACAATTTCGAGAGGAATGTCGTTAATGGCTAGTCTAAAATTTGCAGTAATGAATGTACGATAAATCTGAGAAATCGATATTACTTTACATTGTGCACCATTTAGTATTAAGTTATGATTATGCGCATACTTGTATACTTTTTCTAAGTCGAGGTTAATACAGTTTCTCTTAGTTTGAGATCGTGGGATATATAAAGTAGTACTCTCCATATATTTTGACTCAGGAGAAATGGAGGGTGTAAACTGGTAGAGTTGGCTGTTTAGACACATCTCGTATATAAAATTATGTAAGTGATGTATGAAAGTGTAAGAACTGAACGGCCCAAATTTACAATTTCCGACATATCGTTGCAATTGATGGATTTGCAACTTTAAAAGTTATTCGAAGATATAAATTTGCCAAAAAATAGCTATAGAATTCATACAGTACCACAACGTTCACTGGTCCTTGTGTCGACGATATGACCAATTTACGTGTGGTTAGGTTACATGCTAGCCCTGGTATCATCATGAGAATGTGAAATATCCTTTTGAAGAACGAATTTCCACCGTACATAGTTCGTCTGTTAATTAGTCATATATCATGTTAATAAGTGGGTCTTTAATTAAACTTAATTATTTCGCTTCTAGTTATCGTACCTTCAATTTGTTTCCAAATCGGATAGATAAAGTTCGTCTCAAGTGATCATTAATACATCGTCTCCTCCGTGTAATTCCGGTTATTGGCCGTGGAGGATTGATGAGGCCGGTAATATTTCGGGCATTGTGATGCAATTGGTGCTGTGTAAACAGGTCATTTGTCATTTTCTGCTTTCCTGCCGAAAAACTAATGGAGCCCTCACACGGAGGGGACTCTCCTCCTTCTGACAGCCCGGAACGGATCCGATCCGACAACCACGACAAATGAATTGTGGATGTGTGTGTGTGTTTGAGTGTGTGAGGCGGCGACCTTTTCACTCTTTCGCTCTTTTTTGTTCGGCGGCTACCGCGAAATCATTCACGTTGTTTTAATGATAATTGTACGTCAAAATCTATAACATGATAATCCAAGATAATTGATAGAATCTGTTTTGCGATTTGAATTTGTCGGTTCGAATTATTAAACATCGTCAAATAATTTCAAACGTTTATTCATATAGGTACTACGTATTTCACTAAATATTACGTATTATGAATTGCGTAGTACGAATTATGTACCAAACGTAACTCATAAACTAAATATATGTTCACCATTAACTCTCATAATGTTACATATAAATAACTACGCGACTCTTGTAGAAGCGTTTTTAAAAAACGTTTATTACAAAGGTCGAGTATTACAATAGATGAGCTCTCTAGCGAAGACTAATAAGAACTGGGGGACTTTCCCTCAGTTCGCCCTATATAAACCTAAAATTATCATTATTGTTTAGAGAAAGTGCCATTTGGCCTTAATGGGAGTCCTTGGTGTCCGTACGTTCGCAGTGGTCCCATTAAGTCTAAGTACCATGAGGAATTTGGTACTTAATTATATATGATATCATACCTTTAGCACACGTCCAATGTTTAAACCCAGTAATGTGCTAGTGTTCAGATCATGTACGCATTTTACATTGGTTTCAACCTAATGTGGCGCTCTATGCTCAGTGCTCTATAACTCATCTGTGTGTATTGCTTTGTTTACATTTGAGGTTAACTACAACAGTTACGTAGCTTTTCATTTTGTTTCCAAACCTGTAGCAACGTTTATGAGCGCATTTTAAAATTATATATTTAATTTGTGGTTTAGATTTACAATAGGATTTCTAGAAGCTTTACCCTATATTTTTAAGATTTTTACCGATTAAATTTAATATGGGAAAGTTGAGACATTCCAAAAATTTTCTGGATCCTATTATAAAGCCATTCTGGCTTACTAAAATTGTGTCGTGTACAACCACGGCACTGAAGAAGAATCAACGAGATTCAAAACATATATCACATTATAAATACTTTAACGACTTTAAGCAGCAACAATCACTAGTAGAAAGTACAGACACTATCAAGATAAAAGTTGTTATACAATTATATGAGTAACTTATATGAGAAAGTAAAGTGTTACATTTGATATAGTGGTAAATCGTCAATTCTTTTGCATTTAAACTTCTCAGTAGTCATAGATCATTCTTGCAAGAATTTAGTACGTTAGAGATAAAGTAGGTGAAGCTAATTTTCCGCGAATCGTGATTAGGCAACCGAATGTGCCTTCTTTTCCTTCTTTCCAAAAATTGTTTCATTCTCGAAAAATAAACGATTTTGTTCCAAAAGTCAATCAGCTTAAACGTTTAGAATGAAAACCGTAAACAAATGTTTTTGAGATTTATTTTTCTGTTTGAAACATCTGTTCCTCATATCCGTATTTATTTTACCGAAATAAAAAGTTTTAAATCAATAGGAGATTTTGCATTTGTTTGTTCCTGAATCAATGGCATTTCTCCTGGGCACTAGCCGATAGTGCACAATAGTTCAACTAGTTAAACTTAGAGCTAGATCGAGACCAGTCCTCGATAACTAAAAGGTACTTATACTTAGATCTTCAATATTGTAACTAACTTCGGGTCTGAGGTAAATTAATCAAAAATTTTAAAATTTATTTAGATTCAATTACAAGAGGATTATTAACCAGATTATTAACTGCTGAAGCTTTAATAAAGGGTAGAAGTATTAGAAAACTAATGAAATGGAGCGTTTTTCCACGGAACCTGTCGAGAATACGGTTCCCTTTCATATAAACCGACACAAGTATTCCTAGATCTCTCTCTTCTCTAGATATATAGATAATTGCCTCGTTTCAGTAGAGACAGTAGAGACTACAAGATAACGAATAGAATGCTGAAGGAACCCCCGGAGGGATACATGAAGAAAATAGCAGGAACCATAAAGGCAGCGATGAAGAGAAGATACTACCCGGAACAATGGAAGCTAGGAGTTATCATATTATTGAAAGAAGGCAAGGACAAACTACCATCACGTTACTCAGCAACATAGGAAAAATAATGGAAAGAATCATACTAAGGAGGATCAAGGAAGAAGAAGAAAAATTGGACATCATCCTGGACGAGCAGTGTGGATTCAAAGAAAAACAGTCGACGGAGAAACAAGTAGTGAGGCTGGTGAAAGAATCGATCAATGAGAAGACGACGCGTATGGTACTATTCGACGTGACATGATATGATATGGCGAAAATGGAACAAGTAGGAATCGGAAAGGCGCACACACAGATGATACAGGACTACTTGAAGAAAAGGACATTCGGCATCAGGATAGAAGAAGAGATTTCAACAACGAGGGCAATCGAAGCAGGGACATCACAAGGATCGTTACTGGAATTATACAGCATCTACACGAGCGACAAACCCAGGAAGGACACGAGGACAGACATCTACGAGGGCTACACGGCAAAGGCAGCGCTATCTACAAATCCGACGAAGGCAGCAGGGTATTTACAGAAGGAGTTAATCAAGATGGAACAATGGACGAAGAAATGGAAGATAAGGATCCACCCAGAGAAGAGTCAAGAGTTATAAATAGGAAGAAAGAAGGATGGATCGAAGAAGAAAATCAGCGTGAGAGACAAGGAAACCGAATGGAATGACGACAGAAATACTTAGGAATACACATCGACAGAAGACTGACATGAGGAAAATATATCAACGAGACAGCAAAGAAAGATAAGCAGAGAATAATTCAACTAAGGCCAATAATAGGAAGAGGAAGTAAACTACAACTGAGGACAAAGAAGAGGATATGCTAAGCCAGCAACAAACCAACAATATACGGAGGATAGGTATGGGAACAAGCAGCGGACATCAACACACAGAAATTAGAGAAGATACAGGACCAAGCAATAGAGAGAGTAACGGACGCACCATGGTACATGAGGAACGAGCAACTACGGAGGGAATTAAGAATGAAGAAAATCAGGAATCAAATCAGGGACAGGACCCAGAATGCGATAGGAGTGCTGCAGAAACACGTAAACCCACTAATAAGGAAGGCAAATGGCTACGATGAAGAGGAGAAATCAAGAGTAAATATACCGCTACTACCAACAAAAGAGGACGATCAATGAAGAAGAGGACAAAAAGAAGGACAAGACAGGACACGAAGGTGAAGAACAATAACAACCAGGAAGAAGGCTAACTAGAAAAGGGAAAACAAGATAAAGCATGGACCAAGGGAAAAAGTAGAAGAAAAAAATAAGAGAGAACAGGAGTAAGTGAATGCCAGGACAACCAAGCAGAGCATTATCATCCGATTCCTCGAATTAACAAAAGAGAAGGTGAAGGAGTAGAACATATGAAGTCTTTTAAATATACTTAGAATTTAGAAACTAATATGGATTCACTATTCGAAACTAAAAGCTAAGTTGAATGCTGCTGCTTTGAAAACTGTCCTAATTTGGCTTTGGAAAATTAAGTTTATCACAATTTTAATATTTAAAAAAATATTTCCATATCGTAAGACCCTATCTACGTGGCTTAAAGAATTGTTTAAGTAAATAGAACTATGTTTGGACATAACTATATAAAAATTTAATATTATAAAATCCACAATGGACTGCTACCATTTAAAAATCTTCCGTTTTAAATTTTTCCTCATCATATTTCCTCTTATGTTAATCTCGTAAATTCGAATAGTTCCGAAGTTAACATAGCCTCATTAGTGCTCAAATTGGTTCTAAATCTTTCGAGTAATTTTTCATGTAGTAACCGTTTAAAAAATACTACATACCCACAATTTAGATAACTTCGCCTACTGATCAATCGAAATATCGATTCTCCTCCAGACCGCGGCGACTAATTAACGATTTACCCTAATAACAATATTCGAAGAGCTTCTGAATTAGAAGAGATCGACATAGAAAAAAGGAAAGATCATTGAAAGCGTCGAGGTAATAATTATTGAAGGCCCCACTTAAAAATCGAAAATAATGGGGCCGTTATCTGGCCGGGCCGAAAAACACAAAACACACGTACGAGGGGAGACGAAGTCTTCGACAATTTATTGACGTTGAAAAATGTCCTGGAATACAATTAGACGTGTCGTCGTGGTTGTATCGGCATGAGGGCGATTAGCATATCGAGAAGGACCAGTGATTATAGTTCAGTAGAAACGGTGGAACTCTGAGTTCAATTATAAAGGTAACATAGAAAGTCACACACAAATAAATATTTTGAGTATATTGAACACTTGTAACTTTTTTAACAAAACACGAGTTTGAATCGACTCTACCTTATAAATTGTTAATATTACAAACCTTTAGAGAAAGCCTCATTTTTAATTAATGTTTTGTTCAGTTTTTGTAATCTTTAGTGACAATTGCTATTAAATAAAAATTTATAGTTTCTTTGGATATGAAAGTCACGCAATGCACGTGTGTCAAATTAAAATACTCAAAAGAGAGTTAGAAAGTCGCAGCAAAAATATTTGACTGATATTTAATGTTCCATTATTAAAATAATACTGTATACTTCTATTTTCGTCCATATTGAGTTTAAGTATCTTTAAATTAAATTACTTTCGTTAATAAACTATTTTATTTCGTACTGTTAGAGGAAATTCTATTTTTCACAAAAGATCTGGTTAGGTTAGGTTATAAAGGGAGGTTTAAAATTAAGCAAACGTAAAATTCGCTTCAAAAGAAATATATCTTTGGAAAAAATATTGAAAATGTCAAAGAAAGAGGACCCTTGTAACGCACCTGAAAGGTCGATGATCAAGATTGAATTACATTACTCTATTTCTATACGTTAGATGTAACGTGTCCTGTAAAAATAAAATTTTTATTTGAACCAATGAATTATTATACCAAACATTTCTCGTGGACATATATGACGGACCCTCTAGGTGAATTGACGGAACAAAAAATCTAAGGCTAGTCACTATAACAGCTAATTACCACAGTCAACCAATAAAAAATACTTGAAATCAATTGCTAAGGAACATTAAATCAGCAGTCTATTGTACCGTACCGTCAACCATATTAACTGTTCCAAAGTGTTGACTAAGGGTAATCAATGCAAATATTTCACTCAAATTAACGTCCGCTGACTAAAAGCGTAATTTAAAATATCGTGCTTGTTTCACTCTGCGACCGCTCCCCGCTTTGCTTGAATAACTCCGTCATAGTCGCCTGTAGCTGCTTATTTAGCTATTTTACTGTTTTTCTGTATGTAATAGAAATAATTTAAGATTCTTTTCCGTTGTAGCAAAATGAATTAATTTTGTCCGCAGAACAATCGTTCCCGAAATAGAAGTAATTTGGTGCAAATAGATTTGAATTAGACCATTACATTTCTTCATAAACTTGTAAAATAATTTTTCTCGCTGTTTCAGAACCTAATTTGATTCGTTTTTACCACCGGATTTTTCTCCGCCGGAAAATGAAATGTAAATAAACCGTTTTTGGTAAGAACATCTGTAGGCACGCCGATTTAGGGATGCCGTCACTTCTTGAATGTCACAATCCTTACCAAAATGTACGCATACAGCATTGTTAAAACTTTCGAGAAGATCCAAATTCATTGAGTCCTTTACATAGTCGACCCTAAGGTCTCAATTTCAATCTAATCAGTGTTGCCTAAGTTTCTGGAAAGTCTGAAATTCAACACTTATCTGTATGCAGTTGCCCATGCCTTTCAAAATTTCACATTTTTAGAAATAAGTTACTTGCACCGTTGCCTTTTCGGAAATCAGAACTTTTCCGTTTTTTTGCATAGTTGCTAACATTAACTAAAGATCAGTGTGTTTTAAATTTCTGGTGAATGCCTGTTTAGATTTTCACAAATCCACAATTCTCTATTGAATTTAAACTAGCCGCGAGTAAAATCTTTAAAAGTTGGCGCCCAAAGAACACAGAACCTCGTCGATATCCCTGAATCCTGGACGTGTTCACCACAAGCTGAACAGATCACCTCTACGCCAGCACCCAAACTTAAAAACCCGACCCACAAGTACCAATGCGAACAAGTAACCGCAGTTGTGTCAGACGCTTATTTTCCAAAGATGGCCGATAGGCTGTTACAATGGTTTTTCAACTTTTTCAAGAATTCTGAAAATCACACTAACTTCTTAACAACATTAACAGTTCTTGATGAAATTAACTCGTCACTTTTATTGCCACTCTGTCACTGTTAAATATTTTTAACGGAAGTAATGGATCTAAATGCATTAGATGTGCACTGATACATCAGTGCCATAATATATTAACAGATTTGAGAGGAGAAAATTAGAATGCGAATTTTCCGACTATCGCCGGATTAAGGTCAAGCATTTTCCGAAACCACCGTAATCGACGAGGTATAATTAATTGATTCCGGATGCCACCGTTGCATTCGCGAATTTTCCGACCTTCTGATTTCCTGATTCCGTATTTTCCGAGGACAATAGTTTAACAGATTGCGGGTGTCCCCGGAAAATCTGACAATTTTCCAACTTTTGCGTTTCTGACAAAAATAATTGAAATGAAAATGTTGTCATTGCGGATAGGCAACCGTCTATTTAAATGCTACATGGTGCTAAAATAATCATTATACAAGTCACGAGGGCACGAGAGCGGAGCTAATTAATAATTGGCCAGAGTTAATTCTTTGGGCAGTTTTGAAGTTATACTATTTGTAACTTTAACAGTGGGCATTCGAGTACTTTGCAGTTGGGGAAAGTTCTCTCTTCTCTTGCGCCTTCTATGAGGTTTTCGCAGAGTCAGCAGGAGCGTCCTCCCTGAGGATTAAATCAACCTGATGTCCAGGGACTTCACAGAATTGGCAGGACCGTCTCCACCGAGAGTCCAAGGACTTCGCAGAATCTACGGCAGTGTCGCCTTGCCAATCCCCAGGGAAACTGGAGAGTCGCTAAATGATAAAACTTCATCAACCTACAAGGAATCCGAAGAATCTCAAGTGGGTGCAACGTTAATTCTTGGCCGCCCTAATAATATTCTAGAAATTCGCAAATTCAGGTAAACTTTGATGTGTAAATTTCATTGTTTTGTCATGTCGTGTAAATGAAATGTTTCTATGTAAATTTGACGCCCGAATGAACTGATTTATGATCTCAGCTCTAACCTTATTACTTTGACCAACTCATGTTTAGTCAAATTTTTAAATAACATGCAAGGTAGTTTAAAATTACGAAAACGTAAATTCGTAGTAAAGATTAAAGTAGCGTTACTTAGCGTAGCGAAAAATTACTTAAAGCGCGGTTTTCAGGAAAACATATTCCTAAAGTTACATTTTCAGATACAACACTTGGATTTCCTAACCCTATATTTCACTGTACTTGTGTTGCTTTGAATTTTCATTACTTCAACATCAAAGAGAGCTAAAAGAAAATCAAGAGAGCAACTCGTGAAAAGTCTTCAAAGATTACTGAAAAATTTAGTGTGAAATTTGAACTTTCTCTATTGAAAATTTTCATAAAATAGCCTAAGGTCTTTTGTCACATAACCAGTCAATGACGTAGTTTATAATAGCATATGTTCAGAAGAGTTATAAACTATTTTTGATCAGACACTTCTAATAATGTAAATAAAAATACAACGAAATTTTGTTTTTCAATGATAGATTGAGTTGTAAATTTACTAAAAATCAAATTGGTTTGGTGAAAAATTGTTAAAAATGTACCAGTTTCAATAAAACCAAAGTATAAATTGACAGCCATTAGTCATGTGAAACCTATTTAAACAACCCATGACGGTGCTCAATAATGCGTTAAATATAAGTAACAACTTAAGGCCAAATTCATAAATACCACTCACCCTTCACTTAATTATTAAATAAATCCCTCGCTACACTTGGAATTCGAAGACTTTATTCAAATAAATTATCACTTAAATTGAGTAATAAATTGAGAGAGATTGGATACAATTTACTATTTAAAATATTTCCTGACTTTACCTTCACTGATAAAGATATTTTACGTGTGACTTGAGTTGAGTGTTTTTGAATTTTAATTTGAACAGAGGGTGCGCTAACTGTCAATTTGAGTATTATACGAGTGTAAGAAGAAATGAGCGTGGGCGCTAATGAATTTGTCGTTCAATATTAAATTCTTGGTGAAGTTAAATAAAATTATTCAAAGATTTTTAGACTTAATTCAAAATCGTTTCCAAATTTTGACGTTTTAAATTATCCAATTGGTTAGTGGTAGAAAAATTTGTAATGGAAGCTGGATTTACCAAAACAAATATCTGTCCACAATTTATGTAGTGATGCTGGGAATGTGAATTATATATAACAATGATTTCTGTTCAGCGGAATTTCAAAATATAAAAGCTTCTCCGTTCCTATGTATACCTTTATATACCTATGTATACCTTTTAAAATGGAAAGTGTAATTTTGTGCTGAAAAATACAAGGTGGAAGAGATAATGCTAATATAATACGAGTAATATGGATTTTAGGTTTTCACGGTTATTTCAATATAAACAAACAATTTGTTAGGTGATGACAACTTTTTTTGCAATAGTACACGGAGAGGTACAGTAGGTATTAGTAATTAAAAATTAGTCAACAACCCCATTGTTTAATTTACATCATTTAAAAGAACCGTTTGCAATTGACAGAAGAACAATTAATCCGTGCACCTATTACTTTCATACTTTTCCCTTATGCCTTACATAATACCGCAAATCAAACCACAAAATCACCTGGTAGAATCGTACTTGGTGACACAACGCAGCAAGACTCCTCCACCTCCTGAATTATAGGTATACACACGTCTCGATCCATTTCACCTCCGCTCACTCGTTTGATGTCTTCATCATTGGCTACCGGACCAGTAGCCGCTATCTGGAACATCGAATACCTTTCGAGTAGCACCACCACGACCACCACCAGCATCACCACCATCTCTTCTTTCCCGTGTCCGAAATGGTACACGTACGAAGTGACAGAAAGAGATAGAGAAGAAGAGCGAGAAAGACAGTCTCGTGTAGGACGTGTTCCATTCGTTTGTCGCTGCTTTGCATATCTCACTCGTCGTATCGGGATCACTCAAATGTGGATTTATTGCGGCAGTAGCAGCAGCAGCAGTAGTGGAAGAAGAAGCAGAGGTGAAGATTGCCTTCTCTTAGGCGCTCTCTCGATTAGGGTTGATTTATGTCGGCAACGCGGACGATAAACGCGAAGAAGTTCGCTTTTCGGGTGCCACCGAACAGGACGTTAATGGTCCCTCTTGTTCACTTTGTTTTTGTTTTAGAAATCTCCAAGTGCGAACTCGATTTATACGCTAAACGGGACATTTTAATTAACAGCCATACTTTACTAAAAATAAGCCATTACCGAAGACAGAGTACTGGTCTGAACGGTTTGGAGATAGGAACACGTCCAATAGTCGAATCATTAAAAGCTAAAGAGAGGGCTTTAGTTAACAAAATTCTGGGGTAGATTTGAGCTTGGTGAATTTCCACGTATTTTGGAAGTAAAAAATCCCGATGGCATGGCTAGTCGGAAATGTTCATCGCAATTCCCAAGAAGAAATATGAATATAAAGCGATTTGACATAAAATATAGAAACTATGAGCCTTAACTGAGTTTACCAGCTGCACCCAATGACACATGCAGGTATTTAATTCTGTTATGTATACATAATATAACGTAGAGGTAACATGAAATTTTCAATTTTTCACTTAGAACTATTTTTGGAAATTATTTAAAAAAAAAAAGGTAGATAAAGGTAGAAAAAGTTAGATACAAAAGTTATAGAACATTTTAGGCTCTACCAAAAAGTTTATAAAATTCCTGTATCAGATCGAAAACAAGAGAATTACATCAAGGGCATTTGCCTATACTGTTTTGGGCCATGTTTCATCTGGAGTTAAAAAGTTTCATCAAGTTAAAAAATGCGCCTCGTATCGTGTTTACAAGTTACCATATATCACATATATACAATACGACGAACTGAGGTTGGCGGATGACCCTGTGATGTGCGCACTGGCAAAATGTAGAAATGATGGAGACAATTCATTACGTCTCGGGTATGCTGTATTGTGCAGTGAAAAAACGGAAAACGGGAGAAAAGGGTGATGTAGGAAAGACATGTCAGGAAGATTGTTTATGACGGGCTACATTCTACGAGAAGTGAAGCAGATTCAGCTAAGTTCACGATTGAATTAACTAAAGTACATGATCGGGTGGCTGCCATTACTGGGACTAGTAAAAGAACCCTCGAGAGGATCGCTAAGTCAGTACTTGAAATCGAAAATGAATCAGATCCAATATTCACTAAACCCCCTAAGAGAATAAGACATCGAAATCGTCACTTGATGATCTAGATCCAGGTGTTTTACGCCATACCGTCGTCAATGTTCACTCGTAATAAGCGTTAGTTTATTCTAAAGATTCTCCGAAATAATGGAATGAGCAAATTCAAATTGATTAACTGTGTAACTTAAATGGATTTTGAACTTTTCTGAACCTGAATCCTTAAAGCAAAATTTTTCCAAATACTATTAGGGCCTAGTCAAAAAACACAAAGTTTCCTCAAAGCCTTACAAGCTTACAAGTATATAATTATATACGAAATTATTGTATTTTTTATATTATATTTATTTATGAAAATAAGAGATTTTTTTACAAAATCCTCTGATATAATTAGGTGTTTTCAATCGACCTTTGCTATATAACCTACAAAATAATTAAAAATGGAGGACAAAATGTGATACATTTTATAGGTTATACTATTATTACCTACAAAATTTATTTAAACCAATTTTTGATATCTATATTTCTTGCCGAGATATAACCAACTGTTCAAGTACCTCTGTCAATCTTACAAATTATTTAGAAGTTATTGGTACTGAGATTTTCTATTGACAGTCGATAGATAATTTGGAATAATAAGCTACAAAAGAAGAAGCATTCGAGTTTGATTATTTGTTTGGAAGTTAGATGGGTACGTATGATATTTAAGGAGGTTTCTTGGGTATCTACAACTATCGCTTTGACTGGTGATAGCTTCGTAACACCCATGCTTATTCTAATTGCATTATCCCGAATATTGATTATTAGATCTCAGGAAATAGCAAAATGCATATAAAGTGGATATTTACATATTCCGATAGAACTCTATAAATCCATATGTACTTATTAAAAATACATATTTTCAGCGATTTTCGGAATGCAATCTCAAGAAAATAGAAATTTTGATTTCATAAATCTCTGTGTAAATAGGTATATATTGTATTATGCTGTAACCATCAGCTTAGCATTAAGCCAGTTGCCTTCTAAAAATAGCATTAAGGGTTGTCGTTGAAAGGCTGTTACCCTCTTTTTAAGAAGAGTTGTCGAAAGGCTACTAAAATTATCTAATAATTAAAGCTAGGACATATGCTCTCTATTCTCGGAATTATTGTAATAGAAAATTCCAAAGGTAAAATCTTCCTCGATTTTTATAAGTGGGAATAAACTCATCGATTTTAACTTTTAGCCAATGAAATCATGTGTTGTTACTCCCCTTTAAATGTAAGGCTTGAAGGGCAAACTGGCATATATTTTTTCTGATATTCCCTTTTATTTCACTGAAGTGTTTATTAGGAGTGTGTGATAGTGCCTAAACAAATTGCCAACAAATCTGTTCTCCTCGAGAAATGGATAAATAGTGCAACTGATTTTAAAATCATTGACGACAAACATATGTTTTGCACAGTTTGCAACAAAAAGGTAAGTATTATTATGTTTAATTGTTTTACGTTTTAAAAATATATTTACCATTCCCTTATTTCCAATCCAAAAATTATTCTCTTTAATAAATATGATTCACATTTTTATAATCATATTGATCCATTCTAAAATTTTGAAATTTCAATTTTTTTTTATAATAACTAAATAATTACCTATTAAAATTCAAGACTTTCAATATGAACAGAGTGCTCAAATAAGAATGATCGTTTGCATTCTTTAAACCATTTTGTTTTTAGCTCTTATGCCAAAAGAGATTTCAAGTTGCTCAACACTTGAGAACCGCTACGCGCAGAACTCGTAAACAAAAGCCTCAAGATTTTGTTCAGCAGCTCATTACAACAAACCATACCAAGATTTCAGGCCAAAAAAATTTCAATAAGGATTTATGTTCTTTACTAGTAGGTTGCAATATCTCAATCCCAAAATTGGACGATCTATTATTTCAACAATTTTTAATGAAGTATTGCAAAGAAAATATTCACGTGCCCTCTGGTACGACTTTACGAAAAAAAAAAATGTGTCGATGTCACATTAATCTACTATTGGGGCGATGAAAACTGCCATTGGAAATAATTCAACATGGATACCTGTTGACAAGAGGACCGATGTTAAAGGACGTTATGTTGCAAACCTAATTATTGGAAGTTTAAACGGTAGTAGTGAATATAGTACCAGTTATTTAGTTTATGTTAGGGAACTGCAAAAAACCTATTACTTGACTATATCCAGGTTTGTAAACGAGTCCCACCAATTTTTTTTACCTGAAACAGTACCAACAGAAAAAAGTTGTAATGTTAACCGACGCTGCGCCTTATATGATTCGAGCAGGGCAAAATTTAAAAATATTTTTTCCAAACCTAATACATGTAACTTGTTTGGCACATGCATGAAATTGAGTGGCTGAAGTTATAAGGAAAGAATTTCGAATTGTAGATACTCTAGTATCGAACATAAAAAAAGTGTTTTTAAAAGCCTCTCTTAGAGTACAGGTGTATAAAGATCATTTACCTAATGTGCCTTTATCACCTGAACCTGTGGTTACTAGATGGGGAACGTGGTTAAATTGCGTCCATTTTGTAACAAATAATTTTGAGGGAATTACAGTGATAACTTGCAGTTTCGACGTCGATAACTGTATTGCTGTAAAGAAATGTGTAAATGTTTTCAAAACAAAAAATATTGAAAAGCCAATTAGCACATATTAAGACAAATTTCGTTCATATTGCTTCGTCAGTTACTAAATTGGAAAAACGAAATGTTTCACTGGACGAAAGAGTTGAAGTCATTAACTCAGTACACAATAAAATTAAACGTCTTAAAAAAGATAACAAAACATACAAAAAATTGTGCATTGTTTAAAAAAAAATAAAGGATATCAAGAACTAGTGCATATAAATAATGTAATAAATGGAAATTTCTGCAATGATGAAAATTTTAATTTAGATCTCTAACAAATAATTTTCAATTTGCTCCATTGTCAATTTGCGAAGTAGAACACTGTTTTCCGCCTACAAATTAATGTTGCGGGACAGATGGCAAAGTTGTACTTTAGATGACTTAGAAAAACACTTTATAAATGCGTATTTGCATATTAAATGCATATTTTGATTGTTTTTTGAGCATATTTACATGCATATTTTTGGAATTTTTAAGTGCATATTTCCCGAGCTTTACTGATTATAGTACGCAGACGACTCTCCGCTGCAGAGCCGTAAAGAGTCTAGTATAGATTGGACATATGCCCTATAGATCTGGAGCATGACATTGGGATCAGCGGGATTGGGATCAGTTTTGTGACACATTTTACCTTGTTAATGCCCTTCTTGCATGTCTTCTGAAGTTTTTCGATGTGTTTATTACATAGGAGCCTATTACCTAAATGGTGGTTGATGTGCTCACAACTTCACGGGCACTTTTTTAAAAACTATTTAAGCTTGTTTTTACCTTGAACCATTAACTTTAAGTAGCAAAACCCAAATTTTCATCCGTTTTGAAATTTTTGCAAAGTAATAAGTGTTCGTTGACTGCTCCATTAGTGCAATTTCCAACACCAAAGGTGCACCTTAAATCTACCAAAACAAACTTTCTGAAGCGATTCTAGTCGGTGAATTAATGGTTCATAAGGCCTTTGCTGATTTACAGTTAATTTTCTGAAATATATTTTCCAAGATTGCTACTAACTCCAAACCGTAAAGTGACGACGCTAAGTATGTTCCCGTAGATCATCGGAATTGATTCCTATGCTCTCTCTTCCTCTTCCTTCTACTCCAAGACTCCCAAGTCGTGTCGTGTCCAACCTGTTACACGTCCTAACGTGATTTCGGCCCCTTCGCCTCCTCCTCCCGTCAAAAAGTGCGGCGGGCGTACACGTATCTCGTGTGTGGCGTGTTTCGCTTTTCTGCACGTAAGTGCGAAAGTGAAATTACTCATGCAGAATGTCAAAACGAATGACCCAAAGAGAGGTAAACAAATACCACGTGGCATACTCATTCTCTCTCGCTCTCTGCGTGTGTACGGAAGACGTGCGGCCTATTTATAGTGTGTTAAGAAGACATGATAAGAGAGCCCGAGGTTAGGGCGTTACGCGCCACACACACACACGCAAAGCCGTACACATACAACGGTTTTTTATATTTGGTTCTAACCTACGTAGGATCTCTCAATATTACGAACCAAAGTCTCGGGGATACATTTTAGGGGTTAACTATTGGTGATACAAATAAGTTTCCGTCGTTTTTTATAAAAATTTATCAATTGGCTATAAAAAAATGTACCTTAAATTTTATTCAAAATATTGTCCGTCATTAGCTACTACTTTTTGCCATCTTTCTGGCAGCATTCGGATGCCACGCCAAAAAAACTGTTCATCTTTTGAGACGACCCATGAATCGACCCAATTTTTGGCTTCTTCTTAAGAAGTAAAGTGTTGCTTTTCCAGAGCGTGAGCCATCGATCGGAAGAGGTGGTAGTCCGAAGGAGTCTGGTGAATACGGCGGGTTGGGTAAGACATCCCGTTGTAAACCTTCCAAAGTATCCTTGACGACTTTTGCAACATGTGGCCGAGCGTTGTCTTGCTGAACAATCACTTTGTCATGTCTTTTGCCATACTCGGGGCGTTTAAGCTTTAATTCTCTGCTCAATTGCAACAGTTGCTGTCGATAACGTTCTCCTGTGATACTTTCCTTAGGCTGGAGTAGTTCGTAATAGATTACTCCGAGCTGATCCCCCCAAATGCACAATATTAACTTCTTGCCATAAACATTCAGTTTCGCCGTTGAATTTGGTACATGTCCGGGCTTACCCCACGATTTCCTACGCTTTGGGTTGTCGTAGTGGATCCACTTTTCATCCCCGGTCACTATTCGATGCAAAAACTCTTTCGACATTATCTTTGGAGAAGTTGTTCGCACGTGAAAAGACGGCGCTCGACATCTCTGGGTTCAATTCATGCGGAACCCAATTTCCTTTTTTTGGTACCATACCAATGGTCTTGAGACGGTGTGAAATCGCTTGCTGAGTCACACCCAAGCTTTCTGCGAGCTGCTCTTCAGTTTGGTATGAGTCTTGGTCCAATAATGCCTCTAACTCAGAGTCTTCAAACTTGACTGACCTTCCTTCGCGTTCTTTATCTTCCACGTCAAACTTGCCGTTTTTAAACTTTTGAAACCATTTACGACAACTTCTTTCACTTAAAGCAGAATGACAGTAAACTTCTACAAGAGAACGATGCGGCTCAGTAGCAGATTTCCCCAAACGAAATAAATAAATCAAAACTTCCCGCAAATTACGCTTATTTGGTACAAAAGTCGACATTTTCGAACAAAAAAATGTATACTACCAGTATAAAAGTAATAGTATTTTAACGTTATGTTGTTGCCAGGTGTTTAAGCTTTCTGTATGACATCTTACATCTAATGATTTCAAAGTAATCCTGTCAATGGAGCCATCTCTTGAAAACGGTGAAAACTTATTTTTATACCATATAATAATGACTTCATCAATCATTCATCTACATTAACACCAACCATTTTCAAGATATAGTGTTCCAAACTCACCAGATTTCATATTTCTTTTGAAATTTTTTCAAAGCTTTAAATTTGGCAAATTATAATTTTTCTCGTTTGTTTCACAACTAATAATATTTTGTTTTACTGAAATAATGGCACCACTTCACAACATACTCTTACCCTTAACATCCATTGAAAAGTTTTTTTATATATTATTATTTTAATTACAATTTTTTCATATCTCCCAGAAAAAGATGTTTTTCGATGAAACGTATGATCGGTGTATCGGATGGCCCCTTTATTTGGGCCAATTCGTCAATCCGATGCACTTTTAGGTATTCTAGAGTTCTAATATTATTAAAAAATTAATTCACATTTTCGATTGAAACTTTATACATAGCTTTGAAACTGCAATGCTAACTTCGGCCTGGCCATTCAATCTAATGAAATTCGCTGATAATCGAATTAAATACGAAATAATACAAGCTCTTTTTTTTTAGGTTTAAAAAGTAATAATAGCAGTCCCAAATCCTCTGAGCATTTCTAAGCAATTCGCTACAAATCACTTTTAAATTAATCGATTTCTAAGCAAATTCTATTGAAACAACGATTTTTGGGGTATAGAGGCCTTTTAATTCTACTACTTGTCTCCAGAGTGCTGCCGAGTGCACAAAGAAAGGCTCCTGAATATGGAAACCCCTTAAAAGTCTCATTCTTTTATAAAGTATTTTTATTTTTTTTATGAAACAATAACATATTTCTGCCACTGGCTTTATTTCGGGGATCAGAAATAGTATTATTGTAAAGCTGAGAAAATTTTACATAACACTAGGTTTTCAAAAACGTTATTAATAAATAATGTCACGACGACGAGATTTACACAATTCTCAACAAAACAAGAAACGGGACCACGGCCCGGCCAAAGTGAAGTTATGTAAACATTTATAAACGCGCTGACTACCAAAGTGCGAAAAGTTTTGATAAATAACGCACCTTATACCAACTGGCGCGGAAAACACAAAACAAATATAAGAAGACGATGGGAAGGATAGCTGGCAGGATGATCGGGGACAGAGTAAGAGAAGGCCGGCGAAGTGACCGAGAACAACCTACCGCCCTAAGATGCTCTCTGACCCGCCTCGCACCGTGGATATCCGAAGGTACAGACGACAGCCCTGTATTATGTAAGTCGCTACCCTCTCACCTTCCAGCCCTTAGGAGTCGTTGTGCCCAAAATTTCTTTTCCCTTTTTTAGATTTGTCTCTTTTTTACTGCCTTGACCTATAGGTTCTCTGGCCCAGGCGAAAATAAAACCTTTTGTTCTTTTTGCTTCGACCATTGTTTTATTCACAGCAAGCTCTACCCCCTGTAGCTACCCACCCCTACCTCACGTAACCGTGACAATATAAAATTAAAAATATATTATCTATATTTAAAAATATAAAGCACATCCATCCTGGTTTGATAATGTTATAAGCAGGTTAAAGCCTAACATACATATAATGGTCCAACAAGAGCAGCAACTCTTACAGCAGATAACGCCTTTCGAATCTATTTTTGAGGCTATGGTACAATGGACAACGGCCATAGACTTATTAGGAGACTCTTTGTCCAAACCCATTCCACTTATGTGAGAAAGATAGAAATAAGGTAAGCAGTATTAGCACGGCCGCAGCGTAGGAAGCGTAGAGCAGAACAGAGCAGCTTTCAGCATTCTACAGCTTTGAGAAATAATAATACGAAGTCTGTAGTACACAGAGTGACTCTGTTGTACAAAGTGACACAAAAAGTAGGGTAACGCAGAACTGCGTCGGGCAGAACCTGCTAACGTCGTAGACGCAGTTTTCTATTAAACACGTGCAATGCAGTATAATTTTGTATACAGCATTATTGCATTTGCCATTATGAATGAACAACTTATAGAATTCATGGAGGGTCTTAAAGTATATCGTAGAAGTAACCAAGCTCCTTGCCAACGCAGAAAATCTAAAACTACCTTACAAACGGAGATATTTTAAAATAAAATTTCCGACGTGCCGTGCACCACACAACAATGTGTGATTACATGGTTATTGGGTCACCTAATTCAATGTTAATCATTTGATTATTAGAGGTAGCAATTCATGTTAACAATCAGGGTGTTCGAAACGTTGTACATTAAATAAAAATTGTGAAGAGTCGAAAAGTCGAAGTCGAAACTTACCGCTCGTAGTGTGAAATGGTTAATTCGAGACGTACCTGTAACAAATAAATCAGCGTTACAACGTTACATTACTGTACAGTGGGTCTCGCTTTACATGAAGAGTCATGATTTGCAAAAATCGGAATCTGAATCAATACTATTAAAACCAGAAGTACCATTTCAAAGTATTATTTGGATAAGTGGTAAAAAATTACAGAGCAAACCGAAAACATGTTTATTCTTTAACACTTCATTCGAGATTATATGCGCCTTGTCACAAACATAAATTTATATTTCAGTCTTCAAATTCGAGGGCATGTGATTATGCTGATATTGGCAAAGTGCTAAGGAAACGCTGGACAACAAAAATTCTCACGTGGCTCTCTCAGGGATAGTAGTCAGAAATGAAACTTCGATTTATTAAGTTATACATTCACTGTTAGGTTAAATTTTTGAAATATCACCTCTATTTCTTTCTCTTTTGCTGTAGTTTACGCCTATTGAGTGAGTGAGCATAGTACACTTGCTCAAAGTATACTTATGCGGTAAGAACTGGATTCGACAAAATAACGATGCAAGAGGATATGCAGAGGCAGCGGCCACGTGGCAAGTCAACTTCTATATCGACGATGAAATCGAAACACTAGTATAGAATATAAAACCATTCTATTTTTGTCCGGTACTACTGAATTCTTTTCGACGGCTATATCGAGACGTGCGGCAATATTGCTGTCACAAATGCTCTGTAGTAATAAGAGCGAAGCCGTAAACCCTGATGTTTCCCTTACGAAAAATATCTGTCGGACGAGACGGTAGAATTTCACTCCAAAAAAGGAAACTTAAGAAAACCTTACGATAACCTCAGTTTGAAACACTAAAATGAATATCAACCCGCATTGTCAAATCTAATAAAAAAGCCTGTATGATCAATGGTGACATGCAATAAATATATTATCGAACTCTAAAAATACTTTGAATTTAATCAGACTTTTTGAAAATAAGAGAAATTCTAACAATCCAGTAAGGTACTAAGAAAAGGAGTACTAAATGCCAAAATATTATATGCACATAGAAGCAAAACTTGTTTTTCCTAATGCCATTAACTGAGTTGCAAGTAGCTCCATAGTCATACAAAAAAGTGGAAGAATGCTGAAATTATAATATGCCTGTTCATATATAACTGTCTACCTCGTAAAAATTTTAAATAATCATCAATTCAAAGTTAAACACAAGATTTCAAAAGATGTGTAAGTTATACAGAAATTATATATACAATAACTTCCAATTAAACAGTAATTGTAATTCGTCAGTTTGATGAAATACCAATTAGGTCAGTTAAATAAGAGAAAATGAAGCGACGAAAAAGTCTAAACAAATATCTCAATATCTGTACACTCGTTGACGGCCGTAGGCGAAGCCACGCATCCGCCATTTGAGATATGCATATTCACACTTTAAAAAGCATTCAATAGCGCAACTTATTCCCTAGTCAACTAATCGCATGTAAACTAGACTACATAACAAGTACATACACTAGTAATGCTACTTACAGCATCTATTAGAATTTTAATGGCCACTCTCTATCTTCCACTCTCTCCCTCTCTCACTGGTCTCTGGTCGACAAATGTCTACCAATTTATAGAGCACGCCGACAGGTCTAGCATAAATAATGCAAAAAGCTAAATCATTGTTATGGTAGAGCGAGGCTAAGTATAAAAATATCGTAGTTGCTGCAAAATTATTATGGTAGCGTTTTAGTTTGAGTAATTGTAGTATTGTTACAATAAAGATAGAAAGGATGTACATATATATCTCTTGAGAGTGTACTGTATGATTACGCTTCGTACTATTTCAATTAGAGAGAGCGGCTCGCAGAATCTTTTTACTTTTGAACTGTATTCATATTTTACATCGGTAAATTACTATTTATTATTTGTCCCATTAGCGAGATGGTATCCTTCAAACGCCCCCTTTGCTGATGGCTGCCATAAACACAACAATCGCAAAAATGTTGAATCACGATTATAAAAGCTTTAGAGAAAATCAACGTAGTCAAAATTAAAGTTCTACTGTTTTGCCAAATTGCGATTTTCTTGTAGTGCAGCTTTACTGCTTCGTCACTATCGATTCCATAAATCTGCGTTATGCAGCTCTCGAACGTTTTCGGTGTAACTCGCCTCGACGATAAATATCACCGCAGAAATTTTGGAGTGGATTTACATTATCGACCAAATGCCATTTATTGCAGGTTCGCAGGGATTTACGATAAATATCGTCCTGACCCAGTTCGAGTTCGACAAAATAAATAAATAAATTAAGAAAGAAATAGGATCGCCGCCATCGCGATTTGATACCAGATGTTTGACGCAAGATGGATACTTGCATAGGAATACTTTCGTTCAAAAATCTAGTCGAAGACACCATATTATTATTACACACAAAGAAGTGGACACGAAGAAAGTGGTCCAGTTCCTGGACGGAACTGAATAGCTACATGTATAAAGATTTCTTGCCCAAGCACCCAATCCTAAATTAAAACCTGATTAGATAATAAGTATTATGTATTCTCACGGCTTCTCATAGAACTAGAGAGTGAGCACACTAAATACAAGACAACAGTGATGAAATTGCCACAGTGATACCATTTCCAATCTACAAAAATTGGAACGGATTGGTTTTGAGGAAGGCGAGGATCATACATTTTTGGAACTTCTGAGATTCTACATTCTATCAACTCCTTGCAGAGCTCGCAGTTACTTCCGTATAATTTGGCCCCTAAGACCTGCATCTTTCATCATTTTGTGCTTTCGAATTGTGCATTCCTAATTTTTTATGCAATTGAAACCAAAAAGGGTTATAATATATTATTTATCCAAGAAGGTATTTTGAATAAAAATTATAACAAAAAAAATTATATTGATTTCAGAAAGCTAGCCTTCATTCATTTATATGCAATTAATTCTATAAAACTACTGAATATGTATAAAGGCTCAAACTGAAGAATTACGTATAAAGTATTGCAATTTTAGATTTGTCACCGTATTGTCGAAGTGTAATCCTACAAACAAAATTTTGGTTTCACTTATAAAAACCTATAAGTGAGGTGATCCTAAGTATCCTTTTTCAAACTATAGCTCACTGATAGTGGGTCTTTAACCCATCGAACAATTTTTACCCTTATGCACTCAAGTAATGCGAAAGTATTGTAATTGAGTCATTTTTACCGGAATTTGAGATAATAGCATTTAGGGAAGTTTTATGGCCGCCAGAATCAGAAAAGCATGCTTTTGGAAAATTATATGTATGTGTATGTTGTCGACCTTTTTCTTAGAAACTTTAAATAGTAGAAAGCCCAAACTTTGCATTTGGACAATTGTGACGGTGCTGTTCCTGGTGAGTTGCGTACCGTTTAACGTTCTCCGACGCCAATCAGACGGGTTTCTCTATTTGGCGTCTCGCCGCCATATTAACAAATTTAAAATAACACTCTATCCACTTAGTAAAATTTAGGCTAATTTTGACAACCCACAGTTCTAATTAATATCAATTAATTCTGAAAATTTGAACGTAAAACGATTAAGAATAGGCCCGCCAGACGACCGAAACGAAATTTTTCCCCTATGTCAACAATTAATCTTGTTTACGATGTACACTTCTTTGTATTTCGAACGTAGAAGTCTATTGTTATTTCTGCGAACTACATTAGAGGAAAGGAATATTTTTAAGATGGGTGATATAATATGATGGATGATAACAAACTCTATAGATTCTAGAGAAACCCTTACAACATAGTTTTTCTTAATATGAAACTTTGACATCACAACTTTAATGGCTAATTAAGAACAGCCATAGTTCCAAAAAACTTCTTGTTCAGACAATTATAGATTTTAGTTTTTGTAAAAAATTCATGGAACCCTAAGAAAGTATGTCTAGCGTATCCATCTCCAATATCTGCTTCTGCTTATCATCACTTATATCGAGTATACTATTAAATTCAAGTGTGACTAGGTAATCAACTGAACCCAGAAGACGGGCTGGAAATTTATAGATAATAATTTGGAGCCAATTCAAATTTTATCCCCACCTGCTCCAGAAAAACTGCTAAACTGCTAAAATAATTAGAGATATCCAGCAACAAGAAGAAGAAAACCAAGAAAACATTACTTTTGAAGTATCATCTGGAGATTATCAGTCACATTAAAATTTTCCTGAAATCAACAATAATTCGTTCCAGTTTGATCATAACTAACGGTATCCTTTTTTATTTGATAGAATATTGTCTAATAAAAATGAATCATAATAGTTCGTGGGGTATTCAACTTCACCTTTTGTAACTGCCATATGTCAATAATGGTGATTCGTAGGAAAAAAGTATTGCAACAATTTTTGTAGACAATTGCATGGTATACAACATTGTCTGAACTAATTTTATTAAACACACAGTTTACGAGAAAAATCCTAAAAATCGACAATTGCGAGCTTTGAGCTTGAATAATTTTTTTCGCATACACGGGATCGGTGGAGATTTTTGATATTTTATTTATAATAGTGACCCAAAGATATATACCAATTTTTAGCCTTATGCGAGTTATAACAAATTTAAATGTCTATTTCGATTGGAATAACGTACGTGTCGCCCCTTGCTATGAAGATTCACATGTGGGCATAAAATTTTTTGTGGTATTAATAGTAGAAAAACTAGACATTATATTACCGCAGATTTGCACTACGTACAAGTGAAATTCCGAGGACGATATCCTCGCACGAAAAACTGAATAATTTGTCACGTGTACCCTCGACCAATTAAGTGGAAAGGAAAAGTTCCCCGATACGAGAGGGCCTCCGACTCGATTCCCTATCGAGCATCGACTGTACGTCCGTGGGCTCGATTTACGGCTCTGCCTCCTCCGATAATAACTTTTCGAAAAGACTCCGAGACGAAAAGGAGAGAAAAAACCAAGAGACCTAAACGGGAGAGAGCGAGAGAGGTACTCATTGGTAAATGGCTTTTTAAGTGAAATCTGGAATTTTAATCTGTCACATTATCTCGTCGGCACTATCTCTACGAGTACCGGTAGCGTAACTCTTGTCTCTATTCCTGTGATGAATGGTCGCACGCCATTCGAAGGCGCTATTTTATTTATTGCCCTTGCGGTCGTCCTTGTTGTTGCTACCGTTCGATTGCCGAGGTGTGAATCGGTATATGACTCATCAATCGGACAGATAATGGTAATGACGCGGGACGAGGTGGAAGCTCTCGCTAATGGACGAGATGGTCGAAGGTGTTCCCTTCTTCAGAAAGAAATTCAGTCCAATTCTGCTTCGGACAGATTTCAGCCACGTTGTGTCCTCGAAGCATTCTCCATATTTCTCCATTGACAATCCGGAGGAAAGTAGAATCAAGCACCAGGCATGCGTTCGAAAATGTCGACGGGCCTCAAATTAAATAAAATAAACTGGCATGCATTCATTGGTTCTGACCGAGATTAGAGAGTAAGTATTTCGTGTACTGTCAAACTTCGTAAATCTTCCTCTGTACTTCATTGTATTCGATTTACCATTGGAATTCTGGAAACCAACCTCTATCTAAACCAGCATCTAAACTTGCGTATTTAGGAAACGAGGATTTTTGGTCAAATAAATGTGTGAAAGTCACTTACAGATTTTATTTTATCTTCTATAACGAAACACTAGGGATGGTATCGATATATCGATTTTCTCGAAATACATGTATGTGTAGTTTGGCCGATATTTATTTCTATCGATAGACATCGATACATCGAGTGACTTTTCATGTATCGCTTCGCTTCTCAGTTCACCGGTTGCCTATGTGCTTTTTCACGGCCACCATACCACACTTCCGAGGTGACAACATTTTTGTATGCCAATATGGATCAATTAAATCATGGAACAGAGTCTTTGCACCATGGAGCAACGAGCATGGAGTAACAAGCGCAGTCAAAGAGTACTGAAAGTGGAGAAAACAATAGGCGCGAAAGAGAAGAGTGATTTTTGGCAATTACATTGGAAATTTTGGAAAACACATTAAAACAAACGGAAACACATTCAATTTAAAACTCATTGCCGATGCACTATGCTACGGATTACCGTTAAATTTTTTATAAAAATGTATTTATTTAAGTACACAGTTGCTTATTGTTTACAATATATAAATAAATCAAGATTTAAAATTAAACACGTTCATAGCATTTCTATTTTTGTTTTTATCATTTTTTCTCTAGCATTTTCTTAGCATTTATCTACTAATATAAGTTTTAATGATCAAAGTAAATAAATATGCAGGTACTTCCTTGGCATACTTGGTTTCTTGATTAAAAATATCAATCATCTGCAGAGCAAAGTAAGAAGAGGCACGGTTGTTCGTTACAAGCAGAAAATGTCACTGCACAATATCAAGTTTTGCCATTTGGGATCAGAAAATTTATGCAGAAATAACTGTAGGTATTGCTTTAATAACCTAGTTTTCCTTCATGTATATGTTATTTTCTTTAAATAATGCATGTTTTATTTTTCTAAGATCCATTTTTTTTTTATTTTCAATTTCCTACATTTTCTTCACCTTTCTCTTTCCAAACTTTTCATTTCTTCTTGCTCGCTTCTGTCTGCTACGATTTTCCCGAGGATTTCAAAATTTCTGGGTCTATTCTGACGGTAAGGTTTATTTACAATTTCATCTTTTGGTTTAGACTCTTACATTACATTACAAATTTTCGGATTGATATTTCTTTTAACTTCCAATGATTTGCCATATCAGCCGCATATTCGAAAACCTTACGCTCATTCCCAATCATTTTGAAGCTGTCTACATACTTTTTTTTACTTCTTTCACACACCCTACTGCGTTTTAACATTGTAGCGGAATTACAATTATATTTTGGATATTTCTTAACTCTCCAACGATTTGTTCCCTTTGCCTGACCCTTAATCCAGTTAAAAATGTATCTCGTAAACCTGTATACGTAAAAATCAGACCAACTGCACTTATATCCAACGTGATTTTCTTGATCTCTTTCCCGGAAGCCTGCGATGCATATAAACGGCTCTATTCCGGTCAGACCGGACCTTTACTGCCGCAGATCTCGAGCGAAGGAAAAGAGGGAAAAATCAATGATCGGGAACCGTTTCCGGGAGCGTCGCAGATTTTATTTCGGTAATTTAACAATGAGAGGGTATCGAAAGGGTAACGAGAACGGATCGGCTTTGTGGTAGGTACTTCGGTCCAGATTTATCGCCGGAATTCAATAAGAGGGAATGGCTGGTCATGTGAACTAAAGAGGTCTTTAAGGTTTTAATAGATACTATTTGGTAATTTCTAAACAAATAGATGCGTGTTGCCAGTTGGTAAATTATTAATATTTTAAATATACGAGAAAAATGATATAGCTATGTAGTAAGTAAGTAAAAAACAAATAAATTTTTTTCTGCAAGAACTGTAATAAAACTGTATGAAAAACAATTATGAAATAACCGCAAAATTGACTTTAAAACCTAATTAATAAAAGTTTATTAGTGAATGTTTTATTGAAGCATAAAAATTGTTGAGAATTCAAAAAAAATTTGCAATTTTTGTGGCAATATAAAAAGGGACAGAAGATTTGTGATAATTATAGAATTAGAAATGAAAATTTTGTTGTGCTTTATGTATTAGTTTGAAAAGGTATGCTTGCATTTTCTTTTGACAATACACAAAAAAGACAAAAAAACAAGATATTTCTTATATTTTCCCAGGCGAATTCCACATCTTCTCACTTTATAGAAAATATTGAGAGAAGGAATTTTGTTAGGTATTCAATTTTACGTAAAATATTACCAGTTCCAAATCAAAAAACAAATCAATCAAAAAATTGCCTGGAACATTCCTAAAGCATCTAAATTTCTTTTAGGGGAAGTTTTAATGTGTACGTGAAAATATCTGGAATATATCTTTTGGATTTTTGTAGTTTTTTTTAAAATTGAAATCAAAACAACTGAAATTTCCATAAAACACTTAGATTCAATTGAAATCCATCCTGGCGTTCCAAATATAATTCCAAACATAAATTCTCTTTTCAAATTCCTGAAGAAGCTTCAAGAGATTTTCGTAACAATAATTTAGACTGTTCATTGTTTGAAATTATAACGAGAAAGGTTTTAGAACCTATGTAAGACCATTTACAAAAATCTAAATTTCTCTGTGGTACTAGGAAGATCAAATAATTTGGAATTTGCCAAACCTTTCATAATTTCGAGTCGTTTTTTCTAAATTTCCTATGGGGGCAGTTCCTATAAGTTTCCTTATGTTTAAAATTGAAACTAAAATGAAACTTTAGATTCAATCTAAAATCTATCTAGTACTCCAAATTTTTAAGGAACCCTTAATGCTTTTTTCAGCATACGTTAAAATTGCTTGAAATTACCACTGAAGAACTTCTAGAACCCATATGTGTAAATCTAGATTTATTTCTTTGTTCCTCAGAGAGTGAAAGAATCCGGAACGTGTGTGAACCTCCTACATTCGATTTTAAGGGACCTTCGCCAATTTCTAGTTGTAGGAAAACTAGACTCTCCATTTTAGATCCTTTCTATTGTTATAAATTACACTGGTGTTATTTCGAACTTCTGAAAACTTTCTAGAATCAATTTGAAGTCATTCTAACCTTACAAAATTATAAAGAAACATGTATGGCCCTTTTGGGCACAATTCAGACTTTCCAGTGATAAATCAAAACGAAAGCGACATTTCTAAATGCTTCCCGAAATTATTTGGGATAATTAAAATATTGTCCTTAAAAAGTGAAAAAACTGAAATTTCCTCTTATCTGCTAAATTAGATAGGATGACACTTTGTAGTTTCAGCGTTTTAGAAGAACACAAAATAAAAATTTTTAATACTGGATTATTTGTAGCACGTACATATTGCGTGAAACCTGTACCCTTTCCAGATTTAAATTTGAGGCAATCTTTGTGGTTTATGTTCATAAGAACTTCTCCAATGTGTGTTCTATATCATACATAGAAACCAATATTTAATATAATTTAACTCAAAACCTCTAATTGACAATGAGTTGGCAAAAACGGCCTACAATTAAATAGACTGGGATTATATGTACATTTATTTCAAATAGGCGTTTTCGTATTAAAATTATAATGATGTTGTCGCAGAGATTATATTTAAATCACAGTTGAAAATAAATAATAAACGTAGTATGTATATGTCTCGTTGCCGTTAAATTATTACTCTTGGAAAACAAACAAATCGATATACCATATATTTATAAAACGTTGCAAGTAATGAGTAATAAACTACTAAAAGTTTATAACGAATAAATCTGTTTAATTTAATGCTTACAGCTCCGGAAAGAAGTTTTCTAAAATCCATTAATGATTATCGCTAATAATAATCCCAGCAAGACATCAGTACCAACTTATTTTCTTTATTGAATATAATATACGCATGTATAAAATCGTATGATTGCAATGTCGCTAATCGAATTGGTGATGCATAACCCGTTGTGGTTAATACATAATGGAGTAATGGATGAATTTTTTTTGGCGTTATCTCCGTTAATTAATTGAACTGGACACCAAATTAAATAACAACCAGTATTCATCCATAATAACTACAAGAGAGAGCGAGATGCACATCATGCATATTACCTCCGATGATAAGTAGATTTTGCACTTTCGCGAATAATCATTGATTTCAAGTTATGTAATGAAGTTGTCTCTATCGCCATCGTACGCCCAGTGGATGAAACATTCAAAGTCAAGCGTGGGGTAGAAGTTTCTCGAATCGAAACAAATCGAAACAGTTTTAGGAAGGTTTTAGCGTTCTGGAAGCCTCTCTCGTGCCACCTAGTGGATTTTCGAAGACTCGAGAGTAAAGCGCTATACAAATAGAATAACGAAAGATAGAGAGATAGTATGGAACTCATAGTAGAACTGTACGGAATAATACGCACATAGATCAATTAAATATAAATTGGCATAGTGTAATTAGTTTAAGTGCATAGGAGTATTAAGGAGAGATAGCGTAAACTATTTCTTATGACGCAAGACTATTTTTAATTTTTTTATCTATGACCTTTAGTTATAGGCTAACACATTTGAAGTTTCAACAAAAAATTTGGCACATATTTAATTTGGTTTATATTTAAAGCATAATATGATTTGTTAGTTGTTTAGCTGAAACTAATCGAAACCCTTTAGATTTTGGTGAAGGGGTATCGGAGTTAGTCACAGGAATTAATGGTTAATTAACCGTTGTTAATTATTATACGAAAAATTTGTTCATTATCGTTTTGAGGTGAAGAGTTTAATCCTTTTTTAATTTGAGTTTATGTCGTTTATATGAATCTGAGTTCGGATTACACTTCCTCATTATTGTTATGGTACGCTTATGTATTTAGCTTGAAAAAGCTACTTACCTATTTCTTTATTTCTACTACTGACTTAGGGTCAAATGAATTATTTTAACTATGTACTTAGTAAATAAAATTAACTTGATAAGCTAATAGACGGCCAACTTTCTATATTTTTTTTAAATATATACTGATTCAAGTTCATTAACTAAATTAATAATAATTATATCTCTGATGTTCAGGCGATTATTCGGTTATTGATAAAATAAAGAAAGTGTATTATTTCTGTGTGCAACAGGCAATCACAACGAGAAGAAAGAAACTTACCTTTATTTACTTTCGGTGCGAAATAAAAACAATGTTTCGTTTCAGGCGGTCATCGGACTTAGCGTATGTGAAATAGATTTAGGAAAATATTAATACGCTATTTACAAACCTAAAAATGACTAAGCGTAGCGGAAAACTAGTTGGGTCTAATTAAGCGGCCGACTTGAATAATGTGCAAGCAAAAAAAGTAACAAACCAGAGGTGGATATAAGCGGAGAGTGGGGTGCAATAAGAGACGGAGAAACTACTTATCATCGTCAAGTGAGATGAGTTACAGTTCTTTAGTGAGCGAATCAAACAATGATTTGACGGTAATTACGAACTCGAGCGGATGTACGTAAACTGCCACGTTACGATTGGGAAAATTACGGTGGGCAACGGTGATGACCCAGGAGGGTGAACGGGAGTCGAGCCTCTAAGAGTTTTAAATGTGAATGCGTTAATACGGCCACGACAGATCGCCAAAGCAGTAGTGACACCAAAACACTTTATACAACAGAGGCGACTTACCTGTCCCAGGAGCACGAATCGGAGCAGTAAATTAATTGCGAGATATTACCTTACGAAGATCTCGATGGGTTCTATCTGTCTGAATCGGCCAAGGCAATTTCGTAGGTATCTCTCGGATAATAATCTGGAGGTCGATTACATACTTAATTTTGTATTTTGCCATCTGACTGTGATTCGATTAACTAAAAGCGAAATTTAAAAGTCTTTGCCCACACTGCGATTCCCTCAACTCTCTTTGTGAAAGGATGTGAGTGATATATATGATATAAAGGATGTGAGTATATATATATATATATATATATATATATATATATATATATATATATATATATACGTAAGCTTTTGAAAGGGGGGCATTGAAATTCTTCTGTCGTGCTACTCTCCGCAATAGCCTACAGTTCTGTCGCTTACCTATATAAGCCTAAAAATTGAAATATACCTGTCGGTCCAATAATTACGTGTCAAAAACTTAATATCGTCGGAGCACTATCGGACCCCATCTCTCCTAAGAGGAGCCCTATACGAAAAAAGTTATATGAACTTGTAATATTTTTTCACGTCTTCTTTTCATATCCAGACTTCTCACATTTTCCCGGACACCCCGTATAAATACAAGTTTCATTTTTTCATCGTGTGTACATTTGGATCTTCGTCTCGCCCTCCGTATTTTCGCAAGGTTAGCGACAGCGACGGAGCGTCGCGGCGCGGTGCGCCGTGTGGGTGTGTCTGATAAGCGCCCCCGTCGTCGTCATGGCGACGCCTGAAACTGCCGAATGCCGCTCTGAAAAATGTATGAGTTTTCGGGAGGGGGCGGTGGCGGCGGCGGCGGCGGCGTCGGCGGCGGTCGATCCTTCCGCCCCTCGAGCCGTCGCCCCCGACCACATTTCCACCCCTCCAAACCCCCTTTGGCGGGGGGAGACGAGAAAATCAGAATGGAAATGGAATAACTCGATATCGATAAAACTACCCCCGTTCGTTCACTCGGAGGAAAAGGGGAACGGCGGATTTTTTACTTGGGGTTTTGTCAAGTTAATAGATGAATTGTGGATTAATAACTATTACTGACGCGACGGTAATTCAAGGCGGAACGACAGTTCGTCATCGGGAAAACTTGGATAATCTACTGATTCGCAAATCGCTGGAAAGGTGAACGATACCAAAATTAACCCAATTTTTGTTTAAAGAATTTTTTGATATCCAAAGAAAATAAGAGACTGGGCGATTAAAGATCCAGCACTCATTTCAGTTTTATACTTCAAACCCTTAACAGGGTTGATTTTGAATCAACAGCCCCGAAGTTGGATTTTATGCAACCATTCACTGATTCTTCGATTCTACAAATACTCGAATCGCCTGAATTCGATTATTGAGATGTACTGATTATGTGCGTGGTTACAAATGAGTGCTCTTCTTTTTTCTTTTCATTTAGTAATATTAATGTGGCACCAAATGTGATAATAACTTCCAAATTTAGACTAAAATAATGAGATCTAACAGCAAAATCTTAAAGAAATGTTTCTTCATATCTTTATCAATTTTGGAAAATTTTTAAACAAGAGGTTCTCGTGCCTTTTTTAACCATATTTAAAGAAAACATTTTTCAGGCGAATTATGAAAAGTAATTGAATGAACTACTACTTTTCCGAAATCTTGACATTAAGTCAAGAAATATATATTGAAAAGAAAAATAGCAATATGCACCGTTTCTTAAAGAAACTGAGCATTCTATACACTTAAATGTACTGATCGTATTTGAATGAAAAATAAATCAGGTGGTATTGAAGTGACTGATGCTTGTTCCATTAAAAAATGAACTTAAAACATTACATTTCTAACCACCTTACTATATCGCTCCAATAACAGATTTCTTCTTGGGCAATGTTTTACTAATGTTAAGTTGGCAGAAGTTGTTCCAATACTTAAGGCAGAAGATAAAACTAATCGACACACTTATAGACCTATAGACAATTATAGAACCTGACCAAAGTATTTGAAAAATTGCTACGCTCTAGAATAACAAAAGAAATGTTACGGTTTCAATTTTCCATCGTCCGAAAGTTATGAAAATTCCATCACAGTTCCCCTCGTGGGCTTATGTATTACTAACTAATGAAAATCCTTAATAACTCTGGTTCCACTGAACTGATTCCATCTATTTGAATTTGTACAGCAATTAGACATTAAATTAATACCAATTCTGGAAAGTTTGAACTAGGAGCGATCAATGGTTGAAGCGTAATCGCGATGAGCGATTTTTAGCAAGACTCCGTCACATTTTAATACCTTAATCGTGGTAAACATGACGATTCGGAGAACTCGCTCGCTAGGGGGAGAGATGAATAGGTTACTGGCAAATGAACCGCAGGGAGAGACGAGAGGTCGTCGATGAACTGCCGAGGAAAAACAAAAGGGGATTCTTGCCTCTAGGGCAAGGCCTCTTGAGAGAGAGAGTAGCGTAGGTCAGTAGTTAGAGGGAAAGTTAAGTTAAAATTTGAAAGGGCAGTCCGTTACGGGGTGTAAAAGTTGAAGGCAAGAATGGCAATAAGGTATCCTAAAATTCGAGGAGAAAGATTTTGTAGTGCCTGTGCTGCGTACACGTTCCCTGAGGGATCGGTGAGGTGCGTCCAGGAGAGCTGCTTGGGACGGCGTCTACCCTTAGCTGTTCCAGCAGTCGCCTGAGAAAGGCGAACACCCTGTGTGATGCTTAATTTAGTGGCGGTTTTTATTGAGGTCTTAAGGTAGGTCTTTTAATGATCTTGTCGACAAGTATGTACAGTCGGATTCCGTTGATATTTATAATATAATAACCCTAATTATTTATACTATATATTAATGATTTATTCCGATTCTGATTTTATTTCAGGATAGTATAGGCATTCATAAGGCTCATGACAATTTGATTTTTGAAGTGAAACTTTTTAGGGGACGTTGGATATTTTGGTGAGATGTGAATCGAAAATCCGCGTAAATAAAGTGAGACGCTTTTTTCTCATTTCTCCTGATCACGTGGCGTGTTTTAGAGTGCTTTTTTACGTGTTGCTATGGAAGAAATTTTTGATTTAAAGAAAGACCTCCCACAATAGGAACCGAACCGGGGACTCCCGTGTGAGAAGCAAGAGCTCTATCCACCCAACCATCACGCCTGTTGTTGATATATTATTTTGTGGATTATAAAGTTTATATATCCAAATTTGTTAATTTATGCAAGGGACGGTTTAGCACTGCTCGGTGAAAATTTTGATGAAATCTGAATGGTAATGAGCGGAGATTTCAACATTGATTTTTCCAATCAGAAGGCATTACCAATGATAGATTTTCTGAAAGAAAAAAAAAATTAGATTTTTCAAAAACTCAGGGATCCTTGGGAGAAGCATGCCTGTACAGTTGGCACACATAAAATTTATTATTGTTACATTGTTTAAAATTGGTTGATTAGCAAATTGGTAACTCCGCTCCCCAAATCATTAGAAGGCCCGGAATTTTTTCAAAAATTGTAGGTTTCTGGGAAAAATCATGCCAACAAAGTTGTAGCACATAATTGTTTATTGGCCAATTATTTAAATTAATAATCATGAATGCCTGAGCGTAAAAGTGTCATATTTGTGGCGGTGAAATTTTTCGACATTCAAAATTATCTAAAATGGAAACAATCTTTTTCGCAGCGAGTCACGACATTCTTTTTGGCTGATATATAACTCCCAAAAAAATAACATTTCGTGGGACAAACGCTGCAGGATTTTAAAGGAGATAAATCAATGATTTTGTTTCGTAATACAGGTTAGAAAGAACATTGATTTTCCAGAATTCTTCAATTTTTACTATATTTTTGAGAATACATGTTTTTGAAGTGAAACTTTTTAGGGGACGTTGGATATTTTGGTGAGGTGGGATTCGAAAAACCGCGTAACGCTTAAATAAAGTGAGACGCTTTTTTTCTCATTTCTCCTCAACACGTGTGTTTTAGCGTACTTTTCTACGTGTTGGCTTGGGAAGAAATTTTTAATTTAAGAAAAAACCTCCCGTACAAAGAATCGAAACCGGGGCTTCCGGGTGAGAAGCAAGAGCTGTATCCACTCACCCACCGAGCCTCTTTTGAATATATTATCTTGTAGATTATAAAGTTTATAGATCAAAATTTGTTAATTTATACAAGGGACGGTTCAGCACTGCTCGATGAAAATTTTCATGAAATCCCATTGGTAATGACCGGAGAATTCAACATTGATTTTTCCGATCAGTAAGCAGTACCACTGACAGATGTTCTGAAAGAAAAATTAGATTTGGTAATGTCCAATGACAAGACTCAAAGTACGACCAAATACGGAACGACTATCGACGCCTTATTCAGTAGGTAGCTTGAAAGGTTTGAATCTCGAACCTTTGTTAGTTATTTCAGTTACCATAAGCCAATTGTATCTTTTTTGGAATACAATGTTGACAGAATGATTATAGAAGAAATTGATAATGAAAATATGTAAATGTTTAACATAACAATAGTTATTTTTATTTATGTCCAAAGGTACCTATAAATGTAATTAATAAAAATAAATAAATATACTCAATAACTTAAAAAAAAATTGTTTTTTTCAATGTATGTCCTGTTTGTGTGCGGCTTATATCCAACGAAGTTTCACTTCAACCGTCTGGTCCGATGCAGACCCTTTCTTTTTTTAATTTTTGTAAATCCGTTAAAATATCAATCAATACGGTGTGTAGGGTAATGTTAAACTTTATTGAAATAACAGTAGGTTCAACGAATTAAGTTGCCAAGTTTTAGAAAACACTAAAATGATTATTGCTGTAAAAATCGAAATTTTCTATAAATAGCAGTTATGTATTTTACTTTTTCGTTGAAATATCATTACGACTACGACATACACACATTTCAATATTATAATGGAATTAAAGGGGAAGGTAAGTGCTGAAAAAAACATTAACGTACTGTATTAAAAAGAAACCTAATGGCATAACATAACACCCATATTTCCATTTCTACCCTCACAAAAATAATATTCACTTAACATACAGCATGTGTTTATCCAACTTTCATTATATACTTACTGCTTCCATCGAATACATCACCATTTTAGATGGTTACAAGTATGGCGACAAACATTATTACGGTAACGAGTTCCAGGAATCGTTTAATAGGAAACGTCTAATAGACACATACATACGGGTTTTCAGTTGTTGCTTTTTTAACTACGCGTTAATTACCGAGTAATTATAGTCATTTTTGTCTTTACTATTCCAAGAAAATGAGGTATACGAGGGGCATAGCTTGTAACTCTAATACGTCACGAGGAATGATTTGTCCAGTTAATACGCGACTTAACCCCCTCGTATATAGGGCAATTAAAATAATTGTGTCATTTACATTATTGCATCCAGTGTCTGCGTAACAATTATTAGATGGGAGGAGCCGATTAGTATTCCCATAATTATTTATTTATCTATGACAGTACGAATAGTATTAATTCAGAAGATAATTATCACGTTACCTGAACTTCAATCATCAAATTTCCTTGAATACTCTAGAATACTCCAAGAATGTTGCTGCTAAGTTCTGACTGCTAGTAATGAACTTAATTCCAATTCTTCTAGAAGCTTTACGGAAAATTTTTTCGCTAATATAACAATATGCAAAATTTTAGAAAAGTTGGATCATTCATAGAGAAGCTCTAAAATGTTAACAAAGTTTGTAGCATGTAATAGAAAAACTTCAAGATCACAACTCCTCCAGAAGAAAATTAAATTTGTTGCTCAAGCCGTTTTCGAGAAACAGTGGATAATCCAGAGTAATATTGCACTCGAATAGCCACCCCTCCATCTCCTGAACGAAATGAGATATCGAAATTGTTCGAGAAGCACATTTAGTTGCTAATTTGTTGCTGATACGCGACGCTACAATTATTTTTTATGCTAAAGTCGTTTCTGAGAAAGAGTGGATATTCCAGTGTAATGCAGGGTGCGGCTTCATAACTTTCCTTTATGAAATGCGTGACATTCAGGTAGCAGAGGCGGTAGTAGGCGGAGAATGATCTTATTCGACAGGCATAATCTAAAGTTTTATTTCCCATCCGGTCAGATACCATGATACGTTGTAACAGTGAACAGCGTGCTTTTGCCGGCCAAGCGTACTTTTCGAATGGACGTTCTGTGATTGCAACCCAGAGTGTCTTTCGAAATCGGGTTAATGTAGCCCCGGTAGGCCCTGTCCCAGAACGGAAATTGATTGTTACATGGGTGGCTTCGTTCAGAAAAACCGGGAGTGTGACAAAACGAAGAACTGGAGTCCGTCGGCTCATTAGAACACCAGAGAACAGCGATGCTGTGAGAGCCTCAGTATTGCAATCTGCATGGCGTTCTTCGCGCAAAATGCGTCTGTCCATAGACCTTCCGATCTTCATTACCGTCCTTGCAAGTTGGCGATTGTTCAAGAACTTTGAGTGTGACTTCAATTCTCGGAGGAACGCTTGTGAGGCTCTTCTCGAAAACGTTCCAGAGGACGCGATTGTTTTTTACGGTGATGAGGCCCATTTCCACTTGAGTGGAGACGTAAAGAAACAAAACATGCGTTACTGGGTAACACCAATCCCCATGAATTGCATCAAAGGCATTTGCATTTACCTTAAGTTGCAGCGTGGTGTGCAGTCTCCTCGGCTAAGGAATATTGGTCCTTGGTTTTTTGAAGATAATGAGGTAACAATGACAGTGAATTCTGGCCGGTATGTGAACATGTTGGAAGAATCCTTTTTCACTCGATTTGAAGAATTGGATTTAGGGGACGTTTGGTTTCAACAAGATGGTGCAACGCGTCAACTTCCAGGGCATCGATGGCTGTTTTGAGGAAACATTTCCCGGGGCGCCGTGTCTCAATTAGGGGCGATTTGGAATGGCCAGCCTGCTTCCCCGATTTGGCCCGTTGCAATTTTTTGTGGGTTTTTTTGGAATCCCATGTTTATGTCAACCGTTCAAGGACGCTAGAGGATCTCAAGGCCAATATTTGGGGTGAAATTGCCAACATACCCGCTGCCATGCTGGAGAGGCTTATGACAAACACCAGAAATCGACTTATTCAGTGTATAGACAATGGGGGGCGTCACCTACCTGACATGATTTTCAAAGCTATGTGAACAAACCTTTCCATATGTACATATATTATAAAAAAAAAATTGATTCACACAATAGGTTTCATTGAGTTTTGAAAAAAGGGAAATTATGATGCCGCACCCTGTATTACGCTAGAATAACCACCCCCTGTATTTCCTGAACGCAACAAAATGTCGCTATTTTTTGAGCGGCATATTTTGTTGATAATTAATTACTGCATTAATTAAATGCAATAGGATATCCATATTACTCGAGCGACATATTTTGTTGTCAATTTGTTGCCGATATGTGACGCCGAAAAAAATAAAAAATACATCTAAATGATTATAATTTTTTAATTTCCTTTTATCTGGTGTATTAAAGAAAAAGAGTTCCCAAATAAATCATGGAAGTACAAATTAATCGTCCTCAACATAATTTGCTTCGTAATTACCATTGATCTTATAGATACTACAGATCATATAGAAAAAATTTAACCCACAACAGTTACAGCCTGAACTAAAATTACAAGTTTATAAACGAACAAGTTAAAAACGAAATCAATTTGATTTATTAAAGTAATTTTTATATTACTAATTACTGTTAGTAATTACTAAATAATGGCTACCTTATTTATATGTTATCACAATTATTTAAATGGTTAGCAAATAATTAAAATAATTAAAATAGTACATTTCAGCTTGTATCAATTTATATTTGATAAATTTCAATTCATAATAATCAAGGTCCAGCCCCGCCGTTCTTTCAACCAATCCTCGAAGCGTTTGTGCCCGCCTTATCGAGTTGATAAATTGTATTTATTATAAGGTATTTATAAGGTATCAGCTATACGTTTCATCCCTTTGGATTCAAACTTTCAAGAATGACGAATTTTATATCAAATTATCCTTGGCTCAAATTTGGCGTTGATTGATTAAGTCGACTTAAAATTATTAATTCGAAACTTAAGCAACGAATGACGGATTGTCGCCATAAAAACTTTAATTAGGATATACGAGACTTTTTAATACCGCACCAATCTAAAAGCTGTAATGTAACAACTTTGGAATTGTCGTATAATTTTTTCTAAGAATTTACTATTAACTTTAACTCTTGCCTCCACGTTTGGTGAAGTTTTCAACCTGACTTTCGTTTTTCTATTGTCACTACACACTTGTTGACATATACTGTGGTTATTCTTTTCCATCTCTGGGAAATGGCAGAACGTATAATGCACAATGGTACTTATCTTTAAAAAAAAACAATAGCAGCACACAGATTGTTACAAAATTACCATCTCCACAACTTTCCTGTGTAATTTGTCTATGTTAATAATAATAAAAAGTACCCTGCGGTCATTAAGTGAGTAATATCTTTTCCCGAAATAATTATTGACAATTATTAGGATAATGATCGTCAGATCTTACTGTATCATTCGCCTTTGTCGGTGCTGACGCAAAACCGTAATTACACGAGTTGAGAAAGTTTTTAGATACAAACGCAAGTTTTTGGTAAACTTGAGAATTAATAGGAAAGTAAAATACTTAAAGTATTTAAAATGGATCAATTGTTTGACTGGCATATTATAGTGTACTTAACCTTAAAACGGTAACGTTCTATAATTAGCAGTCCTCAAGTACTTAATCAGGATTTACGATTCTCTCATAATTCAGCGTGAAGAATTTTAATGGTGTAATTTTATTTCACGCTTATTAGTTATTGCAAAAAATTAATATGTACATTAAGCATTTTATGTGCAACTTACCATACCGAATAAGAAATAAACCGGCACATGTGTGTACGAGTACAGTTAGCTCGCTTTTTCATTTTAATTACGACACACAAAGAGATGATACGATAAATAAATGCATGTTTATTAAAATTCATAAAACTATTTATTTGCAAATACGGCGAGCACCCTGGGGAAGGTGGAACATTTTACGAAAGGATTGTTATTTTATTTTTAATTAAAAGAAAAATAATAATTTACTGGTATTACGGAATTCGTTTCAGAAAGATGTTAATTCAACCAGGTTCAATTAAAGTTATCGAGGGATCTCGAAATTTGATTATTATAATTATATAAGAATCGATGCTAACAAGGTACTCTTTATTAATAGCTGTAACTTAATACAAATGAAACATCTGTTCCATAAATAATAAATACGTCAATTGAATAAATTGTAATTCACCCAAAAATGCTGCAATTGACGGGAGAGAATTTATTAATTGGGTTTAAATAATTAATTTTTGCAATGTAATGAGAAATGATGTATAACACAGTTGATCTGGACGAAAACCTGGAAACATTAATACAAACTATAACGCCACCGTGCCATTTTTTGGCACAAATTTTGGCCAATGTTGCCATAAGGCAAAATAATAACACGATCATAACAATATAATACACGACAATAACAGCTATAATCGAGTCGCTTTCAGACGGCAAGGTTGCCAATAAATCATCGAACCCCGCTCTTACGAAGACGTTGTTTCGAATTTCTAACATCTCTGTTTAAGCAGCCTGTCAAGTATTAAGAAACGAGGGCTTTGACATATGCGAAACTCGACATGTTTAGTTCTACTAGTTACAGAGCTATTTGTAGCTTACTTTGTAATTTACTGGCTCGTGTGTAAATAGAAATAAAAACATGAATTACGTTTTTCACTAAAAGTGAACATTATATATTAGAAATTTACAAATCAATTTAATATTGATATAGAGCCCATTATTATTAATATGAACGACTACTCTGCTACTACTTCACCTGAATTCGACTCAGATATAGATTGTTAATAATGTAAATACGTATTGTATATTATGTGTACTAGTATTACAGTTTGTTTATTTTTGCTTACTTTGTAATTTATATGGTTTTGTGTAAATATGAATGCTAATGTAAATACAATTAATGTTATTCATTTACATTAGATATAACATCTAATTATTTTTAAAAGTTAATCAAGTACGCCCTGTTTATCAGGAATTATTCTAATCATCAAACATTTTTTTTAAAACTCTTAATCCGTCTCTATAACTACTAGGAGTAAACATGTCATGTTTCGCTTATGTCAACGCCCCCCGTTTCTTAGCACTTCTCCCTTCTTCATCCATTTTGACAGGCTGTTTAAACAGGGATGAAAGGAATTCGAGATACCGTCTACGGCTGTAAGGGCGGGGTATATTGTCCTACAAGTGCAAATTAAATGGAGATATTTTCGACAGACTGTTCAATAATTTCTTGGCAACTTCGCCAACCGAAAACGACCAGATTATAATATTCGATCTTACTTTAGCACAGGTGTATAAAGAAGATTTTTTACCAGTCCTTAGGTCATCTAATGAAAAATTTTGCAATTGGTGTATTACAAATGGTTTGTGGAATAAAGCTGTTAAAACGATAATTGAAGCTAGGAGTTACGATAATTTAAGTTTTACATGCGAGGGCGCCACAGAAAAACTCAATGTTATAATAGAGAGAACAGAGTTAGACTTCACAGCAGTAATTATTTTTATAGAAAAAGACAAATCGCCTACTCGTTGGGTATTGCTGTACGAACCTGACAAAGGAATGTTTGATTATGAATGGGGAAACTTGTGAAGCAATGATGGTTGCAAGTTTCATAGCTAAACCAGAAGGAACAGAAGGAAAGCAAATTCCTGTAAGCCATTTAACCCTAACTTAACAACTCGAAAAAAATCATTTGAAGGAATATGTATGTCACTTCAGAATACTTGAAACCATATAGGAAAATTCCCAAAAACAGGAAGGATGGAAGGAGACTCAAATAAATAAAATATGACAAAAATGTATTATTGAGGAATCACGATCAGGGTGATCAATTCAACTTTTGATTGTTCTTAAAATAACAAACGGTACTGGTTACAAAAAATATAGAGTTGTGGTCGATTATCGAATACTAACTTACCAAATTAAAAACGAAAACTTCCTTTGTCCAATATTACTTAAGCTTTAAACTGTTCAAGAAGTTTATTTCACTAATTTGGATTTAAGTCAAGGATACTACTGAATCAGATCCAGAAAACAGACCCTATGAGGCATTAAGACCAATTTCAATTGAAACGATTAGCGATGGGAATGAAAATAATTCCCAGCGCATTTTCCAGGCTCAAGACTGTAGCAATGTCAGGTTTCACTTATGCTTGAGGTAAGATCCAGGATGCTGACTTATTTATTTGGATGGCTTGATAGATTTTGGACACTCGTTACAAAAATCTTAATATGACTTTATTAAAGGTTATGCAAAAGTTACGGTAGGCTGAAATTTAGATAAGTAAATTTGAAATTAAATCAGAGCAAATGCGAATTTTGGAGATGAAAATTTTGTATATAGAACACCAGATATCACGGCCCAATTAAAGAAAGAGCTACTTCATGTTCAGTTTGTCTAAATGGATCAAAAGCATCCTAGAGGGGATTTAAGCCGTATCATAACTAACCGTAATTCTACAATACTTCAAGGATGATTGGGAAGGGATATTATCAAAATTTCAGATTACACTCTCAGAACGGTTTCAGAAATTTTAAGAGAAACACTTTAAACTCTACATAATTTTAGAATATTTGAAACATTTTAAGAGAAGTTCGGTAATCCTCCGAGGTTGGAAGTCGCTTAAATCGTATCCTCTCTCGAGAACTCCGAGTGGTATCCTAAGCCAATTACTCTCGCCTGTAATTATATTCGCGAATATTAATTGATACGAAGGAGATCTGCCGCCTGCAGGTGCCCCAAGTGAACAGGACAGTTGCCAAAATAATGAGGCGGGAGCAGCTGATACGATGCAAGAGTAATTAGGAGAAATCTATATTTAGTTTATCGATACTAATCATCTGTAATGCGATACAGCGTCCTGTGATATCCTCGCGTATGTGACAGAATTTTTAATAAAGCCGCTCGGTGAGTGTGTGTATGATGTTAATTACGGGTTGTGTTTTTGCATGAGCGAAGTGAGAACGTCCGGATGTCTGACGTTCAACCGGCGATTTTAAATGGCCTCTCGAACCAATTTGCTCGAAACACAATTTTGATAGGAATCTTTGTCAATTTTTATTGCTTAATTAACGTCTAGTTTAATTTTTTAAGTGGAAGCTACATTACGCCCGAAAATACAGTTTCGATCGTAATCTTCGCAAGTTTCTTGCATAATTAAATTTCATTTTAATTTTCAAAACGCAAAATTGACAATTTCTGTCTGTATCATCGCAATTTTTGTTCGATTAATTCAGTAAGTAACATTCTGTACATTTTTATACATGTTATCACTTATAGTACACATATCACATTTAATTTCATAGTAACTACATGTATAACCAAGAAGCAGAGACCAAAAATACTTAAAAATGCTTAAAAAACAGAAAGCAAGTTAAATAAATAAAATACGCATGACAATAGCAAATAACTGTAATTAAAAAAAATTCAAGAGGGTGACAAGTATGAGTTTATAATAATTGTTTTAAATTAAATAAATCAAGCTAACAATGGTAAAACGACTCTAAATAAATTACTTATATTAAAAAAAATTGAAAAAGTAATAATAAAAAATAATGCCACTGAAACATAAGAGAAAAGTATGTATTAGGGTGTATTAATAAGCACCATCTAGAACCACCAAAAAAACTTACGGAAAATAAAAGAAGTACTAGATTTAACAATTTAATTCTACCCAAAGTAAATATTTATACAAGTTAAACGTAAATCACATACTATGCAGCTACGTATTACTACAATAAATTACATTGCAATATAAACAATGGCAAACTAAATATTATAAAAAAATATATAGATAAAAAATTTCAATGAAAGACTTTCAGTAGTATGATGATTCATTTATCTAGATCTATGTATAAAATTAAATAAGATCTACAGTGACAGAGGACTTACATGGAGGAAATACATCGAGAAGACCGAGAAGAGGGTGAAAGACCGATTGAGTAGAGTAGGACCACTTATAGGACGAAGGAGCATGTGAAGTTGATAGCAGCTTCCAAATTTTACCTAAATGCTCCGATAAGGAATTAATTAACATGTAGTTTCTCGGAAGGTAACAGATGGAGTTTTTCTCCAGAAAAGTTTCCTCTGCTCCAAAAGTTTGAAAGTTGATTTGAGTTGTCAAAATTCTTGAATTTAATATCAACGAAATACGTGAAGCACTGAAAATATTAAATCAGGAAAAGCACCAGGCTTCAACGGAATCCATACGCTGCTAAATAGATGTATTTTGTTTAAAGTTCGTCTATACTGTCACCGTATCTCCAATGTAGGTGTAAAACGGAACCGAAGTCTGCGAATCATAACAGGGTGAGTAAAATCTACTCCTACTTATTGGCTTTCGTCACTTAATAATATTATGCCTTCGCACATCCCTTGGAATGCAGCAGTTATTCGGGAATACATTAATATCACAAATAATCAGGATCTACCAATCCACGAAAATATATCAAGTACTACTGGATTACAGCCCAATTAGCACACACCTTCTGTGAAAGTAATTCCTCCGCAGCTCTGGAATGGGAGATAGATACTCAATTAAAGCACAACGGAACATTTGCGGAATACGACCAGGTGGGGAAAACCTGGAAGACAGTTAACAGAATATACACAGGGTATATGATTTTGTCAGACGCGTTATCCAAATGGATTAAAATATCACCAACATTGAATGATTGGATTGAGAATCTACCTATTGGTTTGTGATAGAAAATGGGTCAATCGAGCATATATACTTAGGGGGCATTCCACGCCAACTGAGCAGTCGATCCCACGCGACCCTCTCAGATCTGGCTCAAAATTGGTACATCGATTAGTACTAATTAGTACTATCAAAAAAAGAATATTCTGAAATTTTCAGCCCCTAAGACCTCTCCCTGTCACCAGGGGGCCAAAAACAAGTTTTGGGACTTAGTTTCACTTTCAGGTGTCTAAAATCGGTTTTTCGTGCCCTGACGCGGTATTTTGGACTAAAAAAATGATCAAAAATACATAGCAGATGCCAAATTTTCCGTAGAACACGATGCCGCCAACCGTTTTTCGATATCTGGCAAGGGCGACCTGAAAAGGGCGAAAAACTGTCCTCTGGTGAAAAATCTGATATCTCAAAAACGTACGCATGAAATTGGCTGAAAATTTACCAGAAGGCTGTTCGATTATTGCTCTTTCGAATGTACATAGGCGCGTGGTGATCATTATATATAAAAAAAAAGTTACACGCGTTTTACGCATTTTAGAGGGGATTTTCGGTGATTTTTTTCATTATAATCCATGCATTGGCCTTGGTCAGTTGGGTATTAGTTGGATTTTTTCTCTCTGAAGGTGTTTTCCTTCTTTCTCAGTGTTTACAAACACAGAAATTCCTCTCAGTGAGTTAAAAAAGCAAAAACAAAATCATTCATTCATGAATTTATTCAAAGCAAAAGGTCATTTTCCAGGTCAAAATACCTTGTTAGTACGCCAAAAACCGATTTCGGGCACTTAGAGGTCAAAAAATGCCTGAAAACTTAAAAATGACCCCCAGGGCGCTGGGGGTGACCATTTCAGTTGAAAATTTAGGAACATGCTTTTTTCAATGGTACTAAGCGATGTACCAATTTTGAGCCAAATCCGAGAGGGTGACGTGGGATCGACTGCTCAGTTGGCATGGAATGCCCCTTAGGAACTAGTTAAATGTATGTATTTACATATGCGTCTGAATCTATTTTGATATGTACCTATATGAGTCACTGTAACATTTTTACCGCATTTTAATTTATGGGCTGAATGCAATAAGTAATGTCATTTCAAATTATGTTATCCTCTGAGAACCAGAGATACATTAAATTTTGCCACGTGGGATGAAGCAGAATCCAGAAGCACCTTTGTTTCAATTTCAAATATTTAAAAAGTAAAATCGAAAGTAACAATTTTAGATGTTTTTCTATACTTTACATATATAGTTTCATATAACCATAAAAAAAATCAAGATTTTCCTCAAATGCTTCAGATACGTACTATAATAAAGTTTATCGAAATAATTTCAAACATTAGAAATCATGCTGAAGTAACACCTTAGAAGTGTTTTTAGAATTTTTGGATACACAAATGGTTTTAATATCGAATATAGAAATTTAAAGGTATTATTTTGGAGGATTTTCTGGAAATTTCAACATCCAAAATTGTCTCCAGAAGAATTGACTCCTTCATGATAGTTTCAAACAATTTCATTTTAATTTTAAACATTAGAAAGGGCCTAGAAAAGACATTCCACCGGTACCCCTGAATTCAAATTTTTTAATTCTCCGAGAATCATGGCAAAATTCTAAATTTCCCTAAACGGTCTAAAATGGCACCTGAAACTTTTTTTGTCTACTTTCAAATACTAGAATATCTGTATTATGATTATAGTTATAGATCTATTTGGGCTTGAAATATGATATAAGCCACATGAATGTGATGAAATACATTCTAGGACGTTCTAATAAAAAGATTTATAATCTAGTTCGTAGTTGATATAATAAGCCGGTTTGGACCCCGCAATCCGTACATAACCTCACTTTGCAAACGCCGGCTGGGAACCCCGTTGGCTTGGCGCCTAAATTTGACAGTTGTTACATGGAACACCAGGAGTCCTAGCGCAGTGACATTTGGTACAGAACAGGGAGTAGTGGGGTACTAACCTCACATCGTCGGTTCTGAAGGTGGATAGAGGGAGGATCACAGAACTTGGTGCCTAAATTTGCAAGGAAACATTCGCGCTAAAGTTTGACAGTTGGCACGGAATATGTGAGCGCTGAAGCACGGACAGAAGAACGTAGGGGTGGCCCCGATTCATGATATATGTTCTAATAGTCCCGTTAAAAAGAAAACGGTTATTTCTCAGACTTTTATTAATCAGCAGTATCATAAGAGCGGAAGAGCTACATACGACCACTCTCTCGGTAATCCCAACGTAATAATAGTAAGTATACTTACTATTATAATAGTTGCATGTAACATTTTTTACATCTTAACCTACGATTAATACCATACATTAAATAGGGGAATTGTAGTATATCGTCTCGCTGCCTCTCAGGTTTGGACTTTTCGATTATATTAGGTTTTTCGGGAAGTGGGATCTTCCAATCATTAGGTATATCGAGATCGTAGAGCATCCGAAAGAAACATTTGATACAGCTAGAATATGTTATAATTTAGATTTAACAGGAGAGTACTGTGTGACGTTGTAAACGAAACTTATATGAAAGCATAACGTCCACCCGTGATAAGTAGTGAAGTTAATAGAAAATTGTAGCGTGTTCGAATGTTCGCCATAAAATTTCAGCCATATGAACAGTAATAGCTAAACAAGCTGCTACAGATGTCGCTAAATGGCTAGCTCATATTCTGCCTTAATCAATATCTGTGTGTTCCTTTAAACGTGAATACGTATTAAAATTTGACTGTGTAACCCTGCTATATGAGCCTTCTAAAATTTTACAGTCTTATAGGTCAATAGGTCTTATAGGTCAATCAGTGTTCACTTATTTGGGAGTTTTCGTAAATCTACAGTATTTTTCAAAATGTGGAAAAGAAGTGTTTAAAAATCTAGAATTCTTTTTGAGCTCAATTATAGAAATCTATAAAGTTATAGTGTCTAATAAATTCTCTACAAAATGAATGTTGTCATTTGTTTATTAAATTTGTTTATTAAATGTTTATTAAAAACAGTGCATGTATATATGTAACATCTCAGTTATTCTCCGAAACACATTTAATACAAAATTCCCAATTAAATTCCCTTTTCAAGTGGGGAAATGTTTTCCCACAGAAATATCTTATGCATAGAAATAAAACAAATAAATCCTCTTAATATAAGAATAAAACTTATTATTCAACAACAACAATAACACCGGCGGTTTGAAGATCGAACTCAGATAGCAAATATTCAATTCCTCGATATAATGAAAACAGTTATTATTTCGAGATAGCCGTACCACTGCAATTTCCAGAGACTACATCACACTGATTAAAGTTTTAATTATAGATAAAAATTGCTTCCATTAAAATAATATTAAGAGAAATTGTGCAGTTTACAAACATGCATGTCGGATAACACAGAATTCATAATAAATTACCTAGTGCAAATAAATGTGACCTATAATCGAGATTAATTAGGAGAATGTGGAAGTATGTGAAAAATATCTTAAACGTTTTTAGTTCTCTATAGATTTAAAATCAGAAGATTAATTTTCAGATCTTTATGAATTTTCATAAGTGGCACGCAGTACAATTTAACCTTAAGTACTGTAACTTTTTTGACGGGTTCTATTCAAAAATTAAACAGAACTGGTACAAACAATCTTTGGCTTTTACAGTCCGAACTACAGCGACGAGGGTGTCGATTATTTACAGCACAAGGCGCCTCGAAATGTATCAACGGAGAGTGAACGTACAGTTGGATTCCATCAATTATTGTGATTAAACTATTTTGTTACGGCTACAACCGGAACTAATTCACTGCTTTAAGTGTATGAGAGTAATTTCGGGGTGGTTCATATTTATAATTGCATGTTAACATATTTATATAAAAATTCCCAGTGTTTCATTTAGTATAACTTTGTATCCCCAAATCACAATGAATAATAAATGAGGAATATCTTAAAGCGTAAGCTCATACTTATTAAAATATCTATTAGTCCATGGCACAGAAAAATTTTACGAGTTAATTAAGCAGCAACTGGCATAAAGCGGGGTAAGTAGCCGGTATAAGGTGCTAACAAGAAAGGTAATTGAAAAAGACCGCCACAAAAAAGAGATCATCAAGGAACAACGACGCTACTCCCACATTTTATTAGGACCAGCTTGATCGACTCTGTAGTAAAAGATTTAGTTCTTCGTACCAATATTCTTATACGTATTGAACTTATCAGTTTTTAACCGAATTTCATTCTACAGTATTTTATCGGTCAAAATTCCCTGAGACTCAATTTTCTGAAAATCTTAAATGGGGAATTATTTTTAATTTTTTTTTAGATATAACTTTATTTAAATTTTTAGCAATAAAAGACGAGCAGAAACGAAATTACAAGATACAGTAATGAAGAGTGTATTGTGAAAAACGGAAATTTTGCAAAATAATCTTACCAAGATTATCTAACGTGGTTGTGAAGTAATTGCACCACATTTCTCCTTTTCACAAAAATACACTTTTCCACGTCCCCAACCTGGCGTTCGAACAATCCCCCTTTTCTCCCGTAATTAAAATTTCAGCTGGAAATTACTCATTCCTGACGTCTCGCGGTCGCATATTCATTAATAATTACGGTCCCCCTAAAAAAATTGTTATCAGATAAAATACCGCTCCTAAAAAAAGAGACCGGGGAGATTATATTATCCGCGAGGGGTGGCCTGATGTATAATGGTCATTCCACAAAAAATAAAATATTTTTATGACACCAGTTTATGGAAATTCCCCGGGGACATGCGAGAGACGATGTCAGAGAGAGGCGTCTAGTTGAAAAAAATTGGAACGTAAACTTACATACGGCCATTCATTAAAGGGACGTCGTAAATAATACTCCTTGGGATTATCTCATTAATCAAATGTTTAAACAGAACAAACGGGCCCGTAGTATGTGTATACTTTTAAATAATTCATTAAAGTGTTTAAGCTGGACTAATAATATTAACATAATCGGAACGAGTCTATAAACGTGAGTCATGATCGCGCAATTTAAAAAAAAAAAGTAAAAGTGATTAATAAAGACGTGACGAAGCTTTCAGGAGTGTAATATAATATAATAACAACTGTATCAAGTGGTTAAAAGTTAACCACTTGATACGAAATTCTTATGAATACACATCAACAAAGAAGTATCTTATGGTAACATTAAATACAAAATTGTTATAACATTTAAACCTCACTAATTTTTGAACTAAAAGCAAAGAATGACTAGAAGGGATCGTTCATTTTTCTTCAATTCTTTGTTCAACCAATCCTGGGTAAACTTTGAAAGCTCATTATTTGGTAATTCCAAAATTTTAGGTAACGTTATGTCTTGTCCTTAAACTGAGTTTCGATGTAACTTTCAATTCCGTTATATGTCAAAAGGAAATGGGTTCGATTTTCGACAAGATTTGAAAACGTCAATTAAGGATTTTTGGCATAATTTTGGGAATAAATGACCACTAAATTCTTTCGTTCCAACAATTCAATGAAACTTGTAAAACTGAGCTACAACATAACGTAGCAAACTGTAACTCAAATATAAATAACAATAAGTGAGTGGTAATACTTTAACACCTGCGTTTAAGGTATTTGGCAGGATTTTGAGCATTACATGTACTTTGTATATCTAACGTTGACAATTTTACGTTGTAACTTCAATCGAATATTCGAAGATCAAGATTAGTCCAAAGTTGTATAATAGTCACGTTATAGGAATTGATTGCTTGTATTTAATAGAGTGTAATTAGTGGTGAATTCCATTAATAATAATTATTTTTGTAATACCCTCAGTTCTACTGATGGTATTCAATTGATTGTTTGATAGACTATTTTATGAAATAACCTCTTTCGATTGAGACGTTTCTTAACTCTGTAACCCTCGTAATTATTGAGAACTCAATTAGAATTTAAAAGAGCACGTACGAGTAGGGGGGAAAAGGGGAAATGGTGAGATTTTATCCCAAAAACTGATATAATCTGATAAGTCCCAAAATGTAGGCTTTGTCTTGTTGTCTAGGGTCTTCACTAATACGCACTTCTTCTTCAGTGTGTATTAAAAGCTGGATTCAACCTTTAAAATGATCATTTACGGTGCTTAACGTGGAAATGAAAATAATTGTAATTAAATTGCGAACTTGCGAGATCAGAAATTCCATTTTACGTTACGACTAATGAAAATTATTCCTGGATGCCAAAGAGGAACGATGTTCGCTGAAGAGTAGAGCGCAAGTTGGAGTCACGGATGAATTCTCGAGAAATGAACCAGTGATGTTAAGTTGAAGAGTTGAAATTATTGTTTCTGTCTTCGTCTAATGTTGGAGCCGATTTGTTCTTATCGTCATCTCCTGTTAGAGCAGAGTTCTTTCTGTCGTCGTCTCCTGTTGGAGCCGAGGATTTGTTTCAGTCATCGTCTCCTATTGGAGCTGAGTTGTTCATGTCGCCGTCTCCTATTGGAGCAGAGTTTTTCTTATCGTGAAAATAAGCGTGCAAATTTGAATCTATCATCATATAACAGTGGATTGCCTAAGCTCGCGCTCAGCTAGAACATATGACGTCACCGGATCACGTCATACTGCATTTGTTTTGAATGAACTGGACCTTAAAACCATAGCTCTATACATAAAAATTTGGCAAATATTTATAAATGGTGTCTTTCATAATTTTATTGAGTTTATAGATAACTGACAATTTTTCACTAGGGATAAGAAGATTTTAAAATTATATTAATTAATGCTCTTTTAACAAAATTTTAAACATAGAATGACCGAAAATATTCTTACGATAACTCAACGAAACCCTGACTGACTGACTAAAGTCAGTTAAAAGGATGTCCAATATTTGATAAAATCCTAATGCTCATCAATTGTTAATTTCCTGATGAAATTTTAGATAAGAGTTTTAGATATAAGTGGTCAGCTTGAGTTTTTCTTAAAACTCCTTAATGACTTATTAGAATACGCCACCATATAGTGTCACGCCCAGGGGCCTGAAGGAAGCCTGGGGATGCGTTTGGGGTGTTACCTCAAAGGGGGAGTAAAACGAAGGATTTAGAAACTCGGGTAATACATTTGGCCTGTTTGAGTTCTAATATATGATACACAAATGTGTGAAAACCAATTGGCACTAATTTCTTTATTGATAGGAGAAAAAACAATAATTGATTAATTTTATAGGTTTAGGAAGCAAAGATGAACTTATCACATTACATGTTTCAACTGGTGCTCCTAATGACATTACGACAAGAGTCTTAGACACGATAAGTCATCAACGATTAAACTCTGACCTGACCAACTTGTTATTTTGTCGACTTATTATATATTGTGTTTATTTGGTAGAGTTAAAGAGTTTTGTAGACGGTAGAAACCAACTGTCAAGAAGTTAGAGTTAATTATAGATAAATTTAAAATATGTTAAATTTTGGTGAGATTTTATGCTGACCAATTGAAGTTTTTGGTAATATTTTGGCTATAAAATAATTAGAAAGTATTTGTAGCTTTTTCATAACTAAAACTCACTTAACTCAGCTTCAAATAAAGTATCAGTTGGATGTAAGTTAATTCAGAGTGCAAAAAACTTTTAGCAAGTTCCTAATGCTCACCTTTTATATTGTTTTAGGGCACAACTTTAAATGTAGCAGCCGAAACGTTTCCTAACTTTTGTTTAAAGAAACATCAATATTAATTTCATGATAATTTGAAAAGTAATACCAGTGACCGTTTCATTGAGAACAGAAGACTGAAATGTACAGTAACGGAAAACAAATTAGTAATAAAATTATTTCCTGTGAAAGTTTTCTTCAAATCGGTTCCCCTTAGATTTCCATTTTCTGCTCCCTTCTATTTTTTCCTTTTTGAACGATTCAAAAGGTAGACTCTTAACGATTCCAATGGACGAAACAAAAACGCCGTCGATGTAATTACGGCTTTTGGCGTTAACGATCCTCTCTAGGTGATGGGTAGGATGCCAATTATATATGCATTCCTCGAAAAACTTCTTTTTTCTTCGGGGCGGTACCGTTAGATACCGGCAATATAAAACTCATTAGAGACGATTTCTAGAGGTCCTCCTTTTTCTAAAAGATGTGTCCACGCGAGAAAAGCAATTTGCCAACACGGGGAACTTTTTTCATCGTATCGTGGGACAGTTTTTCAAAATGTAATGCGTTAGGTCCCTAATGAGAGTTCAAAATATTAAAATTGACCCACAAATATAACAGGCATAAAAATTAGATGTAGTATATAGATGGGATTTTTGTATGTTATGTTAGATCAGGTATGAATTGCATTAAAATTGAATTTGGTGAAATCCAATGGAATTGACATAGTATTTTGGATAAAGTGTTTAATATAGATTTAAACAAAGGGAATTATGGACTTTTTTTCGTTTACATATCTATACCCACCCGCTTATACAAAATAAAGTTTTCCTATAAATATCCCTGAGGTTGTCAGTTAGCTTATAAATTAAAACTACTATATTTTTTAATTTCCTAGTTCGCAATGTTAAAATTCCCAACCATTTTAGTGGCTTATATATATATATATAAGTATATATAATAGTACTATACTAATAGTAGTACTAATAGTAGTAGTATATATTAGTACTACTAATAGTAGTACTAATAATAGTACTACTACTAATAGTACTAATATATATATATATATATATATATATATATATATATATATATATATATATATATATATATATATATATATGACGTATATACGTCTCCACAGTTTTGGAGTGAAAACTCTTAAAGTTTTGATACCAGGAAACATACCCGTTCTACACCTTCGCTAAATCAGTGTGAGAGATTGTGTAAGAGGGGGATGCACTAGGGGATGGGAAAAACTTAAATTTTTTTAAGTAACGTAGGATATTAAGAAAAACCTCAGCTTTCACGTAAATATTTTAACATCTGTAGTAAATTGTGTTTAAAAATTCATAAATAAATGCTATTTTCTTTATCAGTATTTTAAAAATAATTGGGACTAGATTTCCTTTTAGATTTATTTTCTTCAATATTTGTATTACGTTACTATGAAAATATTACTATGTATTGAACTGTATGCATTTTTATTGTCCTAATTTTTGTCCTTTTGTCTCAATTCACCAAACAATATCTTCGGTATACATGGGATTTTAAATAATTGCAAATTAATATGCACTGGTGCAAAAAATTGGCAATGTTTTAGGAAAATAAATCTTACTTTTCTTATTACCTATATTTTTAGTATAATTTTTTTTTCGTATTGAGATTTTTGGGCACTTATTTTTCATATGTTTCAACATCAATATTTTTACTGAATGCATGCAGTCAATGTAAAAAATGAGTTTGTATAGTAAAAAAGCTGATAATATTGCTATATTTTGTTATATTTTTTATTTTTACAATGTTATATTGTTAATAAGGATGTGGAAATGCCAGCGCACTTGTAGTTAAACGTGGTAGGGAAAAATCTAAAAATGTGAGTATCAAGAGAAAGTGTGATAGACATAAAACACTTTTGGATGTGAATAGTGCACGCACGCACGCACACACACGGAAGCGCCACTATCGCCCGTGCCGGTGACGTCTAATTCTCGCCAGATAGGGTGAGGCTTTTACAATTAGCATTGGAGTACGCTTTGCAATAATATTTATGGTAAACAAACTGACATTATTTTTCTATATGCCTACTCACTCAGGTGAGGGGACTGAAATGTCTGTTTTCCACGCAGGCGCTGTGTAACGTACCATACATATGTTTGCGAACCTATTACTACATGTTCTAATAGTTTTCGTCTGTGTGAAGCATGTGTGGCGTTTCGATATAAATTGGTGAAGTAGTATATGAACTGAATAAAAATATCATATTGTAGATGTGTCGTTGCAAGATCTAGTGACATACGTAAAAGAGATTTGAAAGATACGGTAGAACAAGAATTGGAGCCTGGCGATAATTAGAGTAAGAAAAATATTTTTCTCTCAAAAACAAGAAGGAATTACGAAAACGGAAGGTATCCATCGTGTTTCATGTCTTCAACCAAAGATGATAATGGGACAACTGTAAGTGTGAGTGAGACAATTTTTCCTTAAATATATGTGTAATAAGTCACAGTGTGTCTCCTAGAGCATTTGACGAGCACATCATGCTGCTTTAACAAAAAATAAAGAAATAAATTAGACTCTTTCGCGTAGCTGAGGTAGCTTGCACCTTTTTTTTTGCATGGATTAGATGCATTAGATGGTTTAAGGAAGTGCGAAACAAGTTCATTTCTATTTTAAACATTAGAAACAGTTTAGATTACCAATTCTAAAACATAAACGAAAGTGCCTGAAAATCGAATTAGAAGTTTTGTGAATTTTTTATATTTTTCGAGGACCATGGAAAAGTTTTGATTTTCTTACAGCATGTCAAGTAGAACCTAGAACATTTTTCGGTTTGATTTGGAATAATAGAATGCTTGAAACGTGCTGAAAATTAAATTCTAGAAGTAATTTCAGTGGCGTAACAATACAACAACGGTTCGAAAATTTTACTGGGCTTCAATTCAAATAAATATTAACTGGTCGGGCATTTTCGAAACTGATGTGCTTCACACAAATAACACATCGATAGATACGCCACTGTTTTACGCTGTTACGCCCATGGTTCAGTTTCAAAAACTATGATTTTATAGTATTTTCTCATATTTGATTTAATCGACCAAAAAATTTTCCTTACAGTTATCAGTCTAAAGCTATCGTTTGAATTTACAGAAGGAGAGAAAAGTTTAAAGTTTACAATAAGGGCTAATGGATTTTCAAGTTTTCCATTACCTGATCCTTTTTACTATAAATTTCAAAAAAAAAAATACGATTTTTGACCCCAAAGAAATTTTTTTTTCCACTTCATAACATGCTCCAAAAGTTTCGAAAGGTAGAAGGTTTCCAATTAAAAATTTGGAGAATTTTACTAATACCTTTTTTAAAACTTGAGTCATAAGTAGTCAGAAAAATAGACGTATCATCTAAAAAACTTTAAAGAGACGGTTCCCATTTTAACAGATTATTTGGGAAGTATCAATTGACCATTGTGTTAAGTTTAAGCAATAATTCAATAGTAGCAATTTTAACACACATTTTTCACTGGACTAATTAACTATACAAGGATTCACAAAGCTATGGGGTATAAAGTTGCGTGACGTCATTGTGCATATACACCACCGAATCTTCGGAATATTCATTAGATTTTTGGGAAGTCTGCTAAGTTCTGTTCAAAGGTTTTTTAAAATATCGAGTTATGTACAAAAAATTGGAAGTTATTACTGATTTCTGAATAATTGACCACAGTACATTAGGAATTTAGGAAATTAACACAATTTAGTTCAAAAGGTAATGTCAATATTTGATTTTTGATTAAGACACTAGTGGAATCTTAGAAATTTGAGTAAAATTCTTTAAAATTTTCTAAAAGTTGCTGAATTTCGTTTAGAAACTCGATTCTTGGATCAGTCGCCTACTTAAAATATCAATGTCTAAAAATTAATCAAAATATATTTTTCTTGAACAGAACCTATGTGATTTTTTCTGATTGATTGATTCAATTTGATCTGATTTGTACGCAAAGTACCGGAATTGATCTAAACTCTCAATTTATGAATCAAAAATAGACTAGAAGAGAAAATGGGAGAAATCTTCTCGGTGTACAATAGTTTTGGGAAAGACACACACGTATAATACGTTACCAAATAATTTCAAGTAATCAGGCATGCTTTACTTTCGAATCTTTGGCGAACAGGCTCAAAGTTCCGCCAATTTCTAACTCACAGCTTTGTGAACTAATTCCACCGACATTCGAATGAATATTTTTATGCCATAGTTGTACTTTTATCCAGATGGAATCTTGATAAAAGTTGTATATGACTAGGAAGTACATGAAATAACTAGTTCGAAAACATCAAAATTTTAGGAAATGATCCGTTCAAAAGTTATAGCCTTTTGAAAATACGATTTTCCATAAGTGGTTAACTGCATGATAATTAAAAACTTACCAAAAAATCACCATTGATCAAAAATCAAAAAAATACCAATCACCATATATATATATATATATATATATATATATATATATATATATATATATATATATATATATATATATATATATATATATATATATATATATATATATATATATATATATATATATATATATATATATATATATATATGTAATACCTAATATTTAGTAATACCCTAATATTCTTTTACTAATAGAAGTTCCCATTTTTGAGATCGACCTGGGCAAAGCACAAACTTTACCTATTCATTTAGCTCGGCATAACACTTCTCAAGAGAGGAATATCCAAGGAGGAATATGTCTCCTAAACTACAATACGTTGTACTGATGGTGTTCAATTTAATAAAAGCGAATAAAAGTTTGGGAAGCTCTTACTAATAACCGACAAGACTCTAAAAACGCCGAGCACCATATTTTTTACGAAACCGGGACCTCTCTCCTGAACTAAGTTAAACAGCCATTTCAAATTGTTATTAGCAAAGCTTCAATAGCCACTCAAATGGAATTACAACACCAACCCAATCCAGTACCATTTTTACAAATATTTCTCTTCTACTCTGACTTAAATAGAGATAATTTGTCCCGGGGCCCCCTTTCTCACGAGTAGCGCCCGTAGACGAAACCCCCCCTTGCTACTGTATCATTACCGAACAGTCTCCATCTTTCGGCAAATTATCGGTTCACTCAACCCTAAACAGCCATTTAGCATAATGTCTGGAGCGTCCGCGAAATTATTAAATTAGAGGTGAGTCGTACGGGTTCGGAATCGGATAGAAAACACCCAAAAAAGTTTTACTTACGACTCTTAGAACCACCGGTACACTCCCTCTTCTGTCTCAGCGGTTTTAGAATACACGAATTATGCGGGATCCGCTGATTTTAATTTTAAGGCATCGTCTGGACCGAGACGTGTAATTGTGGATTTTGTCGGTTGATTCCGGCCCTACTGGTCGAACACGGGGTATTTTAATTGCATTAGAGACGGTGAGCTTAAAACGTAGATTATAGAGTCGTCGGTCGTTTCGGTAAAAGGAATAAAAGTGAGAACCAAAAATGTTAGAGGGTTGATTGAACCAACAGAACCTGGACTGGGGAAAATTGAAAAGAATCTAATAGTATACCAGAATTGTTTGTAAATCAAAAAAGTCAAACTGGCTGTAATTTTGGGTTTTTGGTAATTATTCTACATAGTTTTTTAGTAAATGTGACACAGTCATATTTAGGTACCTGTGAAATGTGTTTTACTAGAGTTTTTCCATAGATTCCTTTGGTGCTTTTAGTTTCACTTTAAATTTAAACGATAAGGCATCGGAAAAAACAAATAGAACGAAAAAAGCAGTTTTCTGAGCTTTAAATAGGAACGCATCAACCATTCATTTTTTCAGACCTTCATTTTTGCATAGTAGTTTTCATACCATGTTTACGTAAAAGCCTAAAGTACCAATATTGACAATAGTAGAATAAAATGTCACTCCATTCGTGATCGTTACAATTTGGAGGCTCAACCGGGATTTGGTGACCTGGAATGGCAAGCTGAGCGCACAGAAGTGACAGCGACGAGAGAAAAAACTCGGGACCGAACAGAGTGGTGTTTTAGGGACCGGGAGCGACAACTGGCGTGATTCGAGACCCCCAGAACCCGCAACGCCACCATACACATTACTATAACACCTAGATCAGATTTAGGATCACTCGAATGGATTGACTGCGTGCAGCTGGTGAATAATACATAAGAATAAACTTGTCTGACGTAGAGATCCCGACTTTTTTTTTGTGGGGTTGTGTTATAAGTTAATGTACATCAGCACAACTATACTGTGCAAAACAAATTACCACCATCCCACTTCATCTCACAGTAAGATTTTATCCACATTTCAATTAAATTCTTGCAGTCTTAAATTTCTCTGCAGTCTCGGTTTACAGAATGCAAATGAGGGTTTTATAAGTATATGAATATACCTAACCGTTACTCAGGGGCTGTTCTCGAGACGGTAAGTTTTTACGTCTCTTTGGTACGTTTTTCTTTAAATTTCCAGCAGATTTCCAGTAAAAATGCCGAATATGCACTATTTATAAAAAATGCAAATTTAAAAAAAAAGTGGAAAATATGCAAAAAATACACTTTGAATTATTTCCTTCCTTTGACCATTTGACCTTCAAATTTATTAAACGTACAATCTCCACAAAACTCCTAAGGTCGTACTCCAGTCAAAGACACCTCACAACTCACGACCATACTCCACTCTTCCCATATCCTAACACCATTTACTCTTTGACCTCACCTCGGGTAGATCGCCTTTCGATTGAAACATTTATACTCCTTTCCAGTTCCTCTCGTGCTATCCCCGGCGCAATAAGAGGCTTTATCGCTCGTTGTTAACACCTCAGATACAAATAGGTGAGCACTGTTAAAAGCTTAGTCCACTTATACATGCGAACTCCATATTGTAAAATGTAACGTTACACCGAACATTATCGCAACAGTCGAACGATAGAATGGAGCTTAATGGTCCTCTCGCACGGTTATCGCATGTGTATGAAAAAAGGGCGATGGGGAGATCGAATGTGGGAAAAACAATGGGGATAAGAGAATCTTATATTAGGTGAAATGCGCATGTTCGACATATATTCAAAAAATAAATCACACAGTTTCATTTTACGATATAAATGGAATCACTCAATTCACCATGTTGGGCCCAGATGCCAAATTTAACGAAACTAGTTTAATGGCTACAAATTTTCAAGCCACAGAGTTATCGTTTCCTTACCTATAAACATTTCTGAAATATTCATATCGCCATAACTTTTGTTCGCTGAAGGCTTCAGGTAGCATTATTACGAATCTAGGTTGTCCTTCATTTGTAACCCAATTGTGAAACCCAAAACGTTTACCCCTCAGAGATTTCTTCTGAATTCCCTAAAACCTTTTGAAGCTTTAAAGCTTGTTTTTAACTTAAATATTGTCTATTAAGTTAGGTCACCATTTAATATGGAGGACCATGTTTTATAGCTAATGTAATACGCATTTACGATTTCATTGATTCACTCCTTCGAGGGGGATAATTGATAATCTGGCTTAAAACTAAAGTCACACTTGTAACTCCGGAACCAATGGAGATGTCGACATGTACCAGGCGGCTCACGCACGGAATACACACGAATGTCAGTCAAAAAGACTAATGATAAATTAATTAGTAGTTATCCAAAATTTAAAAAGAATGAGAGTAAATTTCCCAATTACAAAGTCTAAGTGTACTTAGCAACAGCACACTCACACGTAATCTAATAAATATATATAATCAAAATAATATATATATATATATATATATATATATATATATATATATATTCATGGAGAAGGTTTTTGTGAAATGCCGATTGTTGCAACACGCCCCCAGATGGCGCTGCAGTGTATCAAGTTGCATACCGTTGAACAGATTGTTATGTGAATTTATATAAATGGGTATTTCAGCAACGAATAAAGTGCTGTCAAATTTTCAAATAATTGATATGTAAGTGAAAATCGAAAGCGAATGACTTAATTAGATTCTACTTCTGAATAGTATTGTAATATACGTTAAAACTATTTATATTTAGGAGATAATATTAGTATTATTGCATTACATATTTTGTATGATATAAATGCTAATTAGAGTAGTAACTGTTAGTGAGCGAGCGAAGCCGCGAAGGCAACGGCTAGTTACAATCAAGTATTTATTTTTCGAGATAAAAACGTAGTACTTTTTAGTGGATTAACGTTAATCTATTTGAAGTATTTTTTTATAATGCAATAAATTAACTTTTCAGCAATTTAAAAGATTGATTTATTTTTAACAAATTATTGTACCAGTTAAAATTAGCAACCTCGAAAAATTTAATGATCAACAAAAAAGTGATACTGAAACACTGAGTAAAGTGTGTAAATTACACAACATTCCTCTCAATGTCCCGACCAAAGCAATCATAAAGAAAAATAAATTTTAACTTTGTCGATACAATTTAAAAATATGTTACTACAAAAAGAATGGGGTGCAGTATACTGTCGAATGCACATATATTTTAGACATAAACACCTTTATTATTGAGCTATATTTTATTTTAAATTTGGTGATTTATAATTTTTATCACTGTGCTACCTTTATTACGATTCTACTTTAATGAATCAGCAATATCTTCACCTCTTACACCAACTTTGATTGCATACGATTACTGTTTTTTTAAAGGAAGATTTTTATGTTGTGAATTGTGTTACGATTTCAGTTTTCCATCGTTCGGAAGTTATAAAAATTCCATCACAGTCTAACTGTCGTTTGCTCACGTATTATTAACTAAAGAAAATCCTTAAAAACTCCGGTTTCACTGAAATGATTCCAGTCAAATTTGTACAGTAGTTAGACCCTAAATTTATAAATAATTCTGAAAAGTTTGAAGTAGGAGCGATGAAGGGTTGAAACGAATTCACGGGACTTTTGGCAAGGCACAATTCTGATGTCCGAACCGTGGTGAAGACGATAGTACGGTGAACTCGCTCGCTAAGGGGAGGGATGAATAGCTTGTTGGCAAGGGGACTACAGGGACAGTCGAGAGGTTATCGGTGAAGTAGTTAGAGGCGAGAAATGAAAACCGAGATTCGCGTGCTGTGCCTGGTGAGGGGCGTGTCTGTCTTTTGAGAGTGAGCCGCGTATGCAAATAATTTGAAAGGAAGTTAAGTAAAGATTTGCAAGGGGAGCCCGCTAGGGAAGTGTATAAAAAAATTGAAAGAAAGATAATGAAGTAATCTAAAATTTGAGGGGATAACTTTTGTTGCACCTGTTCTGCGTATACGTTTCCAGGAGGATCGGTGAACTGAAAACCGGACATCATCCTTGGCACTAACACTAGTCGCCTGGAAACGTGAACGCCCTGTGTGATACGTGAACTTGTGGGGGTGTCCTTGAGGCTTTAAGGTACATTCTTTAATTATCTTGTCGACAAGAATAAACAATGTTTAAATGTTTACAATTTGATTATGGGGTAAATTCAATCTGTTGATTTAGGATTTGTTCAGTCTGATTTCGTTGAAGTTAAGATTTTGTTCTGTCCGTAGGTATTAGTAACATCTGTTCGGCGATATTTGTATAATGTCTAGGTAAGATTTGGTTCTGTTGGTCGGTATTATGACTATTTATTAGATTGTATTTTTTTAGAGGAATAACTAAATTTGCCCATGGTTGGGAATTACAATAAAATTAGTTAATTACTAGGAATTACTTTGTATTATTTACATTTTTACAAAAATATACATTGGTCTGTGAGACATCTTGTTCAGAAACTCCTTAGACTCTGCATATAGTTAATCAGATTAAATCTCTCTAGATTTTTTATTGACTTTTTTGTCCTTCGTCTTGGCCATTACCTGCATCTTCGTCAAAACCATTATAGTTATTGGGGCATTCCCCGCCAACTCAGCAGTCGATCCCATGCGACCCTCTCAGATCTGGCTCAAAATTGGTACATCGATTAGTACTATCAAAAAAAGAATATTCTGAAATTGTCTGCCCCTGAGACCTCTCCCTGTCACCAGGGGGCCAAATACAAGTTTTGGGACTTAGTTTCACTTTCAGGTGTCTAAAATCGGTTTTTCGTGCCCTGACGCAGTATTTTGGACTAAAAAATGATCAAAAATACATAACAGATGCCAAATTTTCCGTAGAACACGATGCCGCCAACCGTTTTTCGATATCTGGCAAGGGCGACCTGAAAAGGGCGAAAAACTGCCCTCTGGTGAAAAATCTGATATCTCAAAAACGTATGCATGAAATTGGCTGAAAATTTACCAGAAGGCTGTTCGATTATTGCTCTTTCGAATGTACATAGGCGCGTGGTGATCATTATATATAAAAAAAAGTTACACGCGTTTTACGCATTTTAGAGGGGATTTTCGGTGATTTTTTTCGTTATAATCCATGCATTGGCCCTATTCAGTTGGATATTAGTTGGATTTTTTCTCTCTGAAGGTGTTTTCTTTCTTTCTCTGTCCTTATAAACACAGACATTTTTCTCAGTGGGTTAGAAAAGGAAAAAATTATTATTTATCCATGAATTTTTCGTAATTTTTTTGATTTTTGGTGAAATTTACATTTTCTACAGCTTAGCTCTATTATTTGTAAATAAATAAATAAATATATATATATATATATATATAGTATATAATCTCAGACATGAAAATCACAGTAAGAAACAAGAAACTCTACATTACAATCATTGGCGCCGCTGCACATCCCCATATTAATGTTCTTGTACATGACTCAGCAGTCCATTTCATTTACCAAATTCCCTTGATCCTTATATTTTTTGAATTTGCCGATTGTGTGATCGGTTTTTAATATAGAGTTCGGTCTTCCTTCATGAATAATGAAAGGAACCTGGAAAAATGTGACTGATCAAAAATCAAAAATTCAAGAAAAATTCATGAATAAATGATTTTTTTTGCTTTTTTAAATCACTGAGAGGAATTTCTGTGTTTGTAAAGACTGAGAAAGAAGGAAAACACCTTCAGAGAGAAAAAATCCATCTAATATCCAACTGAATGCATGGATTATAATGAAAAAATCACCGAAAATCCCCTCTAAAATGCGTAAAACGCGTGTAACTTTTTTTTTATATATAATGATCACTACGCGCCTATGTACATTCGAAAGAGCAATAATCAAACAGCCTTCTGGTAAATTTTCAGCCAATTTCATGAGTACGTTTTTGAGATATCAGATTTTTCACCAGAGGGCAGTTTTTCGCCCTTTTCAGGTCGCCCTTGCCAGGTATCGAAAAACGGTTGGCGGCGTCGTGTTCTACGGAAAATTTGGCATCTGTTATGTATTTTTGATCATTTTTTTAGTCCAAAATACTGCGTCAGGGCACGAAAAACCGATTTTAGACACCTGAAAGTGAAACTAAGTCCCAAAACTTGTTTTTGGCCCCCTGGTGACAGGGAGAGGTCTTAGGGGCTGAAAATTTCAGAATATTCTTTTTTTGATAGTACTAATCGATGTACCAATTTTGAGCCAGATCTGAGAGGGTCGCGTGGGATCGACTGCTGAGTTGGCGGGGAATGCCCCTATTGTTATTCATGGTACTCTGCTGCAACCAACATTTATATTTGTTTGGCTCCAATTTCGTACTCCTGAAGTATGTAGTTTATAGTCAAAGTAGGTGAAACAAAAAGTAACAGCTTCTTAAATATTTTTAATATATTCTACAATAAATGCCTTTTCAAACAAGCCCGGGTTTATAAAGATATCTTTTTTTTGCCGCGAGAAATTAGCAAAAAATTGTTATTTACCAACCACCTTCCTCACCTCTAAATTCTAAGAAATTTTACTAGAAAATAATTCGTATCTTTACAAAATTCCTGTAGTAACATTATGAAGGTAATTTGGGTATAATTACTGATGTTTTAAAATTTTGGGGATGAGAACTGCGCTAGAAGTTAGTGCTAGAGGGTATCATCAGCAATAAATTAGCAATAAGATATGCCACTTCTCATCTCATCTCAGCCGTTTTCTATCCATTGGATATAGGCCTCTCTCATTTTTGACCATATAATTCTATTTTGTGCTATCTGGTACCAGTTTAGCCCAGCAAATCTTTTCAGTTCGTCGTACCATCTCTGTTGTGGTCTAACAGCACTTCTTCGCTCTCCCCATAGTCTCCATCCGGTGATGTGCCCGCTCCAGTTTTCTTTGTGTCTGGCAACATGTCATGCCCATTGCCATTTTAAGGAACCAATTCTTTGTATAATATCTATCACCTCTGTTTTTCCTCTTATCCACTGATTTGTTTTGTGGTCTTTTAGTGATATTCCTAGTAGTCTTCTTTCCACCGCTCTCTGGTGCACTCTTAATTTGTGGATGGTCTTTTTGGTCAGTACCCAGGTTTCGGAGCCGTATGTGACAACTGGAAGGATGTATTCATTATAAATTTTTCTTTTTAATGACATCGGTATTTTCATATTCAGAGTGCCCTTCAGTTTTCCATAAGCGGCCCATCCCAGTCTGATTCTTCTGTCGATCTCGATTTCTTGGTTTGTGTTTGCCGAGTGTTATTGATTGTCCGAGGTATATGTATGATTGCGTCTTCTTTATTGTCTGCCCGTGAATTAATATGGTTTCTCTTGCTTCGGGTATATTAGTCATAAACTGTGTCTTTGTGGTGTTCATGTACAGTCCGACTTTAGCAGCCTCTTCCTGTAAATCTTCCAGCATTTTGGTTAATTCTTGTTCGTCCTTCCCGAACAGGACAACATCATCGGCGAATCTTAAGTTGTTGAGATATTCGCCCTGAATATTGATTCCTTTATCGTCCCATTTCAATTCTTTGAAGATATCCTCCAAGACCAAGTTGAACAGCTTCGGTGAAATTACATCTCCTGTCTAACTCCTCTTTTGGCGTTTATTGTTTTTGTGAGTTCGTGCATCTTTATACGCATTGTAGAAGTAGTGTATATGTTAACTATTAGGTTTATATATCTCTGATCTATTATGGCATTTCTTAGCGATTTGATTATTGCCCAGATTTCTATTGTGTCGAATGCCTTCCTAAAGTCTACAAATGCCATCCATATAGGTATATGATATTCAGTTGCTTGGTACATGTCTATTTCTCCATTTATTCCTTAAATACTGATGTGGTTGATGTAACTTAAGTTTTAGCCAAATCATTCACTTTTCCTTGTCAAAGTGGGGAGTAAAAAAACTCGTTTTTGCGTAATTAGCAATACAATACGGTTCCATAGCAGATGAGGACTAATTAAGTGGTTGAATAGACTTTATAAACTTATTTGAATCAGCGTTTAGAGGTTTCAGTTAAAATCTTCCTCCACTAGTATGACTTTTCGAATTTTCCGGTACACTTCTGTAGTCGAGTTTCTGTTTAGGTCGTTTACTCACCAACCAAGCGTATTTTCCTTTTTCCTTTTGTCGTCGGTTTAATTCGTCCGGAAAGCACGGCTCCGATCAGAAAATTAGCGAAGCATAATCGACAGGACGTATTATTTATTCTTTTGGCGCGAGGGAAGAAATACGGTAGCTGGAGGATTTCGAGATGGCACATCATCTCGTCGCGTTCCATGCTTCGTTGAGTAAAAACTCGCAGGAATGCTACACAGGGCCGGAACGAATATCATGGACAGCAAAAAACCAAAACTAAAAACTTTCTAAAAATGATTCAAACATTTTGATATTAACAAATTTGGGGCTGGTGTAGATGGCTTAAAAAGCCTTTGTACTGATTTTTTTTTTTTTTAGTACCAGAAAGTTTTGTTAGTACTTATTGTGCTAATTCCAGAAAACGATCGGTAACACATGCCAATGTTTTATTACGTCACAAGATTTTAAACAATATTACAGACAAGGTATCTTCTTATCCAAAAGTAGAGCAAGATATGGTGACGAACAACTTTTAGGCAGCAGTAATTAGAAGTGTTTAGTGAGAGTCTAATCCTTGGAAGGTTTCAGCGTATTTTTGAATTAGAAGAAGGTATAATGGACAGTAAACAACTACTTGCAATCGACCGTACTTAAAAGCGAATACTGATTTTTAGCAATTGAAAATATTAACTAGTTTTTTTAGAATGTTTCAGAAAACCAGGCTCATAATTTAAACAATTTTCTTGTAAAGTAATAGAGAAATTTTCTCTAGTGACTTTACCTTCCTGTTGAATGTAATTATAAAAAGTACTGGGAGCAGGTTAACCTCCTAATTAGCAATAATAATTATAGCAGTGATAGTAGTAGTGGAGAAGATGATTATGGCGCTGAATAATTATTGTAATAATTGTAGTTTTATAATTTATTGGTTTGAATAACATATTACCTTGTATGTAGCGTATATGTATTACTGTGTTTGTAAGTATGTATGTACATATTATTCTCTCAACAAGGTTGTATGGTTTGGTGACCGCTTAGAGATCCAAAATATGTCTAATAATTTATCATCTTCTAAATCAAATATGTATATTATCGGCTGATTTTTATTGTTCGATGGCAACATTGTCTCAATTCATTCGAAAGGTATCGAAAAATAAACCTAATTTTCGGTGTTATATTAACAGAGTAATAACGACTTAAGCGCCATGAAGGACGTGTTCCTCCTGTATCCCTCAAACTGTCGAAAAAAAAATCTCCAAGCTACTTTATCAAATTATCTAAAACATGTTTTCGGTTTTGGAAAATAGCGCTTGGTTTAAAAGTAATGGTATTTTGTTAGCTAATAAACGTTCATGTGGTAATGATTCATTAAATTCTAACCAATTCGTTGTAGCCTTCGAAGAGATGCCACTTAAAAAAAATACCCATAATTCATTTCTAATTCGGAAAAATTGTAAGAAAAAATAACTCTTTTTTTATATAATAAACAAATTTGTATGCTGGAGTTAGCGCATGCGTCACTTTGAATTTCATCTACCCAGTAACATGTCGAGTCTAACTTGACGTGAGTTGACCTATGGTGGTGGTGATAACAACCTTTTCATTGAAATTTGAAAATAGTAGGTGTCGAAATAATCTAGTGGTTCTAGTGTCATAGTAAATTATCAGTGAACCTTGCAGTTCAGGAACGTAAATAGCGAGGTTACGTTGGATCGAGAAACCTACTGGGGATAATAACGGGATCTATCGCCATGGGTCCCATTCTGGACGGTGGATCGTTAAAATGGATGCGTTCGAGGGAAGGTAGTGTCTAGGACCTGGAGATTGATAGTGATGATTCATGTCGAAAAGTCAGACCCGCGAAGTGCACAGCCCAAATAAGACAGAAGATCTGAGTCGATTTCTCATTTAGAAGAAGTGCAGTTGGAAGGTACTCTTTTACTTCAGTTACTTCTCGCTTTCACAAATATAATCTAGTGACAGGCACTACGAATGATGCCAAATATGCTCTCCTACCTACCTCAATTTTGACGCAAATGCAAATTATCTATCTACCTATCAAGAGTCTGTGACTTGCGCATGCAATTCTAGGGATTCTTGGAATCATTTTATCTCTGAATTCCCAACTATAAATAAACGAGGGAGACACATTTAAATTTCGAATAGGTCGCTCTACTAATAAAGTGGCGTTACCAGGACAACAAATTACAGCTATGTCATTTAAAGGAAGCTGATAAAAATGCATATGCTGTTGTGGTAAGGCTACCAGAATCTTACCAGGCTAATTTGATTGATATTTCCAGTTTTCTTAATAAATTGAGTGAATGCAGTTTTAAGCAAATAAGTCTTGTAAGCAGCTGTATACATTTTATCAACTCAAATTGAGCATTTTATTTGTAATAAATTTACTACGATTCAGAATTATTTTATGTTCAGTTCTGCTTCTCATACTTTTAGATAAAAAGTTGACGATGGGTGAGATTTATTCAAATATTTGGAAATACAAATCCACTGGAGCTATTTTCAAAAGATCCAATAACTTTCCCAGTGTAAGTTAAAGTGCTTTTCTTCTATTGGTGCCAACGAACCTTGAAATTGTGTGTACAAAGCCCACACTCTTCACGGCTTTTGAACCTTATGGTTCGTTCTTTAAAGAGCCTCAGAAACGTCAACTATTCAAAAAGTTTAAATTCAAAAACTTGGAAACTTTCAATTTCCAATTTAAAAGCATGGAAATTGTGATGAAGAAAACACAATACCTATAAAATTAATAATTTAAATAATCAATGAATTCAGATATATGCGCATATAATGCGTCAATTCAACAATGTTCCACATTCGTTATAAATTTGATTGATCGCCAACAATAAGTAAAATAAATATTAGTTGCGTAAGTGACATATTGATCGCATTGTTTAAATATGTACAATAAAATCGGTGAAATTACTATTTATTTAAAGAAGGACGAACTAATATCCATCGATCATGTTGCGAGTATTTTAGACGACGTAGACGTTTTAATTTTATTGAGTTAACAACTATTTCGTGTAATCATTTAAAAGAAATTGATATTGATCGATCAAACATAATGGATTTTTACATAAAGCGAAATTAAAGCTACCTAATTTATAGAAGTTCAACTACAAGACCTCTATGGTGGTTTTAGTATTGGTTTAAAATTTTCTCGATACGTGGGAAGATTTTTAAACCTTTTTGAATAAGGTAGGAAATTTGAAGAATTTTGTAATAATCGATATTTATTGTTTATGCTACAATGAATCCATACTTTATGATTTTACTAAGAATTTATCTTTACGAAGTTCTTAGTGACGATCTTCCGCCTTTAGTTTTTTGAAAAACGACTAGCATTGCAAATATTTCCTTTTGAGATTGTCAACTTTAATGAAGTAGCTTTTCAGATTGTGCCATACATGGACGTTTCATTAAATTTCTTAGGTGCTTTATTAATTAACCTTGAGGACTGTTGAATTCAGTTGCAGTGTACAGTACCTCTGAAATTTAATAAATTTATTAAGATAACTTCTTCGAAAGCCGCTCCTTAGAAAAGTACGTAGAACTTCGATACGTCTCGTATGCTGCGTAGAAGTACTTTAGAAAAGTACTTAGATATTGGTGATTTTTTACAGTACCATATAATACAGGTACATACAATAGATTTATAGAGAATATTAGATCCATAATTAATTTTTCTAAACCAAATGAAACGTGGAGACTGTTTCAGATAGCACAGTAACCGCCTGATCTCACTCCTCCCGTAGATTTTAGATACGAATAACTATATAGAAGAAAAATCTTCTTCTATATTCTCGATATATAAACTTCTCGACCGAGAAGAAAAATATCATTTTTTTCTGGGAAGAACCATATTCTTCACGGATATGGGCGATAGTGGCGCCTCCGCATTTGTTGGCCGCCATATGGAATACATAGTTTAAAAATCGAATTGGTGCGTGAAATAGAGTAAGCAACGAACTAGGCACAGAATACTTCTTGTGGCGCAGTTTCCTGTCAACAAGTGCGAGAGGGCGCCATTATCACCCATGCCCGTGACGCTAATTTCTCAACGGAGAAGATGCAACGGTTGTATCGCCTGGGAGCTAATATCTTCCTCATATACCCATGAAAGCACAATCAGTGTTTGTAATCAATGTAAAAATCAATGTTATAAACATAGGAGCAAAAACACAGTTTTCTAATATAACGTTATAAGTAAACTATTTCCATCACTAATGTAAGCAGTCATAAAAATACACGACCATACATAGGAGAATACTAGAATTTGTTATGGAACCTCATAGGTTCCATAGAAATTGTTTTAAAGTTAAGTTTAGAAGGGTTGCAGATGTTTCATACAATTTCATTTTTAATTTAAAATGCTTTAAAGATGCTTGAAATAACTTCGAGATCTAGGTGAATCGCTAAAAGATCCTTAACATCTAATCAAGAAGGCATAAGAAAATTTCAATTCCATTTTCTTTCTCCGATGACGACAGAAAACAACTAGATTTTTCTAAATGGTCTCAAGTAAAATCTGTTTCGATTTCATAGGGAAAAAGCCTGAATCATGCCTAAAAAGTTCCTATAGGTTTTTTAAAACCTTCTAAGTCCACAAACATTTGAACATCTGAAAAAGACCAAAGTTATTCCAGTCTTCAAAGGTGGTGGTCGAGAGGAATTGACTAATCATCGATCTGTAACTCTGCTCCCAATATTTTCTAAGATATTTTAATTGTCTACCTTGAACAGCTTAATGTTTATCAAAAGCATTGGAACATAATTATTAGAAATTAATATGATTTTAAGGAGTGCAAATCTATTAATGATGCAATTCCAAGCATGGCAAAGACACTTGTGGCCTTTAGGATACTTTGTCACTATAGTATAGCTTTCGATTGTGCCAATTATTCAACCTTAATAGATAAGCTAACTTATGTAGGGATACAAAATGAAGCACTTCACTAGATCAAGTCATTTCTACATGGACAGAGTCAGTATGTAAATCTTTCTGAAAAAATGAACTATCTGCCTAATTGCTCTGATTGCTTTAATACAAATATTGGAACACTGTAAGTAATATTACATGAATTAAATTTTCCAGTGTCACAATAGAAAGAAACAAATACCTGACATTAGTTTGTTTTGTAAAGATGTACAATTAGAAATTGTCTCTTTTGTAAAATTTCGTAATGTTAATTATGCTGATGTTAAAACTGGAAAAAAAAAATTCAGCATACTACATCAGCTCTATCAGTAGCTGCAAATATTATTTCCAAAACTTTTAAATGTTAACGCTAATTTGTTTGTACACTTTGAAGTTTGTGTTTTAATCTATTCTACTGAAGTCACTTTCAAAAAATAACCCTATTTCCAATTTACCTTGTATGATTGGATAAAGGCTTCATAATGAAGTACCTCAAACGTTAAAAATCTATGTATCAATAATATTAAGAACTTGTAGCAGGTTTCACTGGAAATGAGTTTTTATTCGGTGGATAATTATCCAACAAGTTGGTTTGTTCCTTGTTTAACTCAATTGCACACTTGTCATTAGCCTTGTCATTTGTTTGTTGTTCTATGTAATTTTTGTGATCCGCATTCTATTCAATAGGGTTATTTTAATTACATTTTAATATTTACGCATTGATAACTTCTTTACAAATGTATTTATTTGTTTAAAATAAGAATAAATCGATATTGCGATCTTGACTAATATTGTGTGAAGTAATTTGGCCTCTGAAGTAATGCATTGAATGCCAATAATTTTTATTTCAAACAACTTTCAAACAACTAAAGGGCGTTTTACTATTAAGAATTTTCTATTTTTCTTTATTTTCTCTATAACAGCTTTAGCGACGTATTCCAATCTTCACAACCTGACTTCTCAATATTATAATACCAATAAATTTTATTTCAAACATTTTTTCTACAATCTCCCCAAGGAGTAATTTCATTTAACGAGTTTATAGTTTTTCTTCATTTTCTCCAAAACAGCTATTGTGATTTATTTTATTGATTTATTGCTAGAGAATGTAGAGTTTCTCTTAATTTTTTCCAAAATGGTTTTGCTGATTGATTGCAAACGTCACAAATTGACTTAGCTATTTAATACATATAGCTTTTATTTGAAATATTTCATTCTAAAATTGCCATACTAGTGAAAAATCACGTTATTAACGCATTTTATCCAAAAGGCAACTTCCATTTCCCACCTGAAATATATTTTTGAAAATTTACATAACATTTACGTAAACATTTAAAAAATATAAAAATTTTTAGTGTTCACTTTTAATCTTAACAAAAGAGAGAACCTAGAACTTTTTTAAAATCACCATTTAGCGCAGAACCTACACCTGATATCACAAATAACGTTTTAAAACTGAAAAAAAAACGTGTTTAATGTTGTTTATCCAATCTATTTAAATTCTTATTAAAATATATTAAAAAGTATTTGTTTTGCGGTTTATTAAACATTTTGTACTCAAATTATTAGCAACTGAGATTGTAACATAAGCGGTCGATGAAGAAGAAACAAAAACACCCAATGAGGAAGGGGATGAAATAGTAGAAAATCTCAATAAGCCATTTCCTCAGTATGATGTATCGATTTTGAACCCATCGCACGAACAAGGTGATTATGTAGAAAACATGTATCAGGCACAAGAAACTAAAATTGAAGAAATAAGTAAGTTTGACCAATTTATTAGTTGTAATGATTCCCTTGTTATTCGTGTAAACATCAAAAGCATAAAGAAGAATGTTATCAAACTTGAAGCTTTATTGTTCACAATGACGCCTAAACCTATAACTGTTATTTGCACAGAAGCTTGGATATGTGGAGGTACAAATTTAATAAAGATCGCTAGATAGACTTTTGTAATAGGGGCATTCCACGCCAACTCAGCAGTCGATCCCACGCGACCCTCTCAGATCTTTCTCAAAATTGGTACATCGATTAGTACCATCAAAAAAAGAATATTCTGAAATTTTCAGCCCCTATGACCTCTCCCTGTCACCAGGGGGCCAAAAACAAGTTTTGGGACTTAGTTTCACTTTCAGGTGTCCAAAATCGGTTTTTCGTGCCCTGACGCGGTATTTTGGACTACAAAAATGATCAAAAATACATAATAGATGCCAAATTTTCCGTAGAACACGATGCCGCCAACCGTTTTTCGATATCTGGCAAGGGCGACCTGAAAAGGGCGAAAAACTGCCCTCTGGTGAAAAATCTGATATCTCAAAAACGTACGCATGAAATTGGTTGAAAATTTACCAGAAGGCTGTTCGATTATTGCTCTTTCGAATGTATATAGGCGCGTGGTGATCAGTATATATAAAAAAAAAGTTACAGTTATAAAAAAATAATCCATGCATTGGCCCTATTCAGTTGGGTATTAGTTGGATTTTTTTCTCTCTGAAGGTGTTGTCTCTCTTTTTCAGTCCTTACAAACACAGAAATTTCTCTCAGTGGGTTAGAAAAGGAAGAAATTATTATTTATCCATGAATTTTTCGTCATTTTTTTGACTTTTGATGAAATTTACATTTTCTACAGCTTAGCTCTATTATTTGTAAATATATATATATATATATATATATATATATATATATATATATATATATATATATATATATATAGTATATAATCTAAGACATGAAAATCACAGTAAGAAACAAGAAACTCTACATTACAATCATTGGCGCCGCTGCACATCCCCATATTAATGTTCTTGTACATTACTCAGCAGTCCATTTCATTTACCAAATTCCCTTGATCTTTATATTTTTTGAATTTGCTGATTGTGTGGCCCAGTTTGATGGTGAATTCGCCTGCTTTTTCAATGACTACAATCTGACATAATATATCCGTGAAGGGTATTGATAATCTACTATAGTACCCCTCTCTGGCCATCCATATATATTTTTCTTCCTCATTTGCAGCAACGAGACCTCAGCCGTGAGCTCATTCTCTGAAATTCCGACTATGTACCCAACTGATTCGGTCTTCCTTCATGAATAATGAAAGAAACCTGGAAAAATGTGACTTTGATCAAAAATCAAAAATTCAAGAAAAATTCATGAATAAATGATTTTGTTTTTGCTTTTTTAACTCACTAAGAGGAATTCCTGTGTTTGTAAACACTGAGAAAGAAGGAAAACACCTTCAGAGAGAAAAAAATCCAACTAATACCCAACTGACTAAGGCCAATGCATGGATTATAATGAAAAAATCACAGAAAATCCCCTCTAAAATGCGTAAAACGCGTGTAACTTTTTTTTATATATAATGATCACTGCCCGCGTATAGACATTCGAAAGACCAACTATCAAAGAGTCTTTTCCTAAATTTTGAGACGATTTGAAGCGTACGTCTTGAAGCAATTCGATTTTTGAAAAAAAAAGCAGTTTTTCGCGTTTTCTGAGCTCCCCTTGCTAGATATCGACAAACGGACTACGGGATCGTGTTCTACGGGAAATTTGGCATCTCTTATGTACTTTTGGTAATTTTCCACGTCAAAATACCTTGTTAGTACGCCAAAAACCGATTTCGGGCACTTAGGGGTCAAAAAATGCCTGAAAACTTAAAAATGAGCCCCAGGGCGCTGCGAGTGACCATTTGAGCTGAAAATTTAGGAACATGCTTTTTTCAATGGTACTAATCGATGTACCAATTTTGAGCCAAATCCGAGAGGGTGACGTGGGATCGACTGCTCAGTTGGCATGGAATGCCCCAATAGTGATTTTAGTAATAATAGAACAAATGGTTTTGTAGTATATGTCTTGAATTCATACACAGATTGGTATATTTAATATGTGCCAAACGTAACACCGGGGGTAACAAGTGAGTTTTGTTCCTTGGAGTGCAGCTGCCTCTCTCTCGGCATGTACTCGTAATGACAAATTTACATTTGCATAAGTTGAAAACCAACTGGGGTACAAATAAACCCCAAATTGTTCAAACGACATAAATGAAACTGATAAGGTGATGACGTTCGCAAGTTATTGATAGTGATAATTAAAATGAGTCGGCAGATTCTATATACGTAGCAAGCTAATCAGTACCTAAGTTATACTGATAATTCTACTTATAGGTCTAAAGATGGTAGTGTAAGGGGGAAAGTCCCAATTGCTACGAGGACATAGAGAAGAAAATGCAATCTACAAGTTTCAACAGGTATGACTATGTATAGTTTCATCATAAATGAAGCCTTTGAGCTATTTTTTACAAGAGAAATATTATGTATGTGATTTTTTCGAACAGAAAAACCGAAATATATCACGCAAGAAATTGGAAGGCCTTTTCGCCTTTGGTGCAGGAAGAACTAGAAGCATTTATTGGTTTGCTTATGGCTTTCGGAACCTTACATGTTGCTAATGAGCCCATATGCGTACTATGGAGCCAAGTTCCAACTTTATGTCGACCTTTAGTATCATCTACCATGTTTGGTACCATCTACCATTATGTACTTCCTAAGATTCGACCATTTTAAACGAAGAGAAGGAAGAAAACGCATTGAAAAATTTGCCCCCCTCAGAGATGTTATTGATGGTTTAGTATCAAATTGCAAGAAATATTTGGATCTATTTGAACTTGTGCTTAGATCAGCAGTTCGGCCTATTCCCAGAGAAGAATTCTTTTCGGGGTAGTATGATTAGTAAGCAGGACAAGCAATGCACAATGGACATGTAAATTTATTGAGGTAAGTTGTTTCATGAAGAAAATGCAGATATTTGTTAAAGAATTTATAATTTTAGACAAATAACGAAACAAACGAGTGATGGGTCAAGGGGAAAGGGTAATTATGGACCTGGTAGACCATTTATTTACAAGATATGGAATATCTACCGAAAACTCTATTTATCAGTGTTAAGTTAGCCAATAATCTTTCAGATAAAATCATTACCTTGTATGGTATATCTTATATTCCAAAAGAACTTCTTTCAGCAAGGCATAAGGAGGCCTTTTCAAGCATGTTTGCTTTTATGAAAAATAAAACCTTAGTTTCTTACGTACCAAAGAAAAATTTTGCAATTGTTCTTTTGTCAACAGAACAAATCGATGCCAAAAATATGGAGATGAAACTAAGTACAAACAGGACATTATCTTACAATACAATGAAACAAAGGTGCAGTTGATACAACAGATAAATTGGCAATGGAATTCATAACACAAAGAAAAAGTAATCGGTATAAAATAAATTAATGAGGAAAGATATAATTTGTAGGTACCATTAGATATGTTATTCCAAAATTCCATATTGTAAAACAATCCATGTTAATTATTTTGCAAGAATTAAACGTAAGGAACGAACAACACGTTCCCGTTATTGGCCATTTTGTGGAACAGAAGTAAAGACAGGAAATTCCGAAAGTTTTATATTTGGTACAATCAGTACGTATGTGAAGAACGTTCAAAAAATATAACAGTTCGTAAGTAGTGTTATGGTTAATAAATTTAAATATCCTTATTATACCTATTTATTTTTCTTTGTATTATAATTAATTCATATTAGTTTTTCCAAACGTATTTTTTTGTTTCTTAATATTCACAGCATACTTCTGAAAAATATATTTTTTTATAATAAGAATGTAATAATTATTTTATTTTTCTGAATTATAATTATTAAGAAAATAGACCAAAATTTTTTTAAGAACATTTGCATCCCACTGAGCCTTTAATGCAAATTTGTGACCATGTGTTTAAGAAGGTTATGGTACTACCGTATTCATGAGGATAGTATGTATAATTACATTAAACGCTAGTACGGTTCTGTACACTAATCGGCGCAATTACTTTTTACTAGGTACGACGTTATCTTCACAGGTGCGATAGAATCCTTGTAATGAAACCGAACGAAAGTATTGAAATTAAACGAGTGTAGAATTCTGTCATCAGGAGATGATTTGAACTGCGTAGATGACAAGTTTTTTAATGATCATAACCATGGGTTATTGATGATACCAAATTTGTTTCACCTCGTGTTTCCACTGACCTTTTGCCATTCCGTCGGCGCCTCTTCGTGGCGTACACGGTCCCGAGCTGGTTCATGTTCGCGCTGACGGGCGTCGCGACGGCCGCGACGGACGACGTCGAAGACGACGACGCCAAGACGGCGCCCGGCGGCGGCGTCTCACCTCCAAACGCGACAGTCGCAGCAGCTCCGACGACGGCCCGGTGAGGCGTCAAGGCGCCCGGCGCACATTGGTGGTGATTCACTGGTGTGCTGATGAATTCCGTCTTGGCGAAACGTCGAAACGTCGCACCACAAACAAACAACAACAAAAAATCACCCTGTACGTATATGCTAGTGATACGAACACACTATGAGCAACTGAGTATCCTTGTAACGTACTCGTACTGGCGATAAGCACCTAGTACTGATATTATAACGATAATTATGTATCTATGATTGTTAGGTTAGGTTGCGCGCGTCCGTCGGTCGGGATCTAGCCACAGCGCCGTACGAAGGTCGACTGAAGTGGCGAGGTGCGGCGTAGTCGTCCCCACCCCCCTCTTAGGCGGGAGCAGGCCACGCCCACCTCCGCGAATGGGGCGTCGTGACGTCACAACATGGCTGCGCGGCATCGAGGCTAGTGGGGGCGGCTGGCCGTATACGAGGGGAGGAAAGTGCGACGAGACAGTAGAAGGTCGGAGGGGGTGAAAATACCAAATCCCCTTGAGATCTATTTCAGCCTTTGCGCCATCTAGTACATTGCTGGGGAATGACAAAAGGAATAGATAATAGGTAATAGAAATTGCCAACAAACCTACTTACCCTTAAAGTTTGTACCGGAACCTCTTTTTATTAGAATCAAAGAAGTGCAGGGTGCTACTAAACCCTCGTTTGTTTGCGCAAATACTGGTTTCAAAAACAAAAACGAGGGTTGATTTCGGTTGAATTTTTCCTCACGCAAGACTTCAACATTTTAGATGAAATTGAACAACTACGTCAAAGAGCCTTGCCGAGTAAGAAGTGAAAAAACACTCAAACAATTTAATTGAAGATAAAAATTTACCCTTTCATGCCACATTTGCCGTTTGATCACGTGACCTGCGTACCATATATGGTGTGGTTTAGCATATACCTCAAATGTGTGGCAACCATTTTTTTTTTAATTTTTAAAATTCAAATTTTTATAACCATCGAAAGTACCTCATCGACAACTAGCGTGCTGGACTGCTGGTATTTATTTTTTAATTCGAAGCAATCGATTAAATTAAAAGTTAATTGACGCAAGTTGAACTTCTGCAACATTTTTATGTGTTAAATCGTACGAGGTGAAACATCAGTATATCATTACAGTTGTAACTTTATGTGTCTATGTCAATAAAAATAAAACCATTTTAATAAGAAATCAAGAATATGTAGGCAAAGTTTAATATATATAATAAAATAATATCATAATAACATAATAGTTTATTACAATATATCTTTTAAACTATAACTGTATGTTACTCAAGGTAAGTTATGGTGAAAAGGTGTGTTAGTTTCCAAGATATTGTGTGAGACACTACAGGAGTTAATAAGAGAACTTCTGTTCGAGGGCTTCGATAATAAATTTTTTCAATAAGTATATACTGCGTGTATCACATTTTGATCAAATAATTTAATTTTATTCACACTGCTGCAAACCTTGAACCTCTCTAATTAGGATTTATTATGGATTCTTAGAACCAACTAGGGTGGATTGAACAATTAAGTGTTACCTTCATAAACGAATATATATTATGAAACATTTATTAGTAGGTAATTTTAATGTTACTTTAGTTCACTTTTAAGAAAGGGCAACGGTGTTTTCTGCCAGAAAATGACTTTTTTTCCCTAAGAAGGTTGACTTATGAATTTGATTCCTAAACTAGTATATAGAATAAAAAATTTGATTTAGATATAATTTCCATTATTAATGAAGACAGTAATGAAAATATATATATAATACAAAATTTACTAATATCAGGAAAATGGTCGACCATAGGATTACCGAATATTTACTTGTAATGAGTTTCATTAAAAATAAGATAATTTGAGTGGAAAATAAATTTTAAAAATATTAAGGAAAAAACCAGGCTTAAACTACAAAAATTAATAATCTAATTTCACACTTTTCGGTGAGTTGCAAATTATTTTCTTAGGTATATTTATAAAAATTTGTGACATCAAAATATACTAATGCACTACCGGGAACTAGCTTAAAATAGTTGATCAATGTACTGAAACTAAATGAATATCTGATAAATAATTATCTACATCATTTGACTTCGTAATGATAGAACAAAAGACATCAGCCAACTTGATGTTAGGTGCATTTATACTTAAACAAAAAATTCAAGATGAGATGAATGGTCATGTCAACTTTCCAATGAATGTGACACAAAAGAAAAATTAAGTCTTTTCCAGCTGTTCTCGATGTATAGAAACTTATTAATACATTTAAAGGACCCAATATAAGAATAGCTGATAAAAACCTAACCACAGTGTACTCTATTTTCTCAAAATTACAACCACCTTGGACAAATAAAAAATGTCAAATGTGATTTACAATATTAAATGTAATGACTACACTAAAACTTAAATTTGATTATTTTTTTTTGGGATGCTCGCAGTCCTAAGCTATAAAAGTGTGAAAGGCAAGTAACATGGAGGGACCAGTAACATTTTTTTAATTTAAGGAAATAAATTTGTTTTGAAACGTAAGGATTACGTACTTCTCATTTATCATTCATATATAAGAAAAACGTTATAATTACAAATTAATATAATAATTAATTTAGTATTTATAAAGTCTACACAAATAACACCTATTTACAATCATTAAGGTATTAATTGTTTTCATTATTTTCTCCTCGGCATACGTTTAACCCACTTCCCGAGTCCAAACCTAAATGGATTTAAGGTTTCCGTTTTAGGAGATGGGGTAGAGTCATATGGAAATGGCATTCAAATATTCCGACTATCAGCTCATTAGTAACCGTTTATGGCGGTTTTTACCTATCACTTCTGAAATCTCTTAATCCTAGTGGACACCCTTGAGTTAGGTTTACCCGATGACCGTTTGTAATTGTCTAATTTTATCTACTTGAACACACTTTGAAGTTTAATACTTTTAGCTACGTTAAGTCTTGATTCTCCCCTCAATGATATATACCTATTATCGGGAATACTTTAATTTTAAATATATCTCAGTCAATAATTATGTCAAAACCAGTTATGATGGAACACGTAGATCATATCGAATTAATGTTGGTGTATTCAGTCAATGGTAATAAGTAGAGGACGGATTTCTAGCCAAATGCCTAGTGCCTGCCTTTTTTTATATTATATATATATAATCCTATTTCTTAGGAGTTTTATATCCAAATGTGGTGAAAAAAGAGAAGATACTTCTGTTTATAACTGACGCTGCACCCTATATAATAAAAGCTGCTGAAATATTAGCTGTATTTTACGGATCCATGATCCATGTAACATGTTCGGTACATGGCCTTTATCGGGTCTGCGAATTCATCCGAGAAACATTTAGTACCTATGGTGAATAAATTAATTTCTTCCGCAAAAAGGTAAAATTTTCTCTTCATTTTACTTTTTTAATTGCATTAAACTAACCGCTCTTAATTGTTTCAGGTTTTTCTGAAAGCACTATTGTGGGTTTCTGTTCACAAGAAGAAACTTCCCAACATCCCTTTGCCCCCAGAACCTGCCATTGCAAGATGGGGCACTTGGATATCTGCATGCATATTTTATGCAACCCATTTCGACGAATTTAAAGAGGTATTCTTTTTAAAATAATTGAAATGTCACAAATAGTAAACTTTTTTTAAGTTGATTAACCCGTTTGATGGATCTGCGCAATTTATTACAAAATCGCAAATTTTCAAATGTAAAGGTCAGAAATGGGTTTACTATTTACCAACTGCAATGGAGAACTTAGAGAGTCGTCTTCTAAGTTTGGTGGATGCAAATAAAAATTTTAACGACGTTAAGACCTTTATTGGAAATGTCCCGGGTCTTATGGGAAAAAAGTGGACCTGTAGTTGGAAGCAGTTATTCAGGAAAATCCTGGACTCACGAAAATTTGCGAAGTCGCCAATGTCCTCGAAGGGAAAGAGTGAAATTTAGTATGGAATATTCGACAAAGTTCAGCCCTAAAATATGCTCCAGTAACTTCGTCTAAAATTGAAAGGACGCTTTCCAAATATAAAGATATTCTGTCAGATAAAAGACAAAGTTTATTGACAGACAACAATGAAAAATCTTTAATTACAGCCTGAGAAGCAAATGTAAACTAAAAATAATTGTAATAAAACCTTTAACAAAAAGTTTTGGTTTACTTATTGTGTAATCAATATTTGCCTTTAACCTGCCATTTTCAAGAATTTATTGCCTTTTCTTAATTTTTTTAATGCCCTTTTAAGCTAATTTTTGCATTTTGTTTTTGCCTAAAAGTCCGCCCTCTAGTAATAAGTATTAAATCACAAGGATGTAAAATAAAATTTGTGAGCAATACTTATTAAGTGCACATGATATCAATGTTCACATCAGTATAATTGGTGTAGCATATTAGTGCCTGTACAAACAGGTATTCTCTTGATAGATCCTAATCATGCGATGATTGGATATAATACTCGTACTAATAACCTCAACTAAATATATAAATAAGAAAAATAATAGGATTTTGGGATTATAATTACAAATTTTAATCTTAAATTTAATCACGTGGATTGAGATGCAAAAAACATTTGTGTGAAACTGATCATTGTAAAATTATATTAAAACTGAATGTCATGCGTTTCGCTTTATAGAAGAAGAAATGGAGAAATGCTTACGTTAGTAGTGGAGAGCATAAACTACAGAAGAAAAATAAATAGATTTGTAAAATGACAAGAAGTAAAAACACTGGAGGGATAACAGGACGATTTGCAATATGAACAAAGTAAAAACTACAGGAATAGTTTAATAGAAAAAAACACCAATTTGAAGAGGATATTGAACAGAAATATGTGATGGAAGTATAGCTCTAATCAATCTGAGGACCTACTTTAAACAATTACCCATGACAATGGGTACATCGGGCTACTTTTATCATATGTCATTTTATTTTAACAATGATACGTGAAATATTGTAGAGCTGAGACAATCTTGTGAGAGTCAATCAATCATATAACAAAATATTTTATTTATTACTAACATGAATGTTAATGCGACTTACATGCTTGTTCTTTTTTGCTTAAATACCCTGTATTGGTGTTTTCTCAGCAGGGAGTTTAGCGCTTCTTGCCCTTCTTAACAGTAAGGTAATGTCATCAACGAATATGTGAAGTATCGTGTTATATTAAGTTTGGCAAACTTTAAGTTGAGGAGGTATAGGGAGTACAACAATATCCCAAGTACAGATCTCTGGGGAACACCAAACTTTTTGAACCTCCAATCATTATTAACATTATTTGCAGTGCTAAATGGATTCTACCTGTAAGATAACTTCTAACTCAACCATGTATTGGTCCTTTAAACCAAATATTTCACAACTTATGCAGCAATATATCTGAACGTACTACATCAATTGGCTTCTTAGATCGATAAATACAACTACTACCGTTTTGTCATATAAGGCCTGGGGAATATACAATAGGTACGAAATCGCGTAAGGTGCTGCTATTTTTCTGGTATTGGCATTAATCGAATGTTACATGCTGTACAATGTGTGATAACTCGCCCATTGGCTAGTGGAAATTTGGTAATCGTTTACTGGTCGAAAAATAGGGACGTCAGGAAAAATGTTGCCAACTTGAAGCGGTGTTTAAGTTCGCTGCAAGGCGAGACGTCAGAGAATAGTCTTGTGGAGAGCAGAAGTCACGAAGGGACTTTGAGCCCGAGAATGTGGGACAGTCACGGCAGGGCTTCTGGCTCTCCACGAGGTGCTTTAATCTGGAACTTAGATAAAATCATAAGGGATAGCAAGGAAAGATTTGATATCCATAATCAAAGGAAGTGTTAAGGGTCCCTAGAATCCGAAGGGACGCCTTATTAGTAATGCGGCTAATTTCGTTCAAGTGATGAGCAAAGATGGGCCGCTGCCTTGTCTGGATGAACTAATCCTATACTCCTACTTCTGCCCCTGGAAACGCGACCCCTCTGATGCTGTTCGGGTTCGCACTTAAGTGATGGTGACAATCTAAAGTTTGCACCCTTTATTTACTTGTCGACAAGTCAAAGCAACTGCAATTAAGTGCTATTTATTAGTTTGAACTTTAGGGTAAAGATTCAAGATTATACAGTTTGTGTGAACCGTGGGGATTAGTGATGATGTAAGTATTTGTTAAAAACTGTGAGATTTAGTTAAAAGATAGGCTACATAAGGAAATGATGCAACACTTAGTACTGATACAACAATATGCCTATTAAGTGATATAGGCGTTAAGTGCTGGAAATATGGACACAGGGTGGAAGGTCATAGGATCCTAATGGAAGCGGTTTATAGTGAAGTGTAAGCGAAGGAACATATACAAGGAAACATGGAGAAACATGAAGGAATACAAAGGAAATGACAATTAAATCCACCTCGGAAAATGAGCTGTGATAACAACTGTGATAAACTGTGACATTTTTTCCTCACCTACAAGTGTGTTCCGTCCTTATTTACATAGTTATTCATTTTGTTTTTGAATTATTTACTGGTTTACCTAATTAATTATCTATTTCATATTCGTGCGTACTTATTATACCAATTAGTGTCTAGTACTATTTTTGAATCGATCGAGAACGAATAGAATGAGACGAGTGAAAGCCTCCTGAACGTCTAATCGGGATGACATGAAAATAGGCGTAGGACAACTTTTTTCACGTATCATTGATTCTGAGGTGTTACTTATTCAAGTCAAAACTCTCACATCTCGAGGTTTTATGCGTACGATGAAATACTATGTATTCCAGTTTCGCGTGCTGCCTCAATTAATTAACACGCAGACTATTTATTTACGCCTTCATTTTCATGGATCTCATTATTGTAATCATATCACACTTGCGAAATAAATGGAGTTGTAGTATGTAGCATAAAAAGTTCATTAACTACACCATTGTTAGCATTTATGGCATCCATTTTTTACTATGATCCATTTACAAAAATTACTCTCGTATACTGCCTGCATATATGTTTGAGGCAATTGATTATGTTTATAGTTTTTACTATTAAGGTTCAGATTGTAGACAGCCTGCCTATTTAGGAACACTAAAGCTTATAGGTCTTGAGTTAGGTTATATTTTATAGAAAACAAAAGTTTATGTTAATGTAGAATAGTTCAGCTTCTCTTTGAGTTTTTATTTCACATTTATACATACTTTTAATATTTCAATCCCTTAGAGTAATTGCAATGAACTAACATATTGTTTAACAATATTTTTAATACAACTGTAACTGCCCAAGGAAATAAAATTTTCTTGCGAATGTGGCTGTAATAATATTTTAGTAGTAAAATTGTATTGCAAAATAGTAGCACTTTTGCTTATAAATAAATTGGCTTACTTTGTTGTATTGAGATATACAATAATAGAATTGGGCGCAGAGAATTACTCTTACGATAGGTCTTTTTAAAGGTTATCTAAAAGACCTATAAATACTGTATATTGACGGTGACCTGAACAAACATTAAATACAGGAAGCTGTTAAGAAAAGCGCAGGAAGCTTTCAATATGACGTGAGAGTCCTTTCCTGTAGACCAGATCGAAGAGGGCCACACTAGCTGTCAAGAGAGGAACTGAAAACAACATTTTAGCCCAGGGAACGGTCGGAATAGGATGGATACCGTGTCGACGAACGAATGCAATGGGGTTGATAACACAAAAATTTGTCTCAATTGTGGCGAAGAAAACCTCCAAGTGAAGGACTGTACTAACAAAAGCTTTTGCTTAACGTGTAAACAGGTGGGTTACAGGGCAGAGTAAATTGCTCGCCCCGATTATCGCAAGCTTATAAGAGAAAAAGCAAAGTAACTTCAAACAGACGCAGGCACCATGGTGTTCTTGCCAACAACTTCAGTTAAGTATCAAAAGCTCCACAATAGTGCAAGCCAATGTTAGATGTGCCTATGAAGCTAAGAATATGGTGTATGCTACAGCCGTTCAACTGGGCACTGAAATCTTGGTCGTAAGGGAACCAAATAAGAAGAGAACAGAGGAGCAAACCTAGATAAAAGCAGAAAAGATGTCGCGATTTTCTTCTAGATCATCTAGTTAGGGAAGGATATATAGTAATCAGGATCAGTAATCTGGATATGATATGCTGTTATAGAAGAAACAGTCGTGGGAAATAAATGCCAAGTCTTCTATGTGGCGATCGCTAAAATTGATGAAAAACAGGAACACTGGGAGAAGTGGATCTGTGCTCGAGACATGGTTGACCTGAACACCGACACTAAGGCTACGTTTATTAGAGGAGACACGGAGTGATATTGAAGTAACTCTAGCTACAAACCCAATAGCAGGAAAAGGGAAAAATTGGGTAATGCTGGTAGAGACACTGACGGAACACGGATACATAACCTTCGAAATAAATACAACGAACTCTAAGACTAAGCCGGATATAGTCGAATATAAGGTAGACTGGGAAGCTTTCAGACTGTGCATCGAGATTACGGCCAACTACATGAAATACATAAGTCACAAGACGTGTACCAGACAAATTCAGTTAGCGATTAAGAACAGTACCCATGCTCGAAAAAAGGACACAATAAAACTGTACTGATGGAATTAAAATATCGCAAAAAATGGACTCAATGTTGGGTTGACCTGTGCAAAGACCTGAAACAGAACATATTGGGAGACGCGTATAAAATCATGGCAAAAAGCTACATACTCTAAGGCCTTATGTGTATCGAAAAGAAAACCCAGATAGTTTATGAGCTGTTTCCACCAGAATGTGACATCTGGCAGGCAAATGAGGTAACTAAACATGTTCACTAAGCCCATCACTATGGATGAGCTTGGAAGCGCCGCAGCAGCAATTAAACGTGGAAAATTGCCAGCAATTAACCAGATACCCTTCAAAGCTATCCAAATAATAGCGAAATGTGCTCCAGAGTGGATGCTACGTGTTATGAAACAGTTACTCAATAAACAAGATTTACCCGAAGAACGGAAAATAGCAATGGTGGTGTTCATGAGGAAACCAAGTAAAGATACTGATCTGTCAAATGCATTTAGACCATATTGTCTGCTAAATACACTATGCAAACTACTGTAGGCTTTAATCAGAACCAAAATACAGGAGGAAATCAAAGTAAGAGGGGGGCTGCATAGGAATGAGTACGGACTCCAAAATGGAAAATCCACCATTCAGACAGTTGTAATGGCGTTGAACTCTTTCAGAGAGCTAAACACCAGACTGTGTGTACTCATTACACTAGATGTTAAAGTCGCCTTTAATTCTCCAGTAACGGTTTGATAATAAAAAAGCTAGGGAAAGGAAAAGATTGCCGTTATTAATGAACTTCCTCCTCAGCTACCTAAAAACAAGAAACTCGAGATAGTCAAATATGCCCTGTTGGATATCGAGACAGGTGTACCGCAGGGTTTGGTCTTGGGACCAACACTTTGGAACGTCCTATACGACATGCTCAGCCAAGGATTAACGGAAAATGCGTTGACCATAAGATTTGCAGATAATCTGGTATTGATAGTATGAGCCGGATATGAAAATGCCCTCATCAAGAACACCAGCATATGTCTGACTCAAATCAGCGCCAGGTATACTCACAATTGACCCTGAAAAAGCGGAAGCAGTCCTACTGAGAGGTATGCAGAAAAGGGAACGAATGAAATTTAGTGTAGATCGAGTGGACATAAGGCATAAAAGTCTAAATTATCTTGGTATTATTATCGATGAACGCACCACATTTGGAAAACACGTTGTGACAACTACCAACAAGGCCTTGGAGAAAATATCATGTCTCAGTTGACTGCTTCCGAATATACGAGATCCCAAGTAATACAAGAGGGCAGTGTTATATAGTGCCATGCAAAATATTATTCTATCTTCTTCTTAGTCGTATTCTCACATCTGAGAAGTCGTGATCTCATGGAGTCAGGTACATCTATTTACGTTAGTTTTCCATGTTTGTCGGTCCATTGCTTCAGTTAGCAGAGTTTGTATTGGTATATTTGTGATTTTCTTTACTTGATCTATTCATCTAACAGGTGACCTGTTAGATGTTTTTTAGAGCATTAGAGCAGGTCTAACATCATGTTAGATGTTACACCTGTAAATAGTTTTTCTAGCTTGTCTCCCTTTCGTCTTGCAATGTGTCCAAAGTATTTTAGGATTCATCGGCGACATATTGTGGACAAACGGTCTTCGAACTTCAACTCCTTTAATATAGATGTATTGGTGCGTTTCTCTGTCCACGAGATCCATAATATACGTCGCCAGCACCACATTTTAAACGAATCGATTCTTCTAACTGATGTTTTTATCATTTAGGATTCTACTCCATACAGGAAAATTGAGAATACGAGAGATTTGACATGATCTTCGTGTTTCCTGTAACTGACGATCTTTCCATATCCTTATGACGTTACTCATGGCTCCTCGTGCCATTGCTATTCGCCTTTTTAAGCACCCTCGCGCCCTCCTTGGTTACTTAAAAGGAACCCAGGTATAAAATTCATCAACGTTTTCTACATTTAGGACGTTGTGCCGTGGGAGAAGTTCACCTCTGTCAATTACCATAAGTTTAGTCTTGCTGAGATTTATTCCTGGGCCCAGCTTAATACTTTCTCTCGTCACTCTGTCTAACATTATCTTCATTTTTGTCTCTTCTATCGACAATAACGTTGTATCGTCTGCGTATCAAAATTTGTTAGTCTTTTTCCACCAATTGACACTCCCCGCTCAAAGTCGTCTACGGCTTGTCTTATTACGTATTCGCCGTTATGCGTTTAAAAGCCGAGGCGACAGACAGTATACATCCTTGCCAAACCCCCTTGCATGTATTAAATGTCTATGATGTATGATTATCTATCCTTACCTTGGCTTCGTTTGTCTCGTATAGGTTCCTTATTAGACTTATTAGGTAGTTAGCTAATCCCATTTCTTTAATATCTGCCACAAGTATTCTCACTTTACGCAATCGAATGCCCTTTTGTAGTCGAAAAAGCAGAGTAACGTAGGCGAATTAAATTCTCTAGATTTTTCCTAGGATAATTTTACTTGCATGCTCAAAGATATTGTCCTATAATTCCCGCCGTTTTTGGTAGAAGCTTACTTATGCAGTGGGATAAATATGGATTTAGTTCAGTCGCTTGGCCATTTCTTTGTTTACCAGACCTTGTTGCAAATGCCTAGACGTATCTCTATTCCAGATTCTTCCAGTTTCTTTAGTATTTCTGCACTTATGTGGTCTACTCCTGATTACTTATTTGTCTTGAAATGTTGCAGGACTTCTATCACCACAACCTTTAGTGTGTTCACAGCAGTGTTCCGTTTTTATCCCCTATGAGCATTGTTTTGGGTTTAAATTTTCTCGACAGTAGGTTTCCCTCCTGGAAAAGGTCACCTGTTTGGTTAGTATTTTTGTGTTCTTCAACCTCTGCTCATTTTGATGTATTCATTTTTATCTATTCAGTACCTTCTCTGGATATCTCGACTAATTCTTATTTTGATTAGATTTTTTAGTTATTCTTGTTTGTCATCTTTCTCCTTTCTTCGATAGGCTTCAATGTTTCATATGTTACCCAATGTTTGTTCGGTCTGCTTCTTCCTTTGGTCTTTTGATGTTCATTGTTTTTTCAAAGTTGCTTTTAAATGTTTACCATTCCGATTCGCATTCGTGGATCATTATGACTATTTTATTATTGGATAATTGTCGGTTTTCCAATTGTTTCGAATTACGGTGCCCCGTAAATGTAAGAATGCCCCCCGCCCCTATACGGGGCACCAATTTGGTATAGAGCTGACCAAAAAAGAAATTACAATATCATCCATAGGGCACAGAGGATAACGCTTTTACGAGTCGTCTCGACATTTCGCACTGCCCCCGCGGTGGCACTGTAGGTAGTCACAGGCACAGTACAAATAGGTATAGTACAGGAAGTTCAAATAGTACAGGAAAGAACATCGTTACAACAAAATCTGTTAGCAGACACAGCAGAGTCAAAATGTAAGTGCTAGGGAAAGAAGTAAGTATATATAGAAGAACCGATAGGAGAGAGAGAGAGACACTGAAAGCCCAGTGGACCAGAAGACTTATACCGGACATAATACCCTGAGTTAAATGCGAACATCGGCAGCTCGATTATTACCTGATGCTGGTACTTACAGCACACGGAGACTTCAGAACAGATGCGAAGAGATTAGGAAAAGATGTGACGGACGAGTGCATATATTACAGCAACACAGACACTGTGCGGCATACAAACTTTGCTGTGAGAACTGGAAGACTGGAGGACATTTGAGATACTGGGAAGCATGGTGGTCCCAGACAACCTAATTGAAAAAATGACTCAAGATGTGAGGAATTGAAATATCTTACATTACATAATAGAAACCATAATGAGCAGGAAAGAAACAGCAGAGCTCAATTGACGAAATGTGCCAAATAAAAAAACAGTAATAACAGACGGAAGAGGTCCAAACTAAGGTAAATGAGGTTAGTGGGTAGGCTAGCATTGCACAACCCTCCTGGAATTCCAATACACACACTACAAGAATTTTTATGACTTTTTGATCGAGAATAATAATTTTACTTACAAACAAAACTAGTTAAAATCATGCAATTTAACTTTTAATTAATTATGTCTAAAAAAATACAAAACATTTTTGATCATCATATATCTTTTGTTCATATACAATTAAAAAATATAAAAAAATACAATAAGGCCGCTGTTACAGCCACAATAACGATCGGGCAGTTTTTTTTGCTGATTTCTCTTAGTTATAATCAATCAATTTAATAAATAACTTATGGGGGGCTTTTAACGACAAACCCACTACTAAACTCTTGTTTAAGATACAGTTAAGTCATAAAACTACTGACGAAATCGAATGCTACAGAACATGAACATTAACACGAATTAGGCCCACATCAACATATGTTACACATATTGAGTTCATGAATTTTGGAGCTAGTTCATGTATAATAATTATTCATTCTAACATGAGGACTTACATTATTGGGTTCTGTCTGTTGTTTCGTATATTTATTTGCGTTTTTAGCGATTCCAGAGAATAGTGACGGTATTTGTCGCGGCATCTTACAAACCTACAGCATATTTTGCACATACACGTGAATACTTGTTAAATTCCGTTACATGTCTCCCCCAAATTTAATCAATTTTCGTTGTATATAATCCAGAGCCTTATTTATTGTAGGTAAAGGAAACAATTTAAATCCATTAGCAAAACTTAATCCTTGTTCTAATGTTTCCAGTCATGTGTCTGTACATGGTTTTCCTTGGTTTACTCTCTATCGGGGACTAAAGAAAAAACGGTTGCCTACCACTGAATTTAAACTATCATTACATCATTATATTTTATTTTTATCGGATCAAAGCTATTACTTTATTATTCATAAATAAATGAATGCTGGATATGTTCGGAGGACGATAAGCTTTAAAAAATACCCAATTTATATACAAATTTATTGGTAAGCGGCATGCATTTCCTGTTGGTCGTAATTCGATTATGAACAGCCAAGATAGACCGATATGTGTAGTGAGTGTGTGTATGTAAAACGAGCAGCCTTGGACGGGATATGACATTGTAGTGTTAAAAAAAAATGTAAAATCGAATCGGATTTATTATTGGCATTATTAAATCTATTAAGGGGATAGTTGTGTGATGATTAGATTACTCATATAGTTGTTGAACGACATCGAAGATTTGTATCAGCATAAAAGTATTGAAGATAGTTGGCAAAATAATTTTAGTACCCTTAAATCGTGTTATTATCAATTATATTACGTATTATTATATATTACATTATTATATATTACAGGGTGTTGATTTCATATTTTCTACGTAAAGAGTTCAGAGGGTATTTGAAATAATTGGATCGTAAGGCGCCACTTTCAATGTGCTCCACCTCCCTCAGGAAGCACGTTTGTATAAGGTGATTTTAGTTAAATCCGCATAAAATCACATTTGTTATTTGTGAGATTTTCTCATTGGACGAATTCAAGAACACCCCGTATAAATGTTTATTATTCCAACTTGCGATGAAAGTACATTCATTTATAAAAAACATACGAATCTCAATTAAAAAAAATATTACAACGCAAATCGTATTTAATTACAAATATTAAATCGAAACGCTATTACACACCTTTTGAAATATACCCCATATGGCCTGTGAATGTATGTAGGGTATATATACGTATCTTACATCTGCGTCTCCTTTACTTTACGTACGTACATGTTATCATTACGCGAAAAAATTGCATACATTCAAGACATATGTTCACGTATACTTTTAAAGGTAAAAAGTTGATTATATGCTGCTACTGTGTGTTTTCTCGATGATAAAGATCATCTTAGGTTTAGTGATAAAAAAGGTGATGGCCTCGAGGCGAGTAGATAAATAATTTAGGAAATTTCAGGAGGGAACCGGATAATTTAGGATGATATTAAATGTAAACGGGGACTCACTACGCTGATGACGGAGTAGGAAAATGTCAAGGTTTTCAGTTTGTGAACATCAGTGGTTCATTTTTACTGAAGAGTGATTTATGAATCAGTATTTACGTACTAATGTACTTCATACTCCCTAAATATTTCTTGTAGATATTTCACTATGCCCGAAATGTTCTGTACGTGTAGAAATTCTAAATTTATCTAACCCTTTTGTTGATAGATATTTGTTGAATTATAAAATTAATTTTTCCAGCAGGAATCGAAAAAGCCAAGCAATTACCACACATTTTTAAATTTTATTTCACTTTCAATTTTATTAGTTGGTGATATGTGTGGTTGAAGATTATACAGATAAGATTAATAAACACATTACCAACATCTCCTCACATTATCAGATTTTTCGAGAGTTGGATACTGACTTAAACTGAAGAGATCACAGTTTGTATGAGTATTTCGAACCTTTTTCATATTTCAAGCCTACAACAGTATTACATAATACCCTAAGAGAAATTTTGAGTTAGAGCAGATCGTAACACGAGAAATAATTCATAGCTGAGTTTTTCAGAATCTTACCTACTTTCATATAGGTCATTATAATTAATGCAGAATCATTAAATATTCTCCTTGAAGATAATGGATAATGGATCCAAGGAGTATGAAACTGAAGACCTTGGTTAAGGAGCTACTTACATTATTTGACTAAAATTCTAATTGACCTTAATTCTTAATAATTGCTCTTGAATAACGCCAAACTCTCTAAATTTATTTTCTATTAATACTGTACGATTATGCGTGGCCATACTAAATATTCTGTCTAAATATTTCATTTGCATGCCTAACTAATTTTCCTACATCATTTTTTTACAAACATTTAATTGCAATTTAAATTATTTGAAAATGTATTGTAATTGTACTTTACTGAAATAACCATACCAATTTAAGACACACCGTTTAAACTAATTGTTCAAATATTAATTTTGGGAAATAAATGACGGGGGATTCAATCTACCCCTCAGTCTTCTAAGTCTTCTTAATAATTACGTACGTTAAGTCGCATTCTTATGGAAATAAAGCAGTCTCTTAAAATTAAAAAATTAATTGATTAATAGTCATTTCATTTTTTTTTTTGTGAAGGAGGAATCTTCAAATGACCGCCAGTGCGTAGTCCGTACGCAACGGTGTGTGGGATTCTAGAGGGTTTAGTGCAATGCTAGCCTACCCACTAAACCTCCTTCTCTTCAACACGTATGGACAATCCGGAACTATCGTTGAATATACTTCGGAGCACCCTGCCTGTCTTCTGGTTCTTCTACCTTAGCTTGGATCTCTTCCCTCTGTTATTGCTGTTGTTTTATTTGACTAATTTTGTCTATTGAGCTCTGCTGTTTCTTTCTTGCTCATTGTTGTTTTATCATGTATTATACGTATTTCAATTCCTCACACTTTGAGTCATTTTATCAGGTAGGTTGTCTGGGGCCAAGGTGCCCAGTATCTCGAGTGTGTCCAGTCACGGTCTTCCAGTTCTCGCTATCAGTCTCGATATCCATTAAAGCACCTTTGGCTCTCTGCAGTTTCCTGTTTTTCAGGTGGCTGGAGACGAAGTTTATCAGTTCCATTAACATTTTCCTTTCCCTTATCACCGTCAGTGGCAGGAAATAATGGCGTTTTAACTTTAGTGTAATGAGTACACTTAGTCTGCTGTTCAGCTCCCTGAGAGTGCAACACCATTTCGATCGCCTGGAAGGTGGATTTCTCATTTTGAAGTCCGTACTGGTGCCTATGCAGACCCCCTCTTACCTTAATTTCCTCCTGTAATCTGGTTCTGATCAAAGCTTCCAGTAGTGTGCTTAGTACATTTACCAGACAGTGTGGTCTAAATTCATTTGACAGCTGAGTATATTTACCTGGTTTCCTTATGAGCACCACTTTCACCCTTTTCCATACTTCGGGAAATTCTTGTTCATTGAGTAACTGATTCATAACACGTAGCATCCACTCTAGTTATTTAGCCTTCGAGGAGTATCTGGTCAATTCCTGGCGATTTTACACTTTTGATTGCTGCTGCGGCGCTTCCAAGCTCATCCATAGTAAAGGAGGAACACACTTAGCTGCCTCATCTGTCTTCCAGTTGTCACTTCCTGATGGGAACAGCTCATGAACTATCTGGATTTTCTTTTCGATACAGAGTTCATAAGGCGTTAGAGTATCTAGCTTTTTTGCGACGATTTCATACGCCTCTCCCCATATGTTGTCTTCCAGGTCTTTGCAGAGGTCAACCCAGCGTTTTCTTTTGCCTCTCAAATGAAGCCGCATAGCTCTCTCTTGATCTTGTGAGCTGTTTTCATGTTCTCTACGTTCACCCTGTTAGCATAATCTATTGGTGTTTTTTTTGGTGGTAGGTTGTTGTTTTCGTCTTGTAACACTCAACCATTTTTTTGCGATATTTTCGTTTCGGCAGTACTTTTTTACTGAGTCCTTTTTAGAGCTTGAGTGCTGATCTCAATCGCCAGCTGAATTTGTCTGGTACGCGTCTTATGACTTATGTCTTCCATGTCCTTGGCCGTTATCTCGATACACAGTCTGAAAGCTTCACAGTCTACCTTTCGTTCGACTATGCCCGCCATAGTCTCAGAGTTCGTTCTGTTTATTTTGAATGTTATGTATCTATGTCGCGTCAGTGTCTCTACCATCACTACCCAATCTTTCACCTTTCCCGCTATTTGCTTTGTAGCTAGAGTTACGCCAATATAAGACTCCGTGTCTCCTGTGGCAAACATAGCCTTAGTGCCGGTGTTCAAGACATACCTTTTTTATCAGTTTTAGGCGATGCCCACATAGAAGACTTGGCATTTAAGTCCCATAACACGACTCTTTCCTTTTGGTGATATGTCCCATGACGCTATCCACCTCTGCCTAGGAATCCAGCACTGGAATATTTGGAGTGATATGACATCCAGTCCTATGAACCTGAAAACTATATGTCCTTGGGATTGGATTTTTTTCATTATAATAGTACACCAATTTCCTTATCTTTTGTTTTTCTCTTATAATCTAAGAGCAATAATTTATCAATACTTTGTTTAGACACACTATTGTCCAATGGTGCTTATGTTGAAAACAATTTAAATGGAGCAGTTTTTCTTATTACTTTCAACTTAATAGGGCTAGCAATTAATATGACTTTCGTTTTAAATATATTAAAATTTAATTTATCAATTGCAAAATAATTCTGTAATTGTTCTAGTTTACCGTTAATTTTATCTACAGCATTTTTAATAGACTCTACTTACAGATAGTATATAGTATCAATATAGAAGGTACTGACTCCATAATTAAGTGTTAAACTAAAATCATTTACATATAAAATAAATAATACTCAGTCAATCACTAAATCTCCATAATATTAGAAGCAGAACTGTTGATCTTAAAAATTTTGGTTTGTGATATAACTAGTTATCAAATTAAGGTTAGCACTAGAAGAGCTATAATATTTGGTTTTGCATTAAAACGCTATCGTCTACTTCATCAAACGCACCTTTACTTTTAAATCAATGAATGTAGCTATAAATTAATTTTTTTTAGTAGAAAACTGGTTGAAAAGTTTAATTGCCCTTTCCAAAAGAAAGGAATTGCTACCCTTAAATTAAGTGTGATGCAATATCGTGGTATTCCTTATTCCAAAAACCTTGGCGTTGGTTTTATTAACATATTTTCTTCCATTTAGTTGCACCTTATTCTTCAATCTTCGATTAAATCAGGGGTTTCCTAGCTTTCCCCCCTCAAAAGAAAGTATTTAGGATTATCGCATTATGCTAAACTATCTGGGAGTCCAATAATAAGTTTGCAGTTTCTAGGAGCATCAAGGAGTCAAAGGAAGACATTATGGGAAGTAGACGTTATCATAAGTGAGTTCAGAGGAGAGTAGGAAATAGGAAAGGTTATTCATATGATTTTTTGAAAGATTCAATAATATGAAAACGTATTTTACTGGTATACGAGTATATCACTTCCCAATGTCCCTGTTTGAAATGCTGGTACTACCCACCTGTTGTATGGGTACGGCAACGTACCTTACGATTAAAATTTCTGATATAAAATAAAAATGTACGATCTCTGTGTCACAATCGATGTCAAGGTGTATTTCTCATTTTAGTAAAAAATACCAACTTCCCATATAGACATGGAAAATTTTCTGATTCATCATTACAATTAACAACTTGTTAGCTGTTGTGAAACGTTCCATAAATAATTAGTTAATAATTACAGGAATTTTTAATTGGAGATTTCTTCTTAGCATATCATATCCTAAAAAGAAAGTATAAATAATTCACGTTAATTAATAGAATTCTTCCATGGAGACCATGATGATGAAAAATTTGTAAATATTTTGGAAAAGTTTTTAAAATGTTCGAAAAATATAAATACAAGTTAATACTTACAGAACTAATTTACAAGCAATAAAGCAAAATTTTGTTGATACGAATACTTTGAGAGCTGCTGCTAAAATTACACGAATCAACCAATGGACTACTCTAGTACAGTAAGTCCTAATATTAATAGTTTTTTAACTAAATAATTTCCGAATAATACCAGAATCCTATGACACGTAACCACTAATTAATAAATAAGATTTAAAAAGACAATCTCAGGTAGATAGGCAGATAGGTATAAATGCAGTCTCCTATCACGTATTAAAAGTTTTCTTGTGGCAAATATCGAAGCCTCTAAAACAGTGCTTGGAATAGCTGTCAAGGTGCATTTCTGATTTAGGTGGGAAGTACCGAGTTCCACGTAGACATTGAAGATTTTTTGCATCCATCGCGGGTTAATTATCACAATCAGCAGTAAGCATACGTTTACTAGTTGTTTTGTAACGCTCAATAAATAGTTAGCTCTTACATGTCTCTTGCAATTTAAAACTGTCATCTGCGGCGATATTCGAATGAAGGAAAAATTAACATCTGCTATTATCCGTATCGATAATTGCTTCCTCTCGCGTAATTGATACCGAGCTTCCATATATGAATATCGGAAGGTAATAAGGAATTTCAATGAGGGGACACATTTCCATACTTTTATGAACGCAATTTTTATATCGCATCGGCATGACACATCGTATAAGTGTTTAAAAGTTAGTCGAATTTTAATTCACACCAGGTACCTCTATAGAATTAATTATACAGTTACATGCGTACTTACATATAACATTTAATACCTGTAAAGTTGCCAATCGAGATTTTGTTGAAAAGAAAAAGAAAATAAAAGGTATCCTATAAATACATTAACATTAATAAACCTATTGCAAAATAAAAAATATAAATATAAGTGTGGTAGAATTAAATTATAATATGGCTTGTAAATATGTAAATATTTTTTAAAAGATTCTACGTATCATCGATCCACATCTACGTAGTATGAAAGTTTTGTAATTCATTTCTAATCGTTGATAAGAGTTGCCAAAATGCGCAACTGCTGCACAAAGATAATTAAGAAAATATTTTGCCTGCTGCATTGCCATTATTTTTATTAGGCAAAAGGAGGTTAAAGAGAATTATAAATAAATCGCTCACCCAAAACTGTTGTAATCTCATGTCGTTACCTTATGTTTGCCAAATATAAGCAGGAGTAGTAGCAAACAAATTTCTAGGGCTTCACGATAAAGAAAAAAAACTCCGGTCTCGCGATACCAAGACGAAAATCCTACACAAATATATAAGAAGATTTTTCTAAGTCACGATTTTATTCGGCTGACGATAGTAGATATACTATGCCTATTTGGCGGTATGATTGAGTACATAACCTCACTTTTGCAAAAACCAGTTGGCGGCGACTTCATTCAACGGGGTAGTAACCCCCGCTGGAAGAGGCAGGTATTCTATCCTCACTTAACGTACAACGGCGTACCCTTATAGGTAGCTAGCTGCCCATAGGGGTGGCACCACTCCTATAGGCATCTACCCGATGTTTCGTGTCAAATTTGAGCGCCAAGACCTGAGACCCCCAGCCCCAGCCAGAACCGACGATGTGAAATTAGTAACATTCTACTCCCTGTTCCGTGCCAAATGTCACTGCTCCAGGACTCCCTGGTGTTCCATGGTACAAGTACGAAATTTAGGCGCCAAGCCAACGGGGACCTCCACTGAGGGCCGGAGGACTGGGGCCGGGGGCGGAGCCCTGCCTCTACCAGTGGGAGCTACTCCCACAGAAAATGACGCCCCCGCCACCCGGCATTTACAAAAGTTAGGTTATGTACGGAATCATGTCGCCAAACCGGCATGGTATATCTACTGACTATATATAAACTTGAAATAATTTATTAGTGTCAATGTACGAAAGCAAATTGAGTATTTATGCTTGAAAAAGGTGAAAATCAGGGATACAATCTGGATTAAAACTTTCATTAATGCACTATAAATACAGGACTATGATTTAGAAGTAATTTCTTGATTTATATATGTATTTCTTACCTGACAATTCAGTTCAAAATAAACACGTGAGGTGTTCATTACAATTAAATAGAAAATTGCTAATGAAATATCATGTAAATGTACGTAATGTAAAATGGGGTAAGAACCTAGTAACGGGCCTGTGTTTAAATCATCAAACAAAATACCAATGTAATGTGCATAGTGAATAAAAACTACTATAAAAGGCTAAAAATAGTGGAAATGCCATTATATATATATATATATATATATATATATATATATATATATATTTTAGGGTTTTGAAAACCTGTTGAATTAAATCTGAAGGAATTATGGGATATCTAAAGCTTTCCATTTTTATTTTAGAAGCTTAAAATCCATGATAGAAAATGTAGAAAAATCTAAGAGCGGGGATCAGGGGGACTCCTTTAATCTTGTTGTTTTACAGATGATAATTGAATTTCAAATGAGGAAGTGGTTGATATGTAATAAATTGAAGTTCAGCAGAAAATAATAAGTTTAAAGAAGTTTTAATTTTGATAATCAGTAATAATGGTTCAAAATTGATCAAGGAGCATAAATTTTTATAGTTTCTAATTAACTGAGTGATGTCTTAAATGAGGCTGAGTAGAACAGCCTGAACCAAAAACGTACGCCATCTAGGCCATCTTCATGCCTTTTGAATCTTTGTATCGTTAGAGACTGTTATAGAGACAAAATACTGTTTAGCTCTAAAAGGTAGTGACATTGAAAGCTACATTTCTGATGGTACTGAGCTACCGTTGCATTCACTGATACCTTTAAGTGAATCACAAAATCAAAATTTTTGCAGTCATCTTCTATATCAAAAATACCGATGAACATGTCTAAAGGGGTTAAACAATGCACTGAAATTTTAAACTTCAACGATAAAACTGTCCATAAGAAGAATAAAGAGGATATAGAGAAAACAATCAAAATAACGGAAACTGAAATTAGAACAGTGGGAAAAAAGGGATTTTAAGACAGTAAAAAACAAATCACCTGGTGGCAAGAGAATCGTGAAGAAAAGACAACAACTGCAAGTAGAGAAAAAGACTAAAAAAGATATTGGTTGTACTAGCAATGAATCCAAATAAGACAAAACAGATTTTGTTAAATTAAACAATGAAAGGGCTTTAAGGAAGGGAAAAACACAAATTTATAGTTCTGACGGTGAAAATGAAGAAAAGATTATACGTTCAACAACATCTAAACGAAATGCCAGGGAAGTACTACCAATCAAAAGGAAAAAGGAGAAAAATATATCAGACTGAAAAGATTTTCAAAGTGAAAAACGGTTCAGTTGATGATTCGTGTGCAGAATGTTTTGAGAATTACAATTTTACAAAATAGAAATCAGATTGGATTCAACGTAAAATATGTCGAATGTGGTTGCATGAAACTTGTACAACATTCAAAAACCATTGCATGAGATGTAAAAAGTTAGAAATCCTGGCTTCTGGGGCAATTAAATCGAATGCCAAAGTTGGTTGCTATTTTGTCCTGTCTTTAAGAAAAGTAATAGTATTTTACCGATACCTACCGTAAAGTTTGGATGCTATTTTTGTTGTATTTTTAAAGTTTAAAACATTAATCCTTAACATTATTTTATAATGGTGATTACTATTTTGCTTGATACTTAATAAAAATTGTCATCAGTAAATACAAAATACATCAGTAAAATACAAAGTACATCAGTACTTTATATTTATTTATAAGTAATTTACAAAATATAATATATAATAAATATAATATTTATATTATTTATAAGTAAAATACAAAGTAAAATACAAAGTACATCAGTAAAAATCAATAAAATGACTAACTCCTTAAATTGATATATGTTTGTTTCTAAATAAAAAAAGCATGCTCCTTCAAATCATATATCCATCAAAAAATGAAAATCACTATTCGATCGTTACAGTAAGTAACTATCCCTATTTTGAGAACTCAAATAAAACAGAATTTACTCAAAACCAATATTAATTTCGTTTACAAAAATAGGCTACTATCAAAAGTTCAAGGACCTAGGTTTTGGTCTTTGGCCAAAGACCCAAAACTGGTTTTGTTTGTTTGTTTTGTGATATTTGTTTTTATTTCAAGTTTTGATTTATTTATTGTTTCCTTTTCTTATTATCATGTTATAAAATAAAAGTAAAGTATTTTTATTATTGGTTTTGTGAAAAAAGCTAATCTTGATCAAAAATTCTGATGGCCTGAAACGCAGAATATGATAATCAGATATCAATTCTTTTTCTGTCAAACATTTGTCGAAAAGTATCAATTTTGTTTAAGAGAAACGTAGCTCATTTTTGATAAAATGGAAAGTGTATTAAAAAAATTAATCAGTATTATAATTCTATAATACAATCATGTTCATTTAGCGTGTAAACTTAAGTTTTATAATTTTTTACTTATATTTATAATTTTTCTACACGTTGATTCTATTTGAAAACGTTATAAACAAGGTGCATAAATTTCAATAATAAATATTTATCTCTTTTATGTAATAAAATCTTTGTAAGGTTTCCATTTCCTAATGCCTGTGAACAATAACGCCGTTTAAATAAGTAATTAATGTTTGTGTAGTCATTAGGAATTTATTTTAAAAATATGAAAATTCATCCAAAAGAATAATTAGTAAACAAACATAATATGGCCAGTACATAGAAAAGAACATAATTAAATGTTCATTGATTCAATTGATTCCTGGGCTATCAACAAAGAAGAAGATGAAACCGCTCTGTTTTGGCAGAAACGGCAGCTCGACTGAAATTTATAGAACCAAAAGTAATTTATAAAATGTTCAAATAGAATTAATCAATGTGTAGAATTTTTTTTCATGAAGCTAATAATAAAAATCTTATGGTTCCAACTTAAGTAGACACACTGTAGAACATAAGAGGAAACGTAGAATAGAAGAACGTCGCAATACTTTTAATGTAAGTTGTAAACATTTTGATGTGTATTTAATACATATTAATACTCGAGCCGTATTTAACTCAAAGAAATTAAGCAGACCTATAAAAGTTTCGAGGACCTGAAACACTCGAAAAAGTGCAATAAACACGACGGGTGGTGTCGAGGGGTAATGGAGTATTACTATTACAGGGAGGTACTTAACAATGATATTCATTTTAGCATTCACAATGATCATTTATTTTGTTATTTTTATAAGTGAATATCGGGAAAGGGGAAGTCACCCTAATAATTGCAAGTCCTTCTCTCAGTATATATAGAAATATAGTTTCAATATCCTCATAATAGACGTATTAATGGTTAGTGGACATAATACATCTTTGTATAAGATCTTTCACACGGCTCTTCGACATCACCCGTCGTGCTTATTGCACTTTTCCTGTGTTTTAGGTCCTCGAAACCCTTATAACTCTCCCTAATTTTTATTAGTTAAATACGGCTCGACAATAATATTACATTTATTGATTAACTAGGTAATACAATCACTTTTATGAACATAACAATTCGGGATAATCCCAAAATACCTAATTATTATTCAATAATTTCGAAAATGAGAGAAAACGTAAAAAGTGTAGTTAATATACAGGGCACTACCGACTGCGAATGCTTAAAAAAATCTGTCACTATCAAACTTCTCTGATTTCCGCGATGATATTTATTTAATTCGATACCTCTTTATGCTAAAGCAACTTCCAAGTGAAACACGGTTATTCGAAATGTTTACGTTGTCTTATTATTAAATTATGATAGTCTTAAATGTTTTAAATTAATGTTGCTGTTGCATAACCATTCATGTACCTATAGAGAGAGCAGCTCGAATTATAAAAGGATATCTCTACCAAAATTTAACATTATTATTTAGCCGTTACCTAGATTTTTAAGATGCATAAAACCGACCTCCTTAAACGAAGTAATGCAATTTGTAATCCAAAAAGATGTACAATATTTCCAAAATACTTTACCTACAATCACATATTCCATTTCAGATGAATCAACGTTCATTATATAATAAACATCCTCACTTTAATCCACATCACTAACGCAATAAGTAATCAATATCATCTTAATTATCAAATCCCAATTTTTTTTAGAAATCAAAATCGATTTCATTCACCAGCAATGAATATCCAACTTAAAAATTCTCCACCGCAGAGACTATTGAGAAGTTTTTAGAAAACCACTGCAAAAGATAAACGTTTCAAAATTTTTAATTGATGTTTTTGATAGATCCACATAATATCTTTGCCATCCCTAGTGGACCGTTATTGTATTCAGATTGAGATGGATAAAGTACCCATATGCCAAAAATGACGGTACATTACGTTATAAACTCTGCGATGGAACATATAGACTCCCTAATTAAATGCAAACACGTTCATTAATATTTAATACGTATAGACATGTTAACGGTACCTAATCACAATCTCCATAAAAGAGCATTTCACTGTCAGACGAAAAAAAAATAGAACGAAATGAAAAGAGAAAATAAGTCATTCCAACGCCCGAGATGCACACAATTCGATAACGAAAAATTCAAATTCTCATGCAGATCTTATCGTACCTAAAACGGTGAGACTAGAGTTGAGAGAGAAGGAGAGGGAAAATGCCTCCACCATTAGCCACATTGGCGCAATTCACACAGATAACCAACCGTTCGGGTATTATCGCGACAGTAATCGTTACCATTTGAACCGCATGTATGCCCAGTGATCATCCGTTCATTGGCCGGGCGAGGAGGTAATAGAACCAGCGAGGAGGGGCGCTCGGGACGCCTCTTCTACGCTATTGGTCGAGGGGTGCGCCCCCTCTCGGTGAAGTCACACCTAATTGGTGCGTACACGGGGTGCCTTGGAATCCCAGGAGCGGCTTCACCCAGGGATAACTATTGAGGAAGTGTCATAGCTGGGATTCATTCAGTATGTTCTAAACAATATTTTATATTATTCTGTATGTGGTTTAATTTTGAAAGAAGACAAACGTAGACTATTTCTGCATTCTTCCGTTTCCGAATTGAAAGTGATGTAAAACGAAAAATATACAGGGTCGTATAGGACAAAGTTTTTATGTCCTACTACTTAACGAAATGTGTTAAGTCTCCGCCGTCCGTCTGTCGACTGATGATACGTTTACATCTGACAAGCCTCTTCAGAAATATACAGTGCGAGTCGCTAACCTAGAATAAATTCAGTATATCAATAACTGTATTATTGTTGTAAATATGCTCGGACAGGTCGATTAGTGTTTTGAATTGCGTTCTTTTTGATGAAAGAAAATGTTATACAGCGTGTACCAATTTTGAGGTACGACGTCATGGATCATTTTTTTAAACGGAAAGAATATTTTTTTTTACAACTAGTCTTAAAGGGTATATCAAGTTGTAAATGCGTACCAAATATCAAATTTATATTCCTTGTCGTTTAAAAGATATTTAACAAACATTAATTAATTCAAAAAATAAATCAATCTGATCAACTGATCTCTTTTATATCAATTCAAATAATATGTTTCTTCGATAAATGCTCAAAATATTGACCTTTATGAAATTTCATACACATATCCGTAAGGATAATAAGTGTATGAAAGTTCCGGAAATGGTAAGTTTTATAAATAAAAGAACAACCCTTAAATGTACGTTTACACCTGATAGTTATTGCATGATATCAGACAAAAACGCCACATACAAATGTGCCCTGTGGTGTTAGGTTTTCTGCTTCATGATGGAACATAAGATCGCGACCTGCGTGATAATTTACCATCTTCTTAACTTCAGGTTTTACGCATTTTACCTGTTACGATACCCATTTCTTCCTTGGCCTAATAACGTATCTTTTTTCAGAACATTTGGATAGTCTCACTCTAGCAGACGCCTTTCTTCTTTTATTCGTTCTTCGTGTTTTTTCCACTTACTTTTATAATCTACTACCTTCTCGTTTATATCAAAAATATTTAACTCTCTTCTTATATCTATATTTCTTATTTTATTTGATAGATTTGTGCAACCTTTTACTCTCCTGAGAAATTTTTAATCGCCGTCGTCCGCGTTTCACTTCCGTATAGAATGGTTGAGATTTGTAATAGCATATCGTCATAAAAATCTTATTTCCGTGTCTTTTCTTATGTTTCTTAGTTTTCTACTGATAGTTCCGCAGACATGACTGAATTTTTTGTGTTTTCTTCCACGTCATGATAGCCTTAAATCCCCTCAAGAATTATTTTGTACCATTTAGACAGACTGAGCGTAAGTAAGTTCTTCTCTAATTGGACCGTGGTGGAAAAAAGTAAACAATTAGAATTTTCGCGTGACGATCGACTTCATTTTCTAATTTTAATATAATTCTCAACCATGAATATATTTAGTTAAGCCAACAGAAACAGAACCAAATTTTACCTAGACATTATACAAACATTATACAAATACCCCCAAATAGATATTACAAATACTTACAGACAGAACAAAGTCTTAACTAAATATCAAAGAAATCCGACTGAACAAATATTAAGTCAACAGACTCAATTTACTGCATAATCGAACAGTTAACACTAAAACAGTGTTTATTCTTGTTGACAAGATGAATAAAAAACGTACCTTAGGCCTCAAAAAAAACCCACTAAGTCACGTATTACACAGAGTGTTCGCCTTTCTCAGGCGACTGATGGATAGAACAACAATTATGAAATAAGCATACGTTATATGTTTTAATTTTCAATAAGCCTCATAGTTAGGTTTCCCACTTCCCCACAACCAAAGAGATAGTTTTTTTTTACAGATGAACAGTTCCACGGTTCGAAACCATGGTAAAAGCGTCCACGATTACAAACATTTCAATTAAGATCTTCGCCGATAACAAAATGACTAAACATCGAAGGGCCATTTAGAATCTTTCAACTTAAGGGGAAAGCAGAAATTTCTAACCCACTGGTACACTTTGAATGATTCAAGTCCTGTTCGTTTCTCGTTTTCCTGAATTTGAAACCTGTAGATATGGTATATAGTAGTTAGCCTCTATATATTTCCTTTATAATTAAATCCTTTAACATTAGATATTGTCCTAAATCTTTATTATCGAATAAATTGATACGATCCTTAGCAACCCCAATTAGTTTATTGATCGAAATTTGCCACAAATCAAAAGACGGCCAGTTGATGATGGAGTAGAATCTGAGTGAAAGTTAGTTTCTTGGGTTTTTTGTGTAACTAACCTAAAAGTATAAAGGGTGTGGATCTAATCCATTTCCTGTGTTTTTCCTACAAGTCATCTTATACGTTGGCCCTTTTGCTCTATTGGCCTGATGAAACCCAAGACTGATGAGCCCCAAGGGTGCCTAAATTACTTGCCACTTTAAATGAATATAGAGGTGCATGCAAGTTTTAATTGCACACAAATCCCCGTTGACTGCATTTTAAACAAACTATTCTCTAATACGTTTCAGATTCTCGTTATAATTTCAAACAATAGCATATCTAAATGATGCTAAAAGAAATTTTAGAATTTTCCTCTACAATTTTGGAAGACCAGAATGGATTTAAAATGAAACTACCAGTCTAAAAAATTTACGAATTTGAAATAACAAATGTTTCAATTTAATTGAAATATTTTTTGAGTTCAAGATTCTTTCAGCTTTGTAAGTAATGCCTGTAAACGATATATTCAATAAACAATGTCACTAAATTGATTTTAGCTAATAGAAAAAAAAAACATCTGATTTCAAGTAAAATGAGGATTGTGGAATTGCTTAACTGTTCTTCTTAAACCAGCTCTCGTATATATGCTATCGAAATCAGAATTAGTTATAATTTCATAGGAAACCCTGAATAAATTAAAACACATGACTGATTAGAGGACCATACAAGAACTCATCTTAGCACAAAATATCGTCCAAGTAAATATTTATATATTTATTTTCTGCAAACGGACGGTACGTTAGTGGATACATCTTTTCTGCCTGTATAAAGAGTACTTATACTAACTATATATCGAAATTTACGAGTCCGTCCGCAATTGTTTATAGAGAGGTGGCCGGCGGGGCCCCATGCGGGGGACCCTTCGAAGGGGACCCTAACGGGGTCTTATTAATTAATGTTCTCCTCGCCTCGTACCCGTCCGGAGCCACGATATATGTATATACCTGCACCGTACGGATAGATATATATTGGCGGCCGTAAATTGCGCGGATCAACTTCATATCTTATTTATATTAAGATATTCCGCTTGGCAGGGTGTTGGGCTTATATATGAGGGAGATCCGCGCTTTCCGTCTCTCTTGCTTGCTAAAAATTTTTTTCGTCTCGTATTATTGTTGATACATACGTTCAGTAATAAATTCGAGACCGGCCGGATCAGTCCGCATTTTTAGGTTTACATACAGGTCGTCGAAGGGTTTGTAGGACGAATATCAGACCAATTTTTCCTCGAAAACTTTTATAATAATTTGTATGTCTACCAAAATTTAAAATTACAATAACTATATGTAAAACGTTAAGGAGTAGTAGAACAACAGCAACAACACATGAGCAAAGAAAATTTGTCAAAATTTTCTAGTTGTGAATGTCATTTTAAGTATCTTTCTTCACTCATGTATTGTCGATGTTGTTTTATTGCTCCATAACATCTACGATTAAAGAAGGTAACAAATAATTACTCAAGTAAATAAGAGCCTTCTGACATCCAATAGGCTGTAATCATACATAAGTACTAAAATTGCTTACTAAATAAACTTATGTTAATGAAAAAAATTCTTATTAAAATCAGTAAAATTTTTTTCACTACCTTCCAACAATATGTAGTAATCCTAACGTAAATATTAACATTTCTAGCGTATTTTCAAATGAATTAAAGTCCGTGTGTTTGCGGTTGACAGCTCAAGTTACTGATCCCGACGATAACATGAAGATAAACCATAGGCGTTACATAACTTACCAAAGTGTAACGTGGAAATTCAATGGTATTATGAATTATTGTACACAGATTTACTACGAACAAGTTATGAATACATACGTTGTGTGGGCATATCTTTATAAGTAGGTACTTAATTATGGTAGAAAAGAACAAACTTTGCCTTTTATATTTCGCTTTTTATAAATAATCTGTCATCGAATGTAATTCTTGTATCTACTGCTTTAGTTTCATTTCATATAAATAAATAAACCCACAACTTTCTATCTGCTTCCCGAAATCGCGGGGGGGGGGGGACTAACAAAAGGCATTGGGAGAGAATTAGGTTGCTACTTCAGCGATTATTAGAACGCGTGAACCTTCATTCTAGTAGGATCGTTATTTACCCGTAACAATTTATCAGTGAAATGAATTTGGGAATTTTTTAAAATGATTTTACTGATGGACGTATGATTATGAGCAGTGTTTATGAAAATGGCATCGGTTTCACACTTCACAGCAGTTAAGCCCAATACAAGGGTAGCATGCTCTCTAACAGAAAAGACTATGGCTCTCAATTTGCACGACGCACTTGTTCATCCAAAACCTTAGACTTTCGTTCGTGAGATAGTTTCTACACGTTCCAATATAACGGGAGTTGGAGAAATAACAATTAATAGGTTTTTACTGGAAAGGAAACATGGAGATATTAGTGCACCAAAACGGCCTGCAGAAAGGATTCCGCAAGCAATCGATGACTTTGATAGGACCGACATACAAAGGAAGGTTCACTCTTTTTATTTCAATAAGGTGATACCAACGATAAACATCCAATTCAAGAGATAACGATTTACCTCACGTACGCAGACCAGATTATGGAAAATTTTGCGTGAGTTAGATTTTTCGTGGAAAAACAGAATAGAAAATCTATCCATATTGGTAACGAAAGGATCGTCCGTTGGAAAAGAAATTATTTAAGGGCGATCATGAAGGACATACATTACAGATGTAATGTGTAGACACTAAAAACTCCCTGCCAAGCAATCATGGAAGGATATTTCAGTGGGTTCACTGCACCGATGTGAAACGTGCTTGTATTATCACCTGTATTGGAAACGAAAGTGGTGTTCTAATTGGTGGTTTGCTAAAATTGGCCCCAAATTCACCAAAAGAATACCACCGGGAAATGAATGAAGATGTTTTTAAAGAATATTTTAAACAAATATTAGAACTGCTGCCACGAAAAGCTATTATTATAATGGATTACGCTAGTTACCATTCTAGACTTGAGGAATCATTGCCAACGTCATCATGGAGAAAAGCAACTATTATTAATTGATTACAGCAGAACGGTCTCAATCATAACGATGACATGGTAAAAAGAATTGTTATTTTTTTGCGAGGCAACATGAAGAACTCCAAAAGTATGTTGTTGACGAAATGGCTAAAGAAAAGAAAAAACTGTACTACGATTACCTCCATGTCATTGCGGACTGAATCCTATCTACCTCATATGGACTCAAGTCAAAGGAAACGTTGCTAGAAACAACACTACTTTTAAACTGCATGATGTACGTCAGCTTCTCTTAACATCAGGGTCCAAAGTGACCTGCGAAAATTGGAAAAATGATGTAGACCATGTAACAAAAGAAGAAAAAAGGTGTGGAATCTTGATCACCTAATAGACGAAACTGTGGAACCTCTAGTAATTTCGATAGGAGCCATAGACTCTGATTCGGATGACGGAGAATTTTGTTAAATGACCTTTAAGATCAGATGATGACACATTGAGGTAGGTATCTGTATAATTATATTTCCATGAAAAAGACAGTCCCCTGCAGACAATAAAACAAAAAAGCTAACGGTCGTTAATTATTCTCCATTAATTTCAAATTAAATCTATCCAATTATTTGCCACTGAAACATTTCAGTTCAGCTTCCAAAGTCGTGCGCAGAACGACGTTAAATGTGCGTAGGTAATTAAACAATTTAATGAAATAATCGATTAACTATAGGTATTACTATTCCACACTTAATTATTATTGTTAGTGAAATTAAAGACAATAATTAAATCGTGTTGGTTTACTCAAAGGTGAACGCACCGTCACTGACCGACCTTTTTTCATCGATGCTTTAAAATAATTTTATAACTCTATTGTTGTTTGAGCTACTACTTGGTGGACAAAGAAAAGTAAATGCCACAGTATGTAATTCCTATTTAAACTTGTTTATTATAGGGAAATTTTTTCGGTCAACAGTACCCAATCATTTAGGGAATTGCATTTATAATGAGGGAGGCGAGTTCTCAGTCGCAAACGAACGCATAATACACTGAATGTACATCAAACTTTACAACATGGAATCATATGTAGTCTAGTCTGCTTTAGTCTAATATTTTGAAAAGACGATTTTATAAAAATATCTGTTTTGTGTTCCATATACATTCAAAAATAGTGTGCAACAGTTTATTTAGATCGGAGTGGCCTAAAATTGTGTGCGTGAGCGTATTATGCGAGCGAGCCCAGCTATGATTTTGAAGCAGTTCAACAGTTGTTAAGGGGAAAGGTGTACTCAACATCATTTTAGAGCAGTTGAAGTATAAATTATGTTTAGAAAGGTTGTGTGTTAACGCTAATTTAATAATTATTTTGTGCAAAACATAAAGTTCAATAAGATGAATAAAAAATTCATAAGATAGCATTTGAGGCCAGATCGTGAAAAAAAGACGTTCGTGACAAGAGATTTACAAGTGAGCATGATAATAGTTTGATTAAAGCCTTAGCTAAGAAAAAATTGTGAAAAAATCCTGATTTTGAAGCGAACCTTATCCATTTTTGTAATATACTATAGTGAATTTCGCTTTATATCTTAGTTTACAAGATATAGTTTGTGAAATGTATCGAAGAACTATATACAATTAAGAGCCTGATGAATGGTAGGATGAAAATAAATATGACTCAAAAAGATACTGAATAATTATATATAATAAATTCCCTAGTGGAAATAGAAATTTAGATGAACCAAGAACTCTAAAACACTATCATCTACAATGCAAATTAACTGAATCGACGTATCGAAAAAATCCAGGTGTTTAGGAAATCTTCGTGTCTGTTTCAAGTGCGAGTGCGAGCGTATACGATTATAATATCGAAGGCGCCGCCGTGTGTACGCTTGTCAATCTTCATTTACGTCGGAATTGACCTTTTCCAAGAATACTCCATTCCTCGCCCAATTTGTACTATTTTCTCTCTAAAAATAACGAGGGGTCTCTAACAACCGTGAGACAATAGAGAGGAGGCTTAATAAGTGTGTCATGAGATGACAAGGCGGCGAAAAATAAATGACAGGGGACCACCGTTCGATGTATGTGTGTAAGTAAATTCGTTTATGGGTAAAAAGAGGAAAAATGTGTATGTTAGTGATAATAACGAGTTAATGTGTTTTCGTTGTGGTTATTGTTTTCAATGGCGTCCGCGGAAGATTCCCGTGAATAAGCTTGACGTGGATTGGTCCGGAAACCTTGAAAACGAATTACTATACTTTTCATTATGTAGTAATAAAATTCGAAACGGAAAAGAACTTCTGACGAAGAAGATGTCGTTTTCATCTCAACACGTATCAAGTGACGATTAGTGTCCCACTTGAATAATTAAATAATTAACACCGATTTTCATGTTAATTTCGAAATACAGAAACTACACACAAAAGTATTCAAATTAATTTTTAACCCTTTGTAGCAAGTTCAAACAAGCCTGCAAGATTAAATCTGATACGTAAATCATTTTCCCCATTGCAACATTATGGCATTTAGACTCTGCCCTAGCTCGTACGATGTCATGCGCGTAGAAATGCAGCATTCCATTCATGGGATGCTTTTGGACCTTTTTGGTCTCATTTTGATTCATTTCACAATGATTGTAATAACTTGGTAGCTTTGCAGAATGCGTTGGCGCATATTTTTCATTAACATATGCTTTTAATAAGTTCAGGTTAGTGAGATAATTGCTTATTGTTTGAGCCTTGTTGATAATCAGTATCTCATTCTTAGCATAATTTTTAATATCATCCTGATATATTTTATAATGACCATAACGACTTGATAGTTTGGAGGACCCATTAATGTAACACTTTTTCAATCAATGACATGTTTGTAATTCGTTCAGGTTTTTCCGACAAATGCTTACAGATTGAGCCTTGTTGATTAATAAGTAATCAGCACTCCATTCTTGGTCTTTTTTAGACCCCATTTTTTAATTAGCATAATTACTTGAAAGCTTTGCAGGACGTGTTAACGTAATACTTTTTGAATGAAAGACGTGATTTCTTAATAGATTCAAATTTTGAGGTAACCGGTTACTGAGTATTATTTGGGAGAAATTGTGGCATGTATGATATAGAGTAGTAATTTTAATACATGGCCCATGGTGCATATTTTAAGGAGACCTATTTTCCTTAAGTGTTTTAATGGCCAATATTATTTCAGATTTTGTGATTTGTGGAGTTATTTTTTCCCTTTCGTGTTATTTCTTCAGTTTTTTGGACATCTGTATGTATACCTTCCAGATTTCTGGCTTGTCCTTTGCATTCCCATACCTAATTCACCCTTTATATAACTCCCTTTATAATTGGATTGTTTAATTGATTTTTACCTGGTAGTACTAGAAGATGTAAATAAATAAGGTGGCATGTTATAGGGATATATTAGAGCATTAATAATTAGAATAAGAAATAATTAAGAAAAATTTAATAACCTCTATAATCTACACAACTTTTCTATATAACGAATAATATAATAATAATTATAATAGTGTAGGTTTTGTTTAGCTATCACCTCTGTCATGCTTTTTACACTATTTTTGTTTATATCAATATTTTTAAGCATTGGCGTTCTAAGTTGTGCTTATTTAATCTTAAATATATTTTCATATTATAATTTTGGAGTTGTTACATTTTGTTAGAATCTTTTTGTTTTTCCCAAGAGAAGTAACATGTATTTTAGTTTTTATTTCAAGTTTATACTTGGTAGTATATAATTCCTATTGATAATAATACATATAATGTATAGTAATAATCATATACAATTCAAGCAATAAAATATGGTTTTTAACCATATTTTACGAAAGAAACATATATAATACAATTTACCATGTATGTTAATAATGCTCTCAATTGCAAACGGGTGTATGCACAAATACAATTATCTTGCACGTTTCTAACTTCGTATAAAATATGAAAATGAATTTTTAAATAATTACCTATGAACTTATAATTACATATTATTTAAATATATTAAAAAAACAATCAAACGCTAACTTTTTAACAAATCATTTTTATTTCACTCTACGTGGCATTTGGTTCAAACTTTGAAACTTTAAGCTATTTGAATAAAATTACGGTGTTTCAAATTTCTCATTTCCAGTATTTGGTTTATATGCTATGCAAATAAATGGCTTTATGACATGGAAAATTCGCCTAAAATGCAATTCACAATTTTACAAGCTGGCAGACTTACTATTAAGCCATAGAATTTTGTATATGGCATACATTTGACCAACAATATCACGCTAAGGGCCATATTTCTATAGCTTTAACATAGAATAGAGCACTTTGCCCCAAACAAAGAAAAACTTTTTTAGAAACATTTGGGCATACCGCGACATTAATCCAAGTATTATTTGTTTGGATGAAACCTGGTTTGATACACATGATGTGGTCAGGTGCGGTTGGGTAGATAATTCTGAAAATTGTGCCTTAAATGCACCTTGGTCGAGGGGAAAAGAGGTTATAATTTTGCATGCGGGAAATGAAAACGGTTTTATTCCAAACGCCTTACTTCTTTCAGTAAAAGCTATCACTCATAGTTATGCTGACTATCATTAAGATATGAATGCGGCTTTGTTTGAAAAGTGGTTTGCTGAACAACTTATACCAAATATTCCAACAAATACGGTAATTGTTATGGATAATGCACCGTATCATTCCTGGCAACTTGGGAAAGTTCCAAACTCCGATACAAAGAAAGCTGAAATATTAGATTTTATGAATTCAAACGGTTCATCAAAGTCAAAGTTTTATCAGGCCGCAATATTTTATTGACAATTTAGCAGCAGAATATTGACACAATGTTTTAAGGTTGCCACCTTATCATTGCGAATTTAATCCTATAGAGTTAGTTTGGGCTACAGTAAAGGGTCGTTTGCGAAAATATAACATTGCTCCCACACTATCAAATGTCGTTATAGAAAATATTCGCACTGTTTGTAAAGACGACCCCTTTAAACTTATTTGGAAAAATCGCACTCTTTATGTCATCCAACGAAAAAAAAAGTACCATGTTTCCGCACTTGTTCAACCGATAGTTATTAATCCTAATCTCGATTCCTTCTCAGATGAATTTTCGGATTAATTTGGGAATATATATGCGGGTATTAATTACCCTCAAAAATGTAATTTCCGAGAAGGCATTTGTGGTTACGTGTAAAGAAAAACAAAACAAAAACATAAAAATATATAAAAAATACAAAACATAAAAAAAGCTTTCTACTGCTTTATTTTACTTATTTATGCTATAACTACCGTTGCTATTAATCTTGCATTAGTTACAATTACTTTTTTTCGGTTTGCACTTTAAATTAAGTTGCATATATCTCACTAAAAACTAACGACCATCCCTCCTAATCACTATACCAATCATATTTCCTATCCAGACAAAGTTTACTCACACCTCCTCCTGGTCTTCGCCGGACAAAAAATTTTTTTGATACTATATTTATTTAGTTACTTATTTTAATTATTTTGTTATATTACTAACTGTTACGCCAAAAAGTCAGCTCCAAAATAATGTTTTCACTACCTAAACCCCGTCATAAAATTTCGTTGACAAAGTGAGCAACGATCTTTTATATTTTTTCCTTTAAATCTGGCACGTCTATGGATCGGTATTTCCGTTTTTGTGTGGTGGTAGGTTGACTATTAAATTTTGTTGCTTTTTTTTTTCAACTGGACCAATTCTGACTGGAAGAACCGGTAATTCATTTTTACATCTTTATATTTTTACATTAGTAAATTATCCAACGCAAAGTATCGAAATTAGAAGCTTTTAAACAATTATTTTGCAATAAACGACAGTAGACGTATGTTAAGTGTAGTATCTATATCTAAAGTAACAAATTGGAACGGGTTTTGTACACTTTCCTACTCAAAATATCGAAAATATGAGCTCTTATTTATTTATATTTTTAATATTGGATCTATAATTTAAGTCCAAAATAACATATTGGAAGCGGTTTTGTAAATTTTCCAAATCGAAATAACGAAAATAATGCTTTGTTACATCTTTTTTTTGCGTTACGGTAGGGCGATTTTTTCGTTGACTCGAACCGCCAAAACCTCCTATAAAAAGCGTTGCTTCAATTATAAGTAGGTCTATAGCACGTGTTAAAGATAAGTGTTAAGTTGTATAGAAAGAAATAGTCTCCAGTTCTCCCTCTGTCATTTTCTCTTTCTCTCTCTCTACCTCCCCCCCCCCCCCTCTCTCTCTCTCTCTTTGCTAGCTGCTCACCGCTCTGGCTGTATGTACTGTATATTACATATATATTGCATATTTACTATAAAGGAGTTGGGTTCGAACAAATGGGAGCAGAGAGAGGAAAATATATGGGTACACACATAGTGCTTTGTTAGGTTTTTTCCGTTACAGTTGCCCAATTCTTTCGTTAACTCGTACCATCATAACCTCCCATAAGAAACCTGGCTTCAAAATCTGAATACCCTATAGCTCGGAAACCCATGTTTCGAATACACATAGGAAACTCTTCACATTTTCACCTAAGGAACTGACATTTAATTTTCGTGCAATATTAACAAATCGCCTTGTATCAAGATTTTTGTCTAATTTTAAATTTTGAAAATGGCCCGTGCCAGCAAAGATGTAAATTGAATACCCCTGCTTATCTCAAAACTATCTAACCAAAAAAGTGAAAAGTGATAGGATTCCCCTGATTACACATTGAAATTTTAAAAATTTGTCGTTTCTACAAATATACTTTAAAATTTTTAATTTGTATTTATTTTCTTACCACATTTTTTCTCGAAAATTCTGATAGTAAAATAAAAGAAAAGGAAATTCACAAAATAAAGAAATATCAAACAAGCCTATCAAAATGTTGCTCTATCCGTAAGTTATTCACGTCCATATATTAAAATCAGTACGGTATACCCATCAGATTTTAAAATCGTAAGAACTCTCTTACCGATGGTAATCATACGGCGCCGACATCTTCAAAGGTCTCGTCTCGGCCCTCTCAATGTCGCACAAAAGTCTGAAGAAGGATCAAACGTTTTCTACAAGAAAATCGAAAATTCGGCGCACACAAACACTCCCGAATTATAGGAACCGTGTAGCCCGTTGCAATTAATTTGCACAAATGCCTAGGAATTCAAATCTAGACGCGTTAACTTTTTAACTTGTCCGAACTCGTTAGGGCTGACAGGCGCACAACGCACGAAAATTCTGTTATCACGGCCGGCCGACGCGTAAAAAACTTGAGGCTCTGACAAAAAATTGTTTTGTTCGAGAAATTCCTGTCTATTGTAGACGAATTTTAAACGACAGAGTATGTGCGTATGTGTAGGTGTATGTATTTAGGAACGGTTTATTTTATTAAGGCACGATAATAAATTAAATTAAATTTTTTTACAATTAGAAAAGAAATATAACAACAGTTTGATATCACGATATGAATTAATAAGAATAAATATGCGCCTTCTCTAGTTACAAATTCTTTTTTAAAACAATTTGTGCCTACTTTAAGGTATAGGATGCGATTTTAAAATTGTGAACTGGTAAATTTAAGAATTTACAAGTTAAATTTTGTGTAAACACTTCTAATTTGTATTAGCACTTGTTTTATAATAGTATAAAATAATTGCATAGAAGAATTATGTCAAATTCAAAAATTTGCTACCCCCTTAACTCAAAAATTATGAAATTCCTTCAGTCTATAGAAATACAAAAGGCAAAGAGATACGTTTCTGAAAACTTTACTCAGTGTCAAGGAAATTTGCTGAAAATTTATACATTAAGAAAGCACAAAGTTGACAAACGTTGAAAGTTGGTCTTTTAGGATTTTTGCTCCATTTGAATTTAAATTACTATACTTGTAAAATAAGTATTGCAATATTTACAAATATTTGAGATTTGTGTTGCTTATGTTCTACGGTTTCAAATTTAATAATTGAATTTTTTTCACTTCCCTTGAAAACAATTAAATCAAAAATTTTAAAAAAGCCTAGTCTGTATAGTTTTCAAAAAACTCTTAAAACTGTGTGAATTTTATAAAAATTAGAATGGTTGATATTTAGAGATGAATACAAGATCCAAAATTTAAACAATTTGATAATATTATTATTAATAAAAATTTGTATAAGCTGAATAATAAACTATTTGTTTGAATAATTTTTTTATTCCTACATGTTTAAATTACCTTCACCTGTAATCTTCAATTTTTCTTTTGTACTGTGACGAAATTCTCCTTGGCGCTGGGCATATTTTCTCTATTACTTCTTACATTCTCTTCACTGAAATTAAAAATATGTTTGATTATTAAATTAAATTAAATAAGTAAATCATTAAATCTATGTAAGTTGAATCAAAATAAAAAAATGAAGTATAATAAATTTTTTAATTCAAATCATCGGAAAATATATGCTTTTAAATAACTATGTTGCATTAAAGAATAATATACGTAAGGTCCATCCAGTCTAAATTGGTCGAATTGAAAAAAAAGCAATAAAATTTAATTGCCATGTTACCAACATACAAATACCGAGAAACCGATCCATAGGCGTGCCATATTTAAAGAAATACAAAAGATTGTTACTCACTTTGTCAACGAAATTTTATGACGAAATCCCAATTTTGGCCTCATTTGTTTCTGCAGTATTATTTGTGTTCTGTACAATGTATAGTCAATTGCCATTATTAATTTCGTCCACGTTGAAATGTCTCCAAAAATGAGCACGTGCTCGGCGCTCAAATTTAATGGCTGTAATGGACCTGTCTAATTCTCGATATTAATAAGCGTTTCATATATAGGCATGTATTGTAACGACTAACATTTCTCCGCGCCAAATATACGGGAGAAGGTTAAACGGTAGGTACACTACATGAATACTCCGCTTTCGTATAGGGTAAAAACGTATTTTTTTAATGCGCTCAGTGTAAATTCGGTAATTTTTTTGTTTTTTTAACTGGATCAATTCTGACTGGATGGACCTTAACAGCGTCGTTCAGTTCAACTCATTGCTCTGAGTCTTCTTTATCCAATATGAAGTTTGTCAAGAACAAATACTGCAACTGACTTACAGATGAACATTTGGATAATGATATTCGCATGGCTGTTTGAAATTATACTGCAAATGTCAGTAAACTTGTCAACTTGTGTATCAACCTTCAAATTAAAAATCATTACATCGTATTTGACATACTATTGTAACTACGTAAGAACTTTGTTCTTTTTTTAACATTTACGATTATGACTGATATAGTTATGTTGTATGTTGTACTGGTTCCTAGTTTATCTTAACACTAGGTTTGAATTAGTTAAGTGTTAAGTTATTACACTGCATGTTATTACATTGTATGTCGAAAAAACTGTGTAATATTTCTTTCAGGTTAGCTTACTTAGCTTACGACCAGATAGTCCAGTGTATATTACAAAATTATCAAACATAATCAATACATTACGAAGGTTGACGACCACTGTTCTAGGATGTCGAACAATTTCTACAACCTCGAAAAAATCTTTGTCGATTCATTCCTTGAGTAATGAGTTCATTTTTACAAACTCCACCTAATCAAAGATGTCGAAGAAGAAAAAGATGATTTCGTAACAAGCAGACATATGATTAAGGGGCAAATTTATATTCCATCACTTAAGTAATAATCAGGGGGCCATGGTGGAAGAAACCTTGGTGGAACCTTAAATAAGCTGTTCGATAGTTACAAAATCTTCTAGCCTCCGCCAAGGAGCATTTAAGAAGGTAAAAGTTCTGACAACAGCACAAATCGTGAATAAGGAACCGGTCTATGGAGTATTATTTTTATTTCCATGGTTCTACGATCGTTTCAAAGTAAAGTTATAAACTACGACAAATTAAATCTTGTAATTAAACGAAGAAAAACTAAATTTAAACCCTCTTTCCCCTTACTTAAGCACCTAAATTGTTCTTTTCAGATTCCCAAACATCTTTCGAAGATATTTCTGGTGCTTCTATGAGCCCTATTATAATTTCTTTCTGCATGTGTATTAGGATGTACAACTGGTGTTAGCAGATATCTTTTACATGCATAGCCATTGTCACCCAACATTTTTATTTTCAGATTTGACACAAGCCCCACTTCTCTGAAATATTGTGTTATCATGAGTGGGCCCTGGATAACTAGCGACAATATCTATTATTTGCTTTCTTGGGCCACATACCACATAACACTTTTTAAACAATTTCATCAATCATTCTTGAGATAATATAATTTTTTGTAAATTAATGGGAGAAACTCCCCTTCTTTATCTTTATATTTTTCCTACAGCACATCCAGAATTTTTTATTGGGATATGGGTACCGTCTATACAAGATGTTATACCAAGAAAGTTGGCAATTTGATTTTACTTATTCATTAAAACTTGATAATGAAATGGGTCGTCTGGGAATTTTACGACATTCTTCATTTTTTCTGCTAATGCCTCTGAAATCTTTTTTATTACTAGAAACACTGTAGATTGTTCCCCTAAGATCACCAGCAACAGTCTAAAATCAATGTGAAATAGTAGAATAGATAAATAAAATCAAAAATATGAATAAAGCATCTGAATAAAGCATAAGTAACTGTTCTTTTTATAGATATAAATGCATATACAAAAATTCAAGTTGCCTGGAAATTTCCTGTACCATAGTATCGTAAACTGGTTAATAATTGGATCAGTGGAACCACTGGCAAGCCTCTATTATTGAGTTTATGAAGAGCTTCATTAATCAGAGGCAAAATAGTATGTACAGTTGTATTTTTAGAAAAACGAAACCTCCTCGTAAACTCACGTTCACTATGTATATAAATCTAACGGACTTGGCCCATCTTCAAATACCGTTTAGGTAATCGATTTATATTATTAATAATTCCATTGACGCACTCATAATAATCGTCATTCATTTTGAATCCACGTCTTGAAGGCGAACCTAACTTTTAATATTCTCTGAGGGATACTCAAGGTAAGATCAAACCGACCTCGGCCTCATCTCATCCTTAAGGTACTATTACTAATTACAAATTTCAAAAAAGTCGATTTTTTTTCTTCCGTTTTTCGACTCCTTATAGTCGCAAGAATCATCTCTTAAAGTATTTCCGTGTGATTTAAATTCAAAACCGAGCTATCAACTTTTCTGTAAGACCGCACGCTCGAATATTCGGCTTCGGCAGGTATACAAAGCAGATGTTGTTTGCTTGGCCTTCATAAACATCCCCTCTCCAAAATAACGGGTAAAATAAGCAAATGTCAACAAATTATTCTTTAGCCATTCAAAGATATCTGGATTCCATTACTGAAATGAAAAGGGAAATATGGGCTGGATTTTACCACTTGATTTCGACTGACGCTGAGCCGCAACATAGTTATTGAAACCCAGAATGGTGCAAATACTTGAAGGCTCAAACCGACAATGTTGCTTTCAAACATAAGTCAGTACTAAGTGCAGAAGTTCAAGAGCTGGTAAAACCAGTTTTTGAACAGCTAACAAACGAGGAATTACTGCTACGTTGTTTGGGCAAGAACACTTAAAATAACAACGAGTGTTACAACAAAACTCTCTGGACTATTGTACCCAAATCAACGTTTGTTGGATTCGATGTAAGTGAAATAGCTGTGCAAATTTCACTCTCAATTTTCAACGAAGGAAGGATTACACTCTTGAAAATGCTGGAAACAATGGGCTGCGCAATTGGAAGATATGCATATGATTATGCGATGACAAAAGATGATGAGCGCATCGCCATGGCCGAAAAAGCAACAAAAGCTGCCATGAAGGAAGGTCGTATCAAACAAAAAGGAAAGCAACAAGAGGAACAATTGGAATATGAACGCAGTGACCTCCTATGCAGGCATAGCTGATTAACTGAATGTAAGCTTTAAAACTCGATTTTCTTCAAAATTATTAACACATTTTCACAAAAAACACTTTAAACGCCTTTTTCTCCAAATTATGTTTTTTCAAACGGCGGACAGATAATCTCTGGATCTACTGAACCGATCTTTACCAAATTTTTTGCAGTGCTTCATGTATCCTACAGGGTAATCCACCACAATTTGACCAAAAAAAATTTTTTTTAAACATTTTACGCTACAAACAAGAGGGGAAAAGGGTCGATTTTTCATCTTTTTATAAAAAGCCGCCATTTCGTTTTTTTTTTCTTCGCTTTTTTCCATTTCGGTGGTGGATTACCCTGTAAGAGCAGCTCCTTTAACTAACCCATTTTGAATTTTTTGTATCAGACTTTTTAATCCTGAGATTATCTGTCCGCCATGGACGACAATTTTTTTACGGATTAAACTTTGACGCCCTCTATATGCGGAAGGGAGAGTGACAAAAATTTTTTTTGTGTAGTTATTGAATACATATGTATACTCAACAAGTTTCATATAAATATCTTAATAAAGGAGCCGAGAAAAAAAAATCGCAAAAATAGTGTCATTTTTGACGTTCTAATTGGTAATAGTACCTTAAGGTGCACTTAGTTGGCTATAAAATAAAGATGGCACAGTAAGTACGCCTTAAGGTTTGAGGAATCCTCGAGACGCGATTATAAATTTGCCCGGTTACCCTTCGAATTTAAAAGTGTTTATAAAAATAAAGCTGTCGACCAAGTTCATCGTTGCTAAACGGTCGTTCAGGTTCATTTTGATCGTGGTTCGACAATTTCGGGTGCTTCTACGACTATTTTGTATTGAAATACAACTGGACCTAGGAGCTAAATCTGTGTCCTTCGCATTGGGACGGTTTTCCACAGCTTATCTGGTACATGTATAGGTAGGTACGTGGTGTTGTCGAGACGCGCACAAAGAGAGGATAACCCAACCGTGGGTAATTAGGTAATCCTCGTCAGGGACCGTGTAAGGCCACAATTCACACGTGAGAGTTATTAAAATCCGCCGCGTATTAATTTTTATCTCCGATGTATGGAACGGGATACGAGTAATATATTTTTCGACCGTACACAAACGCTGCCCATAACTCCGGATCGGAGAGACGAGATGGGAGGACAAGTTATGTCCTTGTACTAACACTTTGTGTGTGGTTGGGGGGACGAAGGAGCCCCGTTTCGAGCTTACGGATTTACATGGTGGCGCTCTTGTTCGCCAGCTGATTTACATATCGGCCGTTTGATGTACGGGACGCCACTCTCTCTTCTCTTGTCCCCCTGTACTATCTTATCGCGGGTAATGTTAACTCGGTTTTAATTTTCGCGTATACATAATTATAAAATGATACGCGGCCGCGAATTTATGTTCCTTGGAGGGACGGTCCAAGTTTATTCATTTATTTTTTTTTCTTTGCTTTGCACAACGATGATATTGTTTATAATCCTGTCTGAGTGTTTCAATTAGTTACGAACCCCGAGGATTATATTACGAGCCGAGAAAGTTATGTAGCATACCAAGGGTGGCCGTAAATTCTTCCAAAATGAAATAAACAAAGTTAAATTCATTTTACAGATCTCTCGCTAGGTTCAGTGTACAACAAAATCAATCATTTACGTTGCAGTCTGCATAATAATATATACAATGTATATACACAAATTGTGCTAAGTATATATATATATATATATATATATATATATATATATATATATATATATATATATTCTAAATTCGTCGGTTTTTTGTTTTTTGAATTTGGTTGAGTAATTTTCGAAAAAATGAACAAAAGATATTCCTTCGATATAAAAATGAAGTGATAATTTATAAGATTTCCAAGTGAATTTTTTACTTCGGTATTGATTTTTTTATGCTTTGGTTGTTTTGTTTTGGTTTTAGTCTCGTGATAATAAAATTATTAAAGTTAACACACACGTTTTTAAAATTAACAATACCTCACTTTATTATCTCTTTACATCGAATCAAAAGCAACGTTAATTACATCGATAAAAAATATTAAACAATCCACTTTAACGCCATTAATATATCAATTATACTTAAAGTCCATACGTAAAGTCGTGTTAAATTGTTTCTATAGATATCTAAATCTCACAACTTCCATAAGATTTCCATACCCACTTACCTTAAAAATAATCTCTAAATATAAATTTGTTTTCCAATTTCAAACTGATCTTATGTTCGAAGAATCTATATAAGATTACAGTATAAAAATGTCAACGCGAAATATACTTATTTAGCTGATGTGAATTTAAAAAACTTTCGTATTAAAATTTTATTATTGTCTTGAAATAACGTAAACCGTGTTGAACATCTATTCTAAGCATCTCTTTTTTATTAAATAAATTAATTAATTGTTTGATAATGAAGAGTATTTTATTTCAAACTTTCGTAAATTTTTTTATTTAGTAAGATACGATTAAAAGCAACTCAAACATACAAAAAATCAAAACCGAATTAAAAACTACTTCTAAATTATCACTTTATTTATTTATCTAAGGAATACCGTTTGTTCATTTTCTCGAAAATTACTGAACCAAATTTAAGGAAAAAAACCGTCGAATTCAAAATTTGATAAGCTTTAAAGTAAGGTATCCCTTGACCCATCTTCCGTATTTAAATATTATTGGTGGAACTCACCCTGGCTAAAGGGTTGAAGCGACAGGGTTGAAAATATGCGCAAAATGGTTCCCTCTCGAAATAAATATGACGTGTCTCGCCAATTTTTATAATTGCCGTTATTTATAAATTTATACCCGATTGAATGTTTTTAAATTGTTACCAGGTACATTCAGTGATATGTTAGAACGTTTTTATGTTTTTGAAATTGTATGAGAAATTTGTGTAGGAACTTTTAAAATATTAAAATCACAAACAAGACAATGAAAATGTAGTTGAAAACTTTTTAAAATAATTAGCTACATTTTAAATTGAAAAGAGCCTTACTTTTGAAAAGATGATGGAGAAGCTTTTAACAATCAGTTATTTTTGTGCCTCCATGAATAAATAATAATAAAATCATAAAAGTAAATGCATCGTAAGTTCAGAGGTTAAGTAAGCGTAAAAGGAAATGCAAATTTTTTAATTTAGTATTATTTTCATTTGATATTTACATACCTTTTATTTTTTGTTTTGTTGGGATTGAAAAATAGATCCTATTTTTATTGTTTTATTTTATATTTAAAATGTATTTGTTGTATCTAACGATTTATATTTTATTGATTTTCTGTTTAAAATGTATATAAATAAAACAATGATTGAAGGAAGCCTTTAATCAGTGGTTTATATGAGCTTTTTTCTGAATCTAAATGTTACAGTTTTTGGTAAATTTTTAACACGATTCACTCATGCAAATCAAAGATGCTTAGCATTGAGGAAAATTGATTCAGAATTTCATCAACTGTCTATTTACTTAAACCGAATGTATATAACCGAATGTCCGTTTCTTCAACAAAAGAGAAACATTTTTCCAAAACATTGCCACATTCTTTTCTCTATTTAGTGAGCTAAATATATATAGATGGATTATTGAGTGAAATTATCAAACTTTTCGTATGGTGTTTCTCTCTTATATTTATTATAAATCATTCAACGTCATGGTTCCAACGGATGCTAAAACAGCATGTGCAAAGCCCATATTCCTCACGGCTTGTATCAAACTCCCTTAGCGAATTTACGGAACATCTTTAACAATTATGTTTTAGTATTTATTAAGCCTACATTAGATGTAAAATAATCATGCAAAAGTCGCCTATTTAACACCTAACAGGGTGACAAAATGACGTCTAATAGATGCCCAATTTTTTAGCAGCAGCACGTTGCCTTATAGAAGTCTTAGCAGATTTGCAGGACGTCATAAAGACGTTTTACATGTCTGACGTCGTCTTTGTGCTGCTTGGGTATCATTTAAAAATCATTTGCATTTCTAAAAAATAGCAGACTAAATTCCGTTATTTTTACCGCGTTTGGAGTATGTCTATCAGCATTTTGGATAGACCGTCAGACCACCTTATATGTACCTCGTTAAACATTTTTTTATGATCTTAATCCGTGGCCGAGCAGGTACCCATGAATTACATTTAATCGTTCATCGATACACTTGCTTACGATAACCAGAGTACTTTAATGTTACGTTACGTCAACTCGTCAACAGGGAACATGTGCGTTACATGTAAAGTCTTCCCCTCCCTTGCATTGTTGAAAGTTTCTAATTCCGACGTACTGAGATCTAAAGGGAACAAGTAATAATCGGGTAAGGGGGCAACCGCTGGTAAATATCGTTAAACATTAGAATATCGAGGGAATCTACAAATGTGGACAGACAAATATGAAATGCTTATGATTCTAAATTTCATAATAGTATCAATGAAGAGAAGAAGAGGTTTTGTTGACAATTGAACCAAAAGTTTAAATGCAATTGTTCGAAAATATTTAATCAAATATACCTACCAGTTCGGTTCTATTATTCATCTACCTACTGGATTTATTTATTACCAGTATTGACCCCGTCATATCAGGGATCGATACCTTCACTCTCGAAATTTAAGAAAAACAATGACGGTTCCATACTTCCAAAAAACAAATCATGATATAGACGTTCGAACTGCAAGAAACAGTAACCACCGACACATGTTTCTGTTTATAAGCTTGGTCAGGGTGGTATAACGCATGTTAAGGTAAAAGATGAGCGTACCGGAGAGATAATAACACTAAAGGATAAAAACAGTAGGTAACAAGCATATTTGTGCCTATAAAATTCTTTTTGGAAGTAACAATGCATAAATTGTGTCACTACTGCCATAAGGATTTTGTTAAAGAAAATATATAATATGTACGAGAAAGAACTACGTTGAGATAATCTCAATATCTGTCAAAAGTATTGGAGTATATTGGAAAATGAATGACGTTAAAAAATAAAATCTAACCGATTAAGCTACCATACTTACTTCACGAATTAACATTTAAAGAATTTCTACGAAACAGCCACATCTCATACTCAAAAGAGTTGTTTTATTTTTAATCGTATAAGTAGTACAAATATCCCAGGCTTTTACAGATAACCCAATAACTCATCGTTTAAATAGGATCCCATGAGTCCGGCCTGCGCTTTATACCTGTTTCACGTGGAGGCAATAAACATTGAGGAATACTTTGTGTTCTCACGTTTATAATTGACAAACGACTACAAGTTGTAAGTTTATTGTAAAGCTTCTGCCTTTTGGCCGGCCGCCGCCTATTATATTTATATGTATACAGATGTGTATTGTATGTACTGTATCCATTCGAAAAGGATCTTTTCATCAATATTCAAAGATTTATTAACTGATTTTTCATAAGGTCAGTATATCATTCCTCGGACGAGATATACGGAATATATTTGTGAGTGTGGTATGTAGATATATACCTTGAAAGTTTTCATGTTATTTTTTTTATTTTCATGATAGAAAGTTGGACGTCGGGTAATTAATGTAACGTAATGTTAAGGAAGGTAAAGGCAATTTTTATTTAAACTAAAAATTTATCTTCGTAATACGATTTCTGGATGTCCTACATATCTTTTATCGATATAAACGTCTAATAAAACCATACCGGGTTGATAAAATCATGATGCTATTAATATTCCTCTCGTTAATACGTCGATATTTCTTAATAATACATTTATATGTAAAACGTATTTCGTATTAAAATATACAAGTAAATTATATCACTTTCTGCTCATGCAGGTGCGATATAATTATGCGCCATGGAGTATGAATTAATAATTTCATATTTTATGCATTAATCAATAAATGTTTTGCTCATTAAATGAAATATATATTTGGTGGAAACTTCAATTTTTCTCTAAAGTGTTGTATTATTTGCCATGAAAAAATAACTGGAAATAAACAAACATATTACTGTAGCATAAATTGAGAGAATTTATTAAATTTCAAATTATAACCAAGGTCAAATCATATTTTTTCACTCCAGCAAATTTACAAAATACTGAAAGCCTCACTACATGATCAGATTTTCCTCGTTTTAGATTCGCTCTCGATTCTTCGATTTTCGATCCTCGGGAACTCGTTTCATTGTTGGTACTGCTTTAACGATCCATCGTGGACGTATCGCACTGTTCACTCCTATTAACAATCTTGGGTCGTCACCATTAACTACCTTAATTTTTTTGATCGTAAGGTAATAGAAGTTTTTCGAACCGTTTTGCCGCTTTTCGCTTATTCAAAACCGTAACTCATCTCGCTTGACGATCATAAGTAGTTTAGTAGCTTCTCCATTGCTTATTGCAGCCCTACTCTCCGCCTAAATGCATATCTGCTGTATTACCTTTTTTTGCTTGCACGTTGTTCCAGTAGTCACTTAATTAAACCGTTTAGTGACCTAGCTATTTTTCCGCTTTGCTTAATCAGTTTATAGATTTGTAAATAACGTTTTAATATTTCCGCAAATCTATTTCACATAACCAACCTAGAAGGAATAGCAGAAACATGGAAAAAGTACTGTAAACATACTCGAATACCAAGTCCAAAGACGGGAATTGAAATCACATATTGGGAGAAAGAACAAAATATTCTTAGAAGCGAAGTTTTAGCTACCATTAGAAAACTAAAATTAGGAAAAATAAATGGACAAGACCAAATAACAGCTAAAACAATAAACGCCATGGGGGATGACGAAATCAACAATATTCACATATGTGAAGAGATACAAAATACGGGAAACTGGCCAACTGACTGGGGTAAATCACTGTTTATTCCAATCCATAAAAGAGTATGTGCTTCGTAGACTATTCCAAAGCATTCGACTGATTCAACTAAACTGATTCAAAATAGTGAGGGAAATGGGTGTTCCATAGTATCTGATCTGGCTCTATAAGCAAATATATGAAGACAACACGACTACAGTACGAATAGATAATACCTACATTGGTCAATTCGAGGAAGAAAGATTTCGCCAAGGAGGTGTGTTGTCGCCGCTGCTATTCAATATATGTTACACGTATATAGTGAGCATATCATGCTAACAGTTTCCGATGGCTGGATTGGAAGAATAGCAGCGTAAGGACGCAGATTTACCAACCTAAAATATGCAGACGACACCCTGTTAATTGCTGCATCTAGAAAAGGACTTGAATAGATAGACGGCGACTGAAAGTGGCTAGGTCAGCAACAATCAAACTGATGAAAGTTTGGAAAGACCCCAATATAATTAAGGCCATGAAATTTCGCTTCGCAGGTGCAATAATCTTCCCCATTGCAATATATACCTTTGAAATGTGGAAAGTCAAGAAACCTGACGTAAACAAAATTAACGCCTTTGAGATGTGGGTCTACAGGATGATATTACGAACCCCATGGAAAGCACGTCGTACAAATGAGTAGGTGCTTAAAAAGCTGAATATTAATACCAGGTTCATTACAAAGACAAACAGAAATATCCTGAAATATTTTGGTGATTCCATCAAGAGAAAAGAGGAGATTGAGTGACTTATCGTCAGAGGTAAAGTGGAAGGTGGAAGACCAAGAAGCTGATCTCCCCCATAGTGTGTGATCATATCAAAATGTTCACAAGAGTCTTTCTTCCGGAAATATTTCACAAAGCTCAAAATAGTTAAGAAAGGTCAATAACAGTCAAGCAAAGGTTATGACGTCACCATATCCTTACGTAGGATATCCGACTGATGAGGAGTTAAATAAGGGTGTTGCTTCTGATCAGAAATTAGGTCTGTTCAGATCACCCGTAAAATCAACTAAGCCGTAAGGAGGAGTACAAGGATAACGCAAAGGCCAATCAGAAAAGGGTACATACCGAGGACCATGAAGGAGTAAATCTGGAAAAGAAACAAACTAAACAGAATATACAGGATAAACTATGATCCGGACATCAGGAGGATCATCAACAGGAAACAGAGAGCAGAGAACAAGAAGATTCAAAGAAGAACTTGCGGAGAACAGGAGCCACAAATGGAACGAACTTGTGGAAGAGCTTGACGAGGACCCCGGAACGCACTGTAGGATTTTGGAGAGATTAAAAAAGAACACGTTATCGACGACTGGTAACCCAATTCACGGTAAATATGCTTAATGTTTCGAGGACGGGGACAAAGCCGAGGAATTCGCGGATACCTTGGAGGACAATGGTATCCATGGTTCATCCAATTCAGGATGAACGAAGACCCGGAAGACTACATCGACTTCAAGGAAGACATCGACAGGAGACCGGCCAAGAGCAGAAGGAGAGAATGCGAGGACCACCTGGAACCCATGACGTTGGAGCAGATGGAGGAAACCATAAGGACCCTATTGACGAAGAACGCACCAGGATGAGACACGGTAAAGAACAGGACGATCAGGGAACTACCGGAAGGGGCCAAGAAAAGGATCAAGGAACTGTACCACGACAGGATGAGGAGGATAAGAGGAGGTACTACTCATGGCTATGGAAGGAGGCGGACGTCATTATGTTCCCGAAGCCAGGCAAGGACGGGAGATTTCCCCAAAACTACCGGCCGATAAATCTACCCAACAAGCTAGGAAAACTACGGTAGAGGATACTACTGAAGAGGATCAAAGGAGAAGAGGAGAGGCTATACATCATGCCAGAAGAACAATGTGGATTCAGTGAGAGACTGATAGCGAAGATGGACGAACTAGGTGCAGGACGATCTACGAGAAAAGAACTTCAAGATCAAGGATAAAGGGACGACATCGAGCTGCAGGAGGATGGAAGCAGGAGCACCCCAAGGATCGTTACTCGCACCGATTCCCTACAACATCTACACCAACGACGTACCAATAGGACAGGAAAGAGCCACACCATTAACTACATATACGCAGACGACACAGCGAAGTCAGCGACATTGATATAGCTCAACAAAACGGTGGAGTACCTACAACGAGAAGTTGTCCTACATAGGACCGAAGACGAAACGACCGGCGACTAACATCAAGATAAGCACACTGACTAGAAGTAGAAGCTGACTGAGCAAATTGGGACTACTCATAGGACGACGAAGCAAGCTGAGACTGAAAACGAAGAGGAAGATCTACCTGGCAGGAATGCAACCAATCATAACGTAGGGGAAAAGCAGCGAGGACGCACCTGGAGAAACTGGAACGGATACAGAACCAAGCGATGAGAAGGATGACCGATGCACTTTGGTACACGAGGAACGAGCAGCTACGACGGGATTTGCGGATAGAAGAACTATAGAAAACTACCAAGGAGAAGCCGTGGAGCACGATCAATAAGGCGATAGAGCACACGAATCCACTCATTAGGAAGACAACGTTCTACGACCAGGACGCACCATCCAGAGAGAAGAGACCCAGGACAGCTATGACAGAGGACTAATCATCAAGGATGGAGCAACAGGACACAACCAGAAAACGACAACCGGACCAGGGGGCAGACAGGGAACATCAACATCACGGAGGAAGAAGACATCACAGAAGGAGAAACAGGAAGCAGCGCAGCTTAACTTTATGTAAATGAAAGGACAATAAACAATCAGAGAGGGAAATACAATATATTTTGTACTAATCGCAACATGCTGGAGTGTTCTCCTCTCAATTTTTTCGTGAGGTTAATTATTAATAAAGAAATATACGTCAAAAATAACCATATCCATATCAACTTGTAACTATCGATATGAAATTAAAACGTGGGGAGGGGAAGAATAGCTTAGCTAGACTTCGCCTTCCCAAATATTAACTTGTATGATCATATTTATAGTGCAAAATTAAGACGGTTTATCAATAATATTATTATATTACTATGATAGTACAGTACATCATTCGCAGTCTGTTACATTTTGTTCACTTAATCATAATTCTTTGAGAGTTAGCGGCCACTGTTGGACTGTCGAGATTATTCATGTCGGATATACTTTAATTCCCCTTAAATTCCCGTAGCGACTTTTTGCACTGAGACCAATTAAAATTGTTACCGTAACACAACACAACGAATTTTATTAATTATAATGATTTTTTTTTAAAAGTAACGAGACGGTAGAATTGATAAAGCAGTTGTTTTTAACGAACGAACTTATTAGGTTACTTTAAGTTATGATCTTTTCAGCTGACTCTCGCATCTGCCTCGTCGTCGTACGTTCGGCGCGAAATTTTTTCTTCTCTCGCAAAAAAATTAATTATCTCGCTTGTTTCCGAATTAATTCGCGTAATAATTGGGTACCGCCTGCGTCGCAGGTTAGATCAGATACGCGACGAGTTGCCTTTCCGAACAAGACTAGTAGTAGTAGTGGTGGTGCCTAATTAGTGTTGTTGTTAGTATGATAGACCCCTCAAATCTAATTACTCAAAATGAGTATAATAAACGGTTCTCGATTAGCATCTCGAGAGGTTTGGACTTGGCACGTATGTACGTTTATGGAGTGTACACCTATCAATTTCCGAGTTATTGTGTCCGATGCGTATCGTTTATTTTCGCACATACACACGTCTCCGGTCTAATATCGTATCATTATCCTTGGATATCGGGCAAGATGTGAAATTATCGGTAGATAAGTTATGGGACGGTTGATTGCCCGAGTTGCCAGAAGTTAATACCAGCCGTTGAAATGGTAGCTAATTACTCTTGTATACTCAAGTTTTCCTGGCAAGGAGATCGATTAAATTGCCTTAAAATTCAAAATTTTCGTTTACATTATTCAAGTGTTTATTTGAAAAAGGGGAAGATGCCTCGTATCGATCGTCAAATAAATCACGTATTCAAATTTGACATTGAATTCAATAAACTAAAAGGTGCTTCCTATATCCAACGAATGTAAGTTTTTGAGATTTAAAATTTTCCATTCCTTCCTAAAAATTCATTCATAAAAGGGAGATAAAAGGGTAAAATAAACTCATTATAAATGCAAATCCCTCAAAATCGTGGGTACGGCTAAAAATTATGACTTTTTATTACTTTCTAATGTATTCAGGATGAACTACCAAAATATGTCTAGCATCAGCACATGTATCAAACGAAAAAAATTTACTTAACCGCGTTTCGACGTTTCATGTTCATATCATAGTCGTACTATCGGGGATTTTCAATTTTTGTATTAGATTTGTATTTGTTTAGATGTTTTGAAAAAATTGTTTTAAAACAATAGCAAATGTTTTTCTGCATTTCGCCCTATTCTGTTGCAATATGTTTGTTCTGGGGTTGACAACCTACAAGTTTTTTTTTAGGAAAATCTTCCTAAAACATATTTTTGGTTAAAAAATGTTATTACGTGAAGTGAAAAAGTAGCTAGTTTCAGTAACAATGTTATGTCTATTAAAGGGAGATATTTCAGTAATGATAAATTGTTATTGTTACAAAATACCTATTCCATATACACCATTGAAATGTTCAAATGGAGTAATTAATATTTTAATTAGCTAATTAATTATTGTTTGTCCTACTGATTATTTATTGAGCACATTTCCATACCTCATTTTTTAAGATATTGAAATGTTTTGTAAAAAAATTCTGCAATTGGATAGCTTTTAATATTACCGATATATACCATGAGTATAAAAATAAAAGACAAAAATTAAAGATAACTGAATTTACCTCTAAAGTCAATTTAAAAAAGGTCATAAAATTAATTAATTCCTTTTATTAATCTTAAATAATCTCATATGTATAATATTTATCTGTATACACTTATGTATGATCCAAAAGAGCAAATCAGTAAGTGTTGTAATGTTTACGAGTTTACGCATAACGTTTTGATTTGTGGCAGCTCTGAAAAGAACCATTTTATCAGGACCTGAATTTCATTATAATGTATCGGTCGATTATTCCGAACTCTCTGCAGTTCCATCCATATGGTTCAACTTCCAGAATCTGTTTTCCTCTTTTATGGAAGGTTCGATTCATTTCTCTCAGTTTTCCGCTAAAAATTTTTGAATAGACGCCTCAAAAAATATTTTCACATCTTTTAACTTAAAAGTGGTGTTGCTGTGGGACACATCATTTTTTACCTGTGCCCATATAGGTTCAGTGGGGTTCAACTCGCAGTGGTAGGACAGAATACAAAGAACAGTTTTATTTATTGTATTGGGTTCCTGTACTATTAGTACCTAATTGTGGCATTCAAATGACATTCCTTCCAAAAATGGTAACGACTGGATTATATTTCTCCACTTTTATTTGCTAATATATTGTACATAGGTACTTGAGCGGTGCTAATCCCCGGACCCGTAATTCCTTAAATAGTTTAGAAATGTTTTCCTCTTCACTATTAACGATTACTTCTCTAGAAAACAACGACGAAGGTGAGTCCTAATCATTTTTTAAATAACGATCAGATTGAGAGATTTAAATAAGTACAAATTGGAGACCACTCTCTACAACCCCAAATATTAAATTTTCACACAAAAAAGCAATAAACATGTTCACACCTGAAATTCCGGATATGTGTAGGTATTGCAGGTATGTGAAAAATATAAATTTTAATTTCCCGAAAATATCAAAATAAATGGTGTGCGCACCCGTACGCTTATAGTAGCGTTGGATTTCCCCGAAACTTTGTGATTTATTACTAGCTCCCTTTTACGAATAGGGTATATGCATCTTATATACAGGTATATACAGTCGCACAACGACTGAAAACCTCCAAGTATGTTTCTTTGTAATCAGTATATCAGTAAATACCTGCACATGAATTTTTCAATGATTTAACCGGTTCTTTGAAACATTCTCAAAATTGCATATAAACACGCGTTAAATGCATGCATCAGTGAAATTTGAGGAAGGTTAGGCTCTAAGTAATATTTTTATCACAAAAACTTTATATCCAAATTTTTACGGCCTTTAATGAATTTTGTAGACGTTTCTCGGATACTTCTAAGAAGTTATACTTATATAATTATGTACTTTCATGCATCTCGAATGCATTCCTACCCGAGCACCCTATAAGTACGTGTAGGCTTTTTTCTAATGCTTTCCGAACAAACCGCAAGCAGATCCGTATATAAAAATGTATGTTATTCCAGTCGATTTTGGTCTAATTTGCCTAGTCTATTAATATCATGGATATTTGCAAAACCAAATTGTATTCTTGGAGACATATTCCAAAGTTTCCAAAATAAGTATCCAAAAAACTGTAAGAAAAATATTTCATAAAAAATGCTTTATAAAATATTGATCAAACTAGTATTGTTGTATATTGTTGTTGTTTCAATATCCAATAATTATTATTAGTATTTTATTAATCAATTATAATCATTAATTAATTCTTAATATAATAGTTATTCGCATTATTAGCATCTAAACACTAGATAATTAATGAAGTAATTCAATTTTTACTATATCTAATTAATCACCCATTTTTGCAATTAACACTCCAGGAATTGGAACGTTCTCTCTTCCGTTATAGTATAATAGCCGTTCGTGTTTATCAAACCGAACAAAGCGTGCACCTATCACAACAATCATAAATTATTAATAACTTTATCCTTAATAGTTTCACAGAGGTAAGGTACTTTCGTTGATAAAAATGTCAATAGCGGCAGCTAATGCGAATAGGCACAAAAAATATCGCCTGTGACTTTAAAACGGGTCAAATGTGATTAATTTTCCAGTGAGGTAAGAAAACCGCGTTTTAATATTCATGGATTAAAAGAGAGGAAAAAACTTTTTAGCCCCTTAATAATTCATAAGGTACAAAACTCGCTGTTTTATAGTTGTAGGTGAAAATGCCTTCGAAAAATTATCTCGAAGGGTATAAATCCACATCGAGAGAGATTAAGTGTACCATGTGTGATTTACTTTACATGGATTTAATTCTTTAACTCGACGATATTCATCAAATGTGACAAATGTATCAATCTAATCTTAATCAAATTAATCACTGCGTTGAATTTCACTGCGACTTAAAAGCATTATTACAATACAAAATATGACAAATTTAATTTTGGTATGATTATATTAACTTCACTTGAATTGAAGCTGTACAAAAGTAATATAATTTCAGTAATATTTTAATATTTTTAATTATTAAATTAATCATATTAAAATTATAAGATATTATTAAAATTATTAATATTATATTAAATAATTAAATATTAAATTTATATAATTAAGTAAAAAAATTAAGTGTTATTGTTATTAATATAATAATATTAATATCATTAATAATTATTAGAAATTATTTAATCATACTGTAGTTAAATGGTGTTCATTCTGTACAAAGTGAAATGAAGTTATTACACTGACCTGATAATATCTCAACTTACTCATCAGACTTCAGCAGGGTCTTCACACATACACCACGCTCATATCACTTGTTGACATACCACATGCTTATACCTCGTACACATACCTCGTAGGTACCAGCTGAGTATTAAATAACTTAATACGACTTATGAGAAATGGCGGAGGGCTTAAATACCGATGGTGTGGTACGAAATTTAAATTATTTCAGTTAATTCTATCCACTTCGAATTTAGTCTACGACACTTCTCGTGAAGTAAGGAACCCATTGAACCATTGTGCATCACAATCGGCCAAGCCTTTAAATAGTTATAGTGTTCCTGAATATTACATATTACTCAATAAATATTCCTATTACTTCTCAATAAATAAATAGTTAACATATTTTTACAAGATTTTTAATTATTGATTTATTAATAATAGCTTCACAATAACCTTAATAATAATGTTTGAATAATGGTAAAGTCAATTATTGAAATTGTATACAATTGGTGTACACTTTTGTAACTTTTTAAATAATTTTCTGTTTTATGGCCGATTGTGGCACTTATGCCTCTATAAATATGGGTTTATAAATCACAATTGTTCCTAAACCCGGTGATAATTTTGACGACACTTTATTAATGATTTTTAATGTGGAAGCCATTTGAAGCATTTATGCCGCTTTTTATTGAGGCTTATGCTGAGATAATGGTCGATATTACCCCACATTTTCCCACAGCTTTTCTATAGTCTGTCTAAAAATGCGGCGAAGTAATAAAAACTCATTATAAATGCAAAACCGATACAAGGTGGCACCCACTAAATGTGTCGAGTTCTCTAATGTTTTGCACGCTACCTTCCGTAATCTCTTTATATTACGAGTGTTTCTCCCTGAACATGGGCTATTTAGTACGTCTCGGCACATGCGAAGAACCACTCACTGGCGTACGGTCGGGAAAAATGACGAAATGTGCAATAATCGATAACTGAAAAAATTACGTATGCGTGCGCGTGTGTGTGTGCGTGCGTGCGTGTGTGTGTGTGTTTGTGTGTGGGCGCGCGCTTGAACGAGATAGAGAGGGAAAGAAAGACAACACTTCAGTACATGTATGGTCGTGCATTAATTTATGAAATTTTGCGGCCCTGAGAAGGGCCAGTTTATGAAAAGTTTTTGCCAGCCGTCACCTTCTCCTTGTTAACCTCAGTCGTCGTTGCCATCGTCGAATTCTTCTCAAACATCGGAATCTGAAGAAGAATCATCATTTGGGTTGATAATAATTGGTTCTATCAACGACTCCGAAATGTTATCCAACTGAAACATTTGGTCTTCTATTTTCAGAACGTGATTTATGCATTTTTGCCAATTTTCCTTGGAAACTTTACATATTGCTTCTTTAAGCAAATTTTTGACATCTGCTAATTTGAACGTTGTATTTGTTCTCGCCACGTCCCCTTTTATTTGTGCCCATATTAGCAGGAGACTGCTTACCTGGAGACTTTTTCTCCGGTTGAACAGGGCCACTCTTTCTTTCTTTTAATAACCTGTACACTGATGTCTTACCAACTCTCAGCATCGCAGCGGTTAATTCCACGGTTTTATCCACACTCGCATCTAAATTTTGTTTCTTGATGGAATCGAAACAATTCAAAATTAGAACTTTCTCATTAACTGAGAACGGCGCTAATTTTGGGCGTTTCGATGGTCCTGGTAAATTCTCCATACTCCAATACGTATCTCCGTACTTTAAAAATACCACTATGAACACACAGGAAAGTCACTATCAAAGTTTGTCTAATCACACACACGTACACGTCTATAAGCAATGCTGACTGACTACTGTCTTAGGCTTAAATGGAATAAATAGGCCGATCTTATACACATAACCACCTGATATGTTAATGCAAGCATTAAGCGCAATCAGTTCCTTTAATTTACCTAGAATTAACGAGAAAATAATAGCCGTCTAGTCCCTTCTTGGAATAGTTAATCACATAATCCGAACTTTAGTATTTATCTGCACCTCGATTAGACAGCACCCACTTTTGTACATCGGTAGGAAATGTAATACCTACCTTTTAATAAAACAATTATACCGGTTTTAAGGAAACTCAACATTGCATAGACAATTTTAATGCATTTATTAATATTCGTTGATTTCTTTAAGAACGCCTCTGGTTAGCGGCGAAATAATCGGTTTATTACTTCGCCCCATTCTTTGACAGGGTATAATACACCCTAAACCACAACCTAATTTAATTTAGCCCTTACTGCCCTTAAGCCATATTGAACTCTGCCAGTTAAATAATGTCATTCGTTAAACTGGAAACGAAGAGAAAATCACAGACAAACGTCTTTTTTAATACAATTTCACTTCATAATTTCACCCCTCGGAAGCCTACTTTATAAAAGATTAGGTTGGCGCTTTGTTATTGTGGCAGTTGGGGGAAAATTGTTGCACAATGCTCGAAGTTTTTTGTTAAAGAAAACCCAATTTTCACAAGACTGGTATCACGCGACCCTTATAGTCGATAGAGTTTGTTACACGTTTTTGACGTAATTTTCAGTGGCGTCATAAGCATCAGTTAGAAAATGGTGGTTGAACTTCTGTCGTTATCTGCCAGACTAAAACATTTATTTATATATTTATGCCTATCGGTTGTGAATCGCCCTGTATATTATCGGTTCCGAGCGCCTAAACAATGTAAACACAACTAAAACTATTCGCACTACTGGATACCGTCGGACTGGGTGCTTTTGTTTATGGGCACCGCCGACGAATTATTGGGTTGCGCCGGACCCCCAATCTCCTTTCCTTCTCGCGAGACGCCATGCGGCGGCGATTTACATTACCGAGTGTTCCATCTTTCCTTTTTTCTTTTTCGACTCCTGTAATAAAAACTAATTTTATATCTACGAAACTGTTTTATTGCCAGGAATTTTACACGCGGTTCATCGAATTATTATCGTTGATTTTTATTTTTGGATTTCAGGTGAGGTATTAAAAATTTATAAGGCCAGATTCAGGTTTTCGTTGTAACGTTAATTGTAGACGTGTATCGCTTGTGATGGGTTTCAGCACACCTAACAGGCCAATGAATTTCACTGTCAATGGGTAGAAAATACATTTTCAGTTCCAATTTTAAATCAATAAGTACTTATGTACCTATTTAGTTTAGCTTTGCAGCTAGACCATTAACATTCATTCAGTATATTAGCTGCTGCATTTTAAATAGTCATACAAGATTTTACCTTGATTTGCAGTTAGCCACTTTTATCGTGGAAACTTCCGTGCCGTGCCATGAGGGCTAAAATTGCAAAAACTGCCTCAGGGCCCCGAATTTATGTTCTTATTCTATATATGTATAAAGAACGGAAATAACGGACAAAAACCGCAACTAAGGTGGACAAAGCAACCATAGATGTAGACACGTGATTCTGTCTGTTGGTAGTCATCAGTACGATGCAGCTTATTCGTAAGGGTTTGGAACAAGCGAAGGGAAAAACGCAAGAAAAAAAATTCTTGATTTATTATACAGTACAATAAGGTTGGCAACCAGTAACGTAAATATTAATTTTATTTGCCTGACTAGTGCTCGGCTCTTGCATAATTAATTGGAACACTCCAACCTGTGCAAGGTCATCACATTAATAAAATTTACCTAGAAATTTGAATTGTGCTAGGCCATTCAATTTTGTTAACAATCGAAGAGATGCTCTAATGACATCAATTTATCGCGTACAAAATGTCAAGTGATTTTGTAGATATACTTCTGAAATATGATTCTACATTTGGTCTAAACGATTTCAGTACTTTGAAATGTATGTTTCACATTTCTCCTAAAATTTGATGAAATATGAGTTTCGGTAGAATACGTGTCATTATAGGATATAGAAAGTTTTAAGAGAATACGTAAATATCGTCCTGAATTGTAATCTTACATTTAACCAGAACGATATCAGTGACAAAGCATATATTCCACAAATCAAGTCAAAGCTTTTTGAAAATCCTACTCCAATGAAATTCTATGGTATAAAAAAGGTTCAGTTCATAGTATTTATTAGGGTTCATTTTCAGTGCAAGTTTCAGAAAGTATTGCAGATTTTAGATAGTAGAGGAAGCACATGTTTTATAAGTTATCATCCAGAAGATTTTGTACATGGAAATTGTTGCTAGATAAACCTGGAAAAATTGTGAAAATCACTGTTCTTGTAAATAAAAGATTCTTCAACAGTTTTACATCCGTAAAGCATTAGAGCACCCTGGAGCAGATTCAGTGTCAGACCATATCCCATTAGTCGAAGTTTTCCGAACCAAAATGAGAAAATGCACAAAAATGTACGATATTCGAGTGTATAATGAGTAACGCCTTATCCAAACTAAATGAGCAAATCTCTAAAATCAAAGACGAAATTATTGGAGACGGTCTAAATGTGATTGGAGAAAACAATCTAATAGTGAAAGAGATGTGCCTAAAAGAAGGCAATAAAAAAAGTAGTGGCAGTAGTAGCAGAAAACTCTAAAACCGTCCAAGAATCCCCATAAGAAGAAACATCATAGAAGCTAAAGTAAACGATTGTTGCACTCTACACCCAAAAGTTATAGAGCGTACGGGGAGTTTCAAGAACAGACAACATGGACACTAATAGACGCAAACAAGAATATCTTTTTAAATAATCAACACAAACTCAGTACGTGGAAAATACTTGAAGAGACTGTTTGAAAATCATAAGTAAAACACCTTTGCTACACAAAATTACACATTAACCTTTGCCCATCTTGACAAACACAGTTAAAAGGTGACAAAGCAGCAAGACCTGATAATATACAAGAAGAGGTCCTCACGACATATGACGACATAATGCGTCAATAATGATGACATTATCATAATGTCGACAAATTACCATAATGACGACAAAATCATATAGATTAATAACATGTTCAGTATCATATATGACTGAGACAATTCTATCAAAAAGGTTAAAATCGGAACTCGTTGCTCTTTCAAAGGGAGCTGGAGCCAAGAAATGCGAGGAGGACCGCATAATCAGTCTTATGAGCCACCTCTAAGGCATTTCTTGAAAATTATACATAAAAGAATATATAAGCGAATTATCGCCCAACCCATTTGGTTTTATTAATGTTATTTGCACAAGAAAAGCTTTGTTATTAATCCAAGTTATATTCCAAAGATGTAGCGAAGTGAATTGTGACATTTTCACATGCCTAAATAACTATGAGAAGGAATTCGATAGAGTGAAGCACACCGAAATGGTCGAAATATTGAAAGAAATCAGGATCCGGAAGGTTTTCCCCTTTACATTTCGCTCCCACGTTTCACCCTGGAATTTTCAACAGTCGCACACTTCTTTCCAGTACGTTTTGTTTCCTTTCCTCATGCAGATTATTTTGTTGCCAAATTTTTTGCCAATTGAAAGAGTTTGACTAAAATATTAAAACAAGATCACAGTATTAATATTGAAATAGTTATTAAATATAGAATTGATGTTCTTGATGAGTCGACCTATTGGTTGTGTATCATTTTAACAAAGAAAAGTTTAAGTCAAAATTTAAACTAAATTCCAAAGTAATTTAGAAAGGTTCAATATGAGTTTGTGCCATATTTTTTCAAATATAGAGTATAAATACCTTTGCCAAATAATTGTATTTTCCCGGGAAGACAAAAAATATCCAATATTTAAGAAAAAATGTGTATGTAATTTTATTGCACTAGAAGTTCATGTGGCAATAAAACTTAGTAAGAAAATTATACCTACATATATATAGAATTTTGAACAAAGCGTGATTTTGAGCCCTAGAAGCACCAAGACGCAAAACTGAATTGAAAATTTTTTTGAAATTACCCAGGGGCTTTCGATGGTGAAACTTCCGTGGAGCGAAAGAAACAAGCATTAATGGCGATGATCTTAGGATAGTTGAAAACCTTTGCTAAAATAGTTTACAAACCTTAGAATAGACAGAGAAGGAGAATACGCAGAAAACGTTAAAATAACGCCTGGAATACAAGACTGCATACTTTCTCCTTAAATCTTTATCTTATACTTAGAAGAGATTTTCAGTGGAGCCTTACACAGGTTGAAGAAAGGTATCGCTTAAATAACAAGCCAGTGATAATTAGTAAGAGAAGGATCACGGAAAAACATATTCATATCAACCAAGCTCCATTTGAAACACTGAAAAATTATCCGGGCACTACCCTTAACAATAATTGGAGAAACTCCCAAAATATAAAATATTGTAATGGAAAGGTCAAATACAGCTTCAATCAAATGAACGCCTTCTTCAAGAGCCAGAATCTCTCACTTGACATCAATATAAGTCTTCTGCGCTGCTATGTGTTCTCTGTTCTCCTGCATGGTGCTGAGTCTTGGAGCTTGGAAGAACCTCGAAAAACTGAACGCGTTCGAGATGTGGCTATATAAAAGAATCCTCAAAATCCGCTGTAAGAAGTGCTGAGAGGAACGAGAAAGAACCTGAAAATTTCGAACACGATTAAAGCACGGAGGTTAAAACACCTGGGGCTTGTTGGGCGAAACGAGACCAGGAACGCCCTGCTTCAATCCAATACATGCAAAACAGAGGTCTAATAAGAAGAAGGACAACCTGGCTGAAAAACTTTCATACTTGGTTTAACAGGATTTCCCCCCAACTCTTTCGTATTACTATGGACAAAGTAAAGATTACTACGAAAATCACCGCAACTTTCGTCATGGATGAGAAGGTACCTTAATAAATATTTATTAGTGAAATAAATCATACGTTACACATGTTCAAATTTTTGGAACACTTGTAAGGGAATTCTTAGCAACTTAAATAACGAAGGACATTATGTTGAGTGGGGTTACTTTGAGTCTCCATATATTTGGGTGTTCTCCTCCTTTACTAAAACAGTCAAAATATTAAAAAAGTTTCTGTTGTAATTTCAAGGGGCTGGATGAAGATATAGAAGGCTATTTTGATCAGTCAACCACCCTTTAACACTAAAACCATATCTGTGTTATAACGTTTCGGCAGAATTATCAGCTTTGATTTGGTTTCAAACCGATATTAACACATCGACATCCTCAAATCTCATAAAATGGCGCAAATTTTTTGATAATAATTCTGGGTATCGCTGAAGACGGCAGCTGATATTGAAACGTTCAAGAAAGTACATAAATAGTGCAGTTAAGCAACTTCAGTGTTGAAGAACGGTTGGTTGACCAAACTAGCGGTCTATATCTGCAGCCATCCCCTTGAAATTACACCAAAAGTATTTTTTGATTTTTTTCAGTTTTATTAAACGAGAACACCCAAATAAATGGAAGTTCTTAGCAACATGTTTAAAACACCAATAAAGAAGTTTTCTTCGTATTATGCATTACATGCCGTCGAAACGCTAATTGGCTTGTCTGTTTCTGTAATTGATCTATTACTATTAATGGAAAGTAAGTTTACTTGATCTGTAACTAAAGCATTTGGTCAAGTGTGACCAGTATGCTTTCAATTGTTGCTTCATGAAATTTGAAAATTGTCCATTAATAAGGGTGACTGCTTAAGCAACGTCACCATTTAAATAACCACTATGTCACTATGTGTTGACTGTTTTGTGTCATCTAATCAATAACGTGTATCCCTACGCGAGTGTTAATCTTTAAAAGTGCAACGTGTAATTTCTACTATACGATTCGTAAATAATTTGTTTAATTTCTAAACGATACGGGCAATTATTTTAATTCGAGACATTTACCGGAGTAAGAAACTGAAATTAAAGAAAAAAAACCAGTCGATATGAGAACGTGACTGCTAATTGGCTAAACAACGAATTTTTTCCAATTAAAATTATGATTACAAAAAAGTAATTTCGTGTTGAATTTTCCGCCAAAAGCAATTAATTTTTTTCTATTCGGCAAATTACGAGTTAGATTGTGCCAATTACAGTAAAAACAAAATTACTCTTAAATTAGTGAGGTGATTGTAAGGTGATTTCACAAAATATTTATGACATATTCCTGGGTGAACAAGTTTTGAATCTGGAATATTTGATATATCTTTTCTAGTGAAAAATTGAATGACTCAGGAATGACATACAAAAAATTAGTGGGCTATAGTCATCATAGAGGTAAGCATAGCCTAAACACTTTTAAAAGTTGCAGGCATTTGTTCAGTCACCTACTTCCAAAAATTGTAGGTGATAGCTTATAATCTAGCACAACATAATCTACGTAATCGATTTAATGAAGGTAAAAAGATGGCTGGTGCTGATTGACTTAAGCTGTTTCTAAAAAGAAGTTGCAATTTAAACATTAGAAAGACAATATATTTTATTTGCAAATATATTTTAATCTTTTGAGGAATATACCACAGAGAATGAGCTACTTAAAAGACCTTTGAACGTTTTCAATATGTAAGAAAATGTGCTACAATTAAACAACATCCCTGGTGAAGCAGTAGCTATGAAAAGCATTAAAAACCTCCATGTATCTACATCACCAGAGCACAGTGAGACTGTGGCAGTAGTAGCATGTTGCAACGTAGAAGAAAATTTTGTACCACCGTACTGCATCATTAAAATTGTCAATATGCAACAAATTAGCTAAAGGATACGTCATCAGGGTCGTTGATCAAAATGAGACGACAGTCGGCCTACATTTGCAATGATCTGTTTATGGACTGGTTTAAAACCCATTGTTTTACAGAGTACGCCTACTGGAAAATTCCTTTTAACATATATAATGTCCATAGGTCGCATATGAATCCCTACAAGACGGTGAAGATTGCGGTTCAAAATCACGTTGTATTGCTGTATTTGCTGAGTCACACGACACACTGTCTCCAACCCTTAGACCGTGCTTTTTTTTCAAAACTCTCACAACATACCTCAAATATACATGCGATGAATTCATTACAGCCAATCATCAGTTTTGAGACATTTTGGTGCCCTGCTTAATAGAGCGTGGACTCGCGCAGCAACCCGCCAGACTGGAGCTTCAGGAATTTCGAAATCGGAATGTTTCCTTTAAAACCTTCAGAGGTCCCTCAATATGGCTTTCTGTCATCCAGTAACCTAAACCAAAGTTCAAAAAGTTTGACAGAAGAACAAGGAAAAATAGTACTTTATAGACTAGAAATAGAAACTTTCATTCCCACCGTCACCAACTCTTTTTGATCCTGCACCTTCGACAAGTTCTGCTTCTCTGACTGATATCCGTTTAGTTCAGTATACAAATATATAAAAATATGGTATTACCAGAGAATTCTATCAACACGCATCGATTTTCATAAAATTCTGGAATTTTAAGCCTCACTTACCTTTCAGTTCAAAATCTGCTCTTCTATACCAATATGTGCTAATTATTCTTAGAAGTGAAAACAATCCCTTATAGCAAAAACTCATTAAAACTATAAATCGAAATATTTAACAAGTTGAAAAATATTTATCGCGTTTAAATGAAGATTGTTTGATACTTTAAGATTTGTCCGTTATTATTTGATTTATTTTACCCCCAATAAACCGTCTCCTGTTATGATAAAATTTGTAAAAAAAATTATAGTGACTTTCTCAAATTCGTTTATATTAAATTGATACCTTTTTGTTGTGTTTGACTCAAATACTTTTTCACGTCAAATTTTCTCTGACGCAAATAACCTTTAAAATCATCTCTTATTATGAAAAAATTCAAAAGATCATTTACGGGCATATCTATACTATTTGATCTATCATTTATATAAATCTTCCATCCACCCTTCCATCTAACCAGGTGATGCAAGCTCCACGCCGTTCCTTTTCACCATGTGAATTTGTATATACACGATATATACAAGTTGCGGCATCATAACTTTCTTTTTTCAAATGCATGACATTAAGGCTATAGAGGTCGTAGTCGGCAGAGAATGGTCTTATTCGATAGGCATACTTTCGAAGTTTTGTTCCACACCTGGTCAGTTGCCATGATAGGTTCAAACAGTGGGAACAGCGTGCGTTTGCCGTAGAGACGTACTTTTCGAATGGATGTTCTGTGATCGCAATCCAGAGTGTCTTTCGAAATCGGTTCAATGTAGCCTCGGTAGGCTCTGTCCCAGATCTGAAATCGATTGTTACATGGATGGCGTTCAGACAAACCGGGAGCGTCACAAGACGAAGGACTGGAGCCCGTCGGTCCGTTAGCACACCAGAGAACATTGATGCTATGATGCTATTGATACTATGGATGCTATAGACTTTCTCATCGTTCGGTGGGGCGAATTCTTCGCGATGATCTTCATTACCATCTTTACAAGTTGACGATTGTTCAGGAACTCTGTGAGCGTGACTTCAATTCTCGGAGGAACGCCTGTAAGGCACTTCTCGAAAACGTTCCTCAAAACGCGATTGTTTTTTACAGTGATGAGGCCCATTTTCCCTTGAGTGGATAAGTCTGTAACCGAAACATACGTTACTGGACTGACACTAACCCCCCTGAATTGCATTAAAGGCCTCTGCATTCACCTAAACTTATAGTGCGGTAGCAGTCTACTCAGCTGGGAATACTGATCCCTGGTATTTTGAAGAAAATGAGGTAATAGTGACAGTGAATTCTGACCGGTGTGTAAACATGTTGGAAGAATTTGTCCCTCGACTTGAGGAATTGGATTTATGAGACGTTTGGTTTCAACAAGACTGTGCAACGGTTCACATTTTCAGGTCATCGATTGCTTTTTTGAGAGAACATTTCCCGGAGCGCTTCATCTCAACAAGCCCTACTGGAAAGGGTTATGACAAACACAAGAAATAGGCTTATTCAGTGTATGGATAATGGGGGGGGTCACCTACTTAACATAATTTGTAAACCTGTGTGAACAAAACTTTACGTATGTACCTATATTACAAATAAAAATAAAAATATTCTAATTCATAAAATGAGTTTCATTGAGTTTTGAAAACAGGAAGTCATGATGCTACACCACATTCATCTATACTCCAAAATCTATTATTTTTTTGGCAATTTCTCGCTTAATTTTCAAGCTATACAGTTGATCAAAAAGCGATTTTAAAACAACTTTTATGAGCTACGACCTTATAAAGGTTTAAAATTCCTTGGACCCTTCATATTGAAAAGGGCAACGGTTAAAATGCTCCAAAACGGTACCGGTCACACGCTAATGCGAAATTTGAAAGTTATATCACGGTTAAATTTTGTTTCTACAACTTTTTTACTTAGCAATATTTACGTATCTTCGATAGTCTTTTTTATGGAAAAGGCAATATATTTAAAAATTTTAAAAATGCTATTTCAACTGCAACCTTATTTTTTTTAAATAATTCATTCTATACCGTTCAAACTAATGGATCCTATTATTAGTGCTTAAATAAATTGAATTGTAAGTGGATTACGTTTAACTACAATTAGGGCAGTAATAACTACCAAAGGTGTAATTGTTGTTTTTTTTCCATGAAAAGAAATAGGAATCGACCTCATTTTTATTACTATTAAACTCATTAGTTTAATCGTTATAGAGTTCTAAAACGTCTCATTTCAATGTATTTAAGTACTTTCTAAAAAGTCAAGGAAATTTTCAATCACATATTAGTCAAGAAGTATTAATTTTTTGAAAAAAAGTATAGAACATTTTTTGCTTAGAATATGTCCCCCTATCGATCTCTGAGACCATTTGCAATTTAAGAATTCCCACCCCGAGTTGGAGTGGTATCCATCCCCAGGGAAAAGGCACACTTCGGCATAGTGTAGATTTTGCTTGTTGAGGTATTCCCTACCTGTTTTTCAAGCAAATCGATGTGTTGATGGAATTCTGAGCTTAGCACTGTACTAATTATAATACCAGGAATGGACGTCCCATCTGTGTCCATGTGCCTATGAACCAATAAGGAACATGAGGTGGATATCCATAGAACATCTTGTGTTTATTGGGGATTGATAGGCCTAATGATGACTTAACCGACACTACTTACCGATAAATTTAAATATTATTGTACATGCGGCAAAGACTTTATTCATCAACCCTTAAAATATAGTTTATTAAAATTTAATGAGTTTAATGAGTATCTTAAATGCATGTATCAATAATTAGTCTACAACTGCATAGTAAATAAATAAATCAACGTTTATTATTCTAATAACTAGATAAGATTAGATGTGGCTTCACTGTGAGGAGATTCTCTTAAGCCGTAAAAGCTGGGCTTTAGAGGCGAATGGAACAGTAATTAGAAATATTTAATCATTAAACTAGATATTCTGTAAGTTTTGGAACGTTGTGAGTGAATCAATAATTTATAATAAGTCTTTATTTATTCACTGCATAACTTAATTTATACGAAACCCCTTTATTTAGTTGTCGTAGCTCGATCGTAATTATTTTTCGCGTCTAACTGGTCGATGCTTTTAATTATTTAAAGGCGCAACGTCTTCCTCCTGAGATTGTGGTTCAGAACGACAATCTATTAAACATAAAAGAACAAGCCACAACGACTATTCAGAAAACTTCATGAGCCCAACAGTTTTATGTGTAATGTAGATATTACTACGCTTATGATTCTTGTACCTTATTGCTAGACGAATATTCTATGAGGTGTATAAAATTTATACAAAAATAGGTAAGGAAAGTTTCACGTCACAACACCCTGAATACGATTCACTAAACCCGTCTGTCTACCTGAACAATTTCCCTCGAAGGTAATAAGCGTGTTTGTGTAGGTATATTGTTGTTGTTATTGTATTCTTTTTTTTTTCACACTAATTACTGGAGATACGAGCTACCAGACGCGCGCGCGTATGTGTGTGTATGTGTACATCAAAATGGCCGCCCCTCGTAATTTTCAATATAATAAGAATAATTTTCAAATATGGTCGAAGGAACGCGTCACGATTGGCGGCGGTGCTCGAACAATGGCACAAGCGCCGCCCATTTCTATCGACGAAATCGAGGGGTTTCGCTCAGGAACGAGATTTAAAAACTCCCCACCAACGCACCCCCAAGTTACAACCCCCTGCTGAGAGAAATCCCAAGAAAAACAAAGTGGGGGTCAAGGAATCAAACAAGAAGCTGTCGTAAGATGTTATTGTTAGAAATTTTTCTTTCAGTAAAAAATGATTGAAGTAGTATCCCTAAAGCAGTAAAGGATTTAAAAAAGGTATGGGTGTAACGAAGGGTTAGCTTTTATTTTGGATTTCATATTTTATATAAACAAAGTAAGGAGAGGAAAGGATCTATAGGTATGAAAGTAAAGTACACATTTACAGATGTCAAACCCCACACAAATGAGCCCTCCTTTTGGTGAGTCCCAACAAGTTGAATATTATCGTTATGACTACCAATAAAAGCTTGCTAATGAACAATAATTTTCACATTATTACTATTTACTATTTGTGGTCCAGTGGCCTAACCTAAGTCTAAGGACCTCTATGAAATGCTTTCCAGTTTTAGAGAGTCAAAGTGGTTTTAACGTTGAATCAAGAAAATTTTTGCAACCTGTACTCTTCCATTTCAAAAGCGAATAGCAGGAGTAGGAGAGTAGGAGATAAATAGAAATAGCAACCATAGAAATCTTTTCAAAATTAATTCAGAAATATTTTACTAACGTTTCGACTAATATTTTAAACCACATTGGATCAAAAATAAAAATTCTTGGTTTTTATACAACTGTAAACTGCCTTAACATCTAATCTAGATGGTTAAAAAAATTAATTTAAAATTTTTTATTTTCCGAGGACCACAAAAAATAGTTTGATTTTCCTAAATGGTCTCAAATTGAATTTAATAGCTTTCTCGTTATGATTTCAAATACCTACTGGAAAATTTATATCAAGTCTAAAAAGGCAGTAGAAGTTCATTTGAAATTTTAGAAGTATATTGTAGCTTTAAAATGAATCTAGAAGGTTTATTTTAGTTTTAAATTGTTTAACTCTCAGAGCTGCACAAAAACAATTAGGTTCTAGAGAATTTTTCTAGAAAGAATTCTAGAAGCTTTCAGTTTCTAGAAGCCAAAGAAAACCCTGACATTCCATAGGAATTGAAAAAGCCAAAAAGGACTTAGATTAAAATATAAGTTTATGGAAATTTAAAACGTTTTCCAAACGACAGGAAAGTTCAAAAAACAGGAGAGGAAAGGATCTATAGGTATGAATGTAAAGTACATATCTACAGATGTCAAACCCCACACAAATGAGCCCTCCTTTTGGTGAGTCCCAACAAGTTGAATATTATCGTTATGACTACCAATAAAAGCTTGCTAATGAACAATAATTTTCACATTATTACTATTTACTATTTGTGGTCCAGTGGCCTAACAACACAAAGGACCTCTATGAAATGCTTTCCAGTTTTAGAGAGTCAAAGTGGTTATAACGTTGAATCAAGAAAATTTTTGCAACCTATACTCTTCCATTTCAAAAGCGAATAGTAGGAGTAGAAGAGTAGGAGATAAATGTTCTGGAAGTTTTTCGAACCTAAAACCATAGAAATCGTTTCAAAATTAATTCTGAAATATTTTACTAACGTTTCGACTAATATTTTAAACCACAATGGATCAAAAATAAAAATTCTTGGTTTTTATTCAACTGTAAACTGCCTTAACATCTAATCTAGATGGTTAAAAAAATTAATTTAAAATTTTTTATTTTCCGAGGACCACAAAAAATAGTTTGATTTTCCTAAATGGTCTCAGATTGAATTTAATAGCTTTCTCGTTATGATTTCAAAAACCTACTGGAAAATTTACATCAAGTCGAAAAAGGCAGTAGAAGTTCATTTGAAATTTTAGAAGTATATTGTAGCTTTAAAATGAATCTAGAAGGTTTATTTTAGTTTCAAATTGTTTAACTCTCAGAGCTGCACAAAAAAATTAGGTTCTAGAAAATTTTTCTAGAAAGAATTATAGAAGCTTTCAGTTTCTAGAAGCCAAAGAAAACCCTGACATTCCATAGGAACTGGAAAAGGCCAAAATGTACTTAGATTAAAATATAAGTTTATGGAAATTTAAAACGTTTTCCAAACCACAGAAAAGTTCAAAAAACAGGAAGGAAAATTTCAAAAGTTCTTCTAGAACCTTAAATATGCAATATTGTCTCCAAAGGAAATCTAAATTGTTTATGAAAGATTCAAACCAAGTTTGAGTTAAAACGTTAGAACGAATCCAAAAAACTTTCCAAACTTTTATCGAGAATTTTCAATAAACCTAATTGCCCCAATATCAAATGTAGAAATGTTAGAGAAAAGTTTAGTAATTTTTATTTAATCATAATAAAATAAAATTTGTGTTTTTTGAATGATTCATGACAATAAATCCTTGGCCTTTGGACTTTTTTGAATGTTTCAAATCAATACAAAAAGGTCAGAATTCGTGAATTATGGTAAATATAATTGTTAATCAAATTCAAGATTGCACGATTCAAAAGGATTTATGTTGTCAATCTTCAATTTATCTATTCAAGTTCCAAATTATTCCATGTTTAAACAGAAAATGCTCTCAAACATGAAATAAAATTAATAGCATAAGAGACGGAAATAATTTGAAATTGAGAATTTATATTTAAAGAATTCTTTTAATATCCGATAAAAGATAGATTCAAAACTTAACGATTTCTACGAAACTAGAAGAAATTGAAATAGCTTTACGTGAAAAGTAAAAGTTGTATCTTATAATGTGAAGTTTAATGGGGCCTATAACTTTTTAGTTCTATTCTATTTAGTTCTATCTAGAAGATATTCGCATATAACTGTATTTACGTATATTATGGTATTAAACCATGTGAAATACGAAAAGTATAGAACGCTGCAAGATCTACAATAAATCATGATGACATTTCTGTATCAGACGAAAAACAAAAAATTACGAAATTTTGTGATACCTACCAGAAGAGTAATTTTGGAGCTATTCAAGGTTTAATTTTAAGGCTTCTTTGATAGTTTAATATTCTTGAATTTCTGCAATATGGTGAAATACTTATTCATCGGGTTTAAGAAATTATCAGATATCAGTAGTTTAAACTCCAACAAATACTTGTGCCAGTAGTTGCGATTAGATTTATTATTTAGAGTATGTCGAAAAATTTAATTCATAAACCAAGATTATATATTAAAATTGTAGCTACAAGTACTCCCGGCTACCAAAAGAACTTGTCCAGTAATTAATATTCCTCAGTTTATTTTACTTACATTATTGCCAGTAAAGTCATATTTTAATGAAAATTTGATAAGAAAGTCATCAACGTGTGGCTTCCAGAACAGAGACTGGATACATTAATGGGTTTAAACTTGAAAATTCTATTTACTAGAATATTGTCACGACCATGAGAATTCCACAATCTGCAACAAAAAAAAAAACTTAATCACTGCTCGGTCAAGGTGAAGTAATGTGATCATTTATAAACGTGCAGACGAAGCACACCACCAAGGTGCGAAATGCTTTGATAAACTACACACCTTATACCAACAAGCGCGAAGAACACAATAAACAAATACGAATATAAATAGAAAGGGGAAAGGCAGAAGACAGAGAAGACACTCTGCCGCACCGAAGATGCTCTCTGACCCGCCTCGCACTGTGGAAATCCGAAGGTCCAGACAACATCCCTCTATTATGTAAGTCTCCACCCTCGCCTCTCACGCTACAGCCCTTAGGATTCGCTGTGCCTGAAATGTCTTTTCTTTTTTTCAAATTTGTTAGGTTATTCGTTATTGTTAACGGTTAAAAAAGGTCATTATTGTAAGGTTTTCCATCATTTGTTTTATTCACAGGAAGCTCTACCCTCTGCGGCTACCAACCACCTACCTCACGTAGCCAGGACAATGTGGTAGCAATTATATTATTAAAATATGGTGAATAGACCTCTCAGGATTGTATATATCGCCCATCGTTTTCATATTTTTATGAAATAAGTCGCAATATGATAACGTTTAAAATTAAAATGAAATTCTTTGTACAGTCTGCAAATCATCTAGATTTCACCTGTACATAATTTTACATGGTGAAGATTGGAGGAGAACCTGTGGAATTTTCCTTCTATGTTCTTAAAATTTAATAACATTTAGAATTAAAATTGATCGTTTAATACGTTCATGGACCTTCTACATTCTTAAACTTGTTCTGGGTTTCAAAAGTTATAAAATGATCTCTGGAGTTTTCCTATACACTTTTTATTGTTTGAAATTATAACCAGAAAGTTTCTAAGATGATTTAGATAAACCTTAATTTTCTACGCGGTCCCCGGAGGACGAAACAATATGAAACTTACAAAAATTTTTTGAGGCGATTTCTGCTCCAATAATAATGAAAGTTAAGCTCTTTGCAAGTTAAATCATTTTTCAAAGTTTGAACTTAGCTGTTAAAGCCGTTTTTGAGAAGTTAAAACTAATTAAGAAAAACTAGAAATTTTGAATACTAAAAGGCGTTTTAGAGCGGTTCAGGAAAATAATATTTTATCGAAAAATTGTAAGCATTTATCGTCTTAGTCCAGACGTGAACTATTGTAAGAAGAGGTAAAGCCGGTTTAGCTAAAATTGAGAGAAACTCATATTCAAAGTGGTAAAGGGCCCTTCAGCGAAGATTACTTCACATAACGGGTATGGTGCACAATATATAATACATAGATTAGATAGTAGAATAACAGAAATTTTAAGAAATTATTAAAAATTTAAAAAACACTAAAAAACATTTAAGAAATTTTCAGTAGAAAGAATCGAATCGAAGGGAGTCGAATGGCTTCTGGTTTTCAGGGTTTCAAACTTAAGTACGAGATGTCAGCTTTTCACTATTTACAATTTGTGGAAATAAGTCGACCACATACGTCCACAGTTTTCCGAAAAATTTTCTTAAAAATGCTTTAAAAAATATTTAAAGCTAGTAAATCCCTCACAAACAAATATATGTATTGAGAGTATGGTAGCACCACGAATGTTGGATATAGTAAACATATTAAAACGGCTAAGAAAAGTTAGTTTCATCAATTTTGGCTAATTTTTAGTGTTCGTTGGTAACATTACCTTAACTCTACTTTTCGCATGTATTATTTTATATGGCATGAAAAAGGTTTTCACCCAAATTTACTTAAATCAGTAACCGTTTTCTATCGTTTTTAGAAAGATTAAATGTGAGATATGCACATCAATATTATTTAGTATTTTAGATAATTTTAGGTATTAAAAATCAAAATAGGTTTGATACTTCTTGAACTTCCTGCAATTTGCACAGAAAAAGATAATTTCAAATTGAACGAGGAATACTGTTTTCACCTTTAAAAATTAAAAGTTTGCCTTTAATGGAATAAAGGCTTGTTTCAACCTTTAAAAAATTTTTAGAAATATAGGATTTACTGTAATCTATTTCCTAAAGTTAAAGCTCTTCCAATGTTTTCCATTTTCTCTAGAAAAAAATTATCCTTAGACTTCTCAATCAAAATTTAATTCTTCATCAAAGAGCGCATCTTGTTTCAATCTATCTCAAATTTATCCAAAATAAATTTAAATTTTTCCTTTTTTTCTCAGAAGATAAACCTGATTTTATTCATTCCCAAAATTTACAGTTCATAATAGTTCATTTTTCATATGGCAACAGTCATTTCAGTCTAATGATTTTTCTCGAATTTTTTAAAAGCAATGAATATTCTTAGGTTTTTCTTTATTTTTCCGAAGGGAACGAAAAGTGACTGAGATATTTTCCTGAAGTTTTAAGCTGTTCAAAAAAGCAAATGGAAAATGGAATATTTCCCAGAAAACAATTTTTTAGGTCACCTCCATTTTCTCCCTGATCTAAAATTAAGTGCCTATGGAAAAATTTTGTAAAAGAATCTGAAAAACACCTAGTGGTACTCGTAACTTGCGATAAGTACTAATAAAAGTAATGAAAAAACACATTTCATTAATTGCAATAGTTGGTATAAACTAATTTCAAATAGATTGCCGAAATTTTTTTCTGTTGTCTACGTATATTATTCCTGTTTTGTGGTACGAAAAAAAACTTACTCTCGCATGACATTTTACACAACGAAAATCCTTCGAAATGGTATAGAGGTAAAAAAATATACTCTCATTAATTATTAAATTTTAATAACGACAATGTTCACGATGCACTTTCGTGATCACGATACAATCTACGAACGTTTGTGTATGTTTCCTTTTTTTTTTTTGTAAAATTGTGAATTGTTTTCCGAAGATAATCGACGTCCTTTTAATAATGACGTATATTTGCGTCTCGACGGTTTAATTTATTTAAAAGGGAAGCGACGTATTTTTAACGAATGCGCGAGTGAGGGTCGGGAAGAAAAACCCTATTACATTAGATGATATATCCTGTAGCTCATTTGAATATGAGTTTCAATCAGTTTTATACTCAAAATATAACCAGGAGTTGAAATTTAAGTTATTCGTATTGGTTTATCAGTACATAAGCAAAACATTTTTGTTCTCAAAATTTTGAAAAATTTATTCTTCTGATAGAAATATATTTTGGTATAGAGTGAAACTTAATTTTAGAATTCAGCTAATTTCTAATTAATACCAGTATTAACAATAATAACTATCAAAATCATACTACTCACAATTACTTTACCTTCATTATCCCAGAAGTGATAATAAGAGAATTGTAAATATTCTACTGCACTGCCATTTCGGTGGCAGTTTCCCGCGCGGAAAGAAAAGATATCCTGAGGCAGAAATATATTACTATGAATATAAGTTCAACATATTAAACTTGTGAAAATGATTTTTCTCAAAATATATCTAAAATCTTGTTAATACAATTATCGAGTTAATGAGCCTGGTTATGTTAGGTTACGTTAATTTTATAAAATATAAATCAAAATACTATAGAACAATTCAAGAGAAGGTAATGAATAGTTATTAAATATTTCTCCCATACATACTGACTCGAAGTGACCCTCGGCGGATTCTCTGCAGGTAGCTCGCGCAGAACTGGCACACGTACTCTTGCGGCCTTTGCGGGGAATTGCAACATATTTGTGAGGATAAATTTTATCGAAAAATTCTTTAGGAACTTTTTACAAGCGTCATTTTTAAAAGAATTTTCCTAAAGAACATGCATGAAATTTAAAATATAACTACTGATATTGAGTTAATTAATTAATATTAATATAATTATAAGTTAAATTATTAGTTCAGTCAGTGGAAAATAAAATATGTTTCAAGAAATCCGCACTAAAAGAAATGTAAGTAATAGATGTTGTAAAGGGTTGGTGAAAGTTTTCACTCCAAATTTTTAATCAATTATGTTCTAAACTTGCCCAGTTTTGGATTTTCAAGTGTTGTTATAGTTACAGAAAAAAAGTTAAACAAGTGGGCAATGAGGAGAGAATAAATTTTATTTGTTAATTGTAAAATGTCAAAAATGTTTATTGAAGATGGTTTGTTTATCTAGAGTTTATTTTATGTCATTAAACATAAAATTATGTTAGAAAAATCAATGTTTCCACCAAAACCCTACGGGTTCTACTTGTAAACAAATTAAGTATTCAATACAAACACCTTTATTTGTAAATACATAAACCCAGGTATTATTTGAGTTGCGCTTTTTATGTTCTAATAGAACTGCAATCTTCGATACTAAACACTTAATTCTAATATCAATAATTTAATATGTGGCATTTTCAGGCATATTTGAAAGGGAATAAAATGGTCTTAAACCAGTGAGGGACAAAGTTACAATTTTTTTTAACAGTCTGAGACTTCGTCTATATACCTTAGAAAACATTCAAGTTGTATTTACTAGTTAATAAATTATGTCAATAATTTCTTTTATTTAACTATGAATGGTCAAATCAACACAAATTTTTTACATCTACCCGTAAAAAGTGTCAACCAGTACTGCAAAAATGTTCATTCCATCAAGCAAAGCAGTTTCAAGAATGACAAGTAAATAAAAGTTTTGAATGAAGCAAATATCGAAAATATCTATTAATTTTTAATGGGTATCCTATTTTAGTTATTTAAAGTACGCCTCAGCGTGTTTAAATCAGACTTTCATAAACGCACGTGTTTTAATAAATTTAAAAGCACATGTCCCTCGTATTTCTCAGAATCGTCCCCTTAAGATAACGTGCAATTTGCAAGGGACATGATCCAGATTTAATGTATTAATACAAACCACTTGATTGTTGCAGTTTACCTTACTATATCGTAAGAAAACTCGGTCTGTACTCATATATTTTGGTTACATATGCCATATTACATATAGTATATACACATATGCTTTTTGGTTACCTCATTCTTTGTAATTGCTTTCATGAATACATACACTTTCACAAATGATTTCATATCGATCTTTTTATTCGTTTATCCTCGACGTACTTCGCAATTTCGAATGGATAGTCAATGTCAATGACATAGTCAATGCCTTGTACATTTTTCGACATTTTCTGAATTTAAGCAGGCATATCTCGTTCATTTGTATCTGCTACCTATCGATACTTTCTCAAATTATTAATTTCATCGTCCTAGAGGCAATTTTTTCTAAATTTCTTGAGAATGACGATTGAGTTAATTACAATTCGATTTAATATCAGCTAATTATTGCAAACAAGCAATAAAGTATATTATTGAAAATTACATACAAAACGTCATCCTCGCAAAAGTCAGTTCATTTATATTAAATATAAATAACGTCAGTAGTACTGACGAGGAAGATTTACTGGATTGAAATATATACTTATACCTAAGTATGGATTTACAAATCGTGCCCTTAGTATATAATTGACCAACTGCCATGTAAAAGTGTTAACCATTTTTCACATATTGGACCCCTAAATAACTAACGCCTAGTTAACCCTAAATAACCCCTAATAATTTATAGCTGAAATTAATGAAATAATTTCTTATTACGTATTTTAAGTTTAAGAATGGTTTATATCCAAACCTAAATTATAATTTTTCCTTTAGATTTCAAGCAATAAATGAAATAATAAAGTAGTAACGAATGTTTCATGTTTTACTGTGATTGTGTATTTTACTATTTCTGAAAAAAAATTGGACCGTTCCTGTGCAGTGGTACAACCAAGCCCAGTTTGAAACCGGTAAATTCTTTTATGATACTTACTCACCCAATCATACGTGTGCATAATTTGGAGTTGGGACATTTTCAGCTTTAAGTCAACCTTATATGGTCATTATAGATTTCTTTCAGTTTATTAGTCGTAAGAAGGATATAATATGTCTAGTATATTGGGGCTAAGATTAGAAATTGTTTAAAAAAATATTAAATTGATTATTTCGAAAATTGTCACTAAGCTACATTTAGCTCAATAAAAGATTCTAAATATTTCTTATTCGAATAATGAATGTTGTCAATTATTGGATGGTGGAGAGTAGAAATGTTGTTTCAAAAGGTGACTAGTTATTTTTAAACGACTTTTACAAACTTAATGTTATTCAAAGAGCTTTTATTCATCAAGGGATATTCAGAAATTCGAACCAATCTAACAAGTAACGCGAACGAGAGAGGGCGCAATATAACATTATTTTAAATCATGATTTCTCTTGGATACGTAAAAAGGCAGCACATAAGTTTGTTTATACTCTAAAAATGCAGACTAAATTATTGGAACAATAGTAAAAACTGAGTGTTAGCAACTTTTATTTCTGCTGATATGTGTTAAGGGAAGTTAGTTCGGGTCAAAGATTTATCACATAAAAACTGTAATCTTGCAAATTAATTGTATTACTTACAACTATTAGTAAAACTTACACTACCTACACTTCTAGTTCAAAAGATTTCTATCAGGTCTTCTAAGTTACAAAAATAAGTGACGGTTCAGCATTCACACTTTATAAGTATTATACGATAATAATGAAACATTGCCTAGTGTTATGGTATGATACGTTTGTAGTTTTTAAGAACATTTACCTTAATTTCATGGGTTGTACTATAATTCAAGTTTATGTTAGAGTTTCTACATTTCTATGAAGTAGGTATGGTACAGTATTGAAAGTTCATTTCTATTCTATCGAATAAAAAATTTTTGGCAAAAATTACAGCATTTAACTTTTGCATCTTTCTCTCGAGCTATCGTTTTGGGTCCCTACTACTTCTAGGATTCCTACTGTCACTCACCGACTTTTGCAAGTGGGGCAAACACGCGGAAAGAAAGTACGCAAAATGAGATATAAACGAGTAGGCGCTTCACATGTGACTGGCTGCTGCATGGCCCCCGAATCGGGTATGCCGTGCGGGCCTGGGTTGCGTGCCGCACGTACACGGATTGAGGAAGAATGGAGGCGCTCTTCTGTCGGTACCCTTTCAAATTTGTATGAAGTATGAAACGCGACGGGCGCGAATTCCACATTTCAATCGCCACACACGTTCCCCGACGAATTCAAGACAAGCGAGAAAGCGCGCCTCAAAAATTTCCTTACAATATTGCAGAAATTTTAAAATAGAAGAAAATTTTGATTTAGGTTACAGGTATGGTTAGTGACAAGAAAGAAAGCCGGAAGGTGCGAATTAGCTTACGACTTATTTACCAATAAACTATAAGGCGCTTCACAAATACCCATCTTCTGGCTGTCATCATCAGTCATAGATAAGTTATATGCGCAATATCCACCAACTGCTTATGTGGCTCAATATGAGTGGCTTAATATCTCTAGACTTAATACGAAATTGCAGAAGCGTCTATTTTCTAACTTTTTTCAACGTCTTTCTAGAGACATCATTCAATAAACTGTTTAATATTCCATTTACACTGGTATCCTTTTAATTTAAATTTTGATGCGCGCTCCTGCATGTAGTTGACTATGAACTCACCCATAAACCACACCAGCTTTCCTTTGGTGATGAGACATATATATAGTTCAAGATAGGTCCAAGCTTACTTTAAAATTTGTTTTGAAATAATTTTTGGTTTTTGATTTTGTTGCTGTAATTATTTAAATAATATTTAATGAAAATTATGCAGTAATTTAAATTTAACGTTAAAATTCATACTTCTTTCTACAAAATTCATTTGAATACATTTTTATATCTGCATTTTCTGCCCAGATATGACCAATTTTCCAAGTAACCTCGTCAAGGCTCCAAATCTAGGGTGTCCATTTTTTGGTAGTCATTAATAGGAAAATTTGAAACAAATGGTTGATTGATAAATTATTTACAAAATTGTTATAATTTTTTTATCATATTTATTTATAGAAATCTTAGCGATTTTCCACAAAAACCTCTGGCAGAATGAGATTTATTTATTGTTTTCTCCAATATAATCTCCAAAATAATTAAAATTTAAGGGGAAAATGTAATAGGTTTCCTAAGTTATATTTTTATTTACAAAACTCAGCTAAACAATCTTTTTATATTTCTATTTTTGCCGAAATATAACCAATTCCAAACACTGTCCTCAAACTTCAAGCATTACACTTTTGTGGCAGTTATTTAGAAAGTATAGAAGTTTATTTAGTCATTTTAAATTTATTGTTGTATTCATTTCAATTTTCCATATAAATCTTATGGATATATTGTAGGCTTTGGATTTTTTGCAGATAATTTTTTATCGTAATTATTAATATAAATTATGACAATTTCCACATAAATCTAGTGCAAAAATACTTTCTATTCAGTGTTCGTTAATGATATTTCTGTAATATTGATACCAAAAAGATTTATATTCTTTAGTTTATAAATAATTAAAAAATTGATATGTATCATGTGATATAATTTAAATATAAGAAATTAATTTAAAAATATATTATCAATAAATTTCGTAATTCCACAGTAAAATATTTCACATGAGGGTCGTAAACTGTAACTTTCATAGATAATTGAAAATCCTGTATTATTAATTTTATTAACATTAATTTTATATAACTCAATGTACCTATTACCTTGAATTTTTACAGTTTTTACAGAATTGAAGTTCCTTTGTATAAAAGGCCGGTTATTCAGCATTCTGTCAACAGTATAAACAGTAATCACTTAATTCGAAATTATTTGCTATCCAATTATTCTATTATTTTCTTTTTATCTATTTTAGGAGCGCCTGCGTCCGTATATAAATAACAACGTCTGCGTCTGCGGTCAGCAAGGCATAATCTGTAGAGGATACATCGACCTGCAGGCTAAATTAACCCAGTCTAACCCAGATTGGGCTGCTGCGAACAGCTTCTGCATCCAGAGGATCGGCTGAACTCAGCACCGGAGAAGGCAAGGGGAAACTACTCCGGGAACTTTATCCCCAGAATACCACTATGGGATAGAGAGGAAGAGAAAATGGCCCGCAGTTTCGGGCAGCCCTTAGATGGGCAAGGGGTGGTAAGAATCCCCCGGTAGAAGACAATGAAATCTAAGATACGTGTGGCAACATGGAACGTCAGAAGTCTCTTTGCGGCTGGAAGAATCGACAATACAGGAAGTATAGGAAGCGAAAAGATTGCAAGTGAACATTATGGGAATAAGTGTAGTGCATTGGCCTAACAACGGAACATATAGACACCCAGAGGAAACGTGTTACTATGCGGGAATCACAAACAATTTTACTCACCATAGAAACAGGGTTGGAGTATTTGTCACTAAAGAATACTCTAGAACTTCACGCCTTTCTCGGAAAGAATCTTGCAGCTACAACTACATGCTAGACCATTTAACATAAATATTATCCAATTATATATGCCTCCTGCAGATAAAAAAAGATGGTGAAGTTGAGAACAACTACGACGACTTAACAAAATTTCTCAAAACCCTAAAAAAGACTGATATCAATTTGATCATAGGTGATTATAAACGCAAAAATTGGTGAAGGTCTAAGAGGTCTTAGAAGAACTTCGGCTTGGGTGAGGCGAATGAACGCTGAGACAGACTTTATGAGTTCTGTCAGATGAACTAACTTGTGGTGTATAACACATGGTCCAAACTACTATAGAATAGAAGACTGTACATCTGCACTTCACCTGCTGATAAAACAGATAACTTGGTTCGAAACCAAATAGTCTATATTTTGATAAATGACAGATTCAGAAACTGTGTGAAACGAATAACAACCTACCCGGGTCGAGACATATATTCAGGTCACAATCCCCTGGTAACCAATCTAGCCGTTCGCCTTAAGGCTCCTAACAAGAGGTGAAGTCGACTACCCTTGATTTATCCCAGTTAAAAAATAACAATATTAAAACATCAATCTCGGCTGAGCTAAAGGTAGCATTGGACGACTTTACTACTAGTCCGAAAGTCGACGGAAATAGATGCTGGAAGAATATACTGCACGTTATTAACAACATAAGCAAAAAGACCTTAAAACCGACATGAAAATCAGAACGAAGCGCTGGACGATATTCTTGCCTTAATGGATCAAAGAAGAACCGGAACATAAAAAGGGACATTAGACATGCTAAGGAAAAATGGATAAAAGATATGTGTATGAAGAAATGGAGAAGCTGAACCTACAACATGACTTTTTTAACTGCACCAAAAACCGGAAGGGATAGCAGGAATGTTCCAAAGGAAGTTACCTATGGCCTTATTGGATACGAACGACAAACCAGTACTTAAGGAGGAACAAAAATAAGCTGCCTGAATAACGAACCTACATTTTATGAATATCGTGACTTCGGTCTACTTATATCGAAAACAGAAGTTGTAATAAAACTTTTAAACGTTAATAACATCGAACATATTGTGGAACTGTTTAATAAGATATACACTAATGGACACCTCCCCGATGATTGGCTAAAGTCCACCTTTATCCCACTACCTAAATAGCAACATTCAAAAAAATGTGAGGAATACAGATTAATTAGCATCATGTCAAATGATGTAAAATGCTTTCCTTAGAGTAATGCATGCAAGAATAAGAACGAAATGCGAACTCAATTTTGATAAAAGGCAGTTTGCTTTTAGACATGGCGACCAGAGAAGCTCTGTTCTCTCTAACTGTACTACTACAAAAATGCAGAGATCTACGCAAAGAAGTATTTGCCTGTTTTGTTGACTACGAAAGGGCGATTGATCGTCTTCAGCATGGAAAATGCAAAGAGCGGGAATTGATCAGAGGGATCTCCAAATTATAAAGAACCTGAACTGGAATCAGACGGCAAATATACGAGTCGACTATAACTTAAGCAACGATGTAGATATATATGGAGGTGTACGCCAAGACTGAATATTGTCTCCTCTCTTATACTCAGATATCATTTTCAAGAAAGCATTGGAGACTAATATAGTTATTAAGATCAACGGACTACTTCTAAACAACTTGAGATACACAGATGTCACGGAGATTATGTCAGAAAACATAGAGGCGCTCCGACATCTTCTAAACAGCGTGACGGACGTCAGCAAAAAAATGGAACTAAATATAAACGCAACAAAAACCAAATTCAAAGTAATCAGTCGAACATAACACCAAAACGCCTAATTGGAGCTGAGTGGGGAACAGATAAAAACAGTCAGAAAATTCAAATACCTATGTTCTCTTATAATAGATGATATAGATCCTGACGTAGATCAAAATAATTGCCGGACTGAAATAGCACTTTCCACATTTTGTGCGATGTAATCATTATTATGTAATAACGGCTTGAGTATGCGTCTCTGGTCAATTATATTTCTGGTGGATGTGGATAATAGTGGACCGTTATATCTGGTCAATTCTCTATGGGGTTGAATGCTGAATGCTGAAGATTCCCAGGATTGCTAGAGTGACCAAGGACGAGGTCCTAATAAAGGCGCGGACAAATCGTGAGCTCATTATCACTATTAAACGTAGGAAGGTAACGTATCTAGGGCATATGGTGCGTGGCGAAATATACTCTCTTCTCAGAATTATTATAGAAGGCAAGATAGATGGTCGACGAGGAGTAGACAAAAAGCAGATGTTTTTTCTCCAGTGGTTCCCAACGTCAGATAACTGATACGGCACTCCAAGAAGAAGTTACAATCGCTCTGAAATTTTGAGAGTTAGTGTAAGTATTAGAAAACCACTCCCTTCTGAACTTTTAAGATAATTCGTTAAGTGTTTGTCGATAATTGGTTTCTATGTATTCTATTAAATTATATGTTGATAACGGATTAGTTTAGGTAACTCTATTTATACTTTGTTTATGGATATTGTAATATCCGTTAACAGTTATTTATCAAAGTTAATAATTAGTCCAAGTTTTCCCTCAAAGGTTTAATAAAAAAATCAAAATAACAAACGTTAACTTAGTATTAAACACTATTTTTAATTCCCCAACATGATTTTGCATGATCTTTATATGATATAAAATTTATTATTTGTTAATTATTTGTTATGGATTATGTTATCATCTAAGTCGTAATATTAGAGCTATTAATTATCGTCATTAGGAATATTTGGATCATCTACTACTTCATCTTTGTCATCAGAATTCATATCTTTTTTGTAACTTGTGCAATTGTCATTGATAGTGTTCACATGAAACGGAACAAAGCTGCTCAGATTTTCAGCAAATGCAAACTTTTTTTACAATCACCCTTTCAGTGACAGAAGATCATGTTTGAACTTTCTGTAGGAGCAGCGTCTTGAGTCTTATTGTAAGTAAAATATCTTCTTTCTTCCAACCCAACAACTCAGGAGAAATATTTAAAGCTAACCAGGGTTGAATCTGGTAATACATTCTAAATAAATGTTATCGACCAGCGTTAGATGTTGGTAAAAGGTGCTATTGTAAAAATTTCTATTTAATTTGCAAAAAGTAGAGATTGTTTTAAAATTTTTGCAAAACGTAGGCTTTTATTTAGGCATAGGTTTTTTTCTTATATCTCTAAGTACCTAAATCCAAATTTTCATCCTTTTTGAAATTTTTGCAAGGTAGTAAGTTTTCCTTGACTATTAAAGAAATTTATGAATATTCAGTGATTGCTTAAGAGGGCTTCCCTGTTGCAAGCTAATTTTAGATCGAAGGATCATCCCAGAAATTCAATTCTTCCGTCCTTAGGTACATTTTGTCCTTTATTACATGCGATTTGATAAACGTATGTCTTCATCACTCAGTTGTGCCATCCCCGTCGGTCGACAACGCCTCTCGCAGTGCAAGCCAATAAATTCTGCTGAACGAAATATTGAGACCATTTTTGAATCCCCCTGAACAACTACTGCATATCCCCCAAGTTGGACGAAAAAACGTAGTGAACACGAACTACAGAAAAAGAAAGACTTATAATCACAAGTTTCCTGCGTTGGGACGTTGATAATGATAAGGTTCATTATATTTATGAACTTTGTTAACAAAACAATGATCACTAATACATTATTTTTTGTTTTATAATTCAGACCTTAGTTATTTTTTTCAAATAAATTTACATTTCTTGTGTGTTGTTTTGTTAAAAAAAAGAAATACAAACACTCCGTATTGCTCAGTGCCATGTTCCACTTTACCCCGTATATGGGGCAAGATGGAGTTTTTACCTAGTTATTGTATTTAAAAATATCTTACTACTTTCTATCCTACTTAAGTATACTACTTAATCTGTAGGAAATAAAAATTAACCATTTTATATATTTTTATTTTAAAGGGGAATTTTCACTGTAAAAGATAGCGGGAAAATGTTATGTACTGCAATGTTAGCTCAACACCTTTCAAGTATGTGATTTAAGCCTCTGGTTAACCAAGGCAATCCTCGTTTCCAAACTCCAAACAATCTCTCGAGAACGATTGTACCTTATCTCTGCAATAATAGTTCCATTATGGAGCGGTGTCATTAAATATGACACACTAAGGTATCCAGTATTTCCTAAAAGATGTCCATTTAAATACCTGTTTTCTAATTTATTTTTAGTGAACATGTCGTGATATTATTAGCCTCTAAACGAAGTCCATAAATTACTTCAACGTTAACAGAAAAGGAACATTTTAGATTTCGTTACTCTATATATTGTAAGTACCGCCGCACCGGCTTTTGTGGTTATGTACAGACGAACTAATGTGGACCCAGAGAGGGGGCTCTAATGGGGGCCCGACGTCGTGCCGACTTTGAAAAAGTGTCGGAGCCCCCGCTCCGGGCCATATGGGTAAAAGTAGCATTGGGGAACTGGCGACGTCGATGTTGTCAGACTTCTGCTGACATACAATATATAAAACTCAAGCACGAAACACAAAATTAGGCTGAATTTTGTCGGTAAATCTGCGACTTTTATTTCCACTGGCAAACGGAAGCAAGGAATGCATATGGCGGTCGTTAACGACTTTTCTTGTTTTAAGCTGACATTTTAGTAATCTGTGAATTTCATTTAACATAAACAACGCACCACGAGGTTAGGTGCAACAGTTCGTTGTAATTAGTATGATAATTGCTGTAATGACAGCGTTATAAAACTTAGAAGTAAAGATTCGTGGTAAGATTGCTAAGTATAATATATTTCAGTGTAATAGTACTGGGTGTAGATTATAACCAAATATACGGTTGCATTATTTTAAGGCACAAGTTGGTATTTTGCCCTCTGGAAAATTGGATTGGTTTCACTTTAATTTCGTTGATTACTGCAGTTTGTGTTACAAGTATTACTAGTAGTACTATAACCAATATAAAATGTTTCATTAAGGAAGTAATCATATTTATGCAACTTTCCTTATTGCACAAATAAATACTGCTCACAGGTTAAACCCTGGTTATAGACCAAACAAATTTCACAATTTTCTTACAAACGCTGCACATATGTTAAAATGGAAGAGTGTATGTAGATTTTATATTTTATATATAGATTTAAAAAACTGTCTACAGCAGTACCCAAATATATTGATAATTATAGCACAGCCCACTTCTTTTGAGCTGAAGATTCCTATTGTAAGTAGTTCTGATGAATACTACGTAGTTCTAGTTTTATAATTTTGATATAAATCCAGATCGTGAGACACCCGATCGCACTGATAAATTTTCATTTCTGAAAAGCGGATAGCTGAAAGAATTAAATTTAAGTACATCAGATTTATTATCCCGTGAAAGTAAAATTACAGGTAATTATCTAAACAATGTGAACTGTATTTAGTAATAAGAGTAGTAATAATAATTTAGGTTTTTGTTTCTATTTTTAAATGAAACTATGAAACAAAAAAAAAAGGAAAGATAAACTTCTTTTTATAACATATCCACGATTTGACTCTAATCAGGAATTTGTTTTAGGAGTCATGCAGTTCAAAACTAAAGACGGAGGATGGCAAATCTTACTGAAAAGCGTTAGAATTAGTTGTCGGTAACTATTCTTGTTATTAAAATTACATTTTAATAAACGGTCTCTAACGTTAGAATAATTTTATTTCTATTCTCTATCACTAAATACAAATGTTTTGTTTGAATTTGTGCTTCCTCTGTTATTTGTCATTTAGTAATATTGCGTGAAATGAAGGTGGCACTTATTCATTGGTTTATAAAAACTTGGGATCATTTGCTCCTAGCAATATATACGATTACTTAAGATTATCGAGCACTTATATATAGGAACTTTTTCAAAATAAAACGTTCTTGTAAGTGTTGCGTAATTTTAAGAGAGGTAAACTTTTGTATAATATAAATGGACCAAGAATAATCGCGTTTTGAAATTCCCGCCAATTTCAAAATCACGCGATTTTCGAGTTTTCCGCCAATTTCAATAGTCAGTGGTAGGGAGAGCAAGGAATGCATATGGCGGCAAATGTCATCGGTGTCCCCTTGAGATAACACGGTACTGACGTTTCTCTAACTTAAGTTTGTTTTTTTTTTAATAGAGTTGACGTCTCATTTTTTGCTGCCAGGGCTAATTGGACGGGACCTACAGTTTAGCATGGGCTTCGAAACACGGTCATCAAGCACGGTTGTACCCCCTTAAGGCTTCACCTCCTCGGTTGTCTCTCCGTGCCCTACCGACTCAGGGTGTGTGTATCCTAGTCCCGCCTTCCCACAGGATATCCGATCCTATCCGGCCTGGATACCGGCGTGAATGGGAACGGGATTTTGGATACCTTTTACACACTTCCCGCGACATACACAACACCCATGGTATTGTATCCCCACGTTTCTCGCCACACAGCCACGGCTGCTCCAACCTACAGGTTTTGTGGGTAGGACTCCGCCATTTCTGTCACTCCATGACATCTTTATGTTCCGTTCAAAATGTCAAATTTTAGTAGCAAGGCAATATGTTTGTGTTTCGTGCCCGAAACTTTTGGCACGAACTTAACATGAGATCTTTAGGTTTCGTGTCATATGTCTAATTTTGGCGCGGAATTAATTTCGCATTCAAGTCATAACGATCTGCTCCGGGACCATGGTGGACCATCTAAGGGAGGAGGAGCCCTAGTGACAGAGCCCCCATCCGGCCGTCGCTGGGCTATGCGTCGGTCGTCACGGCTTTGCAAAAGTGAGGTTATGTACGGAATTGGGATGCTAAACCGACATAGAATTTGCCAGATACTACTGTATACTGAAAGTATATTTCTCGAATGATTTTTCAAAGTTTTGAATATCATCGTTTCAAAAAATTGCACAGTTGACTATATGAGAGATATTGTCCCTTGAAGAGATATGTAAGTACTCCTTTGGCTTACTTCTTACTTGGTTTCTTGATTGATTTAAGCATTATCGATATCCATTCATGTTCACATCAATGTTCAACATTGTAAATAAATATTGTGCTCAGGTTAATATAGGTTTTGCAGGTTAGGCAAGTTTTTTTACCTAGCACTAGATAATATTTATTTTTAAGTCAATGTACCTCTTACTTAGTGCTTTATTTAAGAATATGCTGTAATGAGTAGCCCTATACTTTCTTTTATTCCTTCTGTTTAATAAAAAAATATTATATCGTTGTCAATTCTAATTTCGATTCAATGCTTTCATAAATACCTTTATGTACTAGGTGTTATGAATTATTTCACCTATTGCTTATGCAGACATCATATGAAGATCATATTCTTGCTGTTACCATAATGTATCACATTTCTCCCATACTGGTTCCACATAAGTCCTCGTATTCATTCTTAAATAATTAAACCATTCCTCAGTCAGTTTCTAATCTGAGTTCCTCTAATAAATTATTACGTGGAAAGTGTTGCCTACTAAGAAGTTTTTACAATAGACATCATCTTCATTTAATTTTATTCAAAATAAAAATTGAATTGACGTTACAGTTGATTGAATTAAAGATATACTTAAAACTCGTCAGTCGTTTATTGTCGTTAACCTTTCTCCTTTCGTAAAGATATAATTATATCGGAGGTGCATATTTGTGTACTCTAACTCACTTCATACGTAAATTCAAGAAAGATAGAAGTTGGTGCCCATTACCAATCTAATATTCGTTTAAAGGGCATTTATTATAATTACAACGTTTTAAAGTGGTGGTGTTTGCTCCGGATCTTACAATGTAATATGCAAAACCTTTGCAATTACAACTTTTTTCTTGAGAACAAAAATTTCGTACCTGATACCTTCCCTCATTTGTCTCTCATTCACTCTTTTTCTCTGTCTATGTTGCATTGTAGGTCCGCGAAACCGCAACTAGCCCCGGCATTCGGGGCCCCCATTTAGTTGTCAAGGTCCCGTCAGGTTGCCCTGTAATTTCCATGAGAAGCAGTCCGATAAAGGCACGACAATTTACCCAACACAAAGAAAATAACATGCGCGCACCGATCGATACGTTTACCTTTTTCCTTCTCTCCCCTACCTCTCTCCATACACTGCCCGAAAGTAAAGGTAATTATACCCCCGTCATTATCGAATTAAAAGATTTTCGAGAATGTAATTTCGACCGGCGCGGCGGTATAATGAGCGTATCGATGTGTATGTGTGGATGGATGGATGATGGCGGAAAAAATCCTCTCTTGCCGGAAATTGGCCTAGGAGTGTTGGTTTTTTTTTGTTTGATTGACAGTTCCAATTTTTTGATAAGCTCCGATTGGTGTTATTACGGTAATTTCCAATGGTGAAATTTTTATAAAAATGTTTAATAAGTATTCGAGGGGCTAGATTACATTTAATCGTCGATCGTAATTGGGTTACAATTAGATCCCTTCGGGAGGTTTTTGGGAAAGTGACAGAAAAATTATATAAAATCAAAATAAGTTCGGCGAGAAGTTTGGCCGCCTACCAGGTATTAAATTGGTAGACTTTTTCTTACTACACGAATAAAAAGTAGATGCAGAGTGTCTCTGTAACACCAGGGTAAAAATAATTCCAATACTATGTGGAAACGTTTGTCGGGGGTATGGAGACAATTTGGCCAACTTGGCACTAATGATAAATTAAAAGAAAATACTAGGATCTATAACACCATCAATTCAGATTTACGGGAAGTATGTAGACGATATCCTTTTTGCGTCCCTAAAACTGAAGTTGACACATTATCACCAAATTTAACTCAATACATTGTATAATTAATTTCACAGGTAAACTCCCAAGCAGTGACAACACACCTTTCTAGATTCTTTCCTTAGATTTCTTAGGTACTTAAATGTATGAATTATATTCCATAATACCTCATATACCACTACTACCACAAACTTACTAGGGAAGATACATCAATTTTTATTCAAAGGTCAAACGAAAGGTTCTGGGAAGAGAATATAAATTTCATAAAATACATTTTTAAGAACAAAAACTTTCAACGAAACTTTATATAACACACCATACAAAAGAGACCCCTTAAAATAAAGTCACCTTCCATAGAACAACAAAATTCGGCTACATTCTTAGAGAAAAACAGAAGTATAATATATCAAATTAGTGCTTCATTCAACATTAGAAAAGTTTACAACAGGTTGTTTAAAACGAGTAGGAATGTGTGAAAATATATTTTATTTACCAACATCAAAGTTTCCACATCAATTTCAGAACAACATAATGTACTATATCAAATTAAATGTAAAATATCTATTTCAGAAATCACATATATCATAGAAACAAAACAACATATACTGGGTGACAGTTTAAAAACATTCAATCGAATTTAAGTTTAGAAGTAACGAAAATTATAAAACTTGGGGAGATACGTCGATTTGTATTTCAGGGAACAACCATTTTGCGCATATTTTCAACCGTCACTTCAAATCTTAGCAAGGGTGAACTCCATCATAAATTTTAAATAAGGGAGAGCGGTCAAGTGATACCTCACTTTAAAGTTTATCAAATTCTGAATTCCGCGGCTTCTTGTTGTTCCAATTTAATATAGTAATTTTCGAGAAAATGGACAAAAGGTATTTCTTAGATAAAAAAATAGTGATAATTTAAGAGATTTCGAAATTAATTTTTTACTTCGGTATTGATTTTTTTGTATGCATTGGTTGTTTTTAATTATATTTGTTTCTTGTAAAAAAAATAAACGAAAAATAAAAAATATAGTTTTGAGAATGATAAGAGTACAGTTCCAAGTGTGGTTCGGATCGATATACCAAACAATCGTTCCAGTCATTGTGTTACCTGTTCAAAAATGATTTCCAGTTTAGTATTAATTCGCATTAAGACGGTTTATAATGTAGCGGAACGAGTTGAAATAATTTTTGTCTATGGCTTCCGAAATTGTTGTTGCCTCAGAACAGCCATGGTGTTCAAAGAAAGACATCCAGAGAAACACGTAAGCCATACTTACATTCGACAGTTGGTTACCAAATTTAAGGAAACAGGATCTGTCGCCAATAAAAAGAGAATTACAACAAGGGTGTTCAACCAAGCTGCTCAGAAAAAAGTTCTTGGACAAATCGCTATTAATCCAGTTTTATCCACTCTTCAAGCAGCCATAGGGACTGGCCTATGGCGTTAGTCTCTAAGAAAGGATCTGGAACTCAACAAATCCCATCCTTATAAGATAAAAATTCTCCAGGAGCTTGTAGACAATAATCCAAATAGACGAATAGAATTTTGTGAATTAATGACGGCCCCAACTTACTTATACTGTCCGACCCTTACTACTGCCTGACTTATAGTCGAGTCCCAACTTTTAAAAAACATTTGTTTATTGCCATTACAGGTGTGACGAAAATCGTACAATTTTAGAGAATGTCATACTCAGTACCCTGAAAAGATGAAAGTATAGGCCGGTATTTTGGGGGATTCCATAATCGGTCCGTTATTCATAGATGAAAATTTGACTGGTCAAATCTATGCTGTAATGTTAGACACAACAATAGAACCATTAATAATTCAAGAATTAGAAAATCAAAAAGACAGATGGAAATCTTTCTTTAACAGAAGATTTATTCCATTTTTATCAAGATAGAATACCTCCCCACTACGTACTCCCTGCTAGACAATGGTTGAATGACAACTATCAAAATCAGTGGATTGGTAGAAGAGGAGCAGTGGAATGGCCACCACGTTCACGTGACCTAACTTCTATATCCAGAGACACTTTTGCGAAAGTTTGATAAGATTTTAACAATAGGCTTTGAACATATGTTGTGGGAACCTCTTTTCTCAAATAAATCGATTAATTCTTTGATAATGATCATTATTTTATTTCAAACAAGACACGATTAAAAACAACTAAAGCATACAAAAAATAACGATACCGAAGTAAGAAATTAACTTCAAAATCTTCTAAATTATTACTTAATTTTTATCTAACGAAAACTGTTTGTTCATTTTCTCGAAAATTACTGAACCAAATTTAAAGAACCAAAAACCGTCGAATTTAGAATTTGATAAGGTTTAAAATGGATTATCACTTGACCCCTCTTTCATATTTAAATTTTAGGGGTGGAGTTCACCCTGGCTAAAAGGTTGGAGCGGCAAGGTTGAAAATATGCGCAAAATGGTCCCCCTCGAAACAAAATCTGCATGTCTAGCCAATTTCTATAATTGTCGTTAGTTCTAAATTTAAACCCGATTGAGTGTTTTTAAACCCAGTATATTATCCTCTCTTTCATTATTTAACTTGCAGTATTCATAAGTACTCCAGAAATTGTTTACAGAGTACCCCACCATGATATAAACCAGTAGCATTTAATGCATTGCTGTTACAGAATTATTCTTGAAAGACAGTTTCAAAGTAGCCATAGTTAGACTTTTTTTCAATTGGATACCATCATAAATTATTATACTTTTTTGCTCCTGTTGAAAAAAGTGTGCTTAAATTATTACCAAACAAAACGCAAGAATTCCATTTTGCCGAACAACTTAGAAACTGTTTTCAATTTAGAGAATAGGTTCAGGAAGAGTAAATGCGTCTTTACGCACAGAAACATCTCTGGAAAATTGAAAATTATTTTATTAATGCACCAGTAGAAATTGCAAAAATCTACCAACTTTAGAAATTTTCCCAACTTTTAGCAGTTGCACTTGAGGACAATGTTGAAAAATCTACAAAGTTTAAAGCTTACTGCATTGTAGGCTTATCAAACCGAAGGAGTGATCACGTTATTTAAGCAATTGAGCTAATTAGAAAGTCTATAATCGGCAGATCAAGAAAACGATTTGTAACACTTTTACATAGAAAGAGGTTTTACTCTCCCAAAATTATAGCAGTTTTTACACACACAGAGATTTTGTTCTACACTGATGTCAATATTAACATATACCATCACATAAACAACTATTGTTTTTACATAAACAGCAACTTATACGGGGCGTTCGTTACAATATATTAAATAAGGTACTGGGGTATTCAAAGCTATCGAAATCCGGTCAAATGAAATAATCACAACTTGCGAATTAACAGGACAGTATAATCAATGTGATAATTTTGTTTCCATTTTTCATTATAAAGAAAATAAAAACTTCTTATTTTACCAGCAGGTTCAGAAATAGAGATATACAGAAGTCGTACAGAATTTCTATAATTATCTCAATTGATCAGATAGCGATATACTAAAAGTGAATCGGCACCAGGCTTGTATATCTCAAAAAAAATGGACATAGTGCTCGTATCTGATGGGACGACAGGGAAGCGGAAAGGAATTTTCCCATTTTTCCCAAAACAACTCTCTTATGTACTGATACTGAAAATATGATAACCTTAGTATTCGTTAAAATGAGTTACGTAATATAAATATGATATGAATTATATGGGATATACCGATATATAGGTTAGACTTCACCAAAATTGTGTGAATTCACCAAAACTCATGCACCCGACCAGACGTTCGCCAATAATGATGAATTTGCCTCGGTAATATAAAGGCTTGGATACTCACAATGATGATAAAAAGAAAACCTGATAGCACGACCAGTCGGAGAGGCTTATTTCATACGCTATGCGCTTCTCAAAATAAATTTGTTATGAGTATATAGTAAGATTATATAGTGAGAGAAAGTAATAAAAGGTCAGTTTTATTTTTTAAGATCATCAAAGTAGGTCATTTGCCTGAATGACAGCCATAACATTTAACTTATGCTTTAGAATTGATATGGAAAATAAATCAGAACAAGAAGATGGGAGGCACAGCGAATCCCAAAGGCTGGAGCGTGAGAGATGAGGAAGGTAACTTACAGGATTGCCTGTCGTCCGGACTTTCGGGTTTCCATAGCGGAGGGCCTCTTGGCAGGGGAGTTGGAAGGCTCTTCTTCGGGCTGGTTTCTGGAGACTTCGACGATCCACCACAGTCTCCGCTCGGGGCTTTTCTACTCCCCCGTTTTGACTTTCATCCTTCTATTTATAATCGGCTTTGTTTTGCTTATACTTGCACTGTGTGCTGTTTTTGTAAATTCTTTCTCGTTTGTTGTTGGTATTTCGCGCGACTCGACCTTGTCCTATCAGCCATGTACTAAATCGTTGTTTATTGTTTGTGGTCGTCGAAGTCTCGTGTTCGTGACATTACCCCCTGTCCCTCGAAAACCAGCCCCCGGTTTTAGCTCTCACCTCTCGGCTCATGAAATGATCAAAGACCTGGGGATTCGCTGCTTTACAAAGAGAAAAACAATAAATAATACAATGGTTTTGTAACCTACATATAAATATCGTAACACTTTTTACTCGCCAGCTCTTTTTTTTTTTTGCTGATTTGTCATGTTCACTGCACTAGTTTCTGTTTATTCGCGCCGGGCGCGGGCGACTTGACCGTCATGAACCTTGACCATGGGGTTTTGATGTCGGTGCAGTCTTTGGGTTAGGTCAAGGCGCGTTACTGAGGGTTCACGATGGGTGTCCAAGGGTCGTGGTACGGTAATATTCTGCTAACGTGCACGACTTCTTTTGGTGACCTGTCCGTGGGTCCTTTTTGGACTTCGTAATCCACTTCCCCTACTTTTTTTGTGTAGTAGTAAGGACCGTACCATTTTAACAGGAGATTTTCGCTTCTGCCCACTTTTCTTACCGGCGTGAAAACTTTCACTTTGTCTCCTATTCTAAAATCTAGCGTTCGGTGTCCCTCGTCGTAACTGATCTTGTCCCTGCTTTGGCGTTCTCTGATGTTCTGTGCCGCGGTGCTTGGCACGGCGAGTGCTTTTTCTCTGATTTCCAGTGCGTTTAGAGATGCGGGGGTCTCCAGTAGGTTAGCTTCAGTTGGTAGAATTGGTTCTCTCCCGTAGACCATCATAAATGGGGAGAATTTCGTTGTGTCCTGTCTTGCTGTGTTGTAAGCCCATGTGACGTGGGGGAGAAATTCACACCAATCTGTTTGATTCGTGTTTGTAAATACTGCTAACATGTCTGCCAGGGTTTTGTTGAGTCGTTCCGTAAGTCCGTTGCAACTGGGATGATAGGCTGTTGTGAACTGGCTGGTAGTGCCCATTATTTTTAGTAGTTCCCTTACTGTTTCTGACCGGAATGTCGTACCTCTGTCGCTGAGCAGGTGTTTTGGTGATCCGTGTCTTGTTATGATTTTTTCTAAGATAAATTTTGCTACGTGTTCCGCCTTGCCGTTGGGCAATGCTGCGGCTTCGGCCCATTTCGTGGCGTAATCTGTCGCAAAGATGATCATGGTTTTTCCGTTTCTACTTTTTCTGAATGGCCCTAGGAGGTCTATTCCGACTTTTTCGAAGGGGACGCCTACTGGGATAGGTTGAAGTAGTCCTACTGGCTTCTGGTTTTTCTGCCCCTTTCTTGCTTGGCAATCTGCACAGCCTTTCACGAATTTCTCTACATCTTTTCGTAGCGAGGGCCAGAAGTATCTTTGTCGTGGTTTGTCCAGCGTTTTCTCAACTCCTAGGTGGCCCATCAGTGGTTCGGAGTGGTGCCCAAACAGCATTTCCGCGCGAAGGTGATTGGGTATTACCAACAGGTAGTCGTGCCCTACTGGGGACGGGTTGATTTTGTACAATGCTCCGTTGCGAATTCTGTAATCTCGTGCCCTTCTGGCTGTTCCGATTTGTGCGTTCTCCGGGTCCTCAATTGCGGTGAATAGTGGTGTTAGTGTAGGGTCCTTCCTTTGCTCGGTCCCCATGTCCTCTGGAAGTGTTAAGAACGTTGGGATGTCCTCCAGGTCTACGGGGTCGTTGTTTTCTAGAGGGGCTGGGTGTCTGGATAGGCAGTCTGCGTCGCTGTGCCTTATGCCGTTTTTATGAACTATGTTGTAGTCGTATTCGGATAGTCTCAGACTCCATCTGCCCATAGGGTCTTTTAAGCTGCGTATCCAGCATAAGGCGTGGTGATCCGTGACTATCGTTACCGGTTTTCCGTATATTAGGTGCCTGAGGTATCCTAGTGCCCAGATTGCTGCCAATACTTCGATTTCTGAGATGGTGTAGTTCTTTTCTGCTTTTGAAAGGGTCCTGCTTATATAAGCTACTGGGTGTAATTCTTGATCAGGTCCTCTCTGCAGCAGGATTGCTCCTATTCCGTTCATACACGCGTCGGTCCTCAGCTCGCAGGGTTCGTTGGGGTTGTAGTGTTGCAGGACTGGTGCTGTTGTCAGTTTCTCCTTAAGTTTTTCGAATGCTGCGGCCTGGTCTTGCCCCCAAGTGAATGTTGTTGCCTTTTTCACTGCTTCATGTAGCGGATTTGCGATTTGGGTGTGGGGAAGTTCTGTACTGCCCTTACCAGTTCTTGGTCGGGTTCGATTCCCGCGCTGCTTACTGTGTGTCCTAAAATCTTGATTTTATTCTGTAGGTGGCTGCATTTACTTGGTTTTAGCGTTAGCCCTGCTTCCCTGAGACATTGTAACACCTTCTTTAGTTTTATCAAGTGTTCTTCTTCTGTTTCTGAGAATATAATGATGTCATCTAGGTAGATGAGGATCTCTTTCCATTTTAGCCCTTTGAATACTGTATCTGCCAATTCCTGGAAGGTTCCGGGGGCATTGCAGAGACCGAATGCCATCACGTTGAACTCGTAGGTTCCATGACCTTGCGCAACGAACGCCGTGTATTGTTTTGAGGCTCCCTCTATGGGTACTTGGAAGTAGCCGCTAAACATATCCAGTGTGGAGAAGAATTTTGCTTTTCCCAAGTATGTCAGTATGTCGTCTATATTGGGCAGCGGGTACGTAGTTTTCTTCGTGACATTGTTCAATTTCCTGTAGTCGACACAAAATCTCGTTGAACCATCCTTCTTCTTCACTAGTACTACTGGACTGGCCCAAGGGCTGTGGCAGGGTCTTATAATGTTTTCTTCCAGCATCTCGGTAATCTGTTGGTCGATTGTCTTCCTCTCCTTTTGTGAAACTTTGTAGGGTCGGCACTTGATGGGTTGGGCGCCGTTTACATCTATCCGATGCTCCATGAGGGTTGTGCGTCCCATTTGCCTAGTGGATTTTGAGAAGACGTCATGAAATTCTTCTAGGAGTGGCGTCAATTCGTCCTTGACTTTTTGTTTTGGATGTGTCCTAGGGAATGGTCCTCTGTAGTCACGATTTCGTCTTTCCCGGTAGTGTATAAGACGATGGCGTCTTTATGATCCTCGCTAGGTAATTCTGCCCAGTGGCCTATGCAGGTCCTTTATTGAGGAGGGTAATCTCGGGACATTCCTTGTCGTTCGGCTCCTTCAGGCATATCAGCCCATTTTTCACCAGGTAGTCTTCGTTTTGTTTGAAGATTACCTGCGTGGTTTTCGGTGTCCTACTTGTGACCGGGATTGTTTGTTCTTGCCCTGGGCGCAAGAGCAAGTCAGTCAATAGGCACGCTTTATGTCGTTGTGGTCCTGCCGGCTTTATATTCGGTTCTTGGAATTCCTCTCTTCTCACTTCTGTCGTAAGATTATTTCCGAGGTGTCCTACTTCTCGTAGGGTTTGGTTATGGTCTTCCGCCCTTGACCCTAATTCACACTCGTCGTGGGGGTTCTGACTTGTGTCGCAGTCTTGTTTAAGAGAGATAATGAAGGGCGTGCCTTTGATCTCCAGACTTAAGGTCTCCTTGTGTACGTTGATCGTTGCCTTATGTCTCCTCAGGAAGTCCATTCCTAGCAGTACGGGGTAGGGGGACTCTTCAATCACGAGGGCTTCCTCTGTCAGATTTACTGTTTCTACCTCCATTTTAAACTTCGTGGATCCTAAGGCTGGGATTCTTCGATCGCCTATCGTACGGAGATACTTCACCTTGTTTTCTCCTGTGACGTCATGTGCCAGACTTTGTGCCATCAGTGTCTTTTCGGCGCCCGTATCCACTACTACTGTGGCGGGTGTGTCGTTGATTAGTGCTGTGAAGGTGGGTATTCTTGGTGTGTTGTAGGCCCTTCCGGATGTTAGGACGACGCTGGGGCCTAACGGCGTCGGCCTTGCTCGTTTGGGGACGTCGTTCTTGTTTGGGATCGGCACACTGCGGCTGTGTGGCCTAGTTTATTGCAGTTATAGCATTTAGGCCTTCCGTCTCTTGTCCTCGTGCTTGGGTAGGTGACGTTATTTGGCCCTTGAAACTTTGGTAGGATTCTTTCTCTGTCTTCTGGCGTTCTCCGCCGTGTCGTCCCTTGGTAGGTACTCGGGAGGTTACTTGTGTAGTAGTTCCTACCCTGGGTTGACTCGTATGTCCTCCCGTACCTGGGTCGGTCCTGTGTCCTCCCGCGTAGTTTAGGGCTGATATCTTCGAGGGTCTCCACTATGTCCCTCAGGTCGGTCCAGTCGAGGTCATGTGATTTTTGTATTCTGTAGTGGATGAATAACTCGTCGTCCATGCCTTCCTCGAAGAATTTCAAGAAGTCCCTGATGTTTGTATCCGGGTCGAATTCTGTATACAGTTCCAGTAGGCTATAATAGTACTCCTTTATTGTCTCGTTTCGCCCCTGCTTCCTTGCCCAGAGCCTTTTTTCCAGTCGTCGTTTTAATTCACCCGTCGCGAAAGTGTCCAGGAAGTCGTCCTTTATGTTCTGCCATGATTTGTATGCGTTTTTCTCCTGTTCCTTGTATTTTCGTACCACTGACATGCGGCGCCCTGTAAGTACGCTTGTAGGTGGGCCATTTTCCAGGAACTTGTCCATCCACTGGCCGCGCAGGTTCTCTCGTAATTCTTCATAAATGTTTCTGCGCAGTCCGTGCCTGGATTGAACATTTGTGGACTTACGAAACTTGGGGTTGCGGGATGCCTGGTTACTAAGAAGGCGTCTTTCAACATGGGTCCTGTCATGTGTGTCGTCCGTTTCTCTGTTCGTTCCACGGGAACGGGTGTCTGCCTGCGGTCTTCCAGCTGAGGGTCTTCATAACGGGATCTTGGGAGGGGCTGAACGCTGCCTTTGGGGCCATCCAGGAGGGTTCGTACTGCCTCGAGTCCTGTTGCCTGCATAACGTGTTCGTCTTTTGACATTTTGTCCCTGGGCGTCTTGAACTCCTCTTCTTCCGCCTGTTTGTGGTCTGCCTCGTGTTGTCGATATTCCTCCTGTTGATCCTCTGGAACGGGATGTGTTGGCAAGTCTGCCGCCAATAGGATGCTGTTGTTTTCGTTGGTGAATTGAACTTGCTTGCACTGGTCCGCGTCGAAGTCCAGTTTAAACGACTTTGTGTGTGACCGAAGTGTCCGTGGCGCTGACATGTGTGGGGTGTGGTCGGGTGGGACGGGATTCTTTAGGTAGGAGGTGACAATAAAAGTTTTGACGAGTACAAGGAGTTTCACTGCGGGGAAATTGTGCCTTGATTCGCTGTGGGTTCCTAAAACAGTTGTTTAAATGTGCCTGACCTATATAAAATGAAATTTCTCGGGGCGGCTAGAAGTGTCCCCCCTAGATGTTACGACGGCTGGACGTAAGTGTGGTTAAGAACCAACTACTCCTGGAAACGAAATAAAAATCGCCTCTGCCGTATGTCGCAACTGCGGGAGGTAGGGATGATTATGAAGAATCAACCCTGGAATCGAAAGCCGGCGCCTCCACCACACCACATGCCACGCATATGGTGCTGCTAGGAGAGGTAGGGGTGATTATGAAGAATCACCCCTAGGATCGAACCACGGCGCCTCCACCATATGTCACGAGCCTTCCCTCGAGTCACGGCTGCATGAGGTAAGGGGTTGGTAGCTACGGGGGTAGAGCTTGCTATTAACGAAAAACAGGTTAAAACAAAACAGAGAAAAAGACTTTATTCTCCACAAACGGCGGGGAATCTAAAATGGGGTCAGGTCAGCACCAAACAAAACGAAAATAAATCAGAACAAGAAGATGGGGGGCACAGCGAATCCCAAAGGCTGGAGCGTGGGAGATGAGGAAGGTAACTTACAGGATTGCCTGTCGTCCGGACTTTCGGGTTTCCATAGCGGAGGGCCTCTTGGCAGGGGAGTTGGAAGGCTCTTCTTCGGGCTGGTTTCTGGAGACTTCGACGATCCACCACAGTCTCCGCTCGGGGCTCTTTCTACTCCCCCGTTTTGACTTTCATCCTTCTATTTATAATCAGCTTTGTTTTGCTTATACTTGCACTATGTGCTGTTTTTGTAAATTCTTTCTCGTTTGTTGTTGGTATTTCGCGCGACTCGACCATGTCCTATCAGCCATGTACTAAATCGTTGTTTATTGTTTGTGGTCGTCGAAGTCTCGTGTTCGTGACAATATTGTTATCGACGATACTATCGATGAGACCTATTAACGGACTAAAAGAAAATTCATGAATTCGCTTTCGAGGCACTTGGAAAAAAAAACAGAACAACACGCATAAACCTTTCTTCTGTGATGACGTAATCGAGAAACTGATTATGGAAATGAAAGCCACAAATGGCTGGCGACAAATAACCAAGGAGAAGAAAAATATTACACTAGAATAACTAAAATTGTGAAAAAGAAGTGATTAAATCAAAAAAGAAACAATGGAATAATAAATGTGAAGAAATTGAAAGACAATATCTAATATTAGAAATATATATATATATATATATATATATATATATATATATATATATATATATATATAATATAACTTGTATATATATATAATATATTATATACGTATATACATATTACAATATGTATATATGTATATATTGTCACGCCTAGGGGGTATGGGGTGTCCCTAGGAGTGCCCTTGGGGTTTGCTCAGAGGTAGGGAATATAAAGTGGGTACAAAACAAAGTGAATTTTATTTACGCATAAAACACATTAAGTCCAAAAGACAACAAAATACTAATACGAAACAGGATAGATTGAGGGAAGAGTAACCAGAGTGAAAAATACCTACTTACATGGTCCAGAGGTACGAGGGAGGCTGGCACGATTGCGGGACGGTCTTAGGGGTGCCGGGCAGCAGCGTGGCGACGGGCTAAACACTACCTCCTCCCCTTATTGGGACCGACAATTTATATCCGTAATATTCGCAGGTTCAGCGGTTCTGTACTCATGTGGGTCGCCGAATTTGCGAGGTTCGGTTCACCACAGGTGAACCGATGAACCCGTGCACTAGTTAATTTCGTCATGAAGATGTTATTATTCGCCAATCTGCAACTCGGCACATGGCGACGAACTTGTGGCCCGGGTCATAGTAAATGTAGGTCGATAATTAACGCAATCGTGACAATATAATAATATAACTTGTATATATATATAAATATATAATATATTATATACATATATAATATATCTTAAGTGAATGTGAGCGTGTATGTATATATTTGGAACTTAGTTTTGCGAGCTTCAGTTTGTCTTTACCTCGCGAGAGTGCGTAACTTCGAGAGAGGGAGGTCAGAGCAACGCCGTCTGCCGGCGTTCACTGACACTTCACACATATATACTACACAGTCTAGCCAGAAATACTGTCCACTAGTTAAACATACATATCTTGAAAATGAGAACAGCTAGAAAAAATAAAGCCACCACTGAAATCAAGGAATCGTTACCGTTCAAATCATGTGTAACTTATTCCAAATATCTGCCATTAACTTTTACACGCAGCTTCAATCGCGGAATAAACTCATCGATAGCCGTACGCAAGATGTCTAGAGGAAATTCTGCTTCAGCTTTCTTCATAGATTTTTTTATGAACTCCATACTGCGGTGAAGTCTCGAACATACTTTTTCTTCGAATACCGACCTCAATTGATAGTCAAGCGCGTCTTCCAGCCATTCCTGTAAGAAAAGGGCTAAAACCACAGGAAAAGTTTACCAAAAATGCTGGTAAATGTAGTTAAACTTCTGAATACGACACCATTCAGAAATAAACCTTGGCTATTCTAGCAGGATGCTGCTCCAGGGCACAAGACGGAAACGTTGTAAAAGTGATAGCTAAAGACGAAGTTTGGAGGGTACCTTAATTACATATAAGTTCCCATTAAGAGGCGATTTTAAAAAATATTATTTCTAGGAGGTGAAAAGGGGTGGAGAAAAACTATTTAAAACATGCATTTTGTATATCGGTATATACATAAAAAAACTTGCCATTTGTACTAAGCGGAGATTTTAATGTTAAGTGGTTTGGACAGAATTCATGCAAGACGAATTAAATTTGACCATAGGCAACTGTCGACCTAAAGCTACGACAAAATAGGCCCTGTATTCTCATGAATTTTAGACAAAATTGAATCAGGTACATTTTTTAAGTTACTACAGCTATTACAAACCGATTGTATCGCTCCTAGAAAACTAAAATCCAGCACATTTAGTTATTGAAGATATTACTGAACAATAAAATTACATATCACGGTAAATCATTTGTAAATATTTTTCTCCATTAAATAAATGGTTAACTCTAGAATACTTATTTCTTGTCTCTTTTCCTTTAGCAAAAGAGCGAAATAGAATGAGAGAAATTCATTACATTATATTTCAAACCTTATTGTGTGATTTTCCACTAGAAAATGCGTCACGATTCAGAGGACCCTGGATACCACAAAGCCTGGAAAAATGTGAAGGGAAAATAACATAAATGGACCCAACCCAGTGCTTTTTTTTAATTTAACGAAATAAATTTATTTTGAAACTTAACGTTACGTATAATTTTCATTAATCATTCATATATAAAAAACGTTAGAATTACTGGTTAATATAGTCATCATTTTAGTATTTACAAAATCTGTAAATTAGTACCTACGTACAATTATACAAATATTAGGTAATTGCTTTTCATAGCTTCTCCTCAGCAAGAGTTCAACTTGCTTTCAGAGTCCGACCCTTTGCGTGTTGTATGGAAACGGCATGTTTATTGATATTTCGACTATCAGCTCCTTAGGTCCCGTTTATGGTGGGTTGCATCTGTCACTTCTCTATCTCTCTTAATCTTAGTGGACACCTCTGCTCTAGTGGACACCTCTCCTAGACGACCATTCGAAACCATCTCCTAATCGGCAATAAAGCACTTCACCTTTCTCTATTCAACAGATAATTTATCACCTTTTATTAAGGTGTCTTGTACCACGTTTACTGCAATTTTGTCTCAAATAAAATGCGACGTACTATATAGATCCCTATATGGATTACGGTTTAACAGCCCGTAAATCAACCTACACAATTATTTACTAATTTATGATAACAGCAATAACTTTCATCTTTAAACCATTAATTATATAAATATAAATACATTAGTGTATTTTTGCATTTAATTTAATAGGTAATAGTTATTTACGTACATATTTCAACGTATATAACGCTATGTACGAAAATAATATGAGTATTGAAGACCGATGGTATTCCTTATCGGCAACCACAAATACAACCACATATCTGTCAAGGCGTGTTGCCTATGGTACCGGTGAAAGTTCCGGAGCCTCCAACGGTAGGTATCCACCGGGTACCCAGGTCAGGTCTAAGACACCGCTATCTCTACCTACTCCTCGGCCCCAGTCGACTCGTAGTACTTAGTAGTAGTGGGCAGTTTAGGCGAGGACAGGTGCCGCGGTGGTACGACTTAACAGTTAGTCCGTCCGATTACGCGCGTACGTTGGTCGTAGGTACCGGAACGACGGGGTACCCGACATGTCAGAGGCCGTTCTCTAAGGGAAGTTCCCAACCCCGCGCGTTTCAGGAGGACGGGTGAGAGCGTGCAACGGCGTTAGTGGTAAAAAAGGCTTACCATGCGGATGATTTGAATTGGGACAATCTTAGGTGAGTCCATATTGGTTTCTGTCTTGATCGGCCGTTGGAATCTCCGGTCTTCGTGACCTCGAAATCTCGAGACCGGTTACCTACTTTTTCGATGATTTATCTTAGGGCGCGAGGGGAGGGTACCGACGGTACCGTAACGCTCGTCTCGGATTTGCATGTCCGCGTGAGCCGTACCCGAAAAGTTACGGGATAGGGAGGCAGGGAGAAGGGGGGTGGGAAGAAGGAGATTAATGTTATGATGCAGTTATGCAAGAATTTTGTGAAAGTACGTTGCAACGGGGATCGGTGACTACGTGGAGTGCAGTATGCGAGGACATAATGGGACTGAAAACTTAAAGGATCTCTAAGAAAATCATACTGAACCTCCAGAATTGTCTAATATGATAATTGACTGAAGATACTTGCTAAAGAGATAGATTAGAAAGAAATGGTACATTCTAAGGCAAACCTCCGTTTCTTCGTGCACGACTACCAATGTTCTCCTTTTTTCAAACTGGACAGCTTTGTACCGTAATCGTAGTAAATATGACATCCCTTCCGAAAGACATTGTCAAAATTGAGGCAACAAAAGAATGGTGCTTTATCGTTGCTTGACTTTGTGTCATTTACTTTGTCTTAATTCTGATGATAGATTTGGAAACATAGGTTGCTGAACGAAATCATGTAAAATGTGCTTTATTACCTCAACACAAATAACCTAGCATTAATTCGCGTTAAAGCAAGGCAACAAATTCGTCTATAATAGGTTCATTAATACCCCAACAATATTAGTTGCCAAATTTTGATTCATTTACATAAGGAAAATTCCAGAATTTTTCGTCCACATAAATCAGACACTCTAGTATTTGAAACAGAAACTCAGGACCATGTAGATTCCTCTTTAAATGATATAAAAATCAAGATTGCTGTCTGTGGTCCTCGGAGACTGTAACAAATTAAAACTTCTAGACCGTCTAGAACACAAACCTTTTATAGTCGATTTTGGGACACTGTCATTTGGAGTTTCGGAAGACCACCGTAGATTTGGACTTTAGGCTTTTCCTAACGCTTAAAATTGAAATAAAATTGTTTGTGTTCAATCAGTTAAAAGTCAATCTAATTTAAATTTAGTATCAATTTAGTACCATTTAGAAGAATATATATTTTCTATAGTTATCGCAAAATGAAGAAATCTGATACTTGTATAAATGTTATAGATTCAATTTTAAGACACAGATCATTTAAATTTTAACCAAATGTATGAAATCATTATATTGTATTGATTTTATGTTTGCAATTTAAATAAAATTGTTTGGACTTCCATAACCTACCTACAATTTATTAGACAGCGGTATGGGTGTCGAAGGTTTCAAGAGGACCCCTGAAGCCTTTCATGTAGGTTATCGAAGTATACTTATGTCTGTAATCAATAACGAGACGTTTGATATTATTGGTTTGAATTGTAAGCTAATTGTATGATCGTAGAGCTTGTATAAACCTTCTAGATTAGATTTTAAGGCACTTTTAGAAACCTTTTATTAAATTATTTCTAACGTGTAAATTTGAATTAAAATTTGCTGAAACTTGTAGGAACCATAACGATTTCCTTTGACGTTTGAGATGTTGTCTGACTGTTCTCGAGAGTTTAAAATTACATTTAAAAAGTCTAAACTTCCACTAATCCAGATACTTCTTTAGCTCTTTGAGCTTTCCTTCATGTACAATTAAAACTTTCCAGTGTTCCAAATTATAACAAGAAAGCTTCTGGGATCTATTTAAAGCCATTTAAAAAATCTTGATTTCCCTGTGCTTCTGGGAGATTGGAACAATTTGGTATTTTCATAAACTTTCTAGGGTCGTATGTAAGCGAGAGAAGTTCTCGAGAGCAGCAGGAACACAGAAGTAAGTTTTCTTTATTTTCCCAAATTAAAAGTCCTTCTTTGTTGTATTTTACTTTATATATGTATATATGTATATTATAATATAATATATTATATAGATGTATTTTTATCTCGCCAACGTTTCGACAACAACAAAGAAGGACTTTTAATTTGGAAAAATAAAGAAATCTTATCTTTGTCTTCTAGTGTCGATTTTAATACACTTTCAGTAATATACAATTCTGGAGAGTATTTGAAATCCTTAATTTTGATTTACTGCAACGTTCAAAATAAAAAAAATGGAAGTTTAGATGAAGCATCTAGACTTCTTTTGAAGCCTGATTTAGATGCTGAAAGTTCCAAAAGGTGCTCTGAAACCTTCCCGGTAGATCTTTGAAATTTTTGGATTCCCATGGTATACTTTTTGGTACGTTTTATACTCCTTAAAATTTCTAGGTTCGATATTAAATCCATTCTCAACATTTACCACTCTAAAATTTTTCTTCAGCATGACTGAGTATTTTCAATGCTTAAAGTTATAACAACAGAGCTTCTAATACATATTAGAGAGTAATTGGGAAATGGTAGATTATCTTACCTTGGTCCTCGGAGAATGAAGCAAACGAAAACTGGCTTGAACCTGCTGAAATTGATTTTAAGGAAATTTCAGTAAATTAACATTATTAACAAGTACCTATAATCATGAATTAAAATTTTTCCATCGTTTAAAATTTTCGACGTCTTTCTTCTAGGTTCTCGATGTTTTCTAACTTCTAAATGTTTAAAATTTCCTTATACAATTTTAATTTTAAATCCACTCTACCATTACAAATATCTAGAGGAACCTCTAGGAGCAAAATGTTATTTTCTATTCTTAAAATTACGTTCACTCCCTTTTTTCTTCCCAAGGATGAGTTTGAGGGAAAAATACCACAGGGAATAATTGTAGGGGAGGTTACGTGGAACAAATCTTATTTAATGAAATTTTGTATACAATTCATATTCAATAACAAAATATTTTGAACAAGGGATGAAAGCAAAACAAAATTAAGGGGTGGTATGAATAAAATCAAATATAAACAATAATGATCCTTATATATAAACATGAAAATTTCTCGAGAAATCAATGGTTTACGAGTAATTAAATAAAAACCCCTTTTACATGTTTAAATATTTTTAAGGGTTGCAGTATTTTTTATAGAGGAAATCATGATATCCAGTCGACGCACATTTTCATGATCTACAGCCTTTTCATTTATTCGGACTCGACAAAAATTCGAAAATGGAACTAAGTAAAAAGAAATGTATTTTTAACGCACTCACCCTTTTTTCACCCCGAAAGAGCAACATGTCCCTTGGGCCTAGTAGCAAAAATGTAGTTAAGAGTTGAAACTACAAAAACGTTTCCTTGGTGCCATGGGAAAAAAGAGTAGTTTTTCTGAAATTCCTTTTTGAATATTCAACCCCTCGTATCAGTGTTAAAGCGTGAAAGTCGATCATTTTCTTAAACAATAAACAATAAACAAATTTAAACAATAGTCATAAAATATACCCATATTTATATATTTATGACATTTTTAAATAATCAATATTGCAACATTTTTTAAGGGTAAAAAGATTTAGTTAAGTAAAATAATACTTTACAAAATCGATGTGTTTCTTTGAAATCTACCACTTTTAATGGACTTTAAAATTTTTGCAATATTTTCCTGGAGGGTTATTTCGAAAAGCTGATTTTACTCAAATCCACCCCTTTTTCACCCCCACGAAAAAAATGTTAAACAAAAACAAAACTTGGGCTATATTATATTATTATTATATTATAAATATATTAACTTTCAGAAGTACAAAGTACGAAGAACATAGCATGTAATGGCATAATGGAGCTGTGTCCGAAAATTTTGCTGGACCTCAAATAGAATAAGATATTTTCTTGCTGTGCACCGTTCGTTTAGAATTTTAAATGGAAATAATGGTTCTAAAATAGAATTCGTCAGGTTGTTGGAATGTCTAACGTTTTCTATTTAACTTTTAGTCAAAAAAGTAAAAGATATGGAGTAATGATTCTAGCATTTCTTCTGGAAACTTAAACCACAAAATGTGTAAATCTTTCTCATATGAGGCACGAGATCAATACAAATTTAGGAAATTCTCAAAAGTAAGGTGTCTTTTAGGGCGATTTTAGAAAAAAATTCCAAATGAAAACCATAGGTATTAAATAGTTAAATAATATTGAATTAACTCCTAAATCCGTTTAGGGGTAAATTAAAACAATTAAATTATAAAAAGCAAAGTGCCATATAGAGCGAATTCAGAAAAAAATTTCAAGTCAAAGTTATGGGTATTAAGCATCTAAGTCAAAGGCAAAGCTTGCAATTAACGACTAAAGTAATGTTTAACGATGTTAAGAAAAACTGAAGATGAAGAAACTGACACACAAACATTTTTCCAAAACCATATTTTTCGATTTCAGGAGACTTCTCCTTTCTTTACCTTAACGCCGTATAGAGGTTTTAACATTTTAATTTTTTTCATTTACCCAGGTTTACATAAAACACTAAAATATTAAAATAATGGTATCAAGTAAGTATTATACCGTAGAGATCTTAAAGGTTCCTTTAGAACTTTGGAAGGCTAAAATATCTTTGTCATTTACACTAGAAATAATTCCAAAGAGCAGCTGGAGGAGGTTTTGAAGACAGCATTTCTCTTGGTGAATTTTTTTTATACTTGAATGAACGTCGTTTTGCCTCACGCCTAAAGCAATATCAAGACCTGAGAGAAACTTAAAAAAACAAGTGGATCCAAACAATTTAATTTTAATTTTAAAAGTAGGATAGCGTCTAAATACAGACTTTTGAAGCTCTTCTATAACCTCAACTGACTGAGGCAGAAAATGCCTTAAATAACGTTAGAGGTTTTGTCTAAAATTCATTTTGTAATTCTCCCAGAATAATGGAAGAATCTACATTTTTATAAAGGCCCCAGGTACTTTGGAAGCTTTTTTTTGTTTTGATTCCAATACTAGAATTCTATAAGTATAAGGCCCTTTGTTAGGCCTCCAATCAAATAAATATTATTTTACATGGGTCATCACTAGATACGCCACTGAGAGTATCTAATAACATTATTTTCATTTTCTTTGCTGTAAAAATTTCGTTGTCTAGTAAAATTAGGATTATCCTGAGTTGTGTTTGATCCAGGGTATGATTTAATGAGAATATGTAAGGGTTGGTGAAAAACTAGCTATAGTAGCAAATTTTAAGACATTTATTTTTGTAAAATACTTCCTTAATCGCTTTATATTACGACCGCAATTTAAGAGATTTATCCTGTATGTATTTTTCTTGCGCTCTTATGATTACCATCGTTTGATGTTAACATTCTTTCACGTTCCGCAGTTTCTACTTTAATTAAACTTTTGCTAGATCTAAAGTGATGATAAAAATTACACGTTGGATGGAGTAGTTAACTTATATGTACAAGATATGAATGAACCTTGGCAGAAGAAATAAAGGTTCCTACTTATAGCTACTAGAAGAGCTATGCACTCTCAAGGAATGAAGTATAGGCTATAATACTTCTATTAAATTGCCTGGTTTGAATCCTGTATGCGCTTCTGTTATACTAGGATATGGTGAGTCTTAATTCAAACTTTTTTCATATTCCGATGTACCACATACCGTGTACAATTTAAGTGCCTGTAATGTGGTGTTCCAGGAAATCACTTTAATACTCCTATACTTCAAAAACTGCAACCTCTGCAAACAAAATTCCAGTGTAGTTTTTAAAAATTATTTTATGTCTCCAGTTCTTCTATTGTTATTTAAGCTCCTAAGCTTCAGTTGTGTTCTCCTTGTATCGAAGGTCATTCCAGTATAATATGGAAGCTAATAATAAGAAAGGAAACACTCATTTCGCAAATTAACAAAGAATTCGCAATATTACAGAAAACAATTGCAGCAAGTAAGTACTCCCAATGAAAAAAAAACCTATAAAAATATACATATAAATGGAAAATAATCAAATAACATATTTTCATTATAACATATATATTTTCATATATACAAGCTAAAGGGATCACCTCGCAACTCGCAATGACCCTTAGCGGATTCTCTGCAGGTATTTTGAGGATAATTTTTTATGGCCTGGGGAATTGGCATCTATCCTGATAATGAGTGGACCGACTCCATCTCCTTTGCTGACTTACGAATTTCTCTAAATAAAATGGTTTAAATAAATGAGTATTTAAATCAATAAAGGGTAAAAATAGGGATCCAGTATCTAGTGCATGTGTTTAATTTATTTTATTATTGATAGCATTTAAATCATTTTATTGCATACCTACCAGAAACGGTTTTGTCCGGAGAGTCTAGAAGAGTCGCGCATTAAAAATAAAATTTAACCAGTCCAAGCGATTTCCTACATCACCTACGGAAGAAAACCTCAGGAACAATCAGCCTTCATATTCATGTGCATGCATATGTACTTTTAACTTTTACCACGAACCTCTCCCACAGAGTCTGTTTTACAATAGGCTTGGCCTCTTGGACGTTTCCTGGTTTTCATTCGGTTATTTACGGGCCGCAATTGTCTGCTGTTGTTGATACCGAAACTTCGATAGGAATCTAAGCGGGAGAATAATAGGTGAACATGCGAGAATGGGAGCCACGTAATCATGGAGGAGTGTTTAGAAGCACAAAAGAGGTTGTTGGGAAAAATCTTAAGCAACATCGCCTTTGGTCGGTTTAATAAGAAAATAATGAAGATCCCCTGATAGGGTTAAGTGGTAATCTAAGCTTGGAAAGGAAAATGTGAGGAATATCGATGATTACATCAGTTAACTAATTCGATCATTAAACTTAATTAAAGTAAGGTCGTAATCCAAATTGAAGGATATTAAATGGGATACACCGAATCAAGACTTCTTTCAATTTTCTTTAAAGTTACATAGCGATCACAATTTTATGACAACGAATCAGTGGTAGGAAGTGACGCGTTACAGCAGTTACTTTAATTTTCTGAAAAACTAAACGCGTTAATTTTTTTTTTAAATAATTAGTATTGGTAGCGCTTCACTCATTAACGGTCATTGAAAAACGTTACTTTTCAACTGCTATTTAATTGGTTGAAGTTTAATTTAATTTTTGCTGCAGTGTAATTGGAAAACACTCGACGCAAAAGTTGTACTGTTTCTTTTGGTATATATATATATATATATATATATATATATATATATATATATATATATATATATATATATATATATATATATATATATATATATATATATATATATATATATATATATACAATACAGTCGAAGATCTGTATAGTGAAGTTGTATATAACGAAAATCTCTCCAGAGTGAAATTATTACTGGGAACAAATTATTCCTCGTATAACATAACGTTAAAAATATCTTTCTATAGTGAAGTGAAAGCTTTATACAATGACATTTACCATTGTTTTTACGTAAATCTTACATACACACGTACATCGCAAAACTTAAAAAGGACTTTTGGACTAAAAACAAGTAAGGAAAGAATAACGATCATGCTTTGTGCAAACATGACTGATTCTGAAAAAAAATCACATCCCACCTCATTAGAAAATTCAAGAACCCAAGATGTTTAAGAGGACTAAAATCGTTTAGGTCTAAAAAAAAGGTTTAGATTATGCATTCAATAAGAAGGCATGGATGAACGGCGAAATTTTTGAAAACTGGTTACCAAAATAAATTATAAAATGGAAAAACAGAACAGAATGATTGACATGGTAGTCGATAATTATCCTGTCGATCAGCAGGATTTAAAATTTAAAAATGCTAAACTGGTGTTTTTACCCCTGAATACAATATCGGTATGGCAGCCTTTAGACCAGGGTATCATTAAAAACTTTAAAGTGTTATAATACGTTTGGGGTCAAGATGTAAGAAGTGAGTCTGTAACCAATTGTTTTAAAAAAGCTGACTTCAGTGGGAAAAATTACGCAAAACAGGACAATTATCAACAGACTTATCATTGGAGATTTACCTGAATTTGGATGGAGATATTGATGTAGCGGATATTCCTACCAATGAAGAAATTCCATCAAGTGTACAAAAAGTGCAAGACAATTTAATTCTAATCGAAGAAGAAGAAGATGAAAAGGAAAACGAACCGGTGAAGCCTACGGAACGCGAAATAGTAAATTCATTAAAAATCTTAGCCTGCATTACAATTTGAAGATAATGATGAAAACGTTTTTTGGAATATTAGCAATATTGAACATTTTTTTGAAAACGCATGTTTGTTAAAGTGTAATAAAACTCAAAAACTTACTGATTCTTTTCACAAATTGTAAATCAAGTTTTAACCAAAATACATTAAATGTCTCTACTATTACTATAGTATGTATACAATATTTGCCTTAGGAATTCCGTATAATGTAAAAATTATACGTAGTAATTATATGTATAAAAAGAAATGTGGAATTTAATAAAACTTGGTTTAAAAAAATATTTCATATTAAATGCTCCTTTCCTCTTTATATAGTGAAAAGCTTCTTGTAATGAAATTTTAGGCTGTATTTTTCCACTTCACTATATAGAGCTTCGACTGTATACATGTATATAGTGATATAGTGATATATATATATAGCACTATATCACTATATATAAGCTAATGGATAAATGGACATATATATATTACTACATATAAGCTAATGGATAAATGGGATCTTTAAGGTGCTAGTAATTTTTTAGCGTTTAGGAAATTTTATTTATAAGAACTTTTAAATTATAAGTTGTAAAATATTTTCGCTTATAAATTATATTGATAGGAACATTTAACTGTACAAAGTTTAGTTTTAGTCTATGTCAATATCATCACTAACGCAATTTAAGCAAAACAAAATTATCACTTTTGCCTATAATACAGACTATATGTATCCAGTTTTACATGCCATGAATTCAATCCATTTTTCTCTTAGCCTGGACTTACTAATTTATCTTCATCTTCATCGTCACTATTGCTACTACAACAAATTTCAGATTCATTCTTAGTTTTTAATGATTTTTTAACCTTTTATTGATTGAATTCCTTAGCCAGATTTTTTCCTGTTCTTCTTGTTTTTTTTCTGTATCCTTTTTTTATTCAGATTTTTTTTTCTGCAATGCCGTAAAATGCTGTTAGAATATGTTTCACAGATGTATGTAACTACAGTATTTTGTTTCGTGTATTCTTAAAATGGAGGTAACTATAGTTACCTTATTGAAACACATTCTAAACTCATTTTAAGCTAAAATTCATTTTAACGTTAATAGGCGTTTCTGAATAAAACCAATCTCTCTCTGCTACTAATAATACTAATAGTACTACTACTACTAATAAGACTCTCTACAAATGAATGTAGTGAAATCCCACTTATTTTTATACGGCTTACACTTATAAGTCGAAAATTATTTTTGAACGTATTCACCTCTACTCCCTAGCAGTGCTGAGCAAATGTGGAACTTTCGTGAATATAAGAGGAATATATAACTTAAAACATATTTTGAATTTCAGCATAGTAGCGCGAATTATAGTGTGATAGCGAACTAGCACCGGTCTCCTCTATCTAGATACTTAAATAGCATACAAAATAACAAGCTTTTCTCCCTTTATTCGTTAGTTCAGCACGATGAAAGAATTTATTTATTAAAAATTACAAATTTTGAATTTTAGTTACTGTGACTTTAAATAACGAGTAACTGTAACCTGTCACTTTTTACAGAAAGTAATGGATAACAGCAATACACTACGTTTAAAATATAGGGTGTCAATCACTCCAATACCTACCAATTAGATTAGATGCAATTATTTTTGAATTAGAGATATATTACTTATAAATACTTTCAATCAAACATTCTCCTCTAGAAATCTTTAATCAAAAAAAAAAATGATTTATTTTCTTTTACGGCATTAGAAACCGCACATGTCGGAAAAAAGGAATTCTTTCACTGTTGCTTTCACTTTCTTGGTAAGTAATCACAGCACCAATGAAATCATTTAAAAGTCATTAAGTTAGTATGTGAACAAACTATTTTCGGATTGAATGCCTGTGAAATTAAATTTGAACTAGAAAATACAAAATCCATAACAAAATATTGATCCCGATTTATCAAAAAATCTTTCTATAAAACTTTTCAGACAATATAGAACCAAAATCCTTTATTTAACCGCCCAAAACTCTATTAATTAATTATCACACATAAAACAGTTATAGCGAGTTTCACGCTATTTTAGATACAGTATCTATCGCCTAAACATAACCATTAGCATGAAATCGTTCCCATCCGAATTCCTGAGCGTCAACAGACTGACCGCGCACGGAAAAATCCGCGATAATTAAGACACCATTTAATTAAGTAGTTGAATTAGGAACAGGTGAACACTGAACTTTATTCTGAGAAGAAAATACGTTTAACTAAGTTTAACTAACATCGTTAATTGCAACAACGGTTATTAAAAGTAGTGTATCGAACGAAAGTAAAGTATTATTCAGTGATTAAATTAGGTATTTAAACGGGACGTTTCCCTTTCCTTGCGATTTAATGAACTCGATAGCAGCTCTGGTTATTCTGAAATCGATTAATTAAAGTGTTAAGAAAGGAACAGGCTTCTTCTAAAAAAGACTTCGAATATTAAATTCAACAGTTCACAATAGTATTTACTTTATGTACACGGTACCTCTAAAATTAAATTGATTAGAATTTCCACATGTTACATGCTATTAGTTAAACCAAACATACAGTGGCATAGCAACAATAGGCATAAAGTAAAATAAATGTCAACTTGTCCTGTGCTTCTAGGCCCCAATAGATTTCGGCGGTCCGTGTGCTCCTGTATGGCACAACGATAGCTTGCCCCCACTCCTTTTTTTAAAATGTATAAGGGGTAAAGTAACTTTAGAATTGAGTTTAAAATGTTTTTAGAATGTTTCAACTTATTAATTTTGGATTTAAACGTTAAGAGGCTTAAATGTACTCAAACCAGAAAAATTGTCTCTAAATCAAATCTGACACAGATTTTAATCATAGACGTGCACAGAATTGAGGAGAAAAATTCTTGATTCTAATAGAACGCCAAAGAGATGCCTCGTTTAAAAAAAAAAATATAAATTTTATTAATAAATATTCTAAGTAATTTTGATAGGTACATTAAATTCATAATGCGATGATACCGGCTTAGTTCTTATAGATTTTCTATTCTAATCTAGATTTATTCGATTAGAACCAACTAAAATAAATGATAATGTACCGTCTACAAAAGCTAGATACCCTAAAGGATTTGTTCCAGGAAGGTTTAGTCTACCTCTCGTTTAGTTCTGAAGAGTTTATAAATTTGTTGAGCATATGGATTAGTTTTAATTTTATAGATTTGAATATAAAACTACTAATCCTGAAGCAACTTTTATAAACATAGATTATCTAGACCACTGGGGTTTTTTATTCTTAAGCAGGTTACCCATGAATAGAATGGCCATTCATCAATTTTTTGGACCAACAGTACCTTTTAAATTTTATTTTAAATACGACGATTAATTTCCATACTTATTGTCAGTTGATACAGATTTGATACCACCTATTCAAAGGGTAGAAAATGGTTCTAGAAAGATCGAAAATATTCACTATTCACGAAAAAATTATAAAACTTTATTGATGATTTTCCTGCTATACTTTACACAGTAGGAAATGATTATAATTCAATCCTGAGAAGTTCCAAAATTTTGACAAATAATACGTACAACTTAATAAGATTCCCAAGAGTGTCAGGATTTTACAGAATCGAATTTTTCGATCTTGTTACAAGGCTTGCAATAAAATGGTAGGTATGAATTCTAAATGATTCAGGATGCTTATAGCTTCTATATCTGAAAATCACATATTTCTATAGAAATTAGATTAGAATTATTCCAGATTATAGAAAAAAAAATTTTACATTTCTGTATTTTTGCTTTTATGACAAAACATGGTATGATTGTAGAACAAAACGGGAATATTCAATATACAATTCCGTTAAAGTATAACAATCCTTGGTATACAAAAGATGCATCACTCACGACGTTGTTAAAAATATTGCTAAATTGCTAGATTACTCCAAAAACCTCACAAACTTTTTTCCAGAGGTAATTCTTGAAATCGAAAAACAGAACTACTTGTAATGCTATATCATCGTATCGTACATACTAACTATATCAATCATGTTTTAAACTTATTCCTTATTTCATCCAAAGTATGTAGCAAAAAGTGATTCTAGATGACACAGAATTTTTTATAAAAATTTTAACACTGATTTTGAAGGCTTGCTAAGAAATTTTCTGGATTCAATAAAATGTGAGGTTTAAAAATACGAAAACTCCAGGTACCTTTCAAAGATTAATTTGGCATCATCACCGTAATGTTTTGAATATTGAAAGGCTCAATTGAACCTATATTCTCAATTTTCTTAAATTCAGTATTGGAATTTTAGCACAAGGTTGTACGAAGTATAAAACTACAGATTTTACCAAAGTGTTAGATTTGTCAAGCTTTTAATAAAACTAGAGAAATTCCAACAACTATTATGAAATAATCATGCTACTTTATAAAATCGCAAAGAAAAGTGTTATATTTCTATTTAATAAAAGTTTCAAATTACCGATTATCAAAGTTAATACCCCAAGTAATTCAAACGAGAAAACATGCCGGTAGGGAGTTTTCCTGCTAATCCCTCACCGTAATGAACACTCGTACTTGCCACACTATAAGAAATCTCTGTTAAAAACCTCAGGGAAAACTATGAACCGATTAATCGATATTAGGTATTTCAGAAAATTCCACCTTCACACAAATATACGCTTGCAACACGATCGGTTTCTTACTAATAAAACGAAGCAAACCGAGCGTGAATGTTATTATTTATTTTAAGAGTTTACGTAGAATCGTAAAGAAATCCGTTAACCACCGCCTTTATTATCAAGAGTTGCTCAAGCGACTTCCTAGTACGAAAACATGATCGAAAAAACAATTTCTTCACGCTCGATAGGATCCCTTGTTATTAATGCAATTAATCCTGGATGGACGATCCATTATTTACCTGGGATATTAAAAGATGCGATTTTTTTATTAATTATTACATTGTTTTTTTGTACGTCGCGTTGGTGTTTTGGTGTTGTTGCTTTGTAACACTTTTTTCGTAACGTGAACCTAAACAATAGCGAATCGTGTGACGTTACGTAAGTGTTTGGACAAGTCGTCGAAAATTTCGCGATGTTAACAACATTTTGTGGTGGTATCTTTTCCCAGACTCGTAATCGTGTATTGCACTCGATGTAATAAACAATATACCTTACGCAATGTGAGAAATTGGAGTAGATGAAGATATATCAGGTTTTAATTATGACGTTGAATATCTCTCTCGACTAGAACGTTGGTTGAAACTCGCTATTGTATTGTTGTTTACAACAATTTTTCACACTTTAGAAATAATAGCGATAACGAAAGATGTATAGTGGAAAGATGTCTACACACTTTGTATCAAAAATTGCCATCAAAGTGATTACTATACTCGAATATAGGCCAATGAATATGTAATATTTTAATAAAAGTATTCGTAGCAGCGATATTTTTGCATGAATGTGTTGGAAATGATAACAGAAAAAACATGTAATCTTTAGTTAAAAAACCACTTTACTATTTTAATGTAAGCTGTCGGGTGTGCAGTGGTACTAAGGGAATAACGCGTGAAGTAACACCCTGACTCCCTGGAAACATAAACATCTGAAGTTGAGTGTGCAATGGTACCAAGGGAATAACGCGCGAATTACCACCCGAATTCCCAGGAAACACGTAACACACTAGCGTGCAATCGTACCAAGGCGCGTGCCACCTACTAGCGGCAATTACCCCGAGGACGTGCCATAATACCATAGTCCATACATTACAACTAGTCTAGTCACTCCTTTGATCCCCTCGAAAAACCGGCATTTTTTGCTACCTATCATAAATCATTTTATAGTCCCCGTAAAGGATCCGAAACTGCAATGTACAGGGGTAAAGCGACTGTGAAATCGATAATTTCATTGAAGCGTCTGCATACCAGTGGCAAACGATTTTTAAAGATATTCAAAGATTCAGACTAGTTGAAATTTTGTCGGAGCAAGATTATTTACAAACGTATAAGGCCGAAGTACACCATAAGCAATTATAATCAGAAATTTATCAGTACTTCTTGAAGTAATTGCTGTTTGCGAATTGTTAAGGATAAGGATTAAAATCAGTTGCAGGACTTGAAAAAGGTTCGCATAGTAGGTACATCCTAAACAGACAAAGCACTTAGAGATACATATATTTCATTGCTAAGGTAACACATAATAGCAACCAACATATAAGTACATACGTAATGATCATATTAGGTATAAATATAATGAAGTACAAGTTTATTTTGTATTTGCAAGTACTTACTCCAGTTTTTACATGTTTTTTAATACATTTAATTTAGAGTTTTCCTTATTATTTTTTGAGGTTTTATTTCTCTATTCGCAAACTTTAATGTACAGTAGATTCTTAATCTTGTGTATAGAGAAATAAAATAAATATGAGGGAAATTGGGACATGGGTGTGAAAATTTAACGTTTTTAATTAGATTTAGCAATGCCATTCCTACGCCGTCATGTATACAGAGGTCGTTGAATTTGGATATAAAAATTTCTTCTAATGCTACTAAACAATTAATAAAATCAATTGGAAGGACGTTTAAACCTCCAAATATCCCAGTATGACTGCCTTTATATTTCTTTAGCTCGCAAAATTTGGTATTTCTATCGGATTTTTTATTGTTGCTGTAATTGACACAAATGTCACATGAGTGTTTTAAAATACACTTACGTAAAAAGTATCCACCGACATATACAAGTGCGTTACCTTCTACAGTTTGTAAATTTTGATAGTCAGAAGTTTCACTGGCTAAAATTGATTTTTGTTTCCACGATGACGATTTCTTGTGCTGCAAAAAAATACTTTTTTCCAATAAATTTAGCGTTAGGTTGACGGTGCGTTTGTCGCACCGTGTATAGCCTTACGCGAAGACACCGTGTACAAAATAACCACAAGCTTCTCTTGCTCGGCCGGTAATCCGTCCGGGTGAGGGGGTAGAGATGACAAGAGGTGATGGTTTTCGGCAATTCGGAGAGTGACTACATTTATTACTGTACACACTATGATAATACCAAGGGAATTACGCATGCGCGGTATTCTACCTTGAGGTATAAGGCGGCGCTGCGAACAGTTCCTAACTCTTGTCTGAATATATCAAATAGAGGATACTACGACTATTACTCAGTTTTAACATCTATGGTTAATCACCAGTTATAGTAAATGGTTAGTTAGTTACTTAACAGTAGAAGGATGAGTAGTTCAGTGATAAACTTATTAATTGGTTGTTTCTACCAACTATTCGTTGAATATTGCAGTATTTATAGAAACTCTGCGCGTTACAATAACACAAATGTTTATCGATGTAAGCGTCGATCAGTAATAGGAGAATAAGACATAGACGAAGTGTCTTCTTCATGAAAAGGTTCTCGAGAGACTTCTTTCCTTCGAGCCATATCAATAATAAAATGACGAAAATCGAAGAATGTATAATGTAACTTGATGACTTGTGTAAGCAATAAAATTGAAAAAGAATTTTTTTAATATGTGAAAAACTATTTTGTTTAGACAAAGAAGTACACTAAAAATATGCGCAATAAAATTATCTAAAAAAATGAGATTCAGTAGATTAAAACCGGTGATACAATGAAATGGTATTGCAAAGAAACGTAAAGAATGAGTGTTTTTTGTTATTGTTATAACTGTGCAAAAACTGATTTATTATCAATGAAACTCGCTTTGTGGCATAAATTTTCCGTTGCCTAAAATCATGTGCGCAAAAACATTTTTGAATACTTGAGAAAGATAAGAGTTAACATCTTTATAAATGGAATATTGAAACTTTAGGAAAACCTCGCAAATTTAATATTCAAAACAATGACAATCTTTAATGTTTATAAATAATAATGTAATTGTGATTTTTTTGATCGTAGTGGTCGTAGAGACTTCAATTATTTTAAAACTTGTTTTTAATCAGCTTTTCAATGCTTTTTCTTGAAACTTTCAAAGTTAAATATAGAATAGGTAGTCAATTTTTTATGAAATGGCAAAAATTATAATAAATCATTATTAATGAATTTACGGGATTTTTCATAAAATTTCAATATTCAATTTAGAAAGATTGTTGTTTCAACTCTCAACCTTTAAAATGAGAATCGCTGAATCTATTTTTTTTATAATGGCGATTGTACAGGTGTCCAAAGATGACGTTGATATCTCCATACGGGATAAACAAGCGGAATTTTACAAAAAAAAACTATTTTTGAAAGTGAGTTCTTTTAAGATTGATTTGAAATTAATTTTTGCAAAGTTATAACGATAACAAAAAACCCCAATTTTCAACGACTCTTTGCAATAACTTTTCCATTTTTTAATGCACTGATTCTCATTTTTAACATAATTTTATTGCGCACATTTCATGTCTAGATTTTTCTATAAAATAAATTGTTTGTCTATTCGACGAAAGAAAAATTTTCGATATTTTTGTCTGAACAAAATAGTAACGCGTATTTTTTTTGAACTAAAAATCACAGGTCTTTTCTATCATTATTTGCAACAATTTCATGTAAAAAAATATCGGTTACAAGTACACAACATCTGGGATCGAGTGTGCAATGGTACTGAGGGAATAACGCGCGAAGGACCGCCCGAATCCCAGAAAACATGTAATACACTAGGTTGTATTAAAAAATTACACATTTATTGGCCTAGTAAGTAGATTTCACTTTGTTAATAGTACAAGAATTGTTTAAATAACAACCATTTTAAAGCCATTAGTTTTCGTCCTGAATCGATTCGTATATTTCACCAGCAATTATTCAATTCAAATTGATTGATTACTCCGGGAGTTCATTTTGAAACAAACCTAAATTATCCTCTAGTTATGTCAGCCCATAACAATGAACCCTTATAATATATAACAATGGACCCTTGTAATAAATAAGAATTGCTTACCTAAACATTGTAAAAGAATATAAATATAGGTATTGTGAGGCGCATAGCCAGTCTTGGTCAGTTTATCGTAGAAGACGTATCAGTCTTGGTCAGTTTACCATAGAAGACGTATTAGTCTTGGTCAGTTTATCGTAGAAGACGTATCAGTCTTGGTCAGTTTACCATAGAAGACGTATTAGTCTTGGTCAGATTATCGTAGCAGACGTATCAGTCTTAGCCAGCTTATCGTCAATTTGTATTATCATAAGTATTATACCAGTAAAATTCATATTAAAGTAAAGTGTAGTTAGTTTTTAAAAATAAATTCCACGACTTGGAATTTATAACTGGCGCAGTCAGCAGAGGATAATCTCAACGCAGATCATCCACGAACCCACCGAAGATTGGGACCCACATTGCCCAATTCTTGCGAGGACCACAGCATCCAGGACAAGCATCGCCTTAACCGCCGTCGGACCTCATAGACGTAAGAACAACCGAAGATTGGGACCCACATTGCCCAATTCTTGCGAGGACAACGAGCAGCGTCAAGGACAGATATCGCCTTTTCCGCCGTTAGGACTCATAGCAGCTAAGCAGAGACAAAGAAAAAATGAAAGTCGTCGCACTTCACATGTAAGTCGCTTTAATTTTATAAAACAAGTGTCCAAATATTTCATGTCAAGTGAAGATCTTTATAAACTGGCCAACACTCTCGAAAATTTGAGCGTAAAGAGTTCAAATTCTCGATTAAACGTAATAAGACCCGCAATCCTTAACCCACCTAATCCAAAAACAAAAAATATGAATCACCTAAAACCCGAATATTTATCCTGTGTCCCAGAGTTTAATGGAGACCCCAATGACCTTAACCGATTCCTTAGTGTAAGTGACTCCTTAATAAATCAATTTTATGATAGAGCCAATCCGGCAAATTTCCAAAATATTTACCTATTAAATTCAATAATATCGAAACTAAAAGGAAACGCAAAAACTATTGTCAATATACAGGGCACTACAGATTGGGAAAGCTTGAAAAAACTACTTTTAGCTAATTTCTCTGATCAAAGAGATGAGATTTGTTTGAACAGGGATTTAGTAATGTTAAAACAGAAGCCTAATGAAACTGCTCAGAATTTTTATGACAGGGTGCTACACATTTTAAATTTAATTTGTTGTTACATCACCGCGCACGAACAAACGGAGGATGCACGAAAATTAAAAAGGGATTTATACCAAAATTTAGCACTAAAAACGTTCATGTCAGGTCTTAGGGAACCGTTAGCGACAACTATACGGTGCATGAAACCGAATTCACTAAGTGAAGCCATGCAATACGTTATAGAGGAAGAAAATGTTCAATACTTCCAAAATTTCACCCAGAAAAATCCCAACAAATTCCCAAATTCTTTCAGACCAAATGATCAATCACAATTAAATCAACATCCACACTATAATCCTCGTCAACAATTCAACCAGCATACCCCAAACAATTTCTTTAGAAATCAAAATACTTTTCCGTCACAACCTATCAATATTCGACCAAAAAATTTACCTCCACAAAAATTTCTAACTAATGCCCAAGTTTTCAGACAACCCCAAAATGTCAATGTCTTTAAACCGAATTCCGGTATGAGAAAGAATCTTCCACCACCAACTCCAATGAGTACGTCGACTCGAAATACGTACCAACCAAGACCCTCAACGTCTAACCAAAATTTCCGAAATCCCCAAAATCATCAATATCGCCCCAATATGTTCCAAAATACTTATAAATCACAAAATCAAAAACCACCATTTATCGCTGAAGAACTATATAACACGGACACATACGAAAAAATACAAGGAACAAACAATGATTACTTTGATGAACAAAACATAAAATACGAAGACGAACAAAATTCTGAACATTACGATAACGAACGAAATTTTACCAAATCAGCCGAACAATTCCAAAAGAGATAACACCACCAGTAATAACTTTAAACACAATTTCAGAGAAAATGAGCGAATTGCCGTATATCATTTTCCCCGAATATAATATTAAATTATTAATTGATTCAGGATCAACAAGATCATTTATAAATCCAGAAATCGCGAACAAACATTTTTCAAGTTCGATAAGAAATGATCCATTCATTGTATCGACAGTCTTTCAAAAATCTTCACACCAATTTAGCGTTTTGATTCCGCCATCAAAAATTTTTAACCTAGATTCCTCTAATAAATTAAAATTCTATTTATTTAAATTCCACGACACCTTTGACGGTCTAATTGGAATCGATAATTTAACAGCACTTCAGGCAGTACTTGATTTCAATACTAATCATCTGATAACGCCTTTTGCAAGAATTAAATTTCATTTCTATCAAACTAAACGTTTCGAAGATTTGAATCAAATTACAATTCAACCACGTATTGAACAAGTTATAAAGGTAAAAACATCGATCCAAAATGGTGAAATAATTATTCCACACCAAAAAATCCAAAACTGTGAAATTCCTGAATGTCTAACAATTTCGAAAAACGGATTTGCATTAACAACCATTTTGAATAGTAATACAAAACCAATTACGATTGATTTTTCCGCACCAATTCCGGCAGAAAAGTTTGATCTGGAAGAAATCCAAACTTTTAATCTAAACCATATTGATACCCCAAAATATGGAAAGTTCGATTCATCAAAAATTAGAACTGACCATTTGAATAAAGAGGAAAAAGCTAAAATTATTAAATTATGCGAACAATTTTCAGATATATTCTATCAGGAAAATCTTCCATTAACTTTCACCAATAAAGTAAAACACCAAATTAAATTAACTGATGAAATTCCGATTTACACGAAAACTTATCGTTACCCATTTATTCACAAACAAGAAATTAAAAACCAAATTGAAAAGATGTTAGATTCAAATATTATAAGACCTAGCACTTCACCATGGTCATCTCCAATTTGGATAGTCCCCAAAAAATTAGATGCTTCCGGAAAACAGAAGTGGAGAATAGTAATCGATTATAGAAAATTGAATGAAAAAACGATCGACGATAAGTACCCGTTACCAAACATTAATGATCTCTTAGATAAATTAGGAAAATGTCAGTACTTCACTACTCTTGATTTGGCAAGCGGTTATCACCAAATTGAAATGAGCGAGACAGACATCGAAAAAACAGCTTTTAACGTAGAAAATGGTCACTACGAGTTCTTAAGAATGCCTTTTGGATTAAAAAATGCTCCAGCCACGTTTCAACGGGTTATGGACAATATTCTTCGAGGTATTCAAAATGAAAAATGTTTAGTATATCTAGATGATATTATTGTGTTCTCAACCTCCCTTCAGGAGCACATAGAAAGGTTAAAATCAATCTTTCAAAGACTAAGAGAATCAAATTTCAAAATCCAATTGGATAAATCAGAATTTTTATGCAAGGAAGTAGCTTACTTAGGGCATATAATAACTCCACAAGGTGTAAAGCCGAATCCAGATAAAATCAAGGCAATTAAAAATTTTCCAATTCCAAAATCGACGAAACAAATCAAAGGATTCCTAGGATTATTAGGATACTATAGGAAGTTCATAAAGGATTTTGCAAAATTGACAAAACCTTTAACTAAATGCTTAAAGAAAGGCGCAAAAATAGAACTAAATGACGAATATGTAACCTGTTTTGAGAAATGTAAAAATTTATTAATTAACGAACCAATTTTACAGTATCCTGATTTTTCAAAGAAATTTAATCTAACAACTGACGCATCTAACGTAGCTTTAGGCGCAGTTTTGTCGCAAGGACCGGTTGGTAACGACCTTCCAATAGCGTTTGCATCAAGAACATTAAACGATTCAGAACAAAATTATTCGACAATCGAAAAAGAACTTTTGGCAATAGTATGGGCAACCAAATATTTCAGACCCTATTTGTATGGCAGAAAATTTAACATCATAACGGATCATAAACCTTTACAATGGTTATTTTCACTAAAAGATCCCAGCTCAAAATTATACAGATGGAAAATTAAATTAGAAGAATTTGATTACCAAATTATTTATAAAACAGGTAAAGCAAATACTAATGCAGATGCACTTTCTCGTATAGAGATTCACACAAAAGAATTAGATAAATATTGGAAACAATTTGATGACTTAATTGGCGACCAAAATAGAACGGTAACGTTTAATAAACCTCCTGAACGCAACACTGACCTAGATAACATATCCCTGATTGTACAGATCGACGACAATGAACAAGACGCGAACGAAAGTGAAAATATTACGATTCATTCAAACGTAGACTGTAATCCCATTATAAATATCCCCATTGTCGAACACGCAGTAAATTACGGACAAAACCAAATTATAATAAACTCAGTCCTACATTCGCCAGCAGCACCAAAAGTAACTAATCTATTTAACAAAAAACAAAGAATTAATGTTCAAATTTCACAGAACAATTTCGAGAACGATATAATAAACTTTGTCAAAAATTACACCGTACCTGACGTAAATTATTTTTTGTATTTTGAAAATCCAGATATTTATGAACCCTTTTCCTTAGTACTACAGCGAAATTTCAAATGGACTTCTTTGCGATTTAAACGTTGTAAGAAAAAATTGATTGATGTCACGGATAACAACGATATTAAGGATACGATTCAAAACTACCACGAAGGAAAAACAAATCATAGAGGTATAGAAGAAACACTAAACAGAATAAAAGAAAAATACTTTTGGCCAAAAATGAAAGAATCAATTCAAACTTATATAAACCAATGTGAAATATGTCAACAAGCAAAGTATGATAGAAAACCTGTAAAGATGCAACTAAATCAAACACCAACTGCTTCAGAACCGTTCGAAATAATTCATTTAGATACTTTCACTTTTGAACAGTCAAAATTTCTAACCATAATTGATAGTTTTTCAAAATATGCACAGTCCTACTATTTAACTTCATTAAATAGTACAGAGATTGCTGATAATATAATTAATTTCTTTTCACACCATGGAATACCTAAAATGATAATCGTAGATAACGGAACCGAATTCAAAAATTCGATGATTACAGAACTTTTATCATTGCATAAAATTCAAATTCATTTTTGTTCTCCGAATCACCCTCAGTCAAACGGTATTATTGAAAGATTTCATTCAACAATAAGTGAACATCTGAGAATATTAAATACACAAGGTTATAGTAAAACGCCAGCTAAGATGAAAATGATTTACGCAGTCCTAGCTTACAATCATTCAATTCATTCAGCAATAAAGTACAAACCTATTGATGTAATTAACGGTCATATAACCAACAATGAACCATTTAACTTGGAAATAGATAAGATTCTGTTGAACGATTATGTGCAGCAACACAAGGAAAAAACAAAGGTACTATATTCAAAGATTAACGCTGACCTAATTGAAAATAAGGAAAACCTTCTAGGAAAGATAAACAAGGACCGTGATAAACCAGAAATCTTTCAACCCGAACAAATAGCTTTTGTTAAAAAGAACATAAGGCAGAAAAATGCAAATAAGTTCGAAAAACCGCAAAAGATAACAGAAGTGAATCAAGATAGGAAAGTAATCGCCACGAGCTCACAAAATAAAATACATATGGATAATGTGAAACGTCCATTAAGACAGACATATTCATTTGACTAAAACTAACGTTTTTATTCTTTTCAGATTATGCTTGTTAAGCATCTCTACGAAAACTTTCGGAAAAGAGGAAATAACTTACAAAAATTTAGAACACAATCCTGGCATAATCCCCTTAAAAATAGGTATGTCAAAAATAAAAGAATACTCTCATACTTTAATTCATTTTTATGATTTAAATCCGATTATTGATGAAATAAACAAATTAAAAATACAATCGGAAAATATAACTAAACATGTAACTATTAATCAACATTATTATAATGAAGTATCTAACTATTTAAAAATATTAAGATTTATAGAAGAAAAAGTAGAAAATAGGATAACAGAATTATTGCCGCATCCAAGTAGAGTTAAAAGAGGTTTAATTAATGGTTTAGGATCTATTTTTAAGACTATAACTGGCAATTTAGACGCTAATGATGGAGAAAAATATGAAAAGTTAATTAAAAATTTGCAAGAAAATCAAAAAGCACTAAGTACTTCAGTAAAAAATCAAAATTCATTGGCAGTATCATTAATCAACAAATTTAATGAAACGGTAACAAAAATCATGCACAACGAAGAAATTCTAAATGTAAGAATCGAACAAATCTCAAGTATTGTTCAGGGAACTGTAAGCAGAGATTATTCTAGATTTATCAAGGACACGTTGATCCAAATAATCAATATGTTCGAGATAATAAATTCAATCTTACAAGACATTGAAACATCTATCGCTTTCACCAAACTAGGCGCTGTACATTCAAGTGTAATTAAAACCACAGACTTATTTTATGAATTAAAAAGATTAAATGAAAAATTTAAAATAAACCAACTACCATTAAATATCACTTTAGAAAACATACCAAATTTTAAAAAACTAATTAAAATTGATTCCTTTATACTAAATAATAGGATCACTTATCTTTTTCACCTGCCAATAACCTATCCCTATATATTCGAGATGTACCACTTATACGCGTTACCCGTATTTTCGAAAGGAAAATTTAAGGCCATAATTCCAAAATCAAAATTTGTCGCTAAGGACACATTGTTTTATATACCGATGAGCGAGCCTTGCATTGAAGTATCGCCGAACTTCTTCATCTGCGATAAGAGCACACTTCTGCAACCGTCCAAAGACAGCCCTTGCGAAGTTCAACTTCTAGAACTTAAAACGCCTACAGGATGTATTCAAACAGAAGTCCAGATTGCCGATAGCATGTACCAGAGAACGGAAAACTCCAACCAGTGGATCGCTATTCTACCCCAGGAAGAAGTAATTCAACTCCATTGTCAAGGACAGATGGAAATCGTTCGACTGAAAGGAACATATATTTTCAACATACCCTTAGGATGTCGACTTTCGACAAGAAAGAGAATTATCATCAACGAAGAAGATATAACCTCCGGACAGATCATCCTACTTCCAAATTTGAATCCAAACAGCGACGTTCCACTCCAATCGAATTACACCCTTAACTTGGAGAAAAGCAACCTGGATGAGCTCCAAGTTATTAAACAAGAATATATCAAGAACGACCCGGTGCTCAAGGAACCGATAACTTACACCCCAAGTGCCTGGACCATCATCGTATACGTATTTATCATCATAACTCTGATGATTGTAATAGGAAGAAGACTTCAGAAAAGACTCCAAAAAGGACGAGAAGCCACCACAACCCTAGTACTAGAAGATGTTCGACTTCCGCCCTCGTAGCCCGGAACTCGAATCTTCGGGGGGAGGAGTTATGTCAGCCCATAACAATGAACCCTTATAATATATAACAATGGACCCTTGTAATAAATAAGAATTGCTTACCTAAACATTGTAAAAGAATATAAATATAGGTATTGTGAGGCGCATAGCCAGTCTTGGTCAGTTTATCGTAGAAGACGTATCAGTCTTGGTCAGTTTACCATAGAAGACGTATTAGTCTTGGTCAGTTTATCGTAGAAGACGTATCAGTCTTGGTCAGTTTACCATAGAAGACGTATTAGTCTTGGTCAGATTATCGTAGCAGACGTATCAGTCTTAGCCAGCTTATCGTCAATTTGTATTATCATAAGTATTATACCAGTAAAATTCATATTAAAGTAAAGTGTAGTTAGTTTTTAAAAATAAATTCCACGACTTGGAATTTATAACTCTCTAAATAATTTATGTATCGTCGTATATCATCAAAGAGCTTTATTGACGAAATTGTGATAATTGATTAAATGCTCGCCAAATTAACGTCTTGTCTGTAATTTAAAAACAAATCAACTTTTTTCCGCTTACATAATCACTATTTATCTTCCTAGATGTCAGCGAACAGGAAGTACAAAAGACATCAATCAAAATCTCCAATATCCTCAGGAGAAATTCGAATACAGGTCTCACTAAATTTTAATATATTTCTTTGGCAAATAATAATTTATGTTGGTGTTTATACCTACATAAATACGCCTTGCCTATTGTTCCGCCACACAGGTGGTTAACCTTTTAACGATCCAAAATCGAATATATTAAATTACAATATGTAGGTACGCATGTATATTTTATAAGCGCCTAAACGGTTTCCAATGAATAACAATTATTTCCCCGTAAGAGACCTTATTTCGCCTTAAAAACGCATTGCGGACCTTAAGTCGAGCGTGGTATCGTTGCAATTAATGTATGTACTGGTAATTAACTATAAAGAGTATCAAAAATATTGAATAATGGGTTAGCAAATCAATTTGAATATTCAACAGGTTGCGAGTAAATTGGCCAAAAACTAATTAGATTCTACTGAGTAGTGCAACGTAAGTAATTGCGTTTATAATCATAAGTAATCACTTATGACTTAACTACTTCCTTAAGAGCGTAACTAGAACTAAGATGATTAAAGTTGACAAAAAACAGTTTGCGTGGTGAACAGTTTCCAAATATTAAATGAATATGTTTTATTCATTCAAAAAGAAATTTATTTTTACATAACGTAACACACCTCGGATGTGTGTATGTCGCGCATGAGTTGTTAAAAGACTGAAGGTTTCTATCTCTCTCTACCTTCCCTAACGAACTTTTACTTAATATCTAATACAGTTTATGTGTCTTTCGGTGTAAGATTTGGATTTAATCACTAGAGGTTAAAAAAGGGGTCGGAACTCCCTTAAAGATATATTTTCACTGATATGTTTTTCAGGAGAGCATAATTCTGCAAAACTGATTAGTTAAATAAATTCATGAAATGTTTTAATAAGTGAATTTTGATAACTAAGGTCGTGAGAAGTGAAAAACGAGATAATTTTTTCAGACTGATTAGTTAAATAAATTTAAGGATATAATCGAGTCGCTTTCGGAAGGAGAACTTGCCAATAAATTATTGAACAAGGAGAAATACCTCTTGTCCATTTTAAGGCAAAGTAGAATAAGAGATAAGACCCGCCCTTAGAGATTCACAAGGTTTCTTGAATTTCTCTCCATTCTATCTTTCCAATCTGTTTAAACAACCTGTCAAAATGGATAAGAAAGTGACAAGTAGAAGAGAAGAGGGGTGTTGACACAAAAGAAACAACATATGTTGACTGGTAGTAATTGCACAGGCAAATTAAGAGTTTAAGTAGGATTTTTGATAAACTGAATAGATCCTGATAAACGGGATGTATTATAAATATAAAAAGATATTCTTCAAATGAACACTTGTAATGGCAATTATATGAACACTTATATTTACACAAGACCTAATAAATTACAAATTAAGTAAAAACAAACAAACTGCAGTGCTACTATACGCAACATATGTTCATTATATATTACATATTGCATAATATATAGTATATGCTTACATTACTAACGATCCATATCACAGTCGGATTTAAATGAACTGGTACCAAAGTCATCGTTTATATTAATAATAATGGGCAATACATCGATATCAAATTGAACTTCAGTTTTCCAATATATAGTGTTTAGAATTAACGGAAAACGTTATTCACGTTTATATTTACACAAGAGCAAGAGAATTATGAAATAAACTACAAAGAACTGCAAAATGGTGTGGCTTAAGTTGAAGTCATACGGAAAGCTTATTTATCATTAATTCTAAGAAAAAAGTATTTTATAGAAAGTTGTGCACGATTTATGTCCTAATATAGAGCAATCAGATATCAATGTTTTTTCAGTCGTACACGAAGTTTTTCAAAAATTAGGAACCTTGTGCAAAAGTAAAGTACCATCATTTTTGGCGATATGAAACACTTATAAAAAAAGGTCGATCAGAATTTCAAATCATCAGTCAAATATCAGTCATGTCTATCTACCGTGATAATTCGCTCTAATCGACCGTGAGAATAATAAGGACTTCTTCGCCCTAAGGTCTCGACATTGATCGACATAAATGAGCCTGTTAAAATGTATTAAAATGGGGTAGGATTAAAAAGCAAATCAACACTGTCACCAGTTTGTTGTTTTCTTTTGAACTGTTCAATTTACAAAGTAGAAAATGGATTTTAAATGTTCTGGAATGTTTTCAGAACATAAACGAAACCAGTTCTAAATACATTTCGGAGTCAAAATTTGCATAAGACGCATTACAAATTAGTGAAAGCACGCGGTCCACAAAAAATGCCATGGATTTATTTCATTCATCGAAAATTATTTTCAATATTCTTAATCTGCCTCTGTAACTAATACGAGCAACCATATCTTGTTACGACTTATTCATATTTAACTTAAATCAAGCACAGCTAGTCAGAGCTATGGAGTTAAGGTCCTTCCAGTCCCAATTTTTCCAGTTGAAAAAAAACAATAAAATTTAGTAGCCATGTTACCGACATAAAAAGTATATACCGCCGCTCCATAGACGTGCCATATTTAAAGAAGTATAAAACTCACTTTGTCAATGAAATTTTATGACGAAATCCCAAATTTGTGCCTCATTTGTTTCTGTAGCACTATTTGTATTGTGTATAATGTCTATACCATTGCCATTATTAATTTTCTTCACGTTGAAAGGTCTCCAAAAAGCCATTTTAAAATAATAATTGCGACTTACCTTACACCAATGAATTCTATTGACGACTGAAAATGAACACGTGCCCGGCGCTCAGATTCAATGGTTGTAGTGGACCTGCTCTAATTCTCAATATTAATAGGCATTTCCTATATAAGCATGTATTGTACCGACTAATAACATTTCTCCGCGCTAAATGTACGAGGCAATGTTAAACGGTATATTACATGAATTTTGTATAGAGTAAAAAAGTATTTCTTGAATGCGCTCGATATAAAGCCGTTAGTTGTTTTGTTTTTTAACTCGACCAACTCGTACAGGAAGGACCTTATTTAAACTTTCAACAGGTCGGGCTAGGTGAAAATAATTATCAAATTTCAAGTTCACGTGATCTTTAATTCCCTAATTAATCTTTTATCAAGATACAAATTTATAAATCGTAACTAATTGCCCAAAATTAAAATAAATAGATCGTAGTACTTAATTGCAGTTGCATAGACTTTCAGGCAGGAAAATAAGTTGTGCATACCTTAGTTTCCCACTGGAACATGTTGCGAATGTACATTTATGGGAAGGAGTGCCCGTCTAAGGACCGAAGTGAAGCTGTAGGATTGGCCTTGCTCTAAACTCCCCGCTTTCGGATACGAAAACCTTCCATGAATTTTTAACCCTTGAAACCCATTGGGATCTTACAGGTTACCATATCTGGCCCCCCTATCCAAACAAACTCCTCATTGTGAATGACTCCTTATCCGAGCGACCTTCCCACTTTTCTCCTACTGCCAACCTAAACGCATAATTCTGGAATCCAGCTTCTATTAGTAACAATGTTAGTAACAATTAAAAGACAAGGCATAAAAGTTTGATATTTGGTACGCATGTGTAACTTGATATACCCGTTATGAATAGTCATATAAGTAATTAGTATTGTCATTTAAAAGATAGTCCATGACGTTCTATCTCAAATTTGGTACAAACTGTATAACATCTTCCTACGTCAAAAAGAGCGCAATTCAAAATACTAATCGACCTGTCCGAGCATATTTCCAACAAAAAAATTATTCAAAGAAATACATTTGGTATCCCTTAATTAACGTAATATATTTCTTGGTAATGACGAGGACAAGAATTAGAGAGATTAAGATTAGTAATAACGATAGTATCTTTTACGTGAGGGCGCTTTTATTCCAAAGTCAGAATTAAAAGTTTGAAAGTATTTTAGAGAAAAAAATAGTGGCTTACAATTTATATCTGAATGGCCGAGTTTTAAATGGCAATATCGATTAGTTGGGGCTAGATTATAAATTATTGTTGAGTTTTAAGAACTCCCCCAATCCTCGAAGTAGGCAAAAGTTTTTAAGTTTTTAACAAAAAATATTTTCACATGGTTTTTTATTGTATTTATAGTTAATTATCATGTATCTTAACAAACTTCTTAATAATGTTATATTTTAGTTCTTGCATAGGTAATTATATCTTTTCCAAATTTTGAGCTACGAGTGTTCCTTTATCGCTTTTATAATTAATTAATTTGTTTTCTAATAAATTTCATAAAAACATCACCTTTTACGTCTAGCCTATTTGTTAATGTTTTTATATATAAATATCGAAAGAAATGTGTATCTATGTGCATATTGCTTGTATTTTTGTATGCATATTTGCCCTTCCCTATTTGTTACAAGCTCCAAGTTTTACCCTATTCGCTCGTCCAATTTCAAGGGTTATTATTTATGAATGTACAATTGGAACAATAAAAAGCAATAAATGTATTAAATAAATATAAAAAATGAAATAAAAAACATTGCCTCTAATCAGTTTTCAAAAGAAATTTCTCGGCTTATGATTAAGCAGAAATTTTTCTGATATATTGGGGGGTAACAAAGGAAACACTCTGTATAATGTTTCTTTCGCCAGATAACATATAAATGAAAAAACAATAAATATTTGGAAAAATCTTCAATTGTATTCCCTAACTTTTATTCTATTACATCCCAATATGATCGCTTCCTAATAATTTTTTTCTTGTCATTAAACAAACCCACTGCAGGGAAAATTAAATTTAAAAATCAAACTGTCACAATATTTTTTATAACTGTGGTCTTCGCATAATATTAAAAAAATAATTTAGATCTAATACAATTGCCGCGTTTAATCACTATAGCGTTCTTATTAAATCTATTCTTCCCGACTTTGGGGAGTCGTGTTTTTTAATGGCATTAATTTTTTATTGATTGCTATATTTATTTTCAAAAAATAAGAATGTTGAATAATTGAAAGAGAAGGCAATTGTGCAATTTAGACCAATTCTAAACCTAATCTCAGCTTGAACCGAAGCTGCACGTTATAAGTTCCACCACGAGAACTAAGACATTATTAATATAGTGGTAATTAATTTAATAGCTGTAATTATATGTATGTCTTCTCTCTATTAAACTGTTCAAAATCTTTAATCCCGGCTCGGCTCGCTCGAGGAAAATTAATAAAATTACGGCAAAATAAACTATTATTTCCTCTAGCCTTGGCATCGTCCATAATTAGTGCATTCATTCACTTGATTCCACAGCAAGGTGATGGACCTCCTAGGAACTTACCGTATGTGTATGAATGGAACGCAACGAAATACAGGGAAGTAGCTGAAATTATATAGGAGAGCAATTTGTGAATTATACGTTCATTACGAAACTCGATGGAAAAATAAATTTTTAAATGGGATCTCACACAAAGCCCTTAATATGTGAAAGATTCGATTTGATACCACTGTCTTCATTTGAGAGTTGATTTACATACAAAATGGTTACGTTCCCACCAGGAAAAAAATAATTACACATATGTATTCAGGTTATATAATTGTATGGAGACTGCATTAACATATGTACGTGCTGATGTATAGTAAAAAATTAATTGTTGAGTGATTAATGTAACGATCATTTGTTAAAGTTTTGACTTACTGACAGCTAGATTATAAATATATTTGTTAAAATACTATAGTTGCCAATTTTCAAAAATCAAAAACTACTTCATTAAATCAGAAAAACGGCAGACAAACTATTTATCATGTTCTCAATACACATCGTTAATACCAACCATAAGTTAATTGTCTATCATATAAAACAGTAAATTTCAAAATAACAACACACAAATTTGATTACCTACTCTCTAAAACATCAGAGGAAAAGACAAATAGAAAGGTGAACGGCACAGAAACGCTTTTAAGTTAGTTCCGACCAATTGGAATAATGATCAGCTATTCGGCTATTCGCTGTGGGCGACGTCAGCAGATTGTTTTAGGCCGGAGTTCACAGTCGTCCTTTAAATAAAGAATCCCTTGAGAGGTAAGGGTGCCTTTATAAAGAACACCGTAATGATAGGATACTAGATGCATTTCACAGTCGTCATTTAAGGGACCCTTTAAGAAGGAAAGGAGAAGTATGGCAACGCTGCCGGTTGAGTATAGAAATGTGTGTTTCAAGAACGTGGAGAGATTAGTTTTGTCAGGTTTGTCATACATTAATATTTCATGCCGCAGAGGTTATCTGTTTTTCCACTGGGCTTGTACACACTTGTTCATAAATTATAGATTAAATTAATATTCATATCTTAATTATATATTTCATACTACATAACAATAACAATAATTTTCCTGTACATTTACAGACATGTAACCCTTTCTATTTCGAAAAATATCAGCATTGTTCGCCCAAGATGTGATATTCGGATGTGTGTGCAATAAATACATCCAATAACTTCAGGTATTCAAGCCACGTTATGAAACCTCGTTAGTTCTCACTTTTTATTCTCATGGCATTGAAATCGCCTGAATGTACCTATTTGCCTGGCTAATACTTTAGGCATTCTTTTCACTACTCTACAGACCACTGCTTGGTGGAATGATCTCAGATCTCCCTGTATCATCTGAAATGTATAATGTACATCTTACAACTTATAACCAATACATTTTAGAATACGCATGATTAATTGGAAACTCTTGCTAACATAAAACCTTAAAGCAATAAGTAATTGCAATATACAATAAGCGATATTGAAAGTCCTCTTCTCGTTGGTTTCTCCAACTCTTCCTGCACAATAATACATTCGTGATTACTTCTTTTGAGAGGAGGTACCGTTTCCATTTTAGAATAATATTGTAACGGGCTTTTACCATCTCGAATATATTTTTTCAGTATCTCGAACACTAACTACTCTTCTTTGTCGACGATTAAATAATCGAACATCCCCATATCACAGCAGTAAAGTTTCACAATTATTAAAATATTAACGTCAAAAGACGTGTACCAAATTGCCAAAACAAATCATAAAGTTAGGTTAAGAACCCGGACTTTAGGGACGTACAATCGCCACTTAAGGGAAGAAAACAAACGCCGATAAAGGGACCTCTTAAGATTTAGACTATGCAACTGAAATGTTAATTAAAGGAGACCCTTGAGTGTTCATCTCCCCTTAGGGTTGACTGTGCATTCGGGCCTTAGTCATGCCTCTAATCGTAGGAAGATGTAATTACGTACCGTCACATTCCTGATATCTAATGGTACCTACGTGAGAATCCCGAGGACACCCATTAGTATAGCCTAATGACAGATTTATGACTTAGTTAGTATTTAGGGCACTTTTTAGCAAATTGTAAGTCAGTTCTTATTAGACCTCACTAGAGAGCTCAACCCTCTATTTTGTTCATCGTGAATAAAATCTTTTTAAAAACGCTTCTTTCGAAGTCGCGTATTTAATTATATATAAAAGTTATTCTTATTACCCCGCACATTAAGCGCCGAAACGGATTGACAAGACCTTTTCTATTTGGCTTTTCTTTTCCACGATTCAAAAAAAAATTAATTTTCTTAATTTTGACTGACAAACAGACCCCCAGCAAAAAGCATGTCCATAATAATAACAGAACTAGTACCTTCCAAAGCAACGTTTAGTAAAAGAACCTTCTTTCCATGCAACCTAAAATATTGCTTGTAAAATAGCAATCTAAAAGAAAACCACAAGTTATTAAAAAATTGTTGTACTAAAAAATATCATGGCAATTGGCGTATCTTATTAGGAACAAATATTTTTCCGGAGAAACATTATAGCTTCAAAAATATTTCAGATTATTCAAAAGCTTCCCAAAATTCCCATAGAATTCAAGAGTATCAAAATAAATTTTCATTTTAGAATTACTAAGTCAAAAAGTTCATGAGTGCAACACATATACGGTTCACATTGTCTGATGCAACGATATGGCAGTCTAAAATTTTAGGACGTGTACTCTGTCAATTGAGATTCCCATGAAGGAAACCTGAATCGTCTTCACTAAAACCGTAGACACTTTTAGTGGGTTACTGTTCCACACACACGCCAGATGTAATTTTCTCGAAAAGCAGTCATTTTACCGTTGCAGGCGCATCTCCTCTCCTTCTCTTTCTCTCTCCTTCCCATTTACTTTACGCACCTCTTTCCCCCTCTATCTCTTTCATTTGTGGTTCACGTGCGGCCGCCTAATGCCCGCCATTCCGGTCACATATTTATTTACATCTGTTTTAATGCCAAGCACGCTAATTGCCGCCTCTACGTGCCGTTAGATTGTTCATTTGCATCTCTTGGTATTACGGGCTATGGACGTTATTTATCACAAGAGACAATCCCTGGTTTGTTGGGCATATTTTTGTTGGCATCGCAAGACAAGACACGTTGGACCATTGTGTCCAAACAACAGTTTTATATAAAGGGTAATATTATTTGAATATATGGTGAAGCCGTTGGTATAACATGGTTGTTGTAGGAATGTCTGTGTAAGAAATACACAGTCCTCGATCATAACCATCAAGTTATATATATATATATATATATATATATATATATATATATATATATATATATATATATATATATATATATATGTGTGTGTATAGTTGAATATTGTTGCTAAATGTATTTATTGATTATCAGTTTAACGTAGGTTTTGACTGTTGGGAGTGCGCACTTGTGGAGGAGTTTGAAGTGTCCTTCACTTAGATTCAATATTTACGATTTGAAGTTCTTCAAATCTTCAATTGTACACTTTCAATGAAAATTAACATCCATGTTTTTTTTTGCAGGAGTTTCGAATGGCGATCTTTCGGATAACGTTCTCCATATGCTTTCTTCTCTATATACCAAAAATCACTGCTCAAGGTAAGTTTGAAAGTTTTAATACAATAGCTTATATATTCAGTTTATGGAAATCTATTCAGCTCAATCCAAAGACATGATTCTGAAAACATAGTGACGGTCACAATTCGAAGAGATTGGACCGTAAACCACTGCTAAATTTATGTTAGGATGATCCAAAGAAGCAGTTCTAGTATTCAGTGCATAGACCCAAGGAAGTGATTCTGACAAGATAACAGAATTCTAGTGATCGACAGTGGTAAATTAAAAGGATCAGTACCAAAGACCATTGATCAGGTTAAGTTAAGACGATTGAATCAACCAGTTAAGATTTTCAGTTCACATAATTCAAAGAAGTGGTTCTCAAGAAATATATCAGGTAATCAGTTCAACCATAATCAAAAGTAAAGAGGATCAATACCAAAAACAAAAAACAGTGGACAAGACAATATTAGGCCATTTGGAAAACTAGATCGGACAAGAGCATGGAGAAAATGATGAACTCGGTGACTTAATAAGTAACACAATAAGCCACTATGACCAGTAGGCATTAATGGGACGCCCATACATAATTCATAGGTAAATCTGGGAGAATAAAAAGTTACCAAGGGAATGGGAATATGAATAAATCGTAGCGCCACATAAAAGGAGGGATCAGATGATTGGTGAGAATCACAGATGGATTACCCTATTTAGTAGGAGGTGTAAAATAGTAGCAGTGTATTGACAAATACAACAAAGACACTATCAAACACTAGTGTTTACAGTCCATACAGCAAGATTTACATATACATATCAATAAATTTTACTGAACAAAACACTTATAACACACTGAACAAAACACACATAAGTAGAGGAATTTGTATGGAGAATCGCCTAATAAATGCTATTACATTTTTTGATTGGCCAAAGTTTGATCACTTTGATCTTGCCACAATTTCCCAAAATTGTATTTTACACAGTGAATATATCAGTCAACTCGTCGCACGCCATCTGCTCATTTATTTCCAGAGCTCCTTCAGCTTCTCTGCATCACCACGACCGTCATAAAACCTTCAATTTTTAAACGGATATTTTCAACAAGACTAATCGTCTGGCGAGCTTTGATTTTTGTGTCAATGCTAGATTGGCCGATATTCTTCGGTTGAAGTACAGCATCAAGACTTTTTGGCGTATGCTCTTGGTTGCTCAATAGCTGAAAGTTGAAGTGATCTTCAAAGTACCAGTTTCATGCATTGCCTTTATAACATCTCTAGCATATTACTAAATAAGTAGTCAAACTTATTGTAATAAAAACCCTCTTGGATAACATTCTTGACCTTCTAGTCAAGTGTCGGACCCTCTAGATTTTCTCGAAGGGTCTAGGTAACTTTCGAGAGATGGTCTCACCGGTATATTTACAGGTCCGTGAGCGGAGAAGGCATGTTCGATTTGGAGATTCGTGCGACGTTCTAGGAGGTCGGAGATATAAATTCAGGGTGTCCTTAAAAATAAATTAGGTAGTTGTATGTCGTATAGTGCGTGAAAACAAATTATAAACTAGTGTAGTTCTTTTCGAATGCGAAACGAAATATTATTTTCTTCAATTTTTCTTTCATGAAACGCTGATAATCATTTTTACGCTCAGTGTTTTCTCACAAAACCGTAAATCCACGCATATATATAATTTATAATTTTGTCTCGTGTAAACTTTTGTTTAAAGCTAAGTTTAAAGCCCAACGGCCACGATACATTTTTTGGTATAAAAAGGTATAGGGAGTGGGCTCCTGCTCCTGCTCCTTCTCAGTTCTAAGAGCTCAGGGTATTTGTATGCGAGTGCGTAGACATGGTGGAAAATCCCAATGGCATTTTGTTGGCTATTATATATACCGCCTTTCCCCGAAAATAAGACCAGGTCTGATATTAAATTTTACTTGACGAAATGCCCTAGGGCTTATTATCGGGGGATAGGGTTTTATTTATGCCCATAAGGCTATAAAATCATAATTTATTCAAATACAAATGTATATATTACATGCCACAATCTCCATATCCTCATTCTAATACAGTCATATCATCTACAACATCGTCATAAATCTCCAAATCCTGAATTTCCATTTGATTTTTAGATAACGCTCTTTTCCATTCGATTAAAGGTCCCAATCTCTCATGTGTAGCAATATAAGTCTCCTGGAATGAACATTTTCTGTCCATATATCCCGCTCGTAGTTCATTAGCAACACAACTGTCGGTAATTTTCTCCCTAGAATTCTTTTGCCAAGTCACGATTTCATGCAGATTAGGCTTCATAAAGATTCCATGTTAATTTCTTTTCATTCTGTTGGCAATTGTTGTAAAGTAGTCATTCCTAAAGTAGAGTTCCTTGCGTAAATGGTCCTTAAATGGTTTGTTAATTGCAATGTCAAGAGTCTGAAGTTAACCGGCCATTCTGGCGGGAATCATTATTTGATCTATTTTTCTCTCTGTAAGAAAGTTCTTCATGTCTTTAGCGCGATGAGTGCTGACTGAATCCTAGACCAGAAGATCTCTTTGGTTACCCCTCAGAACAAGAGGAAACATTAAATCGATCCACTTCCTTATAACAAGGCTTTTTCGAAGTGAAGAACATAAACCCCTGAAATACGTTAATTTCTATCTTTCTTCCCCTTAATGATGATTAGAGGTGGAGCTTTAGTCACATCGAGACGGATTGCCAATATACAGGCTACCCGGGTACTTTCGTATCCAGTCGAGGGAAAGTAGATGGACGAGGTACCGATCTGTTCAATTGTCTTTTGAGTTCCTTGGGCCATATACACTGCAGTTTCATCCACAGCAACCATGTTGCAGAGTTGGTATTTTGAAAAATCGATAACATCAACAGAGAATGCCGTTTAATTACCTCGGGATCTTATGGAAGATAGTTCGTATCGCCGAAGAAAGTTATCCCGCCAATGCTGAGATGCCTTGAATTCTTCTAGGGATATATCTTACTGTAGCGCTGTTGCAACGGCAAATTTTTGAATGTCAGCCCTGCAAACAACCAAAGCTTCTGCTCTCCTGCTAATGATCCAGTCAAAAATGATTTCTTCTAACTCAGGAAACAATTGCTGCCGACCTATCCGCATTTGCGTTTCTTGCCGTTTCCGTTGTCTACTTGTTGAGCGAGGCAATCGTATTCCGCTATCCATTTGCGGACCATTTGAAGATCTAAATTCTTTTGTTTGCAGAAGGCTGAAAGATTCTTGCCCCTGGAGTCCTCCACGATTCCTTTCTTGAATTCAACGAGATAGCTCTTTCGTTTTGCGCTCATCTTCAAATTATTATTAAAACATTACTCACTCCGTTCGCTGCTACACAAATCAACAATTCACCTGACTTGAACAACGTTTGTGAGGTAATAAATAAATGTTTTGCTGTTTTGGTATTTATATTTGGACAAAACGGGGCCTTAAAAGGTTACTGTTAGTTTTTCCTAGAATTAAGGAACCTAGAACCGCGTTAAATGATTATCATTAACCTGATAAATGAGGATACGAAGTGATAGAAATCCTTAAAAGGTTATCGTGAGGTTGTCAGTTTTAATGCAGATTTGGAATAGGGCTTATATTCGGGGTAGGGCTTATATTACAATCGTCAGTAATAATCATACTAGGGCTTATTTTCGGTATTCGGTATTTTCAGTGATACACAGTATTGGATAGCTAACACATAAATTTTCGCCCCCTTCTAAAAGAAGTATGGCGAAACAGTAAGCTATCAAAATCCACGATTTGTTTATATTTTATCGTACTCATAACCTTTCTTCCACTTTGACAGTCCGGCAACGTCAAAGCGCCGACTCTCTAGTAGACGTAACGAAATGCCCGTTATTCATTGGCCGGCTTCAAATTCCCCGAGAAAAGATGCAACAAAAGAAGCACAGCTTCTATTCACGGAAATGTGCAGCGGCTTCGCCCTTGTAACGTCATTTCTCTCACCGTCTCTCTCCATGCCTTTTCCCATGCAGTTACCCACCAAAAACTCCACCGTGTCCGGCAGGCTTAAGAGATATTTTTCTTTGATAAGGAAAAAATCTATTTTAAGCATATATTTATTCAGTGTAGCGAATGACTGCTGGTCACATTTATATTATTTATATTGAGAAGGGTTTTAAGAGAGCAATTATGAAAAATCAAATGGGAATGTACATGTCACGAAAATAATTACCAAAAGTCCTGATCAATGTAAGGGAGGAGGAGGCTTGAAACAAGCATTTCTGATCTCTAGATTCTCATCTATATTTATTTATTTTTATCTATTTTATATTATATTTAATAATTCTTGTGTAGTAATAACGAAATGTAACTAGTCAGTATTTTAGTCGATATTTTGCTTGAAACAATTTCCTTGCCACCAATTAAAAATTGTGTTAAAATGAACGTTCGTCAAAATCAAAAAGAATATAATACATGAAGAGGGATATCGTCAAAATAAGAAAATAATAAATATTACGTATTTATTCCTAGAAACATATGTATTATGTATAAGTATTATGAAACGGGTAAAATTTAAAACATACAACTTTCACAAATCCACGAAAGCGGGTAATGTTCGCAGTAGTAAATAGTGGCATTTCATATCTTCAATAATCCTCTTTTTCTTTTAAAATATTCGACATTGTCCCTGTATTCCGAATTTTAATGTAATCACTTTGATACGCCTTCAATAGACTCAAAAATATTACGATGTATACAGTCGAATATTTCGAGTAAAAAGATTCACAGCTATTAGTTGTTCTCACAACAATTGAAGAAAACTGTGCCTAAATATTAGGTATAAATCCTACCGTCACTTGTTAAATAATTTTCTAACGTGTAATCACGAAATTGATGCAATCTCTCATCGGGAGGTACCAGGTAGTCGAGAGGTAATTCTAGTACCCTGGTGTCGTCTTACTGAAAATTAGGACTAATTAGATGCAAATTTATCAAAACTTAAATCGTGAACAATTAATGTTTTCTCTTCGGCAATTGAATTCTACTATCTTTCCGCGAAAGAATGAATTGCACCTGAGCAAATATCAGAAGTTAACTTTGGAGAAATTTTGCCAAAGGTTGTTACTGGTTGAAGATAAACGGGTTTTAGTCAAAAGTGTTACGTAAACCGTCTACTAACATTAATGATTAGTTAAAAAAATAGTAGCCCATACGTATATAATTGTTGCTATTAGATGGAGTACGGACGTGAATTAGTATATGTAGATAAAAATAGAAAGTTCTGATGTAAAATAATTTAATAATAATTGTTTGTATATTCGAAGTGGTAAGTATAAGTATCCGTCAGTGCTTTCATTTTTCGTAGTTTATTTTATTGTAAAAACGCTAAATTAATACTAAACGCTGGATTATAAAGAAAGTGCAATTACGTCTGAGAATGTTTTATAACGCAATTTCGCTTTAATTGTTCCTTGAATTTGGAATTAGAAAATTACGCAACGCGAAAGGGGTCAAGCGGATATGTTAAAATGTTGTCGTACTGGGAAACTTAGTCTTGTATCAATTTGTTGCTTAAATAGGCGCTAATTCAAATTTTATTAAATCAAATTAAATTTTTTTGATTGGATATTACAATTTTATACGCTAAAATTACACAGCCCCACAAAAAAAAGTCCGGCTCTACAGATCTCTACAGCTCTACAGATCAGACAAGTGTATTCTTATGTATTTTTCATGGCTGAATCCGAATCAGAGGTCAGAAAAAGGCCTGCATCCCTGGAATTGGCCCCAGAGGCCAAAAATGGCCGCTATAGTGTGAAACATGGATTCCGGGATGACGGATGCTCAGGCGAGGTCGAGCCTGAAATTTTCAACCCAAAGCCAAATTCTTGGTCAAAAGAGTTTAGAGCCGACTGGTATTCACCCTCTGAGATCGGAAAATGGGCCCTCGAGGGCCGAAAATTTCAAATTCGCAGGTCGGAAACGGAGCCCTCGGATTTTCATGTACTTTCAAACTTTAGCAATGCAGACGACGGTGAAACAGTTCGAGGCCCATTGGAATTTACGCCCTGTGTCCAGAAAATGGGCCCTCGGGGGCCGGAAAATCGAGGACAACCTCGAGTATTTCTATGTATTTTGCTAGATTCAATATGGGGCTTCTCCCAGCATCAATAACACAACGCAAATACGGGTAGTAAATTCCATTGTTGACTGGATTTAGTCAAGAAGGACATCTTCATGTATTTTTAGACGCTGAGTTCGAATCCGAGGTCAGGAAATATCTGAGACCGCCTGAATTTACCTCAGCTCCAAAATATCCACCAAATAAGGGCTCAAATGTTATTTCTCGGATAGAAATGGTCAATCCGGGGGTTTCTGTGTATTTTCGATTTCTGGATCCTAATATGGGCTTAGGAGAATCTTGTGACTCCCGGAACCGACCCTAGCACGAAAATCATCTACCATATAGAGGTGAAAAATTTCATTTTTGCCTGGATTTTGTGGAGCAAGGGATCTACGTATCTGAGGTCAAATAAATCTTTCCGCTTTCCGAGTGCCACTTTTATGTGAACAGGTAAAAACAATATTTCATGCGGTTGCACACAGAATTACCTCACAACTTGAAGAGGATATTGTATTTTCCAGAGATAAGTTCCCCTTTTCAGCGAACGATCCCTACGTGCGAATCTCGATTTTCCGGCCCCCGGGGCCCATTTTTCGACCTCAGAGGGTGAATTCCAGTCGGCTCTAAACTCTTTTGACCAAGAATTCGGCTTTGGCTTGGGAATGTAATCTCGACCTCGCCTGAGCAACCGTCATCCCGGAATCCCTCGTTTCACACCTTAAGGCGGCCATTTTTGGCCACTGGGGCCAATCCCAGGGGTGCAGGCCTTTTTCTGGCCTGGGATTCGGAATAATACATAAGAATCTACGTGTCTGATCTACAAATCCGGACTTTTTTTGTGGGCTTGTGTTATGCATATTTGTTCTTTAACTGTATTTAATTAAAAAATACAAAAATATTTAAGATGTCAACATATATCATTTGTACTATACACCTAATATTTTAAAAAAATCATCAGATCGCTGTCACCGCCACGGGTGCTTTTTTGCTCATTTCCCCATGCTAACAGTAAAATTAAGGCAGTAAAGAGTATTTGAAATCGAAATGTTTGGATTATACGATTTGGTAGAGTCCTTAAAATAACAGGCAAACATAGAAAAACTGTAAAAACGCCTTGTAAGCTATATGACATTTGAACAAATGGAAAACATCTTTATTTATTTTACAAGAAAACCTCCATGAGAAGTTCATACCAAAAAGCAAACATTTCCCATATTAGCCTGCGCATTCCAACCAGACGTCAATTTCTTTATTTACATACGTACACCTTATGTATACAGTGAATATTACGCGATGCACAAGTAACAAGTACAGGTTTATGTAGGACGTTGCGGCCAGACCAGAAAATCAAGTTGGACGGATCATTTGATAGCTCCGGTGTATGCGTTTCATATGAAACCTTATGAAGCGAAGAAAACGCTCAAAAGGTAATGTTTGTTGTAAAATTTTTCGGAATACATTCGGAAATTATTGTAATTAGTGAATTGCAATCTGTACAAATACGCTAGTAAATCCAACGTTTTAGTGGTCAAATTGTTCAAGACATACATTTCTTTAAACTTTATCAAATCCTGGATCTATGTATGTTCTTAAACGATCTGGGCGAATAAATATGTCGGTAATGAAATAAATTAACGTCTTAAACTTCAGTTACAAAATTCAACAGTTTATTATCCTTCCACTCCTTTTAACTCTCTTCAAGGTTTCAGTTTAGACTATTCGTTGATTATAAAAAGGGTTGTTATGAACTGCCTACCAGAGTTTACAAACAAGGTTTAACGTTTTCTTTTAGAGTGTACAGTGAATACCCGTGTTCTCGATAATTCATTCAACTGTCACTTCGAAGGGTAAATTTGAAAATATTTATGCCTCACAAATGAGCGAATTATTTATGAAGATGCATCTTAAATAAGGTATATCAGCAGCGACGGCCATAAATTATATGTTATTATTGGAAGACCGATGATTGATTGGAAACTCATTGACTGAGAGAGAGGTTTTTTCAAGGATACCAAAATGCTATTTCTTTATCAATCACAATTATATCTATTATATGTACACCTCTTTCGTAATAAATTTTGTGTTTTTATTTTCAGGATTATGCGAGGTGGAAAAGGGAGCGACGAACATAATCATCGACATAGAAGAAAGCCGGGGAACGTGTAAGTATTATCACTTTCCGCACTGTTATTTTAATCAGTTATTTTATCGCTTAATGAACCACAGCGGTAATTAGAAAAAAGATAGCAAACATCGCGACTGAAGAATCAGGTCACCAGGTCTATCATTATTTTTTACAACGGTGGGAAAGATAACGAAATTGCACTTAGAAACAAGTGCAAAAATGTGTAGCACTTTTCCATTGATATTATGAATGACAATGACTAACAATAATAAACACTCTGAAAGTTTCCTAACCCTAGTGAGCTAATTCCTAATAATTTCTGATTAAAAAAAGGCATACGACAATGAAACTTTATACCAACTACTGTTTACAACTTTTCATAGAGGCGAGTTATACAAAACTGGGACTTCTATTATTTTTTCCTATAAAATCATAATTTATATGTGTGTTATGGTTTCATGTCACCTAAACCATTTTTATTCTTCATAAGGTATCTTATCTAAATTCACCCCATAAAAATTGATCCTCACAAATATATTCCAATTCTCCACGGAGGCCGCAATAGTACGTGTGCCATTTCCGCGCGAGCTACCTGCAGAGATTCAATCGAGGGTCATTGCGATCGCTAACCTGTCTTTCATATTATAACAATTAACGGATATATTTTTTAACTAACCAGGCCAGTTTAACTAGAAAATATTATTAATAAGATTTTAGAATTTAGACTTTTCGGATTTTAGGACTTATATTCGTAGTAATGTATTTCTTCCTCTGGATTTATTTTCTGATGTTTTCTTCTTTTGATTTGCATTTTAATTTAGAGCCTAATAAAAGAGAATAATGGTTGTGTCCCCATTTTATACAATTTATGGGGTAAAAAGGGGTATTCATAATAAAAGATATAAAACATTCAAATTAATTACATAGTAGAATTCTCAAAAAAAAAACATATCTATACTTAAAAGAATTACACTATTTGGTAGGAACGGATATAATTTGCTTCTTATGGCACTTTTACGAGTCCACAGTTCTCTAAGGTACTAAGTGATAATGTCGGCTTTAGATCTTAGTTCACCATATCACTTTCCAGGCGTCGTCTTCATGCTGGTTCAATTTCTCGCCAGTTGCGGCTACCTGACGTTTTAGTGTACGTTTACTTTCCTTGAGCTCAGTCGCCACCATGGCTGCGCAACTGAATGTGTTGTGTTCAGATTATGATGGATATTCCTTCCCTCTATTATGCTAATTGTGTGTTTAGATCTATTAAGATTTTTATCTCGTGGTGTCAGGGGACGAGTAAACAGATCCGAACCTGTGTAATCCGCAATTTTACTCAACAACCGCTCTTCTGTCGCATGTCTCTCACTGTCGTTATTGGGTTGAGGAGTAAATCTCACCGGGTTAACAGTGTGCTTGTTCTCAACCACTTGTGGCTCTTTATTTTCTTTCGTATTATTGCGCTGATTTAACTTTTTGTCTACCTCTCTTTTTATCTCACTGAGGTCTACTTCGGTTAAGTATTTATTCTTCAGGATGACATTCTTTCCGAGCCACAATGTTTTATTTTGCAATATTTAACTCTGGGTGTATGTTAGCAAATTCAATATGAAGGGATTGTCTCCATTTCGGAAAAGGTTCATGTTTCAACCAGGATGAAATGCATTCATGATGCCTTCATTTCTTCAGACCATTTCATTCGCTTAGAACTCCTGTTGATCATTTTTCTCTTCGATCATAATTTGGACTGTAGCATTTTGAACGAAAAGACTCCTACCATCAACATCACTCATATTGTCATGTCAGCGCCGGCTCCAGGTGTGCATCTAATATTTCTCTCCATTCTCATGGGTTACCAGTTTTGCCAAAGCAGTTGAGTATCCCACATTCGCAGGAGGGTCGTGCCCAATAGAGGAATTAGCAAACTCCCAGAGGTATTAATGTTATTACTATTACTATGATAATCATTTTGCAATGATCAATTTTGCATTATTTCTCTATTTTATCTTTGTTTCAGCCATAAGTCAAGAAACGATACCTCCAGAGTTACCAATCGTTGGCGAGCCAAACGTAGATATATTCCTCGACCTCTTCTTCCCGAAGGAGAAACCCGTCTTTTTCCTCAACGGGAAGAAGTTACAGTTGTTATCCCCCTTGGATAGGGACGAGAACAACTTATCCCACATAGTTTTCCAAGTAAGTAAAGCTTGTTGATACTCGGGATTAGTTTAGGGAAGTCATATATAATCCGCGACCGTAGCAAATCGCAACGTCCCACTCCTATCATTTTCTCTCTCATTCTCACGGCCGGCGAGCAACAGATTTATTTCTCGTTAACAGATGGTGGTTGTTGTGGAAGACAAAGAGTGGATGAAATCCTTGAAATCGATTCGTTATAATTGCATATAAATCGCGAGCGAATGAGAATAAATCGGTGACGGGGCAGATGTTCGCCTCCATGATTTATAGAACGGGGAGATCGTTCTTGCAGATCTCGTTTCTATCGACGAGAGATGCACGATAGATACACAAAACTCTGATAAGCTTAGCTTAATCTAAAGAAAATATATACAGGGTGAGTGGGTACCTTATCGCAAGTTCCATAGAACGAAACAAACCGATATAACTAAACTTATTGAGTTGCAATAGGGATAGTGCAACGCAGCAGCAGGTTGACCGTATCAAAAAACTGCAATAATCATCTTGTACGGATTTAAAACTTAATTTCAAATATGAGTTATCATAACAGTTATTTGGTTCATTTGTTGCATAATAAAGCGTTGAATAAATTTAAAATGCCCAGATTAAAGATGGGAAGTTGTATCAATTTCGCCAAATAAAATTTCATTTGAAGAAAACTTAAGTGTAAAATAGCACCTAGCATTTTTTTAGCTTATAAAAATAATTTGACACAGCCCTTTGGACGAAGTTAGTTTTTTTAAATTTGCTACGGTTTTGTTCATCAAATTTGCAGAGAAAACCCCGTTTTGAAGTTCAAGACCTGAAGTGTTACTGTAAAAGTTTCAAAGAATTTTCGTCAAAAATGAGTCCTCGGCTAAGATTCAAACACCTTAGTTTTAGCTTACATTCTACATGTAAAATGAACTATTTAATGTTCAAGAATTTCGCAGGTATTATATATAAATATATTTTTATAAACATTGAAAACTGTAAATAAAAGTGTGGAATGAAATTAAGAATTGTAACTATGATTATTCTAAGTATCGAACTCTAACTATGATTGAAATCTAGACAATCCTGGCAACTTTAGAAAGCTTCAAGATTCTAGAGAGAGCATTCAAGAAGTTTTTATAAAGACTTCTTCTTCTTATGCACAACAAGGATTGTTGCAGCCTGTTCTGTCGTCATGTTTGCCATCTTCTTCTGGGCCTATCTACGTCTCTTCTTCCTCTGGGTCTGTAGTGTACTAGTTGTTCTACCAACCTATCATCGTTTATTCTATTAATGTGCTGTCTCCATTTAAATGAGTCCAATGTATTCTATCATACATTGAGAATATGTTCAAATCATCCTATATTTATTGATTTTTTTATGTGGTCACTTAGTGTGCAAGCTTTTGTTCTTCTTAAAAATTTAATCTTAGCGTTTTGTATGCGTTATTTGTCTTGTTTCCTTAGTGCCTAAATTTCACTTCCATATGTCAATACTGGTGCTACCATCACTTTATATAATTTCCTTTTTTTTTCTTTATTTGTCTTATTTTGTAGTGTTCCTTGTATAGTGTCACACATGATTTGGTATTTATGTATTTTGTTTGTTATATGTTTTTCATATACGTGGCATTATATCATCATGACGCACCTTAGACAATTAAAATGTGATACCTGTTCTATGGGCACTTCGTTTAGTGTTATCTTTGAACGTATAGGATGTTTTCCTATAAAAGCCTTAACTTTCGGTTTTTTCTGATATTTTTAGGTCATAATTGTTACATATTTGATTTAAGCGGTAATTGCGTTTTGTAAGTCGTAATCAGTTCTTTGTAAAAGGATTTGACCATCCGCAAACAGTATTGTCTTTATACAATTGTTAGTAGGTGTCAGCCTTATTCCAGGGTTAATTTCTTGTTCCCTTTCTTGTCTAACGCCTCTGTTGATTATTACTGACTTTATCCTGTCTTTTCCAGCGGTTATTATTATTTCTGTGCTACAATACAAACTTCTTATCACTTTTATTAGGTGTCTAGAATAACCTCGTCTCTTCGTAAATTTCCACAGGGTGGTTCTATTTACTCGATCAAAGACTTTTTTGTAGTCTGTAAAGGCAATTTGGCTTTCTTGATCGTATTTTCTCCGTTTCTCTATTAATTGTCGTACTACGGTGATGTTGCCATTGTAGGATCTTCCTTTACAAAATTAAATCTGTTCTTCCACAAGTAGTGTATAAATTAATTTTAACCTATTATTTAAAATTGGGGCGTAAAATTTGTATGTAGCGATTGACAGACTTATACCCCTTTAATTTCCACAGCATATTCGATCTTCTTTTCTATATAGTGATATTACTTCCGTCGTCTTCAATTCGTCTGGTATTTTCTCTGTTTCCAACATTCAATCAGTAAGTATATTGTTCTTAGTTCTATAAGTAACCCACCACGTTTTGTTGGTTCTATGTTTATAGTGTCACAATCAGACAATAATTTACATACAATCAATAGGAAAAATTGAACGGAAAATTTGTAAAACCATGGAAATTGGCAGTTTGTTATAGTTCAACCACAATAGGTGCTATGTTCAGCAAAATAATTTCATGGGCTTGACTTCCTTGTGATTTGCCGACCGTCCATATTTAACGCGCCTTACTTCTAATTCCATAATGACTACAAAAAAGTATCACCACAGCTTTTTTACATTTTCTACAACATAATCCTAGTAATTTCCGAATCATGCTAATTTTACACGTGGAGCGAATACGAGGTGGGCTCCATGTAAGGAATATGACGCCTTAATAAGTATTCATTTTCTACCGACATGAGTAACCCACATATACCCGTGTTTCTTCTTGTTATATCCATAGTCTTCGTTAATGTTCTATCCCTCTATCTTCTTTCATCTTTCTATCTATTATATCTTGTCTATTATGTGATTGAGTGCGGTTTTAAGTTTCTTGTTTCTTGTTATTCTTGTTTGTTAAATTGTGGCATGATTTTTCAAGCTACCTCTTGTCATGTCTGCTTGTCATTTTCGATATCCGATATTAATTGGTGCTATGACTCCTTGTATGCTTTTTTGACAGTAAACTTTACTTTATTGCGTTTTTCTTTGTAATGTTGTTTACCTTCTTGTATGCTGTTGTGGAGAGTGTTTAAGTAAGTCTTATGTTTTTGTTTTGTTGCATTCTCTATTCCCGCTGTCCTAATTCTCAGGCCGCTTTTTCTTGTATATTTCTTTAGTTCGATTGCTTCATTCGCGGCTTTTGTGATGCATTCTTTTATGTTATTATATTCTTGATTTTTGTTCTCGTCTGTTAAGCATATCTGTAGATATTTTTGTAATCGTTGTTGGTATAGATATTTTATAGTGTTTTTCTGTAGGTGATATATTTCTTCATCTTGTTCTTCCCTTCGTTGATTGTTTTTCGATGTTTCTATATATATAACTAAGAAATGGTCTGAGTTTCCTTTATGTGCTTTTACATCTTGTACAAGCGCATTTAATTTCACTAGAAAAACAAAAATTTCGAACATGTTTCTATTATTCTATGATACTGACAAATGTCTTTTAATTCATTGCTCTATAAATTATTGAAGGTGTAGCCAACACCCAATACAAAAAACCGAATTTTCCCACTATATGCTACACCTTACCTTCTCCAGTTGAAAGACTATTCTGCTAACTTTGATTGCTGATCGTACATAAGCTTTATGTTTATTTTAAATGTAGGAAAACTGTTATCAATTGTCATTACCCTATTTATACATGCACCCCTACTACGTGCCTTACTCACGCTTTATCACGTTTACTCACGTAAAAATCTATCATAGTAGTGTAAAGAACAGGAACAGTAAGACATAAGTTATGACACGATATTCCCGAAGGTGAACAGCGTCCAAAATGGAGAATACAACTGCTGTCGGTGGACAAGTCCTGGAGGGATTTCCGAAAGTAAACATCGCCCGGAGAAGAGAATTGAATTGAAGAGAAGATTTAATACTGCTTTCCCACAAGGTGTACCATGCTTTCCTTTGGGTTAGAGCAAATGGTGAGGCAGGTGTACAATGTTCCATGGAAGTTATCATTAAGTTATCATTATCACACATTTTCTTCAATGCAGTTTCCTCAAGGGAAGACTTTGAATGGCTACTTCGGATGACTGGTCCTTCGCTTAGACGGTATGCTGTCGAGAAAATCACCCGCTCGGAGGATGTCGCTGTCGAGGACGACACTGAAAATATAGAGGGTGGTGTAACGAACGAACGTATAGGACAATTTCCATGTTTTTGTTGTTATTTGTGTGAAAAACAGTGAATGTTAATGTTGACATTAGAAGAATAAAACGTCTGTGCGTTACTCCGTGCGAAATCGTTACAGTAGCATGGGCATTGAGAATAATTAATTCCGCAATCAATTAATAGATTTGTATTTTTAAATGTGGGTACGCCATAAATATTACACTTATGGAGATATTGCAAATGATTTTATAAAACCCTAATAGTTCATTGTGGTCTATTCATATTTGGCCTATTTTTTAATGAAATGACATTTAATAAGTGATAAACATCATAACAATGTTTTTGTCAATAACACTAACAATTTTTGTACATACCTTTAAACTGGTAACCTTATCTCGTCAACCGTTGTTTTAGCTCACACTTTTATATCCAAAAAGCAAAGTAATTTCAAAAAAATTAAGTCGCTAGCTCAACATTTTCAATCAAAATCAATTATGTTCAGTTCATTACAATATTACTTTTTCTAGTTTTAAACATTTATGACATAATTCCTCAAATAAGGAAAAATCGAAGCGACGTAATCTTGAAGAAAAGCCAAATAAACACATTTCTTCTCTTGTAAACATTCTAAAGTTGGAAGGAAGATTCTTAAAATAACTATAAAAACTTTTCAGTAGCTTAATCAGATAGCAAGGGGCCTTTATTAAACAATTTTGCCCATCCCAGTATTAAATAACTGTTTACTTGGATAACCCGCTGGTGCTACATTTGAATGTTGTAAAGCGGAGTAAAAGTCCAAACATGACCTTATCATATTACGTCACATTCCTTTTAAAACTATTAAAAGGTATGTGTTAAAAATCTGGTATATAAAATATATGAAAAATACAGTCACGTTTAAAAATCACGACTGGGCCCAGTAAAAAATGCCTCTGAGGATTATGCAGTTACAAACGACATTATAAATGGAAATCGTGACAGTTATGAATGACAAAAAATATACTTCAGTTATCAGACCAGCGCACAGAAGTATTTATTGTTATTGCTGACAAACGCAGATGACCGATAGGACGTCGGCTTAACTGGACCAATACACACGAAATTTCTCTAACGAAATTTCTGCCGTTTCAAAAATGATAATTTCATCTAAAACAGTTATCCAGGCCAGCGACTGCGAAGAAAACCAGTGAAAGGAACGCTTTCCGTTTTAACTAAATACAAAAATAAAGAAAATATCTCTATAAATAAAAGTAGAAAACGCGTAATCCGCACTGTACGATAGGATTGTCCGGCACGAGTAACGTTTAAATATGACGCCTATGGCTATTTGGTAACGTTAGAGGATCTCTCCTGAAGCAAACGAGGAAAACTGGAATCTCAACAGGGCATTTACTCGTCAAAAGTAATGATGGTGACAAGTAACTTTTTACACAAGTTAATACTCGATCGAAATGTGTAAAGTAGATACAAGTCTCTAATGAACCCATTAATTACATTATCAACAAACTAATTATATAACAAGCCGTGAAAAATGTTCATTTCGCACACTAAGTTTCGCTGGAATCATTTTATCTTAAAATGATTTATAACAAATAGGGAAGAGAAACACTAATTCAAATTAAAACTCAACTAGACTGAACTAGTAAATAATTTATTTACACGCCCGTACTAATTACACTGCACAAATTCACGTAAACTCAATTTATTGCATATTTTGACGCAGCGGCTTACTCTTTGTTCGCTCGACTCCATCACTTACTGACTCTGTGTCGCTGCTTTTCGATTTCATTTGTAGTCTTTTGTTTCTGAAACCTTCTCGAATCTAAACCCAGATGGTACGATACTGCGAACCTGATAGAGGGTCCGATTTCTTTCAATTCACTTATTTGCTACCTCGACAGCAAGTTTAATCATATTGTACATGAATACACAGTCTTCAAATTGTTTTTACATTTAAATTGCAAGTACTTTTCCACTTGTACTAACTAATAATATGTTCAAAAATAAAATTTTCTATTTTATATGGAAAACGTGTATAATATCATTTCTTAGCATTACTATACCAAACCAAATAGTGAGTTTCCAAATGTTTTCGACTTGAATTCGTCGAATTGAATTCGACTATCTTTGGAACAGCAAAATCTAAGTGATCATCTTTTAGATACAATTTACAATTACTTGTGGTTCAATAGATACTTCCCCAACCATTATAACAGCAATTTTATCTGCTTCTTTTCCATGTACTGCACCATAACCTCAAGGTTAGGAAATCTAGATTCGTTAATATCAGCAGCAATAGGTACTCTCATCAATAAAGTCCTGTTCGTCCTGGAAGTTGGGAGAGTGAATGCTTTTCGTAAGACGTTGTACGTTTTAGGATCTTGTTTTTGAACAATTAACCCTGAAGCTTTACTATCCTAGTGAAACTGCCCCTCTTGAATTTCTTTTCATTCAGTGCAATCTGTGTATTTATAAAATTTGACGCATATCTAGGAAAACTAGAAGTAATGCCGTCAATAATCTTTGTTTGCTTTCAACTCTGTTGCAGTGCCATCGTAGTTTATATAGATCTTTTAGTCAATGTTCCTGACCAACAATACAACCTCTTTGCTTTCGGTGTCAAGTTCTTTGTTTTATGCACTCATATTTCCTGCAGTACTGTTCTTACATCGGCAATATTTAATGGACAATAAATCTGTAATACCATAAATGCTATGCGTTCTTTAACATGAGTGTGATACAACTGCATTTTTATGCAGTTGTATCACACTTTTCCATATCTGTATATCTCTTTCATTTGTGCTTCCAATTTCGGTCCGACAGGGATATCGTTTACAATAATGACATCATCTTTTTGTGGTTTTGATACTGCTTTATTTTCTACAGAAGATGTCAATTTTAAATAATTTTACAAGTTTCGATGTAATTTTTTGTAGTGTATATATGTAATAACATTTCGATTAAGCTACATGGATGAAATTCCAAATGGCTGTTTTCTCAAACTCGAACACACGAAACTTACAACCGTCCAACTTAACAAAACGAAGAACGCAGGGCCCACGATACCTACCACCAAAAAAAAGGGGAACAATAATAAAAATGATCTAAGGGTCCAAGCAAATAATTGCCTGAATGAACAAATGTCATAATGATGAGAAAAGTTGTACAATGGAACTAACCTAGTCTGCAACATTGTGTTCTGTGTATATCTGTGCTTGACGTGGAATAAAAATGGGAGGTTAAAGATTGATAGTGTGATCGAACTGGGAGAGTAACTATCGCTCGCTAGGTGGCGTTTCCCATACCAAAAGAAGCAAAATACGTTTTAAACGTAACAAATCATTTCAACAGACTTTACTTCATGCAAGTAAAAGGAAATGTTATTAATAGTAAGGAGCCTCTAACGGAATTTTTTTCCACAATTTCTTCGTAACCTGTAGTTATAAGAAATCAATAGAACAACTTCTGAAGAACCTGTCCAGTAACAAGTAAAAGAGAATAGGGATTCTGTAGTGAGTAATAAAACACCTAAACTCAAAATTGTTTATAGATTCCTTACAAAATGAAAACGAAAAAGTATTTAAGTTAAGATGACACAATTGTACAGTTCTGGACCTAGAACACCTAGTCCCTTAAGACTACAGAAATCGGTGAATATGTAAACCATGTAGCAATACTATAACTTTTATTGGTTAAATGCTAGGGACTTATTAATAGTATATATGAAGTTTCTATAGACTAAAGCCGGATCCTTCGTAATAAAAGTAATCTTTCTCTTCTATCCTATTATCTGCAGCCACTTCTCATAAGCCCTAACCTCACATTTCTGGTGGGGGAAAGAAAATATAGTGCCCGATCTCTTCCTCCAACCAAACAGTACACATTTAAAGGTATTTTTGATATATATGCGATACCAAAAAATACACAACAAAGCTCCATTGTTCTATGACTGTTGCCTTCATTTCAAGATTTAAGAGTTCATTACAAATCGAACCACACACCCCAATAATAAAACGCAAGCGAAGCAAAATTTTTTAACAAACTTTAAAAAGTGTGTTTATTTAAGTTTATAAAGCAGTGGGGGGATTTTTTAAATTTTTGATCCAGCGGTTTTGAAGATAGTAGTGGAGCGTGGTCCTTCTTATACTAGCTTATTTAGAAATACATTTTCTGTCTCGATTACGTTTATTGTTTAATACCTTTGACATAATAGCAGTTTCATCCAAATCCCTTTCAATTTTTCCCAAATTTTGGCATATCAGGTAGACACTATACTTGAATTAAGGTAAAAGGATTGCAAGCGGTGTAACCAACCTAAAAGCCTGGAAACCGGCAGGTTTCAAAATGTTATCTTAAATCTGATTCCTAATTATTACATACTTTTCCGTATAAATTCTCCTTAAAACAGTCTACGTTCTTGAAAAACTACCATTTCTCCCCGACAACACCTGTCCCACCTGACAAAGTAAATTTCGCCTATTCACCTCTCGAAGGCGAGCCATCTGGTCTCCTCCGCTCACACAGCCAGGAGAACCTGATGGTAATCTCCCTACGGACCAGAGCGAAAAAATCTCTTCAAAGATCCGAAGGTGTAAAAGTGGGCAGGGCAAATCTAGAACGGACAATTTATGTTCCAAATCGAAACTTAAGTGTATCTAAGTGAGCTCTCTTATTCTCTCACTTTCCGAGTTTAATGCCGTGATATATTCAAGGATAACGTCCCTGCGAGAGATGATAAAACGTCCAGTGGGAGAAGAGGAAAAAATATCGCGAGAAGGAGGCGTTTGGATAGTTAAGTGGAGCGAAGGAAAATTTAAATTAAAAGCGACAACACCTCATTACTCATCGCACTCTCGTTTTTAGTAGATGCTTTAGGTACCCAGCATTTTTGCATAGACAAGATCAGCAGTTGATTTATTGTGTAGAGCCTGCTTGTGATAAGGGCGAAGTTTAGTTTTCGTATTTTTTTGATGCACGCCCCAGTGGTGACAGTATCTAGTCCCTATCGCGAACTGGCTCTACCTACTCAGTAAGTAATTAATAGGCGGCGTCTTAGTCAACCGTAAGTGGAGTTTAATGTTTCATTTTTTAAAGTTCGCTGAGATTTAAAGTAGCTATAAAGAATGCATAACTGTACTACTGGACCAAGAAATAAAATATTTTGAAGTCAAAAAAGGGAGGCCGCGATTTTTTTTGTGGAAATATCGTGGGGATGCAAGTATAAAAGAATGCTCATCTCGTGGATTATGAAACTTTGGTTGCGTAATTGTTTATTCAAACCACTATTTCCAAAATTTTTTTTGTTTTTTTTCTACATTGCAGTGAAAAAACTGGGGAATTTAAAGAAAAACGTATTCAGAAGTTTTTTGTGTAAAGAAAATATGTCTATGCTCCATAGACTCTTCAACATTCCTCTCGAACTTATTAACATTTTTCATGTAACTGAAACAATAATTATACCCTGAAGAAAGATACATATTTCTCTTCCATTTCAACCCCGTATTACACTACCTAAGAAATAATGACTACACAGATTCCTATAGAAATAAAAAGAATTTTGTCAAGCCATATAGAAAACATTTGTACACCTTTCTGCACTACTTATAATATCACATCATCTTTATTCGTAGGCCACTGTAAAGTTTCAATGAATTGTGATATTTATATCGATATATTGATATGAATTTATCTGAAAATAGGGCATAGTTAAGATTCATTTATTGCATATTATTACTATACAGGGTGTTTGGTATACATGCGGCGAAAATTCAAGTGGTTATTTCTTGGACCATTCTAAGATAATTGTGTTCTTTGATGATTTGTGAAAAATCGTTTCATTTCGAAGATACAGGGTGAAAAACATTTGCGATAGTAACAATTTTTTTTATCAAAAAGTACATGTTAAGTTGCTTCACCTACATTAAATATTCAAAATGACTTCCTCCAGCTTTGATTTGAGCATTCAATCTTCTCATCGTCGAACTGTCGAACTCTTTCAAACATACCATGTTCGTTCCTAATTGAGTTACACTCAGCAATTATCAGATTTCGCCAAGTCCTTCAAATTTTTCACTGGAGTAAGGTAAAATAATGACTTTAGAAAACCCCATATGAAATAATCGAGGGGGTTTAAGTCCAGGCATCGAGCAGGCCATGTGTATGGCCCACCCGGCCAATCCATCGATCTCCCTATGTACCTGTTGAAAGTTCACGAGCAGCCAAACTAAAATGTGGTGATGCACCATCGTGCAAAACCACATTGCATTTCTTGTCGTCAATGGTACCTCCTCGAGTAACCCAGGTAGCGTTTCTTCTAAAAAGTTGGTACACACATCGCCAGTAAATCTTCCTATATCGAAAATATCTTAATATTGAAAATGGTTGTCGCAGGGTATTCAAGACAATATGGATCAATAAATCAAAAACTATGAACGATTCTAAGGCATTTAAAAAGTACATCAATAATAAAGAATAGAGTTATAAGAGTCCCGTTCTTAAAGTTTTAGTACAAGAAGTATTTCAAGTGAAATTTTATCAACAGAATGCTTTTGAACTGAAATCAAAATTTTAAATTCAGTGACATTTTCATAAAGTCGTGATCAAATAGTTTACGACTGAAAAATTAAGGTACAAAAGACATGATCGATAGGTTCAAGCTTCAGGACGCCATACGTTAAAACACCAGAATTACCTGGATCAACACATTAAATAGACAGAATCTAAGGATTAGAGCTTCAGGCACAGATTTAAAGAAGAGTTATGATCAAAAAGTTCAAGCCCTTGAAAGATTTTATATCAACAGACAGTGATCGAGAATCAATAATTCCAAATTCATTTTTAAATGGAATCCAGATCAAATATTTTAAGAACGAAGAACGTATTCCAAAGAATCATTAGCAAAAGGTCTAAGATTCAAAAATATATTTTAGAAAATCTTAATCAATTGAATAATAACTATAACCAAAGCTTCATTAAAATTTTACAAAGAATGAAAATGTGGACAAATATTTAACAACATTGAATGAAATGAAAGGAAATCCATATTAAAGAACCAGGAAATAATAATACAAATAAAATTGCTGGGATTGATATGTTAAGCACGAAGGATCTATAAGAAGAATTTAGATAAATTTACTCCAGAATATTACACCACGTTTTGAGAATATTTTCCAACTTCATAATTAATAGATTCAAGCATCAAGAGCCAATGTGAGCTTCCTTGCTGAATTTTTCTGTTGCTCAAGCAACAGATTCGAACACCATAAAAATGCTAATGCTTCTGCGAGCAAGATACGAAATCAATCAAAATCTAATGAGACTAGAATGAAGAATTTAATCAGAAGATTCACGATCCACACTTGCTAGAGCCAAGAAGACGTCCAAAAAAAATTTAATCGAGAAAGAGTATATCTACTTTGTGGAGAGTTTACCAATTAAACATAAATGTTTTTCAAGACTTTAGCATTATTTTAAAGTAACAGGTACTTTCATGGCAATTTCGTCACTTTGAAATGTATTGCATTCGATTGTATAACACTACGCAGTTTGAATCGAACGAACTCATGAATAAACTCACAAGAAACCACTCCAAGTACCACAACCGAATACTTTCCTATACATAGTAAAAATAATTTTAAGACTCGACTTATATATTGTTAATGAAAACGATCACAGGCTTTTCATTAAATTGTTTGATGTTTCCTCATTAATTAAATGCATAGAAATTAAACGAACAAAATTTGCTACTAAGAGACTACTATGAAAACGTCTTAATCATTAAATAAAATCTTAAAATAAGACTACAACCACAATTTCTATCTCTCATATAACGACTTATTTCAGGTTCCTTATTCATTTTGCACTGTAATCGAAATCGATTTAATGTGCCCCGATATTACTATTTTATTTATTTCCTTTTTTCGATTTCAGTTAGTCTGCACCATTAAATCGACGCATAAGAAAAAGACGATTCCTGTTATTGTAAGACTGATCGACATTAACGATAATGCACCTCAATTCGTCAATACCCCGTACGAAACCAGCATATCTGAGGTAAGTAACCACTAAATGAAATGAACCTAATCTAATAGTAGTTTGTTTGTTTAGTCATTTAAGTAGAATTGATGTAATGAAGAAGCGATATATTTACATACGATTTATGATAGAATCTACAATAAAATTCAATCATCCTACATTTAACACAATATTATAAGCTACTGTAACATTTTACGGATTCAAAATAATCCTACTAATTCTCTACTCACTCACTACTTAGTCACTACTAATTCTACTTAACTAGTTCATTAATTTTTAGCACTACCTAAATTCCTAACACTTAATTTATATTTCACTTGTTTATTTATTTTTCGCACAAGACGCTCGAGTCAGGTATCAGCACATGTTCGCTCTCCACTTCGACTTCCCCCGCCGCCGACCGGGCATCCCTTTTATTCTCTATATTTTACCGGAATGGTCTAGAAGCGTATGGAATATTCTATTGCAAGGGTGTCCACTAACCTTGTTTCCCGAGCTCCCGGGAGCAAACGCTTTATCAATGGTACCGGTAATTTATGGCTCCCATTTTTACGTCAGGAGATCCAGGGTAGAATTAATATGATTTTAGTTAGACGAGTTTGAGATTTTAGAATTATAATTTTTCATATATGAAACATATACGAGCATACCAAAAATGCTTTTACCTGTTTCTAAATATTTTGTACACAAAATCTTGTACAAGTAATTAAGTAATTGTTCCCAGTAACTAGTAAGTGTAAGGATGATTGCGAATTAACGTATTATCCTTCATCCTTTCAAGAAAAATGTACCCGATGCGTCGTTATGGTCAGGTGAAAATAGTGCCAGTAACTGAGTGATTACCACAAAATCTTTACGTCAGTTTAGATAAATCTATACCACCTTAAATTGCCACCTTAAGGTTAATAATATGTAATCTGTGAGTGACTGTACTAGGGTGCTTTGTATGGGTAAAAGATTTTAGAGTATTTGTTTTACCCAGTTCTGTTTGTTAATTTTGATTTGAAACGGTTTTCATTCCCTCATTTTTTTTTAATAATCTGTGCGTAATGGAATCAGAAGGGGGGCAAGATTACGATACTAAGTGAGGGGATTTATTTGGGGTTTTCAAAATTTATAACACCATTTTATGCGTCATATGTGGTTAAAGTTTTGTAATATTCAAAAAACATAACATTCAGCTGCATTATCAAAAACAGCATCAGGATTTTTATAGCGATTTTCCATTAGATAGTGTCACGATCCAGAGAAGCCTGGATACCAGAAAGCCTGGAAAAGTGTGAAGGGAAAATGACATAAATGGACCCAACCCAGTGCCTTTTTTTTTAATTTAACGAAATAAATTTATTTTGAAACATACTGTTACGTATACTTTTCATTAATCATTCTTATATAAAAGACGTTAGAATTACTAGTTAATTTAGTCATCATTTTGGTATTTACAAAATCTGTAAATTAGTACCTATTTACAATTATACAAGTATTAGGTAATTGCTTTTCATAGCTTCTCCTCGGCAAGAGTTCAACTCGCCTTCTGAGTCCGACCCTTTGCGTGTTGTACGGAAACACCATGCATATTAATATTCCAACTATCAGCTCATTAAGGCCCGTTTATGATGAGTTGTATCTGTCACTTCTCTATCTCTCTTAATTCTAGTGGACACCTCTGTTCTATTGGACAGAGTCTGTTCATTCCGGAACATCGAGGATTCTGGGAGTTGGGGTCGATTCGTCGGGAACCGTCTCCCCCCGGCTTGGGTTTATTTCGTGGAGAGACTTTCCATTGCATTATTTTACCAACAGTTTTTGACATTTCATCAGGAACTGACATCCTTCGGTTTTCATGATCAAGTTTTCAGTTTATCTTTCTAAGTTTAATTCTTAAATTTGATACCAATTGCATGGCAACACCTAAGTGCTTTGTGCTAACAAGTTTTCCATATGTCATCCAGTTATGCAGAGAAATTGCTGAAAATGTCTAAAATTATTTAATACATTTAGAACCATTAAACTTACGCGAATTTTTAAATAATCCTTTGGGATTTTGAGAAAGTTTTGAGTGATATTTGGGTTAACCAGAATTGTTCAAGAACATTCCAAATAAAAGTTTCCCTTTGAAAGTTTCAGTTTCATGAAAAAATGAATAAAAAAACAGCAACGGAATCAACGACTTTGCCGCATAAATTAAAATTAAAAGTAATTCATAAAACAAACTCTATGTGGATACTAACATTAAGTTCTGGAAGCTTGACCAGTTTGAAATGCTTAGATTTGAAAAAAAAAAGGAATTTGAATTGAAATTGATTTTTGAAATTATTTCTTTTTTCGATATGACTCCAAAACTGTCAAAAATTATGAAGTACTGCAAGAATACAAAATTAGCTTGCTGAAAATTCTGCTTTTTTTTCATTTTTCTAGAATGAAAACCAATCAATATATTCGTTTTAAGTACACATTTGAGTGAGAGAACCATTGTCCTACGCACTTTAAATTGCAGAATCTTAAAAATGACAAGCTCACCAATTTCCTATTTACTTGTGTTATACCTCCATTGATTTCCTTTAAAATGCATTCTTGAGAGACCACTTATCTATAAAATTAAAGAAGTTGTGATTAAAAAACCAATGGCATTTTTCGGTAAAATTTTCGGAACTTGTAAAATTTTGTTCTCGACTAATTTTGAAGCAGTTAAAATAGATTAAAACATAGATGCCTTTATTTAAGAGTGTACAGGACACGACACACATTTATGCTTATATAGTACTATATACACATATATAAAGAGAAAAAAGCGAAGCACGTAGGCGATCATCTTTGCTGATAATAATTTTCAGAATTTTCTGAATCAAACTTGTTAATTTCATGATTAAGAATAGTTTTATAGAGTTGAAGTGTTGCTGAGACTGAGACAGCATATTATAAAGAGTCAAGATATTACAGTACATTATAAAGGGATCATCAAAAAGTTTCTAGCTGTTGAATAATATTTTTTCGTAAATTTCATCAAAAAGTTTTATTTTTAAGGGTTGAACAGTTCCGTCGATCAGAAATAATGTTTTAAACAGTAAGATGGATTCAATTCATCCTAAATCAGTCAGAAGGGGTAGTGTTTAAGGGTTGAAACTTTGCAATAATTGAGAAATAAGATTATAAATAGTAAAAATATATTAAATTATTACAAATGCATAATTGAAAACTTTATAGATGATATAAACTAATTTCTTTTGTAAATTTTGTTACAAAGGATGGCTTTTAAATTGCTGAAAAATTGCAATATGTTATAAATACATTCCAGGAAATGGAAAATTAATTATTATATATTCAAAGATAATTTCCCTATAAATAATGCTTAAATTTATGTTTTTTGAATTATTTGTATACAGGGGTAGTTTTCATTCTCTAAAAACAGAAATCACACTTCAAAAACATATCTTTTGTAGAGAAGGGTAAGATAAGCAAATTTGTATTAAAATCGGTGTAGGCCTAAAAAATTCTGAGATAATACCGTATTTTTACCTACAAACACTGAACTAAAATCAGGGAAAAAAATTCGAACTACACCTGCATGCTTTAAAATAAAGGTCATGACTCCAAAATATTTTTAAGTTATGATTCCTGCTAATTCTTAGAACAAATTTTTACATTTCCAATGATTAACAAATCGTACTCGAATTCCTGAATAACGTTTTCACTGTAGATGGTTCCATAAAAACCTCTTAATTTCTATTAGAACCTAACCAATGAAGAACATTTAAATTTTTTCCAAAGCGCTTTCTGAACCATTGCAACTAGTACCTTATTACCCATCGCCCGCATTCTCTCTTCCATTCTCATACACATTTAAAGCTTCTGTGTTCTTTCCGAAGCTCTTCAATGACGATCGTAAGGTATCAACGATTAAACGTTACTTTACCTTTTGCAGCTGACGCCCGTTGGGACGACGATCTTTCAAAATATCGTAGCGAAAGACAAAGATACCGGTGTCAACGGACTAGTCGAGTATTCGATAGTAAAAGGTGAGTGAGAAGACGGAAAAGACAAACATATGTTAGAGAAGAGATTATTGGCATGAATAATTCAACAGGTGCCAGGTGTGAAAATTTTAACGCGGGAGATATAAGAGATTTTTTGAAACTCCCGGCAAAATTAAAAAAAGTTTGTTTTAATACTTAGAAAATCTGTTACATCACGTATATAGGCTTAAAAAACTTTGAACATACGCCATTTGCCTTCATTAATTATCTCTCACACCTCTGTCAATTATTTTTGTAATTAACACTTGATTACCATTTTTTCACAGGGGACCACATCCCTTCAGATGAAGGCATGGGTAGGGAAAGAATTCACACTGAAGACGGTTTTGGATACTTTGCCATAAACCTACCTCACCAGGGCCAAGTTACCGTTAACAGGACTCTGGATTTCGAGAAAACCCAGCGGTACTTCGTCACCATAGTCGCTACTGTAAGTCACAGTCCATATGCTCGTAATTAGGGTAACATGTAGGAAGAAAATGTGAGGTTCTAACAGCAAAAAATTACATAATCAAAAGGAACAAATTCTTAAAATTCAAGAATATCAAAATCGGTAAATCATAACCCCAAGATAATGAATCTAATTTCAGGTTTGTAACGAAGCTAATTTTTGATGAACCGTGGTTAAGCAACTTCACTTACATCCTTTCGTAAAGAGAATTACCGTACCTCTTCTCGAGTCCGTAATTACCGTCAAAACTTTGCCGATTTTCGCTCACTAAAAATCGTAGCTCATCTCGCTTGACGAGTTTAGTAGTTTCTCCGTTGCTTATTACACCCCCACTCTCCGCCTAAATGCATCACAACCGTGTTTTTTTTTACCTGTACGTTATTCTAGTAGGCCACTCAATTAGACCGTTTAGTAACCTAGCAAGTTTTCCTCTTCATTTAATCTATAAATTTGTAAGTAAAGTATTAATATTTGCGTAAACCCATTTAACATACGCGAAGTCCGATAACTGTCTGAAACGAAACATTATTATTTCACACCAAAAGTAGATAAAATAAGTTTCTTTCCTCTCGTTGTAATTACCTGTTGTATGTTTAACATTGTCGCCGAAATATTCTTTAAATACCGAGTATTTTTCCGAACTCTCCTGTTTATTTTCATTAACTTCCCGGATTTTCTCCCGAGTTTAAAGCACCCGGACCCACAGACAGCAAAGTCTATGAAAACTGACGCCCAAGAAAACTCCGAAACTCCAAAAAGTCTAGCGTCAATTTCATAGTTGACTACCTATCCGCCCCTTGATACTCGTCGTGCCGTCGACGATAATAAAAGGGCGAGAAAGGCCATCACAAGTTCTAGCAGAATTAGCCCAATCAAATAAAAATAAAGAGCAAAATAATCCGTTTCAGATTGTAAACCTTGTAATAGCCAAGTTTAGGTAAAGAGAAAAGATATTTTTCAAAAAGTGTCAGTTTAAAATGACGACGCCATTTTTTAAACATAGTTTAAATGGTGAAAATTGCAAAAAATGAGTTTTTTTTAATGTATTAAAAAACACATAAGAGGTAGTATTAAAATTTTCTTCCTATAACTGCTTGAAAAAGGCTTCATTTTAGAACTACCAAAAGAAAAATTAAACGTAATTTATTTAAATAATAACAAAAAGCCATTGAGATTTGAATTTGCAATAAACAAAGAAAAAAAACATAAATTATTTGGAGACTTGGATAGAAAGTTGCTTTTGCTATCCTCAAGATTCTCTTAAAATTTGGTTAAAAAAGATTAATTAGTTTAGGAATTATTCTTTTTGTTTATTAAAAAGTGTATTTTTGCTACCTAAAAAACCCGGTTGTTGGTGCCATAGTAGAGAAATTTATAAGAGCTTTTAAATATATAACTATTTTAAATATTAAAAAACCATTGTTATTTATTTTTGTAATGAAAAATGTCTTTTGATATATAATAAATCAGTATCATTGCCAACAATTATTTCTCTCAACAATATTAAAAAAAAAAAAATATAATTGTTTATAACAAAGAAATAAATAATTATTTCAAAAAGAACCGTGCAGTTATTATTTTTCACGTACTACCCCAAATAAAAAAAAAGTTAAAATTGGTTCATAATTAACCGAAATATCTCAAAATTTTCAGACGATTTCGATTTGAAGTTTTGATATTAACTTTTGAATGTTGCTGGCCGATTACTCCCACCACTTGGTACATATAAAAAAATTTGTAAATAGATATTTTTCGATATGTACTGATTAATCAATTATTATTGTTAAGTTAAAGAATTGATTTATTTACTCGTGCAATTTCAAGTCTTTTGTTGATAAATAAATAAATGGTGAATTTTATAGAAAAATGGCTATCTCGGTTGAAAACGTCCTAGGACAACTTTTTTTTTATTTCGTGAAAAATTACCAGGGAATCAAATATCAAAACGAAATTAAAATAAATTTATTCCTTGTAATGTTATTAACGAAAAACCTTATAAACAAATTAGACAATTTTTCAAATTCCATTTTAGGAGGGAGGATCTTTGATATCTAAATTTCCAATTGGATATTTTGAAAATATAGATTAAGACGAAAGAAATGAGCTCTTATAAATTTCTCTACTATAGTACGAACAACCGCGTTTTTTAGGTAGCAGAAGTACACTTTTTAAAACACAAATAGAATAATTCCTAAACTAATTAATATTTTTTAACCAAATTTTAAGGAAATCTTGAGAATAGCAAAAGGCAACTTTCTGTACAAGCCTCCAAATAATTTGTTTTTCTTTCTTTGTTTATTATTATTATTATATTTTTTAATTATTATATATTATTTATTATTATAATATATTATATATAATAATAATATATAATAATAATATATAATATTATTATATTTATTATTATATTATTATTATAATATATATAATATATTATTTATTATATTTTATTTTATTGCAAATACAAATTTCGAAGGCTTTTTGCAATTATTTAAATAAATTATTTATAATTTTTCTTTTGATAGATCTAAAATGCAACCTTTTTCAAGCAGCTATAAGAAAAGAAAACTTTAACACTCCCTGTTATGTGTTTTTTAATACATTTAAAAAACTCATTTTTTGTAATTTCCACCATTTAAACTATGTTTAAACAATGGCCCAATCATTTTAAACTCATACTTTTTGAAAAATATCTCTTCTTTTTACCTAAACTTGGATTTTAAGAAGGTTTCAACCTGAAACGGATTACTTTGAGATTTACGTGTATTAAGATTTTACTTGACTAGTCTAAATAAGGGTTCAAGTGCCAACAGAATCTTGATTGTGCTAGGAAAATAGGTTCGCCAGTGTTGTGTCTTTGGTGTCATTTATTAAAAAACAATCTTTTATTCACCTTATTAAAATGTGTTTATCGTCAGCTATAATTGACAATTAATATCAGGCTATTACACATTTTCCTTCATAACTGATTTATTGTTAAACACCGCCGTTTATCAGTATCAAATGAGTCTATTTTAATCAAAATAAAACATAAGCAAACAAAGATATTCAGAGAAACTTAAGCATCAGATTCATAAACTTTAAAAATAGAAGTGCTACGAGCAAAATGATAACTTTTAGTTACGTTTTAAAAAATAATTGAAATGAAATCAGCCAATAAAGGAGACAAAAGTCAGAGAATCAGGATTGAAATATTCAAGGGACAAGAAAGTTGATATTTAAAAACATTTTAGTCAATCGATCAAAGGATCGTGACAATCAAAAATCCTAAATCAACAAAATTATGCCCTAAAGGCATTTAAAAATATTAAGGCAAATGTTGCAACAAAAAACGAATCATGATTTAAGTGCTATGATCATACCGACGAGAATCCCTATATTAAAAATACGGCCAATAGATGCATCAAGATCGGGGGAATTTTTGAAAAACTATAACGCGTAAATTTTTCTTAAATGCGTTAATGTACTCATACTGTAAGAAGTTCTTAATAAAAACCTAGATTAACTGACGAAGAGTTCCGGTCAAGAACTTGATCGATGTGCCACTTAGCCTTGATCAGGACCTTCTTGCTCCTTTCTTCCTACACAACTAACGTGTATTTTATCTTTATGAACGCCTTATCGTTAATTACCATCAAAAATTACGTCTAATTAATACTTGTACCGTAGCAATTTGCTTTCAAATTCATAACCGGCGGTACGCCCACGCGTTGTATGGGCGCCACAACACGCGGTAGCTAAATGTTATAATTAAACGAGGTGGGTCGTTGTTGCAACTATCCACTCAATTTTTTTTTCTCTTATAATATAGTGTAAGTAAATTGAAAATGCCACCGTTTGAAACTGATAATGGACGAGAACCAGTCGTGAGTAATTTTAGAGAGGTTTGTGCACGGAGATACGATCTGCACCGAGCGGTTATTGGTAGCGATTCAGCAAAGAGATTGAAGGTGTTTATGTTCCGAAGGTTTATCTAAAAATATAAATGAAACTAGGGAAAGGTGGTGGTTTCATTTTCACGAAACAAAAGCAACTTGAATGGCTGATCACAAATCGGAACTGTACAAAACTATCGACGGTATTTTTGTGAAGTTTTCTTTTCGGATTCCAAAATTTCAAAATAAATCCTTTTACTTTGATATTCACGTTAAACGCCTCTACCGAAACATACCGTGGAAATATAATTTCTAGACACGTACCAGTGCGTTAATAGTCCAGTGTTTGAAAGTAAAAATACGGCATTCCACAGAATTTTATTGGACAACATTGATTTTAATAGAAATTTGCAGATATACTTATTTTACCCTCCTTTTTGTTTTTAAGGGATAAAACCACCATACAAAAATATACAAAAAATTCAAAAACTGTAGATTTTTTCATTATTTATACTGAAATTACACCCGCTTACTACCAAATTCGAAAATAAATCCCTGTATCAAAATAAATCAATTAACTCCCTCCTTCAACCAATCAGCAATCGTTCCAACAGTCATTTCGGCTCATTTCCCATTACGCAAGCCACGCATACTTCCTACAATGTACCATGTTATTTACTGTTCTAAACAATAGGTGTCGTTTCAAAAACTAAATGATATAAAAAATAAAATTCAATTAACCAATATCTTACCATGCTTTCAATATTCCATTGACAATCAAATTCAGAAAATAAAAAACCTTTCTTTAAATCTAAACAAAAACACATCGAATCAGGATTTTTTAATGCAAACTCAAAGTTGGAAGAAATCTCATATTTTTGTGTTTACGGTCGCTTCTAAGAGTGACGAAGGAGTGGAGGAGGAGAGGAGGAAAAAGTTCTCCGCTAAACTTCCTAAAGAAAGGAACATAAATAAAGCGGAACTAATAGCATTAAAGCTAGCGGTAAAGCAATCTTCTTTACAGATTCAAAAGCAGTGATTGAAAAACTAAACAAAAATCATATAGACACTGATAGAGATGCCTTGACGCTACATACAAGAAGTTACCTGGTAAAAACTAACATAGAACAGGATTATAGAGTAGCTTGGATTCCCTCACACATTGGTATAGTTGGTAACGAAACTGCAGACAAACTAGCTAAAGAAGCAATTAACAAACAAACCTTTCTAAATATTAAAAGTGATATAAGAGAATTACAACAAAATGAAAAAAAAAGGATCATAGAATACGGAGCCAAACATTGATGCCGATCATACGGCGAAAAAGGAATAAAATACAAACAAATACAACAAGATTATCCTAAAACTCCATGGTACAAAAATATCACATATATAGATAAATGGCATATATCCACTGCTATATGAATTACGAACAGGACACTGCCTTATGAAAGAACATTTGCACAAAATAAAAGTAATAAATTCCCCAAACTGCGAATGCGGCCAGATGGAATCTATACAACACATCTTCTTTGAATGCCCCTTAAATCAACAAAAAATAGAAATCCTCAAACAAAATCTCATAACCTTAGGAGTCAAACCCCCTCTAAATATTACAAATATATTATCCATATTAAATTCGGACATATTAAATTGCATAATTAAATATACATTGGATGTAGGTAAAAATCTGTAAGGAAATCCCAATGTCAGTAATCCCCCCCACATACCCACCCCAAAGTTAAAGTAACAAATTATTCACAGTTGAAGAAAGCTCGTGGATGAAGAATATGAAGAGGAATGAGCGTTAGCTCAGTCCCACGCAAGTGGTCCTTGAGAGGAATGAACTGGTCAACTTCCGCATGGATAAGACCAAAATAGGACAAGAAGAAGAAGAAGAAGAAGAAGAAGAAGAAGAAGAGAAGGTGTCGTTTCGATGTCACTGAAACATATGGTCATAAAATTATTCATACCGGGTAACAATTTAAAAAGTTTCAAATGGTTTAAATTTGGAACTAACGACAATTATAAAAATTAAAAAAATCGATTTTTGTTTCGAGTGGCACCATTTTGCCCATATTTTTACCTTGTCGCTTCAACCCTTTAGCTAGGGGAAATCCACTCTAAAATTTAAATAGGGAAGAGGGGTCAAGTGATACCTCATTTTAAAGCTTATCAAATTCTGAATTCGACTTTTGTTTTTTAATTTGGTTCAATAATTTTCGAGAACAAAGAATGAACAAAAGGTATTCCTAGATAAAAAAAGTAAAGTGATAATTCAGAAGATTTCGAAGTTAATTTTTTACTTCGATATTGCTTTTTTTATTGTTTTTAATTGTATCTTATTAAAAAAAAGTTTTACGGAATTTGAAATAAAATAATTATTATTAAAAATTAATTGATTTATTTGAAAAGAGGTTGTTATAATAGATGTTCAAAATGTTATTTTCAAGACAATACTAAAGCCTATTGTTGAACTCTTCTCGGACTTTCGCAAAAGTGTCTCTGGATATGCGACGATATTTTTGAGTAATTCTATGTTTTAGTTCTTCAACTGAATCAAGTTGGAAACGAGAGACCGCAGATTTCAAATAACCCAAGGAAAAATCCATAGGGGTTAGGTCGGGTGAACGTAATAGCCATTCAACTGCTCCTCTTCTACCAATCCACTGATTTTGATAGTGTTCAACCAACCATTTTCTAACACGGAGTACGTAGTTGGGAGGTATTCTATCTTGATGAAAATGGAATTAATCTGTAATGGAATTTCGATATAAATCTTTTTGATTTTCTAATTCTTGAATTATTAATGGTTCTATTGTTGTATCTAACATTTCAGCATATATTTGACCAGTCAAATTTCCATCTCTGTATAACGGACCAATTATGGAATCTCCCCAAATACCGGGCCACACATTCACCTTCTCAGGGTACTGAGTATGACCTCTAAAAATGTGTACGATTTTCGTCATACCAATACCGGTAGTTAACTGTCTATTTACATATCTATTAAGGTAAAGGTGGAGTCATCAGTTAAATAGATGTTGTTTATGGGTCGGGGCTCGCAATATTTCGGGCTGTCACTAATTCATAAAATTCGATTCGTCTATCTGGATCATCATTTTCAAATTCCTGAAAAATTTTCATGTTATAAGGATGAAATTTGTGGAGTTTCAGAACCTTTCTTATAGACTCACGCGATAGGCTCTGTCTTTGTCTGTGTCTGTGGTTGCTTGACGAGTTGACAAAACTGGATTATTAGCGATTTGTCCAAGAACTTTTATCTGAGCAGTTCCTTTCAACGACCTTGGTGTAATTGTTTTTTATTGGCGACAGATCCTGTTTCCTCAAATTTGGTAAGCAACTGTCAAATGTAAGTATGGCCTACGTGTTTCCCTGAATGTTTTTCGTTGAAAACTGTAGCTGAGGCAACAACAATTTCGGAAACCATAGATAAAAATTATTTCAACTCGTTCTGCTTATTATAAACCACCTTAATGCGAATTAGTAGTAAATTGGAAATTATTTTTGAAAAAATAACACAATGACGAACGATTGCTTGGTACATCGAACCGAACCACCCTTGGAACTGTACTGTTATCATTCTCAAAACCATATTTTTTATTTTTCATTTATTTTCATTACAAAAAATAAATACGATTAAAAGCAACGAAATCATACAAAAAGAAATCAATACCGAAGTAAAAAGTTAACTTCGAAATCTTCTAAATTTTCACTTTATTTTTTTTTTTGAAGGAATACCTTTTTTCCATTATTTTGAAAATTACTAAACCAAATTGAAATAACGAAAAACCATCGAATTCGGAATTCGATAATCTTTAAAATGATGTCACTTGACCCCTCTTCCCTATTTAAATTTTAGGGGTGGAACTCAGTCAAGCTGAACTGTTAAAGCGACGGGGTTAAAAATATGTGCAAAATGGTTCCCCCTCGAAATAAAAATCGACGTGTCTCGCCAATTTTGTTTAGTTATCGTTAGTACTAAATTTTAACCCGATTGAAAGTTTTTATATGGTCACCCGGTATAATTAATCCAATGAACAAATCTCTCTTAACCACTAGTGTGTATATCGCTAATCCGATTGAGTTAAAATTCAATATAGAAACTAGATGGTGCTTGAATTTGAATACGATAAAGTACATTGATCGAAAGTTAGTGCAGATTTAGTAATTAATGCTCTGTAAGTCGAAGAAACGAGCCGACTAACACTCATTTGAAATGAGGAATTTTAATTTCGTTTGGACTCAGAATGCTTATTTATTTACAGATTTAGGTGTTGTTTAACGAATTTCGATGATATCTCATTATCCTCACATCCTCACTTCCTCAAACAGCTAAATTTGATGGTTAATTCGCTGTGTTCTTCCGAAGTATTGCTATTACATGATATGAAGAAGTTTTCTCCAATACAATACAGGGTGTATTTTTTCATACTGATCAATCAGTTGTATTCGGCGTACCCCGTCGCTGCTTCGCTCGCTCACTTATTTGGATGCTCTGCACCTTCTCTCTTTTCGAACGTTTCGTTATTCCGTAGTAATTTAGTTATTTCTGTCTTTCATGACATGTCTTTTCCGACAAATTTCCTTTTTTTTTGAGACATGATAAACAAATGACAAATGACATTTCTGTTAAACATCTTGACTGTTATAACGCGAGGTAACACCACTGTAGGAGAAACCACATGGGCTGGAAACAAACACCATCTCGGTTTGTTAACTGATTTAATAGAATGATTAGAAAATACGCAGCATTCATTGTCTGTCAGTCAGTTTGTCAATTAAAAAAGTTATATCTTTTTTATTGATCAACCAATTTAAGTAAAATGAACCCTGAATGATAAAAGAAACTTATTTCAATACAACACTGAGTACCAAATCCAAACTGGTTTAGCCACTGTGGAGATTAGCGTCAGAGAACAAACAGACGCAAAATCTACTTACGATGTTATAATATATATGGACTAAGTAAAATAAAATACATTATACATAAACTCCTTTATTTTTTGGCAGTTATCCATTTTCTCTAAAAAAACTAGCTGTTTTAGACAAAAATTGTCTCAATAAACTTTTTTCAATTTCAACACTAGTTTTTGCTACGCATTCTAAAATTACTTTTTCATAAAAAAATGGTTTTATAAGAGATTAAAAATCAAGCAAGAAGTCATTTGGATTATTTACATAAAAATCCATAACGCAGGAGTATATGGAATTTGGCTGCACATATACTACACGATAGGGTTTTTCTTGATGTTTTAAAAGGCCAATAACAATTTTCATTATCTAAACTGAGTGAACCCTTGTGATTTCAGTCTTTTCGCCAATTTAAAAGGATGTTTGATCGAAAATCTCTTCTTTTCAAAGTTCCCACCACTTAACCTTGTTTTTCGTCATTCTCTTCTCTTTCTCGTTCAAGTAAAAAAAACATCCAAACAAGTTATTCTTTGCATGTCCCATGCTATTCCTTCTGCTCTTTAAATTAACCATTCATTTCATGGTAGCCTTGAGGCAAGTTGAAGACAAAAAAAATAAGCTCACATACACTACAACGTACGTTTTCTCTCTCTATATAAATCTAAGGAGCTAAAAAATGTGGAGGGCGCGTTGTAGCTGTGACAATAATGAATCACAGTCTAGAATAAAATTTCAACGATAATCTCAACGAATATTTCAATTTACAGCAATTTAGAAGAGGAGAGTATTCAAAATTGATAGTAATGCGAGGTAATATTATTCTTGGTGGAATGAAGAGGAAGAAATTGGCCTAAACGATCACGTGATTCATACAGTGCGTCCGAATTTAGCCGGACCTAATGACTCATTAAGTGCAAACAGACGTAGATGGCATGTTGATTCGATTTTTTTCCTCTTGTAATTTCTAAGAACGATTAAAAACCGATTCGGGAGATTCGATGACCTCCGTGGGCACGGCCTCACAATAGATAATTTGTTTCGAAAATCTAATGACAAAAAGCGATTTAAGATAATTGAATGTGTGGATGAAAAGAGCGAACAAGCGGAGAGGGTAGAGACTCTTTTGGTCGAATCACGGTCGCTTTGCGAAACATACATTCACTTTTCTTTTTATTTACGCAGGTAAATGATGAGTAGTTTTTGACCCTGGGCGTAGGCCCTTTCCATTTTATCTCATCTATTGGAGCGAGTGTAAAACAAATGTAGGATGAACGTAGGTTAAATGGGACATTCTATCTTCCTTCTCTCAGAACTCAGTCCTTGCTCATATTCCTATATAGACGAATATTTTTAACCTCCATGGAAAATTGACCATGTTTGCTAATGATACCATCATTAGCAGAAAAAAGCCGCAATGCTGCTTCTTTAACCTTATCTTTAATCAAAAATATTGTCACTTAAATATACGCCGCCAAAATGTTGCTAACACCATTCATGAGCTTGAGCAATGTAACTTCCATCCCTTTAACATACGAGGGGAGTTTGAAAAGTCCATGCAAAATAAAAACTACTTATGTGTTTGGGGTAAACCTTTATTATTTTTCGACATAGCTCCTTTTAGGCTTATACACTTCGTCCAACGATGCTCTAGTTTGTTGATCCCTTTCGAATAATAGGATTTGTCCAAGTCTGCAAAATATCCATTAGTGTCTGCAATCACCTCTTCGTTTGAATAAAATCTTTGTCCCGCCTGCCATTTCTTCAAATTGGGGAACAAATAGTAGTCCGAAAGAGCCAAGCCTGGAGAATAGGGGGGATGTGAAACGAGATGAAATCCAATTTCCATTAATTTTGCAACCACAACTGCTGAGGTGTGAGCTGATGCGTTGTCGTGATGGAAAAGGACTTTCTTGTGGGCCAATCGCGGGCGTTTTTCTTGCAGCTCGGTTTTGAAACGGCCCAATAACGATGGATAATATTTACCTGTAATAGTTTTACCCTTTTCCAGACAGTCGTTGAGGATTATCCCTTGCGAATCCCAAAAGACAGTCGCCATAACCTTTCCGGCCGAAGGAACGGTCTTTGCCTTTTTTGGTGCAGATTCCCCCTTGGTAACTCATTGTTTAGATCGTTGTTTGGTCTCAGGAGTATAGTAATGTATCCATGTTTATCCACAGTGACGAAACGACGCTTAAAGTCCTCCGGATTCTTCTGGAACAGCTGCAAACCATCCTTGCAACACTTCACACGAATCCGTTTTTGATCAAGCGTGAGCAATCGTGGCACTCATCTTGCGGATAGCTTTCTCATGTCCAAATGTTTATGAAAAATATTATGTACCCGTTCACTCGAGATGCCCACAGCACTAGCAATCTCACGCACCTTAACTCTTCTGTCTTTCAGCACCATATCATGGATTTTATCAATGATTTCTGGTGTCGTAATCTCCACAGGCCGTCCAGAACGTTCAGCGTCACTTGTGCCCATATGGCCACTCCGAAACTTTTTGTAACCAGTTATAAACTGTTCTAATCGAAGGTGCAGAGTCACCGTAATGTTCATCAAGCTTCTCTTTCGTCTCCTAAGACGTTTTGCCTTTCATAAACTAATGTTTAATCACCACACGAAATTCTTTTTCGTCCATTTCTTGAAAATCACTCGACTTGATTGATTTACACGAATGCCAAGCACAAAGAAATAGGCCAATATGACTGAAACTTGGCGTGCATTCATTCAAGAGATGCTACCAACTAAACATAATCTCGATACGCGCCGGTGGTGCCATCTCTCGGACTTTGCACGGACTTTTCAAACGCCCCTCGTAGTATTCCAACGTCTTATTATCTATCACGAATTCAAGTAATAATAAATAGTTGAAAATGCTTAGACGCCTATAACTTAAATACCAGCACCAGTAAAAAATTGTAGAAATATTTTTATAAAATTTGTAAATATCTAAGAATATGTAAAATATAAAAAGTGCATATTGAAAAGTGTGTTTTATTTTATTTCAGGACAGGGCACGCGACGAGTCCGACAGGTCGTCTTCCACAACTACCCTAACTGTAAATATAAACGATGGAGATGACTTACCACCCTCTTTCATATACAATGGATGTATGTTGCTCGATGGGTCCTGTATTAATCCAGAATACACGACATCGGTGAGTGAAATAAAAAATTATTAACTATATCCTCGTATACAGTAGCAAATGCATCCAAAGTAAAAATTCCATATTCCCAGTTTGAATAATTTAAATTTTTTTTACCTTGAATCATTTTTAATTTATACTTAGAATGTGCTTGAATCTAGCATTCCTGTAATAGTAGACTGTACTTCAATAGATACTTTTGGGAAAGGGACACTTAACAGGACTAATAGTATTAGAAACGTTTTAAGATGTGCATATTATGGAATATCCTAGTAGTGGATTCTGGAACGCAGAAACGTGCTATAAATGATCTAGTTATCGATTAGCAGCTAGAGGGTACTAGAATGTATAATAAGGCTGCTAAGAATTGAAGTTAACTAAACATATTTAAGAAGCGTAATGTGCTACAATATAGAATAGCATAGAGAAATCATCTGACATCAAATCAATCACCGGATTATGCTATGACATATATTTCCTATAGTCACAGGCTACGTGAGGTAGGGGGTTGGTAGCTACAGGATGTAGAGCTTGCTGTGAATGAAACAACACATCGAAAACAAAAGAAGAAGAAAAAGTTTTATTCTCGCCTGAAGCGGAGAACCTATCGGGCAGAGATACTGAAAGATACAATTGAATAAAAAGTGAAAAAGAGATTTCGGGCACAGTGAATCCTAAGGGCTGAAACGAGAGAGGCGAAGGTGGCGACTTACATAGTAGAGGGCTGTTGTCCGAACTTTCGTATGAGGCGGGTCAGAGAGCATCTTCGGGGCGGTAGATTTTCCTCGGTCTTTTCGCCTACAGAGTAACTCCTCAGGCCGGCAACTCTCTCTCCCCTATTCCCCAACCTGCCGCCAGGGCCGACCGTCTGGACAACCCTGTCCCCTTCTCGCCTTTGCTCTTTCTATTTGTATTCGTATTTTGTTTTGTGTTCTCCACGCTTGTTGGTTAAAGGCGTGTCGTTTATCAAAACATTTCGCACCTTGATAGTCAGCGCGTTTATAAAATTTTATATAACTTCACCTTGGCCTGAGTCGTGATCTCCTTTCTTGTTTTGTTTGTGGTAATCTTATGGTCGTGACAATATTTCAGTCATATTTGGAATCTGCTATAATCTGACATTAACAGGAATGTGCTATATAATCTGGACCCGCCATAAATTCTAAACGTACTAGATATTAGCTTTTTTCAAGGTTAGAATGTTGATACTTATTATTCCCTGGCATCAAATTTTAGGCACTAGTTAGCAGCTAGAGTGCATTTGAATCTCGGATTAATTTATTCCAGAAATAACGACGAAATGATACCACATTCTAGTACACAGCTCAGATGCGATACTTATTACAAGCTGGGAAATTGCACGATGATAATTATGCTATATTCTAGAACATCCTGGTGGACGGATCTCGAATCTAGTCGGTAACTAGAATATGTTCAAATATAATGATTCAGTCAGGCTTGGAATGTGCCTGAATTTAGCTTTCACAAGCTAATACTACGTGACTTGGAAAGTACATCAAATTTTCTAGTTTATTGTATAGTTGGGGTCTAACTATATCTATCTCCTTTTATTAATTTTGTCTTTAGGTTTCAAGCGGAGTACTCCACGGTGTCCTGAACATCTCTCCAGAAAAAATCCAGGCAATCGACATGGATACCATAAACTCCCCCATAAGATACTCCTTCGTGAGCGGTACGCCGCCTTCGTACTCTGAGTACTTCAGGATCGATGCAGAAACTGGAGCGGTACATCAGACTAAACCAGTGGATACCTCGACGACTAAGAAGTTCACCATAATCATTAAGGTAAAAGAGAATTGAGAATTTTTAGAAGTGTAAGATATTGTTTGCGGTTCTCTCGTTCTTACACCCTTAGGTACCATTCTTCGTGAGTATGACTTATTGAAAATCTTTAATACGATAGGTAGTCAACTTTGCAATTGGCACCTGATTGTTCGATTTTTCGGAGTTTACCCGGGCGCCAGCTTCTAGAGACTTTTTCTGTCTGTAGATTCGTACAATTTATACTCAGCAGAAACTCCAGGAAGTACGTGAAAATAAACACAGAATTCGGAAGAATTCTTGATTTGTTATATCTCGGAAAAATCTCAGAATACTGTTAAAACACACGACAGGCAATGACAACAGTTGGAAATACTTATCTTTATTTACATTCAGTGCAAAAATACAAACATTATTTTGTTTCAGGCGGTAATCGAACTTATGTGGAAACATAACATTACATACGTTATTTCCAATTTACAAACAGATTAATCTAAGCGGAAAGCAAAACTCGAAGATCTTGATAGGCACTATCCGTCTATGCAAGCCAGGGAAATTTTGTTCGTACCTTCAGGCTATCTAATGGTCGATTACATGCCTAATATATTTTGCCCTCTAACTGTGGTTTGATCAACTAAAACGAAAAATTTAATGATTATTGCCCCTAAGGTGATACCCCTCTATATGAAAGGATGTATGTGAAGTTGCCTAACCATGGTTCATAAAAATGTAGCTTCTTGCCATTATTGTATTTCAACCTTCATAAGTTTAAGTTTAGGTTCAAGTAAATTTATTGCTACGTGTGAAAGTAGTGAAAATTATAAGAAACCTGAAAAATACTTTACTAGTAGTATAATAGTCCAAGCTGAGATCTAAAATTTGAGAGGTCAAAAATTGTTTGAAATTGCATTCCGTTGTTTCGCACAAAAAAAATCATTAATATCGCAATAAAGTATAGTAATTAAATATTGCAATAATAATCGTTAAATCAATCATTAAATTATTATTACTTAACCGCGGTATGTGGTATTATTAACATATATTACGCAAGTGTTAAAATTCATTGGTCGAGAATGGAGACGTGGGAATTCGTGATTTTTTGTAATAAAATTCGCCCTGGTTTTGAACCTGTTACTCTCACTTTAAAAATGATATATAAAAAATAATGTTTCAATCTAATGATAACCGAATTAATTTAAACTTGAATCTAAAAGATTTTTTGGAATGTCTAAACGTTCCCATTTTAATCTTAAAATTACTTAATGTAAGTAAAGTTCTTCCGGAAGCTTAAGTCAAAAAAATGCCTTATAATTAAATCTAAAAGGTACACAACTGTTTCAAATAATTTCTTTATAGTTTTAAACGCCACAAAGGATATAGAACAAAAAAAAATATATAATTTTCCTTTTTTCACTTGTATGACTTTCCATTATCTCCTTTGGGGTGGCTGTACCCTTCGCAGGGGATGTTTTCTCATCAAAACTAGCATGAAATTGTTGTTTCATAGTTCTCACAGCTTGAAACTTCTAAATATATTTTTTCAGATTTTTTTAAAATGTTTGTTTTTTTCAATCTTTGAAAATTATTTCATCCATTCTGACGGCTTAAGTGTACATTTTACACCTTTATCAATTTTATGTATTAAGAAAGTACAAAGTAAGTATGACTTTGAATGAGTGCATGATTTAGTTGATCGAAAAGGTTGTTTTCATAGTAATCTAAAGGTATATTATAATTTATTCCATATTTTACCCAAATTGGCGTAATTTCTGTAAATTTTCGACAAAGAAAAATATTGATCACTTTGGTCAATTTTGAATGACGAGTAATTTTATACAAGGATATTTTTACCTTTTGTTCCCTGGGCGCATCAAACTCTCAAAAACAGCCGTAAAAACTGCTTTTTACCGTCACTTTACGGTTCTTCTATAACAATAAACCGTCAAAACTGCCTTGACAGGTATAATGAAATCGCAATTTTTTTTTATCCTCCGAGGCCTATAGGAGGCATGTAGGTTTTCCTATGTGATCCCAAGTAGAATTTAGAAGGTTTTTTATTTTAATTTTCTAGTACTTCATATTTCCAAAAGTGCCTCAAAAGAGACCCTAGGCCGTTTATGAAAGTTTCAAATTGACAACTTCCGAAAACCGCAGGAAAAATTCTAGATTTTCCTAAAAAGTCTTAGCTATATTAGAAAAGTTTTTTTGTTATCATTCAAGTTAGAAAATCTGAGCTGTACTGTAAAAACTTCTAAAGGATTTTGGGTGGCTAGAATATGTTAGACAATAAATTTAGAGGAATTGTATACATTTCAGTTTTAATCCTAAATGTTAGAATTGTTCAGGAATGTAAATAAAAGAATCCAGAGGTTCGATATTCAAAACTGCATCCAAAATTAATCTATATGGTCTACGGAAGATCCAAACAATTTAATTTTATTTTGAACGTTCCAGCATATTGGAATATTACGATGTGTACAGGTTTTCTTAGCTACCCGAAATGAAACATCAACTTTTCAAAATGGATGTCTATTTCCCAACGTTTCGTCCCTTCTTGGGACATCATCAGAGATTGCAATTCCTTTTGCATTCTACAATGATTATTTCTATGGATTTGAAAAAAATACACAGATATACTTAGATTTAGAAGACGAAAACTACATGAGGAGACAGAACATATATGTAGTAAAATGTACATCAGAATTAAAACACATTAAAAGTCGCCTCCGCAAAATCAAATTAAATATACAGGACGTTCGGTAAACATGCAGCAAAATTTTAAGGGGTGATTCTAAGAATATTTTGTTCTTTGATGATTACTGAAAAACCCCTTCATTTCGAAGAGACAGACTGAAAAGATTTGCGAGAGTAACAATATTTTGTCATCAAAAAGTATATGTTTAGTTGCTTAATCTACAATAAATGTTCAATATGACTTCTTCCAGCTTTGATTTAAGCATTCAAGCTTCTCATCATTGACTGCCGAACTCCAATTTTTCACAAATAATTTCAGTAAGTTCCACATATCAACCATTCTTCAAGCGGACGGTTTCGCGAGCTCAAACGTTTCGGAAAACTTGTCATTTCCGTTAAGGAGAAAAAAATTTACACGAGCGAAACACAGACGATTACTATAACAATGTACCCTGTTAATTACGCTGGCTGCAAATTACCGGTAATGTACTCACATGTACACGCGTGCGCACGCGTGTTCCTTCGGAAGAAAATGTTCCACTTTGCTGACCCACTTTCGTATTGCATTGTAGAAAAAAATTTCGAACACATACGCACAAAATGTCAGCTGGTGGTTATGTCACGAACGCTTAAACGGAGTTATATGCAACGGAAATGTTCATACGTTATCACTACCGCCAATTAAAAGCAATCTATTAGAAGGGAATAATGCATTGTAAAGAGAGAAAACGAGGAAACGTTAGAGAAAGATCAAAGGAGGCTGAAGAATTCAATGGTAGTAGACATGTTATCCGATTTTACCGTTTAAGTGTATAAATTGCAGGTTAGTTCAAGCACATGCTCATTATACACCAATCAATGGGGAATTTCCGTGAAAATTTTAGTTGGTAGGGCAAAATTTCATCCTATCAAATAAAACTGTCTAAAAACCCCCCACGTCTCCATATGAGTGATAAAAATGACTGATTTTCTACAATAACCCATGAAAGTTCCAAAGCAGACATTTTTCATTTAGTCCCTCGGGTGTTGACAGTACAAAACAAAAATATATGAGTAACTTGTTGGCCTCAAAAAAAAGATATAAAATGAGACTTTTTAAAAGTAAATCTGTAAATTAGTTATGGTAAAACTCAAAAACTATTATTTTGATTTTATAAATAATTATTGTCAAAAGTGATTGTTCGATATTAAATCTTTTAAAAAATAACGCTTTTTATGACAAGAAAAACGGGAATAAGAGAATAAGAGAACTGAGATAAGCTTATTTATTTATCTCAACAAGTTTTGTTGTACATGCTCGCATTACGATGAATGAGTTGTCTTTTACCGTGGCTGATATTGTCCCTTCCCTTTAAATTTGAAAATGATAAGTTAAAGTTCATTCAAAAATAGTTGATAGCACGGCACCTCATTACATATTTTAAAATGCGCTGTTGGGTGATTGAAGAAAATAATGGGAATAGTAAACATCTCTCCGTTAGAAATGCGTGTTTATGTGATTACTTTCGATATGCCCTTCACGTTGACGAAGAAGCAGGTAGGAAATAAAATGGAACCCGAAGAATAGGGCAAAGCGAAAACGAAAAACTTTTCGGGCAATGTCGCGCGATTGGGCATAAATACGAATTTCTGTATGTTTAACACATAAATTTTATTCGAATAACTGAAAAAGAAAAATTGAAAAGCTGGATAAATTATAAATATGTAAATGGATAGGTAAAATTTCTTTCCCACTTTTAATTTTTATTATATTATAGAAATTTTAATTACTGCGACATGCCTAACGAGTAGCTAATGCGTTACTCTTGCGAAAATGTGATTAGTAACGGTAACACGTTACTTTTGGCGGGAAGAAATAAATAATAGTACAGCGTTACATTTAAAACGTAACGGTCCAAACATTGCTCTATCTCACTTCAATTCTTTTTACAGGCCCAAGAAATATCGGAAGCGAAACGGTCGACCACAGCGAAGCTGTTCATTACAGTAAAACCAGTTGACGTTCATCCACCCGAGATCAAACTTTCCTCTAGAGAAGGATTTGTCGACGAAAACTCACCAATTGGCGAAAAAGTCGTGGATCTATTGGGGAAACCCATTTTGGTCACCGTGGAAGATAAAGATTTCGTAAGTTTGAGTAAAAAGGTTACAGACGTGTTCAAATAGAGGAGGTTTGAGGATAGCTCCTTGAATAATTTACAGTTCAATATGGTCCAAACGGTCCATTTTCAGGTATGGGATATTTTCTAAATAATATTTTTATTATAGTACAGAAACTACAATACTACATATTACAAGAAAATCAATTCAAGGGAGTTTCCCCAGTTTAGGATATAACAAAGATATTTTAATGCAATTTGCTAGGCAGGTAGATATTGACCTAAGTAAACTCTGGATTTTTGGGGACAGGGGGTGCCTATTGTCACGGCTAAGTGTGGTAGAGTGTTGGTAGCCACAGGGAGTAAGCTTGCTGTGAATGAAAAATGATCGAAGCAAAAGAAGAAAAGGTTTAGTCCTCGCCTGGATCGGAGAACCTATAAGTCGGGGCACTAAAAAATACTTATGTGAAAAAGAGAAAAGGGATTTCTGGCACAGCGAATCCTAAGGGGTGGAGCGTAAGAGGCGAGGGTGGAGACTTACATAATAGAGGGCTGTTGTTTGGCCCTTCGGATTTTCACGTCAGACGGGTCAGAGAGCATCTCCGGGGCGGTAGGTTTTCTCGGCCTTCTCGCCGGAAGAGTGTCTTCTCTGGTCGGTCACTCTCTGTGGCCGCCTCCACTACCGCCTTTCTTCTTTCTATTTCTCGTTGGTACAAGGTGTGTCGTTTATCAAGACTTTTCGCACCTTGGTAGTCAGCGCGTTTATATAAGTTTACATTACTTCACATTAGCCGAGCCGAGTTCCCGTTTCTTGTTTTGTCGAGAATTTTGGAAATCTCGTGGTCGTGACACTATGATGTGAGAAATCAAATATAGAGAAATATAATAATATAACAAAATTAACAGGGTTTTTAACGAAACTCACAGAAACGATGAATAAACATTGAATGAATGCAGATGAAATATATACTCTTTACACACAAATTGAAAGAATCATTTACAGTATAATAACAGTTGTAACCATAAATATTTACTTCGATCTTTCATAGCGAATTAATGCACCGATTACAATTACAGTTCAGTCTCCTTTAGTTCCAATTACTTTTTTTATTGATTCGTCATCTTCGCTACTTGATTGAGGCATAATTTTATGCGATATAAAAGAACGGAACGCTAATCACAATAATTTGTGCACAATTTATATCAAAGTGTTTATAAACATAATTATTAATACACGAGTCACACACGTGTCCGCAAAGCATGGACAATGTCGGCTGCTTGGGAATTTAAAAAAAAAATGGAAAAAAGGAGAAAGAGGAGAGCGCCGTGTCCTCGGTCCACGTGGTCCCACATAGTAAAAAGTGGGAGAAAGAAAAGATAGAGAACATATTCCGTGTATCTCGGGGCCTGCCTGGTCTCTCTTAAGAATAAGGAGGAGAAAGAACATAGAAAGAGGCAGAGAACAGATATATTAAATTCACTTCCGTCTCGTCTCGTGGTGCTTTTTTATTAAATTACTCCTCGGGGCACAACCTCTCATAAGAAAGCTAGCTTCCAAAAAGATAATGAAAATTTTGTAGATAATTTCGCAGTTCACAACTTTCCGTTGAATTTTTTCTTTTGGTGTTTTATGAAAAGTTAAATAATAAAAAAATAGATTCCCAAAATTTGGAAGCTTGACGAGAGTACTTGGAAAATTGTTTATATCTCAACAGTAAGTAAATATATAGAAAAAGTTTTTAGATAAATTTTGTAGACAAAAGTATAAGGTTTAACGACAAATTTAAACATTTACACCATTTTCATTATTGAAGTAACTACAGCAACAAAATCAAAAATCACTAATTTTAAAGTCATTTTTTTACTCACTTAAACGTATTAACGCATTAATAACTCCTCTATTCCAGACACCAGACGATCCAAAGCCGTCTTACACGTTCGAACTGACGACGCCCTACTTCGCTATAGACAAGGAGAACCGTGTCACGGTGAACGAGAACAACCTGGACCGGGACCCTCCGAACCCTGGAAGATTCAAATTCCAGATAGTCGCGAGGGAGAGGAACGGGACTGCGGCGAGTGCTCCCGAGTCGATTACTGTTCACTTGAAGGACGTCAACGATAATCCCCCGGTACTACCGATGATCCCGCCGGTGTCGGTTCCCGCGGGAGACGGGAAGAGACTCGTCACGAGAGTGCACGCCGTGGATAATGACGAGGGTAAGGAGACAGATTAGCTGTTAAAACCTAAAGGTTTACAAAGTTGAGCTAAATGAACGATTTCCCGATTCCAGAATATAAGGAATCCTATTTTGTTTGAAGCCTGTAATTTTCAAGTATTAACTAAAATCTAAAATTTTAAAATTAAAATGATTACTGTCATATAACTTTCATTCCTAAAATTAAAAAAAATACATATGTGTTAAATACACGATATTTGTTGTTTTTCCAATTTGAACTTATGTTGGAATTACTGAATCTATTAAATTACGCTAGTTGTTTTTCAAAAATAGTCCAGAATTCAATTTGACATTTCGCAAATGTCCACGATAGCCCTCAACTTTTCTTAGTTGCGCTTTTGAAATAAATTTTTTCTCAAATCCTAACCTCCCTTTAATTTCAAATCCTAACCTCCGCAGGTGAAAACGCTGTGATAAGGTACTCGATCTACCACGTCTCTAACAACGGCAACAACAAATTCACCATAAACCCCGTAACCGGTGACGTGGAAACCCTCGGAAAACTCAACGCGGGCGACCAGTACAGCCTGACCGTACAGGCCACCGACAAGGGCGGCTTGTACAGCCAGGCTATAGTCGAGGTGACCATCAGCCCGGGCCCCAACAAACAGGCACCGATCTTCGAACAGTCCGTGTACAACATAGAGGTCAGCGAGGGGGCGACGATCAATTCGACTGTAGCAACTATCTCGGTAAGCAATATCAAAAATTGTGCCACAGGTTAGGAAACCAACGGTATGTTAAAAGGGTCTAAATGGATGAAGAGCAAAATTCCAGCCCTATGGTTCCAACAACGTCTACTAGAGAGCGTATATATACAATACAATGTGTTTTCTCTAGATTATCTCTGCCAGTTGTATTCGGATCGGAAGGATACGTTATTTTCACCAGCACCCTGCGTCGAGCTAACCTTTCCTCCACCACCTAAATACTAAATCATTTAGCCCCACATGCTCTTTCTGGTACGTGTATTGAGCACTCGTGTTGAAGTTGCAGGGAAGCTGTGGAAAGGAAACTCACTTAACTCAAACACACTATAGTTTTATGATCATAAATTGTGCAACCTTGCTTAATATCTATAAACTCTTACAAAGAAAACTAAACTTAAGACGTTCTGAATAGAATTGCTGCTCTCCGATCGCATCGACAGGGTCATACAAGGGGAGCGGAACGGATGCCGTTCCCGTGGCAGAGGCTAGAAACCTTCCAACAACTCGACTTCCATCTCTTCTATGGACCTGCCTCTAATGAAAGCTCCAAATATTTTATCGAAGAAGTCCAACATGCATAGAGATCAATGTGAAGACGGGGTTTTCCTAGCTTTTCCCCAGCTTTCCACACCAATTCCCCAGCCTTGTTTTTCCGTATCTTAGATAATAACAGATGATTTGATAGATTACGTGCATTCAGCACTACCTTCGCTATTCCTCTTATAATTTCATTTTTACTGGGTTTTACTATTGAGCTTCTAATGTAGATGGTGTTATTTTAGGAACAAATGTTCACTTCATCCATCAGTCATTTTGGAAAAAGTTTGGTAGCTATTTATATTTTCTTTCCTTCCGTCAGTTGATATAATAATGAAGTTTATCTTATCTTGAATCCCTGTCTTCAGGTTTTTCCGTTTCAGCATGCTTCACTTTAGTCCTAGTCTCTTTTCCTAGTACGTCCTTCGTCTGTACGTTCCTCAGTAGTTTCCTTCTGACCCCTACACATCTTCTCTATTCCTCCAATGTTTCATACGATGTTTTTTTCATATGGTTCTTCTAAGCACCATAACCTCTGCTACACCTTTCTTTAGGTTTTCTTTTTTATCGTTTTCTTTCGTTTTTGTTTTGGTTTCCTTTTCCGATTTACTATTCCGATGTAGTTATGGACTGTGTACATATTTTACTAAAACATCCCTTGAAATACCTTTTCCGAAAACGGGTCATACCTGTCGTACAACTTATTTGGAAATGACTCAGGTTCTTTTAACTTAAACATTTTTTTCAGGCAACAGATCCCGAAGGAGATCCAGTCACCTATTCTATAATTTCTGGGAACGACCTGAGACAGTTCGCCATTGGTTCAAAAACTGGAATGATGACAATAATTCGACAGCTGGATAGGGAGGATCTTAACAGATACCAACTTGTAAGTAAGGGAGAACATTCAATAATGAAGCTAACTTTCGGTAAACGTACGAAATGTGATTAGGCAACCAACCATGCCTGCTTCGTCTTCTCTTGTAGTGATGGTCACTGCCGAATATATCATAAGTAAAGTATCATAATTAACCGAAACAATAGTTAAATGGCGGAAAGCACTGACCACACTATCCGCCATGAATAATTCGCATGGTAGCTATAGATAAGCGGTCCGACAGTAGGCCATCTGTTCCTAGCTCAGGAGACCCTCGATAGTAAGAACTCACTACTTCTATATAGATAGTAGATCTATATAGAATAGATATGTATATATAGAATAGATAGAAGTCTACATAGATAGATAGTAGACTCGCTTCGTAACTACCGTATTCTCGATCGTTACGGCATTTGACGAATCGTCATTTTCCCTAGACTACGGTCGCATTTGAAAGGGCTCGACATTTCACCACTCACGAAATACTCCAAACACCATATGAGATCGTTACTACTTTAGCGAGTCGTTATTGCAGTTTTACCTAGATAAACAGCGAGCGTAAGGCAGATAGTTTATATAAATTACTCTGTCGGTTTTTTACGTTACTTGCCTTATCAATTTTTCCTTTATTTGTCGCTTAAATTCCCTGTTGCACCTAGAACAGTCTTTTACTAAATTTACACGTACTAAGTAGCTAACCTAGATTTTTCGCTGTAAATTCTAACTGCTATTTTCCAGTTGTAAAACCCCAATGTTCACTCTCCCATAATCACCAGCTTTTACTCTCTTGCTCATTCCACCTTTCTTATAATTTTGCCGTATTGTTAATAACTGAGACAATAATTTGTAAAAGATTCCTTACTTAGTAAATTACATTCATAAAACCGTTCTAATTGTAAATATGTAAATATTCATCTTTTCGAGACAATAATAAAATGGTTATTTTCGCACATACATTTTTTAAAAGTAAAACTACCTCTTCTCCTGTTAAAATAATAATTTCTGCTTTCTATTTACATCACCTCAACTATAAATAAATACGTTAATGAAACATCCATACACGAAAAATAATCATTTACCTTCAAATACTGGACCAGATTTGGTAACGGTTCAATAGTAGAGAAAATCTGAATAATCCGGTAAATAGAGCGAATTAATCGACGAACCAAGAGAAATGGAAGGAAGATAAATACGCGAAGGGTCTTGTTCAGGTGCACACTGTCTAATTTTGAAGCGCTGCTTGTTCGGTTATACAATCAATTGGAGCATTCGAATACTTTCAGCACTGGTCGGATTATCGTTATCTACCCGCTGGTTTTGTAAAAGAAGGAAATAGGTCTGAAATTTTTTCTCAACTAGTGTCAATTCATTTAACTATTAATATTAGTTTTTATTTATATTTAATATTAGTTTAACTAATATTACAGGTTTTTCGATTGTTATGGGTCGGAAGAAAAACACTTCATCGCACATTTCAAATAAAAGTTTTTACCCTTAATTTCTTATAACCGTACAGCACTTAGGCTTAAAACATTTTCTTGAATTTGTGTTTCTCTCGAGGTGATAAAAGCCGAGGATTCTGGCAAGCTGTGGAGCACTGCCACGATCAAGATCAAAGTAACAGACATCAACGACAAGAATCCTGAGTTCGTCGGCGACCCTTACGTGTTCGAAGTAAAGGAAGGACTCAACAACACCTCCGTTGGGTTCGTACATGCCAATGACGCAGATGAGGGCGTCAACGCCCTAATCAGTTACTTTATGACTTCTACGCTGCCATTTGAAGTGGATAATGAGACGGGGGAGATCACTACAAAAGCTTCTCTGGATTACGAAAAGGAAAAGGTAGGAATTTATTGTTAAACATAAAATAAGTGTAATATAGCTCAGTTGGACAGGCCTTGACGTGTACCTTTTCTACTGCTTATTCCCATTTGTTTTGAACTTTCTTTTCGACCTTTTTGCACTTCTTATAACAAGTATGAGTTTGCATACTCCCTTCTATACCAAGCTATACGAGGTTATGAAATACAGAATGGCGTAGCACAAATGGAAAATGGCGCCGCCGTCAAGTTTCGGAATACATATGTACAGGGCCGCCCCATGGGTATGTGCCGCCCGGGTGCAAGATATAGTTTGCCGCCCTTCCCCATCAGAACATCAATGTTATATTCCATTGAATAATAATAATATTAATGATAATAATAACTGCTCTGATTTTAAATTCTGATTTTATTTCTTTGATAACTGTTAATCTGTTTAAAAAAATAAAAATAATTTTTTATTTAAATAAAAATCATGATGGTAACTTTTTTATAAACTTTATTACTTTGTATAAATTTAAAAAGTAAATATGTGAAACAAACATAAGAAAGATAGTACTTTAATATAATACTTAGAACAAAAATGAAGAACCTGCCTACATAATTTTGTATCAATCTTTTTTTGTCTATTAACACTTTGAAGCCAATGTTATAAATATAAACCAAACTAGTATACTACCGGGGTAGATACATATTAATTATTGAAAGGGACTTTTCTTTCTTTGAATCCTTGAATATTTCCAGCCCAACATTTTCAGCGATAACTTCCTTTAGAGTTGGTGATGGTTTACGGTGCACAAAGTAATATTTTTATAGCGATCGGCATCTTTGTGGATGTTTTTATAAGTAAATTATTGTTATTTTTTTCTTCATTTTTTGTCGCCCCTTAGTAGAATGCCGCACAGGTGCAATGCACCCCTTGCACCCCCGGCACGGGCCGGCCCTGCATACGTAGTTTGTGTACTTAATGTCAGTGGTGAAGATTCTATTATTCATGCCATTTTGTCTACAATATACCAGAATTATCCGACAAAAGGAATAGCGAAAACACCTGTTTAAAGGGTCCCGATAAAATCTTCCCCTTTTTGGGACAAATAGTTTCACAAGCAATAGTAAACCCATTCTTCTCTCTACTCTGACACTTCAAAACAATATTTCCCTCCGTTGTCCTCTTAAAATCACCGAAGTAAATTTTACGGTTTTTCAAGAAAATCATCGTTTCTAATTTTTTTTGGACCGACAGCTTCGATGTAGAATTTGTTATTACTGTTTATACGTCATATTCACACATTATTACATTATTCAAATACTTATATTATCATGTAATGGAAGTTTCACACGTGAAAATGGGCTCTCGATCACTATATCGTCACATAAGGACGATATAGGTGGTGGTACGAAGAAAGGCGGCAATGTCCTTAGGTACTTAGGTACTTAGGTATAAATAAGTGCAGTTTGAGCAAGTTTAGGGTGTTAGTAATAATTTTATTGTGATCAGCGACCACAAAAACCACAGTATCTAAGTTTTTTAAAAGTTTTGGATATTTATAGGAAGTTATGCTTAGACTTTTTTCTACTACTTTTCGAAACATAATGCATTCTATCAATGTGATGTCATGGAATCATTCTAAATTAAATTTTAAAGCCATTCTGGCAGTTGAACATTCTAAGGAAACCAGTGGCGCATCTAGGATAAGCACGGCTGATTAATATATTATTTTATTTGGAGCGCTGCAAATTTTTCTTATACATACCCGTTACTGTATTCTTACTACGAAGTCCTAAATTTGAGTCATCATAATTTTATTTCTAGGAATACCATTTCGTCGTGACAGCTAAAGATGGCGCTGCAGATCCTCGCATAGCGACTGCAAGTGTGACCGTCAAAGTCGTTGATGTCGAGGACGAACTGCCCGTATTTAATAGATCGGAATATGAAGCTTCGGTACCTGAAAACATGCCGGATTATTTTGTCACCGATGTACAGGTGAGCAATCGATATTCCAGTCTACCAGTGAAAATACTCCTGTTGGCCATAAATCTATGAATTTTGACCAAAAGTTTGAGGTTGTATATCGTAAAACAACTGCCGTCATCTGGAAAACAGTCTTACTAAAATTTCATCTTAATAATGGTGACATGAACATGTTGGACATTCATCAAAATTTAAATTAGCCATTAGCTTAGCAGGGCTGTGAACCTCTCTATATTTCTTCCTGGATCCTTCATACATCCCTAAGCTAATTGAAGAAGGTATTTTCGATCTATAACCAATGTTAAAATGATCATTCCTCTTTAGGCTTATGATCCGGATACTATCAAAAAGATAACCTACGTAATACATCAAGGACCCACGGACCTATTTAGGATAGACGAAAGTACTGGATCCGTGTATACCACGAGAGGTCTGGATTACGAGAAGGACAGCCAACACGTGCTAGTGATAGGTACATTGGAGAACATGTCGAATAACGAAGGAAGCACAACGAAAGTGATTGTCAACGTCGAGGTAACTATTTTATAACAATTTTAACAATAACCAAAACAAAGGAACTAAGGAAAGGAAAGGAAACATTTTAAAGTTTTCTATGAAAACCGAGAAATTGTATTTTGTAAACTTGACACTATCTTAGCTTCAACTTAAAGTCAGTCTTTGAATCTATTTGGTACCACGCCATTTTTACTTAAAGAAATCATTCACTGTTATTTTTTTATGATTAAATAATTATTGCTTAAATAATGTTAATTCAAATTCTTTGCAGGATCGTAATGATATCCCCCCAGTCTTCACGATAATTCCCCATCCCATTTCCTTAGAAGACGACGTTCCCATTGGTACAACAGTGACGACTTTAATAGCTACTGATTCTGATGGCACATCTCCAGGAAACAAAGTGAGCTAATTTGCATTTTAACTACTCGATTTTTTGAAAGATTGTATTTAACGAATGTATTACTCGGTTAATACTTTCGAAATCCGTTTTAAAGATCATCCTAGGACAACCTTAAAGGTAATTATTGATTTGACGAAAAGAGTAATTTATTTGTTTATTTATAATTGCTGCACCATCATTCCTTGAAAATTTATATTTCTCTTCCTTTTATTTACTACGACTTAAAAACAGTATTCTGTAGTAAGACACTGAATAGATTGTCTGTAGCCTTCAATATACTACTAATTGAATATTGTTTTCTCATTCAAAAATGCTGTACGACACACACGTGTTTACCGTTTTAACTGGAAAGCTGTGAATTTACAGCGTACGTTTGCCTTGACACTTTTTGCATAGTCTATACATACATATAGTCGAGTCACTCCTTTGATCTCCTCGAAAAACCGGCATTTTTTGCTACCTATCATAAATCGTTTTATAGTCCCCGTAAAGGATCCGAAACCGCAATGTACGGGGATAAAGCGACTGTGAAATCGATAATTTCATTAAATCGTCGACATACGAGTAGCGGACAAAAAGTTATTCCAAGATTCAGACTAGTTGAAATTTTGTCGGCGCAAGATTATTTACAAACACATAAGGTCGAAGTATACCATAAACAATTGTAATCAGAAATTTATCAGTACTTCTTGAAGTAATGCTGTTTGCGAATTGTTAAGGATAAGGATTGAAATCATTTGCAGGACTTGAAAAAGGTTCGCGTAGTAGGTACACCCTAAACAGACAAAGTACTTAGAGATACATATATTTCATTGCTAAGATAACACATAATAGCAACCAACATATAAGTACATACGTAATGATCCTATTAGGTATAAATATAATGAAGTACAAGTTTATTGTGTATTTGCAAGTACTTACTCCAGTTTTTACATGTTTTTTTTAAATACATTTAATTTAGAGTTTTCCTTATTATTTTTTGATGTTTTATTTCTCTATTCGCAAACTTTAATGTACAGTAGGTTATTAATCTTGTGTATAGAGAAATAAAATAAATATGAGGGAAATTGGGACATGGGTGTGAAAATTTAACATTTTCAAATAGATTTAGCAATGCCATTCCTACGCCCTCATGTATACAGAGGTCGTTGAATTTGGATGTAAAAATTTCTTCTTATGCTACTAAACAATTAATAAAATCAATTGGAGGGACGTTTAAACCTCCAAATATCCCACTATGACTGCCTTTATATTTCTTTAACTCGCAAAATTTGGTATTTCTATCGGATTTTTTATTGTTGCTGTAATTGACACAAATGTCACATGAGTGTTTTAAAATACACTTTCGTAATGTGACGGACTTTTCTCGCCCTTGTATTTTCGTCGGCGCGCACGACGCGAATAAAAGGGCGGATCGATCAGTCAACTTTGAGATTGGCGCAGGAAGTTAGCAAGTTTAGAAGTTACGGAGTTTCCTCGGGCGCCAGTTTTTATAGACTTTGCTGTCTGTAGGTCCGGGTAGTTTCAACTCAGGAGAAATATCCAGGAAGTTCATGAAAATAAACACAGAAGTCGGAAAAACACCCGGTTACTTTTATTTAATTAAAAGTACGGCAACAGTGTCGAATCCACAACAAGCATTTACAAACAGAAAGAGAGAACTCTTATCTACCTTTGATTATCGGAGCGAACGTAAAGAAACAAGGTCGACGTGAGAAGGAAAACCGAAAAACATTACTACGCTATTTACAAATCGGGATAACTAAATACTAGAAACGGAAAAATTAAATACAGGGTTAGCTCGCAGGAGTAAGCGGCATACTAAACTAGCGTGCACAAACAGCAAAAACCAAAATAGTTACAATAGAGCGGGGAGGCAAAATTAGGCGGAGAGAGGGGTGTAAAATAAGCAACGGGGAAAATCGGCAACAAAGCATTAGCAATTAACACGGGGCACGGACGGGGAACTAATATGCTAGGAAATTAACTAGGGTGACAACCTAGAGAGTTACCGGGAATTGAACCCCTTACTCGCACTAAATGTAAATGGGCTAGTACGGCACGACAGATCGCCAAGTACAGTACCAACCCACAAACATAGAGCACTGTAGGGACGCGTACCCCTCTCCTAGGAAGCACGGGCGGAGAATAAGTAACGACCTAGGGAGTTACCGGGAGTCGGGCCTCTTTATCGCACTAGATGTCAATGGGTCAATACGGTACGACAGATCGCCAAGTACAGTACCAACCCACCAACACAGAGCACTGTAGGGCCGAGTTCCCCTCTCCTAGGAAGCACGGGCGGAGACTAGGTGACGACCTAGGGAGATACCGGGAGTCGGGCCTCTTTATCGCACTAGATGTCAATGGGTCAATACGGCACGACAGATCGCCAAGTACAGTACCAACCCACCAACACAGAGCACTGTAGAGCAGAGTTCCCCTCTCCTAGGAAGCACGGGCGGAGACTAGGTGACGACCTAGGGAGATACCGGGAGTCGGGACTCTTGGTCGCACCAAGCGTCAATGAGTCGATACGGCACGACAGATCGCCAAGTACAGTACCAACCCACCAACACAGAGCGCTGCCGAGCCGAGTTCCCCTCACCTAGGAAGCACGGGCGGAGAATGGGCGACGGCCTAGAGAGTTAGCGGGAGTCTAGCCTCTAGTTCGCACCGAGTGTCAATGAGTCAATACGGCACGACAGATCGCCAAGTGCAATACCAACTCACAAACACCAAGTACTGTAGAGACCAGTTCCCCTCTCCTAGGAAGCACTGAAAGAAAGAAAGACAATTAGAAAGTGAGATATTTCTATCTGCCGTTAGCGGCCAAGGGGCTTTCACTTCGTTCATTTACGTGATATTCTATAGGTAGGTTATATCATATGCCATCTCACGGTGATTCTTTCATTGAAATGCATATAAAATTGCCTAACCACGGTTCTGAAAAATACGCTTCGTTACAGTAAAAAGTATCCACCGACATATACAAGTGCGTTACCTTCTGCAGTTTGTAAATTTCGTTAATCAGAAGTTTCAATGGCTAAAACTAATTTTTGTTTCCACGATGACGATTTCTTGTGCTGCAAAAAAATACTTTTTTCCAGTAAATTTAGCGTTGGTCGTTGACGGTGCGTTTGTCGCACCGTGTACAACTTTACGCGAAGACACCGTGTATAAAATGACCACAAGCTTCTCTTGCTCGGCAAGTAATCCGTCCGGATGAGGGGGTAGAGATGACAAGAGGTGTTGGTTTTCGGCAATTCGGAGAGTGACTACACTTATTACTGTATACACTATGCTTTTTGTTTCGGTCAAATGACTGTTTAATGTCGAGTGACCGATTAGTTTACGTTCTTAGCCATTTTACGCCATTTTACACTCCATAGTATTCCTGAATCGCTAGTATAGTTTATTTCCATTTTTTAAACACACCTAGGAGCAGGATAACATTGCGTTGTATTTTTCAGATTAATAAATGACGTTGATTAATAAAGTTATGTTTCGTTATGTCTGTAAGAGTAAAACATTGCCATTTTCACAGGTACGTTATGAAATCATCGGAAGGGGAAAAGCCACAAAATACTTTCAAATTGACTCAGACACCGGAGTCCTTAGAGTGATCAACGATCTTAAGAAGGAAATTGACACCGAATATCAGGTAAAGCAAGAAATGTGCTAAAAGAGAAGTCACATACTGTCATGACACAAAAATTCTGATTGAGACGCATTGAGGCGGAATGCTCATATCTGGCATCTGTGGATATAAGAGGTAATACCAACGTTTCTTACGGAATATCTCCGGAATTCTGCCTAAAGTAATGATTGACATGCTAAAATTACTAAAGATAATTAATTCAAACAATACTATACACAATAAACACCCTTGCACTATACAACAACAATATGCACTTGAATCTATTTTGTATCATTATGAAACTGTTTTCTAAAAATTATTTTTTTTTCCACTAGCATAACACGTCACAAAAGTCTTCAATTGCTTCAAAGGACCAAAATAATTAGAAACAAAAAAGCTATATTGCAGCAATGCTCCTTTTTAATAGACTATCGAATGAACTCAAGACCATAAATATTGCTAGCACATAATAACAAGGCTATATCTTTCATTTTATTTTCCACTTCTCTCATATTCCTTTTCATGTTTAAGTTGCTTAGAGAGCAGATTTTTCGGATATATCACTTAATATATTATAGAAATAATTATGTAGGGTTTAGTTTTAAGCACCAGGCCCACAAACAGGTAACTCTGATTACCTGTGTGAGTACATTTAGTACTTGTACACGCAACTATGCATTAACTGGTTCAAACTTAGAATGTGAATGCAATTGTTTTGTAATCAGCACTCTATCTTTCAAACAATGGTCACTATTCGTCAAGCGAATTCCCAAAGAAAGTCACGCCTGTCACTTTTGACAGCTCGTATCTCGAAAACCAGTGAATTATTTTTCAATTTCTTTTTAAAGGAGCATCGTTCCGAATACTTCCTAGTCATACTTTTCACAATAAAATTTGCCGTGATAATCAATTCGTTTATTAGCAAAAATAAGGATGTTCAAACTTTTAAACAATTGTTGAGATTTTCCAAAATCAATATTTTGGAATTATAATAAAAGCGCATAAAACAAATCTCTTGTATACGTCAAAAAAATTTTCTTAACTTTGAACGGTGGGTTTCGATTTTTTTAATTTTGAATGTTTGTAATTTTTTAGACCACTTTGGATTAAAAAATTATAGTGCAAAAAATATAAAACCTATTTGAACGAAAATTTTAGAGGTGTTTTATAATAACTTAGTTTTTCTTTCTAGAATATAAAGATCCTTAGTATATTTGAACAGGACGAAAAAAATTAATTAGAATGTCATGTTTTTTTTAACATTTTTTTTTTTTTGTTAATTGTCTAACCCATGAAATCTTATGCAAAAAGTGGTTCTAAACTTTTCTTCTCTCTTCAACTTTCCTCCTAATTCAATAATTTGAAAGTTAGAATCAAGAGAAATCGGTAAAAAGTCGTTTTCTGCGGTTTTATTAAATTCGATAGCTTCGGGTATGTCCGACATGTCTAATCATTAAAGTGGGAACTCTCATATACACAAGGCCATGTGATTAGTATTTTTTGTCCAAACCCAAAAGGTTTGGAGTTAGTGTTTTCATTTGTGTTAAATTTGTGATAGTAAAATGATTTAAATAAATGCGTTTCGAAAGATAAGTCAATAATTATTCTAGGTAGCAACAGGTCGGTATCACCCTTTATATCCACGTTACGCCAATTTCGCCCCCAGTCTATCTATCTGTTCTAGCTTATTTTTTCCTCAAGAATTTTCTAATTCCTAACATTTGGTTTGCTTTCCGAACTCTATGTTCTATGTTTGAAAAAAATTCAATCCATTCCATCATCAAGCACTCACCATTTAACACCAAAAGTACTAAATAATTTTTACCAATCACTTTATCTATATTCACCAGGTCGATGTGAAAGCCTACGACCTAGGTGAACCCCAACTCTCGTCCGTGATAACCGTAGACGTGTACATCCAACACGTGGCCACTGTAGCCCCAGAAGTCGGTCTGCGGTTCGCAGATACCTCCTACGTCCTTCAGGTCTACGAGAACCAAACCGTAGGTGATAAGATCAAGACTTTGACGATAGTCAACAGTAAGACCCACGGCGGGAACATCCCGTTGAAGTGCCAGATCGTGTCCGGCAACAAGGAAGGTAAGTTATTTCAGGAAAATTTAACGAATTCTAGATTATTCGAGAGAAGGAACTGTGGGTTGTTTTATCTGTAGCCACCATTCAAATGATCTATGGTTAGAAAGCATGGTCAGTATTTTCGCCATCTAATAATGGTCTCGTTTGAAAGAAGGAGATCTTGCGTTTATCGAAAATTAGCTTCGTTACAAAGTGTCTCACAAAATACAACACTCATAGAACAGTCAAGTCCTGTTTCTCACGTACCAAGAAGAATATGCATTGCTACAACATAATTTTTTTTTTTAGGAAAATTCTCGATCAACGTTACGGAAGACCGGAACTGCGCTCTCTACCTTAACGGCACCCTCGACTACGAGTCCGAGGAATCGTACACCTTCGAAGTCGAAATAATGTCACTGCAAGGCTTCATCAACAAGGAGTTCGCCGTCACCCAAATCACCGCCAACGTCCTCGACGTCAACGACAACAAACCCGAATTCATTTTCCCAGCTTCTTATCAGAAGTACTACGCAGCCATCCCCGACACCTCATCTCTCTCGACGACGGTCACCCAGGTCAAGGCGGAAGACAGAGACAGCGGGAAATTCGGAAAGGTCCAGTACGGCCTGAAAGGCAACCTCAGCCTAGAGTATTTCGACATCGACCAATCGACTGGCGTGATCAGGACCAAGAGGTCCTTACAAGGGGTCGAGGCGTCGGAACTCCCTTTCAGACTCACGGCGACGGCCAGAGACAATCCGAACTCCACCGCCGACTCCTTCGCCGTCGAGGCGCAGGTAATAGTGAACGTTATCTCCCCCACCAGCCGGATGGTGTTGGTGATTGGAGACGCGAGGCCGGACAAGGTCCAGGAGAAACTTGGGGACATCGTTAGGGTTCTGGAGGAGCAGACTGGTCTGATAGTGGGAGTGGAGAAGCTGACCCCGAGAGAGTATGTGGGGGGAAACGGGACGCTCGAAGTTGACCAGGACGGGACGGATGTTTGGTTCTACGTTGTCGATCCTGCGGACGATGGGATTTTGCAGAGGAACAGTTCAGCGGTCAAGAGGTAACAATTGTAAAAAATATAGTTTGAAATGATCCAATGTACGTTATGTTTACTTATGTGTTGTATTTAACGGTAACGGGAGGAGGAACATATTCAATCCGCTAAGAGAACTAAGGTTTTGCCACCGATTTTTCGATAACTAACAACGATGACATCTGAAGGGTTCTCCGGCTGTACTTGAAGTCGGTAGAATAGTTGTGTGGTTAGCTTAACTTCAAAACACAATACCGTTAAAGAATAATTTGAATATCCTTATCATTAAATGTTCCATTTTCAATTTTCTTAAATTTATCGTAGCTGTCATCATCACTTACCTTCGTATTGTGATGTAGTTCGTTTGTAGCCACCTGATGCTAACTTTTGATGTCTCGTAAAACTGCGTTTCTCAGAAACGCACTAATTTATACAACCTACTCTTCTTTGTGTCACTGCATATCTTCACCCCCTGGGGTGGTTGCTGGATAGATCGAGTAACTCAGCAACTGCCACTGTCGGCCCCTAGCCCAGATGAAGGAGGGTTGGGCGTTAGGCTAGCAACCTAACCCCGTAAAACTCGGCTGATACGAAACCGAAACATTTGCCTCGGGACATGGAACATACTAAACTGGTATAGACCAGATACATCAACAGTGACGCCCAGTCTCTCCAAAACTACAACATGGATATAACCACATTCCAAGAAATCAGATGGAACGGCTCAGGAAACGTCAAAATATGAAACTACACCATTTTCTATAGTGACCATGAATCAAGGTATAAAAGTGGAAGAGGTTTCGCCCTTTACAGATCAACTAGTGAATGAAGTTATTTGATTTACACCTGTCAACAAAAGAATCTGTGTCGTGAAGATGCGAAGCAAGCTTCACATCCTCAATTTGATACCCATCTATGCACCAATAGAAGAAGCACAGCCTGACATAAAGGATACTTTTTGTGATACCTTACAAGCCACTATTAATCAAGTACCTAAACAGGATATGCTTATAATATTGTGCGACTACAACGCAAAAGTTGGAAAACAGCCAGCAGCATCACCGAGTCGCGAGTATTCACAGCCTACATGACATATCGAAGCACTCCGTTGTGCAAGATTCATGGGTCTAGCATTATCAAACGCATTAAGGGTGAAGTCAACCATGTTTCCATACAAACGCATACACAAATAAACATGGATTTCGATTGACGGTGTTACTAGAAACCAGATAGACCATATTATTAACTCGAGATATGGCAACAATATAACAGACGTGAGAAGCTATAGAAGGGCCGAAGCAGACTCTGATCATCTGTTAGTAGTAGTCAAAGTGAAAGCCCGCATATCTTCACGCAAAAATAAGAAATCCAATATAATACGTCACAAAAAAACTGTGAGATCCACAAATATGCTTAGCATATATGAACAGAATCTCAGAGAGCCTTAACATAATACCTGAAAGAGACAGTATAGAATCTAGTTGGATGCATATAAAGCAAAGCATCGGGGAAGCAAATGCAAATGTGTTAGGTCCAAAACCAAATCCCAAACGGCATCCCTGGTTCTACGATGAGTGCCAAACTCTCAGTATCATAACCCATTAGCGCAGACAACAGCTAGTTTTAAAGAACTAAAAACACAGTTACGTAAACTGGTCAGGAAAATGAAAAAAGAACTTGAGATAGGAAAAATACTTAAGTTACATGGGACTTTCAGCACGGTAATACAAGGAGCTTCTACAAGAAAGTGGGAAGGCACAAAAAGGGATTTCGTCCAAGAAGTGCCACAATGCTAAAATGTAACGATAGTACAGTTACTACCTCCAAGGTAGAAGTACTAGACAGTTGGAAGTGCTACTTTGATGAATTACTAAATAGACCGACGCAGGAAAACGCTGAAATTACTGTATTTCCTACGGCAAAGGTTAATATTCCACCCATATGCATAAAAGAGATAATTAGAGCCATTGAGAAACTCAAAAATAGCAATAACTGCATAAACTTGTGCAACAAATTTGGAATCAAGAAATAATTCCCGAAGACTGGAAAGAAGGTGTGATTATCCCGTTCCACAAAAAAAGAGGACCAAATGCAATATAAAAATTATCGAGGCATTGCTTTACTAAGGGACAAATTTATAGTCCATCACTTAAGGAATACTCAATGAGGCCTTGGTGGAGGAAATCTTGGTGGAACCTCAGATAAGCTGTTCGATAGTTACAAAACCTTCTTGCCTCCGCCAAGGAGCAATTAAGAAGGTAAAAGCTCTGACAACAGCGTAAAAGTGAATAAAAAACCGGTCTATAGAGTATTATTTCTATTTCTATGGTTCTACAATCGGGTCAAAGTGAGGTTATAAACTACAACAAATTAAAACTTGTAACTATACTAAGAAAAAGTAAATTTAAACCCTCAACCCTCTTTTTTAAGCACCTAAATCATTTCTTCCAGATTCCCAAATATCTTTCGAAGATATTTCTGGTGCTTCTGTGAGCCCTATTATAATTTCTTTCTGCAAGTGTATTAGGATGTACGACTAGTGTTAGCAGATGTTTTTTACATGCATAGCCATTGTCACCCAACATTTTACTTTTAACAACACATAATTTATAACAGATTCATATTGCAAATTTGATAAACAAATAATTATAGGCCGACCTGGTACTTCATTATTTTCATATTTGACACGAATCCCACTTCTCTGAAATATTGTGTTATCATGAGTGGACCCTGGATACCTAGCGTCAATATCTAATATTTACATTCTTGGCACATATACCACCTGTAAATAACACTCTTTAAACAATTTCATCAATCATTATTGAGATAATATAAGTATCTGTAAATTAATGAAGAAAATTCTCCTTCTTTTCTGTATATTTGACCTACAGCAGCTCCAGGATTTTTTATTGGAATGTGGGTACCGTCTATACAAGATGTTACACCAGGAAAGTTGACAATTTGATTAAATTCATTCATAAAAATTTGATAATGAAAAGGGTCTCCTGGGAATTTTACGACTTTCTTCATTTTTTCTGCTAATGACTCTTAATTTCTTTTTTATTACTAAGATCTCCAGCAACAGTCTAAAATCAATATTAATTAATAGAATAGATAAATAAAATTCAAAAACTTGAATAATTCGTAAGTAATCATTCTTTTTCTAGATGTAAATACATATACAAAAATGCAACTTGCCTGGAAACTTCCTGTACCATAATATCGTAAACTGATTATTAACTGGATCAGTGGAACCACTGGCCAACCTCTATTATTGGGTTTGTGAAGAGGTTCATTAATCAGAGGCAAAATAATATGTACAGTTGTATTTTTAGTAAAGCGGTACGTCCTTATAAACTTACGTTCACTATATAAACGTAACGGATTTTGCCGGTCTCTCAAATTCCGTTTAGGTAATCGATTTATATTATTAATAATTCGATTGACATACTCATAATAATCGTCATTCATCATGAATCCACGTCTTGAAGGCGAACTTAACTTTTAATATTTTCTGAGGGATACTCAAGGTAAGATCAAACCAACCTCGGCCTCATCTCATCCTTAAGGTGCGCATAGTTAACTATTTTAGTTTAAGAATCCTCAAAGCGAGATTATAAATTTGCCCGTAAATCACGCCTCTAATCCCTTTTCCAACATTCTCCTTCGACGTCTTTCTCCATATACCGACGAGATTATCAGAGACGATCAAAGCGGTTTTCGAAGCGGAAGATCAACATTGACCAGCTTCTAATATTCGTCAGATTCGAGAGAAGTATTGGGAGTTCAACAAAAAATTACATGCTTTGTTTATAGATTTCACACAGTGTGAAAGTGTTAGTGTAGAGTGTGGAAAGCTATCGGAAAGTGTGGGAGCCAGGAAGAATTTGGAATCCCGCAGAAACTGATTCGTCTGTGTAGAACATGCCTAGAGAGGACAAAGGGCTGAGTTAAAATTGAAGGAGAGTACAGCCAAACATTTTCTCCCAATAGAGGACTGAAACAGGTAGATGCTTTGTCCCTAGTACTATTTAATCTTGCTCTATAAAGACCAGTAAGAACTGCTTGAGTTAGTGCAGAGGTTTTTGACCCAAGTGGCCCTGAATTTATATTGGCCTACGCTGATGATATGGGCGCAATAGGAGAAAGCACGGTCAGTGTTAAGGAAAACTTTTTTAAAAAAAAGCTCAGGGGATAGGTCTCCGAATAAATGAAGGAAAGACCAAATACGTGCATGTCTCCTGCAACCCCGCGCGAGAAAGTCAGACAGAACATCACCATGGAAGTCTATAATTTTGAGCATGCGCGATCCTTCAAGTACCTGGGCGCAGTCATAACGGCAGACAATAATATGCAGGAGGAGATTAAATAACCTATCACACAAGCAAACAAATGTACATTTGCAATAAAAACCTACCTAAAGTCAAAACTTATCCCTGGTAAGACAATAACCATAATTTATTAATCGATAATACGACCAGTAGCAACCTACGCGAGTGAAACATGGACCCTGACAGTTCGCGACTCGTAGTTTCTAAGAAAGTTTGAGAGAAAAATCCTGCATGGCCGATGCCGAGACCATCAAACCGGCCTTTACAAAATGAGAAGAAACTTAGAACTCGCAGAAATATATCAAAGTCTTGACATCATTCAGGAAATTAAATCCAAACGATTAAAATGAGCAGGGCATGTTCAAAAATGTCAAAACGATCGCCTAATAAAACGGGTATGGGAGGAAGCACCACAAGGAAAAAGACCACGGGGAAGACCTAGGCTTAGATGGAGAGACAACATCAGCAAAGATCTAGCTAACCTTGGAGTGAACCAGCAAGAATGAGGGAGCTGGCACGAGACCATTCCAGGTGGAGGTAAATGGTCAAGGCAGAGAAATGCCAGTAAGTTGTAGTGCTACGGAGTCAGTCATATCTTCACCGCCCTCGGTTGAGGGCGTAAGTAGTGAATGCCGGTGGATAACGCCCTCTGGATCTAACGAATACTCGATCTGGTCGGTAGCGGTGCTCTAGGTCTGACGTAGACGTCGGCGAATGGCCCCCTGGGGTATATCCGTTGCTCCCGGCCCTGTGTTGTTGATGATTGGTGACTGACAGAGCGGACTGTCTTCCATACTTCGATACAAGGGAGCGACCGAGAAATAATGCGGCTGGAAAGAACCTCGATTGAGATTCGGCGTAACGTGAAAAAATATAGAATAATTAGCGTCTACAATGCGGTAAACGATGTGCACAATACCAAAGCGAGGAGGAAAGAGAGATAGCGCCTCCTCCCTGCCGAGTTTAAGTATGCTTTACGCTAAAGTCATGAAACCTTCTGGAAGGATATCTGTCATGTCCAAAATTCTCCGCAGAATGTACTCGCCGGACAATGAGGAAGCACTGTCTATCTGACTGTACATTGCAATAGCTAAATCATCTTGTTGATGGTTGCCTACCCACAATACACCGTTTTATGTATTAAATTAATTAATCGGGGCCGTGTAAAACAAGATGCCCCTTAACCTACAGAGGAAATATATTGGTAATGGTCCGAACATGCCCCCAAGTTCCAGGTCCTTCCATCACAAGACCATTTAATCAAGTTTCACCAAAATCATCGTCATCACCATCAAGTCTCAAATCATTAAAAAAGGGTTCGATCGGGGTAATCAGTTTATACATATAAAAGATAACTCTTTTTTTAGTTTCAGCTTTAAAGAAGGCTATGACAGTAAAAAATGTTAAATATTCCAGACAACGTATTGCAGCTTCACATTGATCTACATAAAGAAGAGTTAAAAGAACAATTTTTCCGTCTGAATGGTGTTAGAAACGGTTCACAATTTCATAGCTCATAATTTGTATAACTGAGGATCCACTCATTAGCAGAACTCGTAAAATACTTCAGTGAGTCGACGAGGTTGATAGAATTGAAAGAAGTCGATTGTAGATGATTAGATCTTGATCCTTTCTATATATCTTTATTTATTGGATGAATATGTAGTTTTCCCCATTACTCGAAATATTTAAAGATATAAGAAATAACGGATGGTTCTTCAATATTCCTATTGAAACCTTACTTAACTATTAATTAATAATAACTCAAAACAGTTACGAAACGATCTTGGTGAATACCGCCGCGATAAAATTAATGTGCATAATTTATAGCAACGAATGAGATCGGAACTAATTTAAGCGCAATATGCATCCCAGGTGCTAAACGCTTATTGAATATTAGAAACAATGCAATAAAGCGTTGTTGTTAGTCATTCGACGCGTACAGTTCGTATTTCATATCCGACCCGATAACGTCGTGGAGGTGTCGATTATTTACCTATGCGTTTACGTGTCAAGTGCGGATTTCCGCGATGTAGAACGTGAATAATAACCGAAAGTATGTATGTTTTGTTATGAAATGTCTTAATATTAGTTAATGTTGAAATTATGAAGTAACTGAATGTTACTTCATTGCTGAAATTGTAATAAATATTTTTCAAGGCATTGAGTAGGTGCTTGTGGAATGTTATCGACCTGACAACTTTAAGAAATGATTAGTTGATACTAAATGGCATAATGTGACATCCTAATTGAAGCTAAATTGCTTAAAATTCATATTTTGAACGGAGAAGAACTGAGGTTACTTGTATTAGATTTGGTTTTAAATATAGACCAGCGCATTTGTAAGAAAGGAGAATCTAAAGTCGATAGTATTCATAACAGCGATTTTAACATGTAACATACATATAAAATATTCGCAATAAAATTATCTAAAAAATGAAAGTTGATGGATATTAAGATATTAAAATCATCTCGAAGGCTTCTATACGCTTGCGACAAGGCCGCATTTACAGTCTAGCATTTAAAACCAACCATACGTTGCTGTAGAAAAGATATGCGTTTGGAACATATGTTTCTTTATCTTTTTGGTTTGAAATGAAGGAGGACTTTTAGCCGTTCTTTTACCTATTCTCTTTGTCTTTTATTTTGTCTCACTATTTGCCAACAGCGTAGGTGTTTGTCATCTGCGTATCGGAGATTTGACACATCCCTCTCTAACTCCTTTTCCATCTTTGAAATACTCTGATAATCTACCGTCGATTCTAAAATATGCTTTATTGTTGATATTTAAAGACTTTATTAGTTGGATCAAGTGATATGGTACTACCATTTTTTCCAGGACTTGCCATAGACGGTTCCAGTTTACATTGTCAAATGTATGTATATCTATTCTCTTTCTCTTCTTCCCCCCCCCCCTTTTTTTATGTGAGACCACGTGGGCCAAGGGCACGGCGCTCTTCTCTCATAAACTTTCGCTTATTTTGTCTGGTGATTTTCATGTTAACTTTTCGAAAGAATCACAACCGCTTAAAGACAAATTATATAATTTATCTAAATTAAAAATGAACAACGATCCAGCTGAGTCAAAATACGGTACAAAAATTGACGCAAGTTTTTCGAGATATTTAAGTCAACTTGCATCACAAACTTTTATATCATATTTCAGTTACCATAAACCAATTGCTTCTTTTACAAAGTATAATTAAATAGAATAAAAATTGTTGAAACCGCAGCAAGCACTACTATCACAGTTTATTCTCTATATACATTCAAAACATCCCTTAAGAAAGCTAGCTTGCCTTCTCATCGATCACTCCCGGAGTGCCATTTCGGTGTTTGTTATTATTATTATTCTAAATTTAAACTTAGGACATGAAATGTTTCAGAATTATCTCCAGAGTTTAATTATTGTTCTAGCGCCATCTTCGAGAAATCCGCCATGGCGAACATCACCTTCGATATCACGAGCCAGATCAAACATAACGCCTTCAACATCCACGAACCTCTGGCGGTCCACAAGGTGAAGACCGCCTCCATTGCCTCCTTCAACGGAGAGGTGTTCCCCTACGCCCTCATCGTCCTCGGATGTGTCATCTTCATCTTAGGCATCGTCGGAATCATTTACATCTGCGTCTCTTGGTCCAGGTAAGACAACTCGAGTATAACCTGGACAGCAGGTTATAGCCAAAGTGGCGTTGTTCTCGGAGATCGTGAGACGAACAGTAAGTAATTCTCAGTTTTCTACAAAATGAAACGACCAGGTATCGAAGTTAAAACCATGAATAAGCCGACGTTTCCTACCGGATCTGGGAAATAATCATGGCTAAGATCAATTCACTAAAGAAAAATGTAACTGTTGTGAGAATTACTTACGAGAATTAGTCAATTTGGAATTGTAAGATAGGTTGGTAGATTCTGGTTAGAATAGAACTTCATGCCGATGAAGATGACTGACATATTCAAAATGGTTAAGATTCTTGAGGTAAATGGTTCCCTTCAAATTTCTTCCCGATTCTGGACACGAACATAATTACATAAAAGAAGTGTATAATGTTCTCTTTTCTTACGCATTAATTTATTTATCAACAACCCTCTGCCTCAATGTTAACTTTACCCTTCAAATAAATTTCGCTTAGATTAATTAAAATATCGGAATGAAACATTAAATAAAATACGTGAGACTTTTAATTTCGCACGAATCTAAAAATCGTAACGTACCACTAGTTGGAGTGGTCGTATTATTTAGTGGTACATCAAATGAAAGTTATTAACTCGATCCCATTTCTGATCAGACACCACTTATGCCTTCCAGGTATAAGTCCTACAAGGAGCAAGTACACCGCCAGTATACGGTACCGTCCAGCCCTGCGAGGTACGACACGGTCTACGTCGAACCGAACCTAAAGGAATACGAGACTCAAGTGCTCCAGATGTGCGTACCGGTCGATGATCACGAAGACTACAACGACCTACACCTGGACTTCAGCAACAAGAACCACACGTTCAGCCTGGATAACGTGAGCTACATCAGCAAGGATAATAACCTAAAAAAAAATGGTAATTACCTTACCTTACCATTACCTTCTCAAAATGGTTCCAAGCTATTTATACTGCAAGTGATCCAATTAAATGCCGTGATTACATCGCAGAAGGAACAGTCCCACCGGAATTCACTTTTAACCTAAACAAATCTGATTGTTTTATCAAATGAATTTCAATAGTTATTACAACTCAACTTTACTATTTCAGGACAACAGAGTCCTACAAGTAGCGAATCAGCTACCACAGCCCGAGCCTCCAGCGTGGTAGACAATCACATTCTATCTAAAAATATGGATCACATCAAACGTGACAATGTATATAGGTAAATATTATTTTACAACAGACTACCACTATATTATTTCAAAAAACCCTTGATATTGTAACTGAATTTTTATTCAATTTCAGGTCTTCGGACGACGAAGAGATGAACACCAGTCCCACAAATGAGAACGTGATGTTCAAGGAGAAGAAGGATTACCTTAACATGGGATTCTCCTATGACCACTCTCCCGTAGAAACAACGACGGAACTGTAGATATTCTTTGTTTTGTATAGTCGCGTTTTGTTCTTCATTTGAAACTAATTTATGTTTGTAATTATTAAGTTTTAAAAAAAGTGAAAGGTTGTAGGCTAAATATTTTTAAATAAATGAATTCTATTACATACCTTAACTTTGATGAATTTCTCTAGAAGCATCCACCTACAAGAGTTTCCTACCGTTACACTCACCATCAATATCACTACACCGAATAAGCACGCTTACTACTTCGGTTTTCGAAGCTAAATCAACATTATTTAGAATATTTTGTATACTTTTAATCCTGAATATCATTCAGTTGGCTAACCTTAAGAAGTAATTCAATTAAGGGATATTTAATTAGATATTTTGTTGTATATTCGAATATACTGCCATTAAGGATGTTTTATAGGGAGTTGCTCGTTTGACTAGCTACAAAGTGTAACTCTAATTTGACGAATGTATTCTCCTTCTATATTTGGCAACGTCGCGAATGACGATAAATATACGACATTATAAGTAACAGACGAGCCATACGGCAATAGACGAGGCAATAGACTTATTAGTGTGAGAGAGCGAAGTAAAATAGGCAATACAGTCACCAGATATACACAGTACCGGAAGATTACGTTCCTATGTATTAAGAGAACGAAGACCATATTTTACTCCAAATATGGCGACCTAAATAGTTTTTCCTCAAATATGACAGTTTGTATTTCTGCTGTTTATAGCGTTTGTGAATATTTTTCTATAGAAGTTATGTCAAAAATGGCTGACTGATCAATGCTTAAATCTAAAAATAATTGTTGTGTAAGTTGGTGCAGAAATAATACCAAAAAGGAATACAGCTTGTTTAAGATATCTGCAAATCGTGAGAGAAACAAAAAATGACTTGGTTTAATTTCTCGACCACATATGAATTATGCACCAAGGATTTATGAAGTATATATAAATATTTGGGGTTTGAAATAGTAGTCAGTAATAGTAGTAATTGATCGATTGTGCGAAGGTATTAAAAGCATTGTACGGTAGCAAACGTGACCTAAACAATTTATAAAATTCAATATTTCCAATTTGAATTTACCCGCCCGAATTTCTACTCCAAATATGGCGGACGTTGCGGTATTGGGTATATCTAGTGACTGTTAAGCTAGTTAAGTACTAAGAAATTGACTTTTGTGAATTATATTTATTATCCTTTATATCCTAATGCAGCACAAAAATTAACTATTTTACAAACTATATACAGAAGTACACAAACAGTAAAAGTTGTATTTCTCACAAGAACACATGAAATATAATTTATAAAATCACTGAGTATACAATCCTCTCTTAAAGTGTACTCAAAATACCCAAACCAGCTATAAAAACGTGATAATTATGTAAACGAGAGATCATATGTCACATCATTTATGAAGAATTACAGTATGGGACAGAAACGCCTACACCTTCTATTTTCGATCTCTTTCTAATGCAAATGAACTCAAAACATTGATATACTTATTGATCATAGGATGATCTGTGTTCATGATCATTTTTGATATTCGACATTCGACAGTAAATGACGTGTAAGGTCGAAAGCCAAATAGACAAAAATGTGATAAGTTCTTAATTTTCATTTCATTTATTTATTTTCTTACTTTTTATTATTTGTATAAGTTTTATTTTAAATGTAAGTACACTATTAAACGTAAATCAACTGTAAACAACATAGTCAACAATAAACAACTGGAATAATAATAAAATTACAATCATAAATTATCAATGTGTAATACACGTTATGAAGCATTAAATGCTCTCGTTAGTGCAGCCTAATGGAAAGAGAGACAGGCTTGGTACAAGAAGACAAAACTACTTACGAGGAGGGAGTAAATGAGGGATTAATTAAAGAGGAAATTGATTATGATCAATATGACCAGCCAGAAACTGTGGACTGGTATCAAGAGGTTGATCCAGAGCAGTTCGCTATAAAAAATGAATCACTGGATATCAAATCGGAAAGGATAGAGGACGAATGGTAAGAAATTTAACTTTCTCTTCTAAATACTTTCAGCGGAACAATTATAGAGTCAGAGTCAGTTTCAGGCTCTAATCTTTCCTCTTTTTTTTTTTAGTTTGGACGATTTTGAAGATGCTGAACCGATATGTGAAGGGAAGGACACTAATGACAATTTTTTCTATTGCAACTTTTGCCAATTCAAATCAAAATACCCAGGGAACCTCAGAAAACACCGACTGATCCATTTGAATGTTAAACATCACAAAGTGAGTTATCCCACGAATTGATTAATACACTCCCTGCCATATGGGTTAGGACAAATTTCACACCAGATGCCATCCATCATCAACAAATTAACCAAAATATATATAAACAGCTATCCTTGATAAACATTATTAAAAACGAAACACTACAAAAAATATTATAACAGGTCTCACTCCTATATTTTCACTCCTATTATTTTCATATTTCACGATCCCTGTTGTTTCTCTGCAATCAACAGGGAATATGTAAACCTCACTGTCAGCATCAGCTGTGTTTCTTCGTGTCTTTTACTTTTACCACATATATAGTGTAAGCAGGTTTCTATGTGTTTTAATAATTGTTATTGTACATTATGTAGTAATAGATAAATTTACGTGTTCCTATTCACTCATGAGTTATACTGTGAGTAAAAAGTGTTATACTGATCAAGAACTTTATGAAATCCTCAACAACCCGTCCAGTGGAGAGGATGATCCATTTGGTGATGGTAAGTTATCAGTTAGAAGTTTTATTTTGTTCATGCTGTTATTTTTGGCTGTACTTAACAGAGGAGAGCAGTAATAACAATTAGCAACTAAGCATAACTTCTTTTAGAAGCAAGCGAGAATCAGAACATGTATCAAAAACTCTGATTGTTCAAGAGGTTCCCAGTGTCAACTCCCAGTAAGAAATCAACCGGTATTTCCTCCATTTACAAAACCACATGGTATTGACATCAGTTTAGCAGAAATCTTGTATGACAAGGACTTAGCGGATTTTTTCCCTCACTTATAGATGATAGTAATGATGAACATGCTACAACTATCAAACAAATAGTACAGATTCTATTAAGGATCTCGGGGTAATTATTGATTGTTCACCCTTTTTTGTCCTGCACATATCAATAATGGTCACTAACACTTAAAAATTTGGGATTCCCTATAAGAAATACATAGGACTTTGCCAATTGCTTCATCTGGTGAGACGAACTGAATACGGCTCAGCGGTCTGAAACCCCCTTTATAGCTGTTATGTATGAAGAAATGAACAAGTTTAATGAGAATTCTTGAGATGCCTATCATTCAATGCCCATGGTAACCCTACTGAACACGGTTACAGCTACGATTTTCTTTGTAGTATGTTTGCCATACAAACTTTGCAAATCAGAAGGGATAGGCAGGATCTTAAACTACTGTACAAAATACTCAGTGCTGGGGTCGATTGCCCAGTCATCCTAAACTTGATAGGTCTAGCGGCTCCGCATAGAAATACAGGATGAGAAATACATTCCATCAGCAGAGGTGCTGTACCAACATTGGGTTTAACTCATTCGTTTCCCGGGCAACTAAGTCATCAAACCGTTTCTCTCTAGAGCTGGACTTCATCAGGAACTATACATGCTTTGTGCGAAAATCACATGTATATACAGCTACACATTATTTTAATAAATTAAGTAATGAATTAACAAAGAAATTTAAATCCTTATTAAAAAAGCCATAAGTTCTTTAAGTTGTACTGATGAATTGTTTACATAAAGTTAAATTTTTCCAACGTCAGATGTAAAGAATGTAAGTTAAAGCAAAATCCTAAATACACACTACATATTAACAATTAAATTTAGTTTTAAGACTCTAGTAAGTTTTTAGTTTAAGTGTTAGGAGTTGCAGCTCTGCAGCGGGTTAGCAGTTTATTTAACTGTATAACAACAACCTTGTGTTATAAAAAAAAAAAAACTAGAAATTGAAATAAATAAATAAAATTTATAGTCGTGACTGTATATGCAATACTTTCATTGATATGAAGCTTTACTGTAAAATGCATTTATTTGTTTAACAAATGCAAAATTACCTTTAAAATATACACAACTACTATTTTTACTTTCATTGAACATTGTATTTATTCCAGAACAAAAAGTATACAATAAAAAAAAGGAACAATTTTTGTACAAAGTACTTTTTGTTAAAAAAATAATTTTTTCAAAACAAAATTCCTACCGCCTATACCTATTACTTGATAAGATGAGCAACACTCACTGGAGCAAAAGTATTCAGAACATTCATAATCCTTCTGAACCACACATTTTCATTTCCAGTGTGACCATTGCTCGTACAGGACTAGCCGAACCGACAACCTAAAGAAGCACATCCAAAGGATGCACACCAGGAATGGTCGAACCCATAAGGGTACCAAGAAGACCCCGACACAATTCTCCTGCGCTCTGTGCCCCTTCAGCACCCAACACTCGCACGTCTTGGAACAACACATGTACACGCACGGCGGCCCCTCATTAAAAAACGTCTACCAATGTAAAGACTGTACTTATGAAAGCGCCAAGAAGGACAACTTCGTCAAACACACGCAGACGCACATGAAAAGGAACAAATTGTATCAATGTACGTTGTGCGATCACAAGTCGACACGTAAGGATAACTTGAGGCAACACATGGCGACGCACAAGGACCCGGCGGAGCTCGTAATGTACAAGTGCGAATCGTGCCCGTTCAAGTCAAAGTACAAGAAGAGTTTAAAAAAGCATATAATCATACACAAAAGCGAAAAGGAGTGGTACCAGTGTGGAATATGTTCCTACAGGACCTACACTAAGTACAGCTTGGGGCCGCATATGTTGATACACTGGAACGAGGACAACAAGAAGACGAGGAAGTTGAGATGGACCACGTCGAAATACGCAAAGAAAGAAAAAATTAAATTCATATGTGGATGTTGCGAGTACAGCACAGAAGACGAGAGGCAATTCGATCAGCACTTTAAACGACACCACGAAAAACACCAATAAAAGTTCAATTGTCATCAATCTTACCTCCGAATTTGTATCATTGGGGAAAAACGTAACGTTTTAGGTCCAGGTAAAACACTAACTAATCAAACTTTTACCATAATTCCTCTTGTAACCACTTTCAATTAATAATAATGGGTGTGTTCATAGAAGAGACTATTTTAAGAAAGAACTGAGTGCTAATTTGGATGTTTATACCTCCTTCAATAAAGATAACTTTAAAAAGTTTTACCTGCACCAGAACAGATTTTAAATACCGTATCCATCTTTTGACATTCACACGTTCCATCTCGCCTCCAAATTTCTAATAAAAGGTACTTTCGATATCAAGGGTACAAATTGGTCCAAATATCTTCCAGCCTATGGAATATAGGAGATAAGGCATGTGACGAGAACAAAACAACAACAAAAGATTCATTTTCAACAAATCCTAACATTATGTTTATACTGCAGTGTAATCAATACTAACGCCTATTAGTGTGCTTCAACAGCTCATGACAACCGTTTCAGATCGGTTATATTTACAATCAACCCATCTTCCCATTGGTTAGTATATTGACGTAATTAAAATATATACTTCCTTAGACCAAATGGAAACAAATGCCCTGAAACAGTTTTCATAGAGTGCTGGATTAAACTATGTTATGTTAATGTTTTTATGTATTATATCACATGTTTACGTTTTATATGTTTTAGAATTCCTTTTCAAAGAACGAGAACATCACATTTTTCTACTGTCCATCCGTACTATTGAAACCACTATTTTTATAAACTTTTGATATATTACCGTCCTGTCGTATAGTTTGTTAATAATTTTATGAATCAAATAAATTATGATTCCCTAACGCATGGTTCCTTTTCATTTACAACAAATAGAAAAAATTTCCCTCTGTCTACCCTCTCTTCCCGAATAAAAGAAAAAGCAAATGACTTATAATTATTTATTTCAAAGTCAGAAAATGTTTAAAAACGCTCAACCTTGTTTCTGGGCAAGCTCCTTCGCCTTCGCCCTTTCCAGTTTAGCGTTACGAGCAGCAGACTTCGAGCCGAGCACACCACCACCCCAGTGTCTCCTGATCTCGTCAGCACGGTCATTGAAGTTGGTCTTGACCACCTCCAATAACTTCGTGAAGTTCGACCTAAAATGAAATTTAAAGAAAAATGTCATTAGAATATGTGCTAGAAAAATAATTTAATTCTGAAGTGCCTTGGAAAAGAATTTGATTTTTTGCAATTTGTTTTTAGTAGAGATCGAAATTTATGTAATTTGCATATTATATTTTAATTATTATTATTAGTTACGTTATGGCAATGGGGTAGTTGACTAATTTTGAAAAATTAATCCCTACTGTTCCTCAGCCTGTACCATTACCAAAAAATATTTTTCTTGAAAAAAAAATGTATAAATATTTTGAGTTTACATATTGATTTGATTTTTAGCGCGAAAACGTTCTTACGTGTCATGGCGGCTGATGTGACGTCACTATCTGGTATGAATAAACACAGTTTTTGAAGCGTTGGTCGTTTTTATATTTTTTTACATGTTTATAATTGTTTTATTGTTTAAAATCACTAAAATTAATTCTGAAGTTTTTAAATGCGGTGTAGTGCCTCAGCGTGGAAATACATCAATACAAACATATAATTGTTTGTTTGTCTAATTGAAGAACTAAAATCACTAGAAGCGATTAGCGTGATCTCTTCCGACGTGCATTTCTCAACACAAAATTACGCTTTCCATATTCGTAGGATACTTACATAGAAGTTTTGATACTTCAGAATTCTGCTGAGCAGATGCTGTTCGATGTTAAAAATATTCCCAGCATTTAGCAGAGCTATTGAAATCCAGTATCCATTACAAATATTTCAACTACTAATTCACAAACGCCCTCACTCATTTCTTCCTTTACTCATTTGATACTCAAATTGAGAATAGGTTCACCTGCTCAATGTTGGAAAGCACAAACGTGTCAATGAAGTCACTCAAATGCATCTCCATATAAGATGGCAATATCGTAAAATATATTGTTGTGTAAGATATTATTATTCAATTTAAATGACAATGCTTTTGATTGACCTTTCAATTCTAAATTGAGTGTAGCAATGGTTTTATTTAATAATTGAGTGTAGGATGAGTGGGATTTAAATCGCTACTTACACTGAACGTAATACTGAGCGCGGAAAAGGGCCGTTTGAATATGTCTTTGTGGTTGACAATATGAAGAAAGTAGATGAATACTGTTCGACACATGATCAATATGAAACCATAAACACTCACTGGTAGGGACTTTTCAAATCAAATTTCTATAGAGGGCGCATATGGAAAAAGTGTGTTTACTAAAGCGTGTTTAAAATTACATGAATAATGGCTGTCAACTTATGTTCTTGCTTCCATTGAAAATGATGGATTTTTTCACAAATACAACTTGATTTTTGGTATCTTCACAACTCAATTTATCATCGAAAAGCAAAATTTACTTGGTTTTTTGTTAATGTTGTTTGCCTTATGAATATTCTTAGTGTTATAGATTTGAACTTAAGAGGGCTCTCATCGAATTAATTAATAATCTTTAACATTAATTGTCATCAAGAGTTTGGTCATTTGAGCATAAATGCATACATTTTCCGGTAATTCCTTAGAACAGAGATGACTACCATAAAATTCTTGTAGTACTCTTAAGCGGACCAATGTAATGTTTAAACCTAAATTTCCAATGGATAATATTTGACTGTTTTGAAGTTTTCAGTTTTTCATGTGGAAGGCATCTTAGATAGGTCTACATGTGTACTTAAAAGTAATATATTTACCTGTCTCCAGAATCTACTTGAGTCAGAGCGACTGCAGTGCAGGTTTTTCTCTTTACAAGCAGTCCCAATCTAGCCTTTCCCTTAACTATGCAATATGGAACACCCATTTTTCTGCACAAAGCTGGAAGGAACAACACCAACTGAAACAAAACGTCTCTTACATCTCCAAATAAATAATAATTAGACCAAATTAAATAAAACAATTATAACTAATCAAAACGCTCAGAGTCAATTTGCTTCATTAAATTTCAGGTGAAGAAATTCAAAAACATCATAGCATTTGGTCAGTTTAATTTGAAGGAAGTGTTTTATTTTAAAACTTATGAAGTTCCATACGGAAATGAACTTTCCTGTGAGATTTTCAAATTCTCGCTATTGTAATAGTTGCCATGATAGACACTACATAATTTCAACAAGCAATAATCGAAGATACCCAAATATAACATTATTCTAAAATTCTTACCTCAATGGGGTCAACATCATGTGCGATGACGACCAACTGCGCCTTCTTCTGCTCTACCAGTTTAGTGACAGTATTAATCCCGGATCGCAATGTATTAGGTCTCTTAGTCGGTGTTACTGCTTTCTTTGCTGCCTTCGCTTCGGCCTGGGCCTTCAGCCTCTTCTTCTTCTGTTCAGGAGTCTCCGGCCTGTACTTCTCCAAGATTTTGAAGAGTTGCGTTGCTGAAAGAACAGCGGTGGTAAACTATGTTACCATGGCGTTAAAAGTTCATATTACCAGTCTGCTTGTCAATGGTTTGCGTGAACTGATTGATGGGAGGCGGTACCTTCAACCGCTTTTGCAATACCGCTTTCTGCCTTTGGATCCGGATGTACTTCGGCCATTTCACGAATCTAGACAGGTCACGGGGTGGCTGGATGTCCTGGCCTGAAATCAACAGTATCACTTATGGTGAACTTATTAGGGTATATTGGATCCTCACCAATTCCAAAGTTTCTCGGCCTCTTCTCAAACAATGGGTTAACATCCTTTTTAACTTCTACTTTTTTAACAGCAAGAGGTGGTGCTGCGACCTTCTTCCCCACCTTCTTCTTGGGCTACAAAATAAGAGTGGTTTCATTTCTGCTGAATACACATTTCAACTCAACTGCTATTTCTGACAATCTCAGACAACATTAGGTGGTAGTAAATCCTTCCCCAATTACCTTCGGATAGCAAATACGGTCATCACGTTTAATCTCGCAGGAACTGTATCCATTTTAAAAAGTAAGGTTATACTATGTGTTCATTGAAACTCGAAGGTTTTGAAGAATAACAAAGTAAATATGGACTTTATTCAATATTAGACGTTACAAACCTTTTTTTGGACCATTCTGGAAATCAATTCCAAAGAGGATTTCCCAGATAATAGCAAATATTTATCAGGCAACTACTCACTGTAGAAACGCCTGCATTGAAAAGGACACTCTTACACGAAACGCAAAATATTCACACCAACACAAAACAATCATATCACAGATCTTAAAAGCGCCCATAGATGTATTAAGGCTAGATATAGTGGGCACAACGTTGAAACGGGGAGTAAGTGGTCCATCCATCTCTTTCTAGCTACGTTGGTGCCGATACTTCACAGTTTTAAGAAATATATTTAACTGATGCAGCTGAGAGTTTTTATGTAGTTAATATAAACATGAACATTATAGTGTGAGGTCGATACGTTAAGTTATTAAAATTGCTAGATAACAATGGCATGTTTTAGGTAGTCAGTAACTAAATACACAGATTGCAACGTCCGCCATATTTGGAGTAGAAACTTGGGCAGGTAAATTCAAACTGGAAAGTTGAGTTTAATAAATTGTTTACGCCACATTTGTTATAGTACAATGCTCTTAATACCTTCGCACAATCGATTAATTACTACTATTACTTTTCCTGTCCATTCTGACTTTCTCATAATGTGCATTTCATTCAAAACCCTAGTCACACATATTCTTTTAGGGTAGAAACAAGGTTTCCTGTTATTGCACGCAATGCTTAAATTGTGAAACCTGGCTTTCTCTTAACCGTGCCGTACCATTTAGATGTAGTTTATTGATGGGTTAAATTTTCTCTTACGAAGCTGTAGACTTTTGGAGAATAGAAATGTAATATTGACACAAATGTCCTTAGAAGTGAATATTTTTTAAGTGAAGGACTTTTCAAATTTCTCTTCATAACTTCCTATGCAGCTCCAGGAAGAGTAGCTTAACGATTGATAATTATTCCACTAATAAATTGGCATGTCTTATTGTTTGTTATACCCTGGTACTTTATTACGTGCCAGAAAAGACTAACACTGAAAATATTGAAATCTGTACTGTCCTGAATATGAAATATTAAAATTTGTACCTCAATAACTGCTTCTGCCGAACGGTGGTTCTCCTTTTTCAGAAGAGAACCGAGTGATGTAATTTTACATTTCAATCTTCCATTTTAATGCCGAAAAAAGTCAATCTCTTGCGTTGTTTTGCTACAGTTTTTTTTTCTTTTGTAATTGCCCAATTAATCGTTGCTTTTGGTGGACAAGACTGGTCAGAAGCGTGGCCTCGCCTATGTACTAAATTTTATTCCACAAAAATATTACAACATTGAACCGAAATGTATAAAAAAGAAGTACTTTATGATTATATTTACAAGATTACTATAATGGGAGTTATGATTTTTTTTTTAATAAATTTTCCATAGTTAAGTTAAATGCAATTTTATGCATCACCCTTTAACATTGGCGTTTATTAAAAGTAAATGGTCCCTTTCTATCACTCTTTTGTCCCTCTCGCTGTTCAAATTTAAATCTAATATGGAAATTTATGTAAATAGTTACGTTATAATAATTCTTAAGCACTACAAATGTGTTTAGATTTAAAAGTGAGGCGATGCCTCAAATATCCGGTTCATTGTGAGTGATTAAAAAATTTTTCAAACAACTTTTGTTGTGTTTTAGAACAAGAGATCTTAGAGAGGCAGCCGGATAGGGAAGGAAAACCCTAAAACCGTGTTATAGATATGGAAATACAACATACAGACAAAGAAACTACCGAACAGAGGAGGGAAACCTCAGTTCCCGTCGATGAGGCAGATCTAGGGCATGCTTCCCCTGAACGTTACCCAACGACTGCTCTGCACCTGCCGCGGCTAACCAGGCCAGGGTGCTGGTACAAGTGACTAGCAGGAAGAACCAGGAAGAAGGCAGTAAAAAGAAGGGACGTCGCAAAAGCGGGATCTTCCAGGCTCCACACTCCACCAGGACACCTTGACAGACCCCCTGGCGACACGGACCAGGATAGGCCCACCAAACCCCAAAACACACAGGGGACAAGGCAAACACCGGCGCAAAGACAAAAGGCAAGACATCCAAAGACACACGATAGTACAGCTTAATGTAGATAGGGGAAGGGAGGCCCACAACCTCCACGTAGCGACCATGGACAACATTGGAGCACAAGTTGCGATCATACCTGAGTGCAACAAAGCGCGGGCACGAGCGGCAAGGTTCCCGACTGACGACAGAGAAGACGTATGTATTGGCCCGCGGGGAATTCAAACCGTAGGGGAACCGAAAACTAGTAAGGGATACATAGGACAACAGTTAGAGTGGGGCACAATATTTGGGGTCTATGCATCCCCAAAAGCCCTCTTCACGGACCTTCAAAAAATGCTCGACCACCTTGCCACAGTTGTGACAAACACAGCCACCATCATGGGGAAGCCAGAAAATCGACGACAGGGGGCAAACAGTGGAAGCATGGACTGCGTCGCTGGACTTGACTCTACTCAACAGAGGCAACACGTCCACGTCAAAAGGAGGTACAAAGGCCGTACCTGGCTCTAACATGGGGAAACTCGTAAACAGTCCAGGAGGTTGAGGACTGAACGGTCCAAGATGACGAGACTCTCAGCCACCACCGACAAAGAGACATGACAATCACTGGGAAAGGTATAAAAAAAAAGAAACAGAACAACAAGAATACAGATGGATATGGAAGGGCGAAAAAAGCAATATATCGAAGGTAATATAAATAAATAAATAAATAAATAAATATGTGGTGGTATAGGGACTTTTCAAAATATTTTGTCGCCTCTATATCCCTTAATACTCGTCCTATCGCCATGAAACTAAGCGCGTTGGAATCAGCGTCCCCTTTTACGTAAAGATATACCAACAAAGGTACTGTTTCTTGACTTTGAATTTTTCGGCAAAGTTCAATGTGGTGGTATAGGGACTTTTCAAAATGTTTTGTCGCCTCTATTTCCCTTAATACTCGTCCTATCGCCATGAAACTAAGCGCGTTGGAATCAGCGTCCCCTTTTACATAAAGATATTCCAACAAAAGTACTGTTTCTTGACTATGAATTTTTCGGCAAAGTTCAATGGGCACCGTATAGGGACTTTTCAAAATGTTTTGTCGCCTCTCTTTCCCTTAATACTCGTCCTATCGCCATGAAACTAAGCGCGTTGGAATCAGCGTCCCCTTTTACGTAAAGATATACCAACAAAGGTACTGTTTCTTGACTTTGAATTTTTCGGCAAAGTTCAATGTGGTGGTATAGGGACTTTTCAAAATGTTTTGTCGCCTCTATATCCCTTAATACTCGTCCTATCGCCATGAAACTAAGCGCGTTGAAATCAGCATCCCCTTTTACATAAAGATATATCAACAAAGGTACTGTTTCTTGACTATGAATTTTTCGGCAAAGTTCAATGGGCACCGTATAGGGACTTTTCAATATGTTTTGTCGCCTCTCTTTCCCTTAATACTCGTCCTATCGCCATGAAACTAAGCGCGTTGGAATCAGCGTCCCCTTTTACATAAAAATATACCAACAAAGGTTATATATATACTTATATATATTATACTTATACACTTACTTACTTATATATATATATAAGTAAAAAATATATAAAGGAAATAGGACAATATATCGAAGGTAAAAAACAAAAAAAAAGGATCCACGCACCTTCAAGAAAATGTCCAAGTTCTTGGAGAAAGCCTACTAAACCTCATGCGTGTGGGGCAAACAAACGACGAAAGCAAAAATAGCACGCTGGTGGAACAAAACTATCGCAAACCTACACAGGACGGCGAAGAGCAAGAGCGAACATAAGTCAACGGCAGAATGGAAGCAATACCAAAAAAGCAAAAAGCCCCTCACAACAGAAATACGTAAATCGAAAAATGGAAAGTGGGAGAAGATCCTGGCAAAGGTAGACGCTGACGTCTTGGGAATGGGGTACAGAATCGCAAGGAACTCCTTCCACGGGGAGAGACCGGCACCCCTACCAACGCTACAACTCCGCAAAATCGTGGCAGACCATTTCCCACATAGGGAAGACAGGCTGCCAGAACGCAAGGAACCATAATGGCGGAGGAGCTGAAAGTAGCCGCAAGCACGCTACGACCTGGAAGGGCATCAGGCCCGGACAGCACAGAGACAGAGCTCATCAAAGAAATCGCGCGCAGACGCCCGACAACTCTAATAGCGAGGATGACGCAACTACTGCGAAATGGGAGATACCCGATACACTAGAAGCAGGCCAGACTGGTACTTATTCCTGAATCAGTTCCATTCAGATGGAAGCTCCCGTGGAAAAAGAAAAACGGATAGTAACATGTGGGCTGCCACAAGGCTCCATCCTTGAACTAACACTGTGGAACCTCACATTCCAAGGAATACTCTGACTGGCTGTGCCGCAGTCGGTACACCTCATCGCTTGTGAAGGCGAGCTCGCGGTGGTAGTCATGGATAAGACAACAGAGGGCATAGAACAAAAGACCACCGAAGCCCTAGGGAAAATAGACAGGTGAATGGAAGTTAACGGGCTTTCCATCGCACCGGAGAACACCAAAGCAATCCTAATAAACAGGAAACGCAAAACAAGAGAACCTCAAATATACATAAAGGCCGAAAGGATACGAACGAACCGAGCAATAAAATACCTAGGCGTATGGATCGGCAAGTCTTTCCTTCCACGTACATGTTGAAAAAACCACGGCAAAGGTAGAGGTAACGGTCAAAACCATGCAAACATTCATGTCGAATATAAAAGGCTCGAGAAACATGAAGTGAAGACTATTGGCAAACGTGTCACAGTGAATAATGTTATACAGGGCAACCATATGGAAGGATGTGCTGAAGAAGCAAGGCCACATCCTACCTATGCAACAAACGCAAAGAAGATTGGCGATGAGGATGTGCTTGGCATTCCGAAGCGTATCACGCGAGGCAATGCTTGTAATAGCAGGAATGACGCCCATAAAAGTACTCATCAAGAAGGGGGCAAACTCCACAGGGAAAACGGCAGCAGAACAGAAAGAAGAAAATGAGGGAACAACAGAAGGATGGGCCAGGGCATGGGCAAGAGGGACAAAAGGCCAATGGACAAGGTAGCTCATCCCGGATATCAGACGCACGACATAAACGCAACCACAGTCTTTGACGAGGCCAGACAGCCTCGAGAGGAGTCCTGCATGACACAACCGAAGGAGGACAACTAGCTGCTGCTGACCGAAACGCACAGTAGCGGTCCCCACCTGCATAAGCTGGACTAGAGGGGACACGTAACGCGGCAGCTCAACACAGCGTTCCATGCTCCAGGTCAACAGATAGAAGTACAACACTTAATGCAATTTTACTGATCAGAAGTAGCAGAAGGCGACGCAGGGGAAACGCAGATAGGACATGGGAAGAACCAGAGAAGCTAAGCTACAGGATAAGACGGGAATCAGAGGAGTAGTCCTCAACGCCACCACAGGGCTAAACAGAAGACTACGGGGCAAGGCGATGTCTCTTGATAGCTACCACGACGAACGTCCTAGAGCCGGATGAGAGATCCAGCCATAGTCTTCAGGACCAAGCCGAAAGACTACAGCCCGAAAGGTATGTGGCTGGGAAAAAGCAGAGGTAGAGCCAGTCACTGGGGGGAGAAAACACAAGGAAGCTTCACCTTACGCCAGGAAAAGGCCTTACCCCGTAAGAAGGATAAGACAAAGGAAAGAGGCTTCACCTCAATATCCCGCAGAGTGGCATCACTACACAACAAAAGAGTAATGGAAAGGAGGTTCCTCCTTGCGCTAAAACAGAAAAAAAGCTCAACAAAGCAGAGCGGACTCGATTCATATGCAAGAGGAAAAAACGCTGTTGCCATCAAGATTCACACAAAATACTAACACATGATAATTATACTACCAATCAACTACTAAACGACACTTCGAAGTTTTTTGACGGGCATAAAGGTTTTAAGCAAAGACCGCTTCAGTTAGTTGTAGTAGTAGAAACTTACCTATATGGGGTGCATAGTGAATAGTTGGAAAATTGATCATAATCTGATGCATGGACAATGCGCTCTTGCATCTATTTACATGCAAAAATCATAATTTAAAAAACTCACTTTTTCTTGATTTTTAAAATCTTGAATTTTTTTTATTTATTTATTTAATCCAGTATGAATAAATACATTGTATTGGTATAAGAATATATGAGAATACTCATTCACGATTTTCAAAAAAATCTTCAAAATAGAATTACAAAGTTTGAGTTCAATTGCAAGACTTCTTTTTAAATATCCTGTGGATGTTTAAACCTCGCATCCCAGCCAAAATTTCGCTCTGACTAATTTGTTATAAAGAAAAATAACCAAAAAAATGTCTCTTATGAATAGCATTGTATGATTCACGTTACTGCCAAAGGGATATTGACGTTCAGAGCGGCATTTTGTTGACACTGATCAGAGTGCTGTTCCTAGGGTGGCGAGCGCCTGTGTGCAGGATTCAGGATGTGCAGGATTTTGAGCGCCCCTATGTTATTATTTCAAGATATCTACATCAAAATATATTCTTATGATGTGATTAATACAAAAAAGCAAAAATTAAACGATCGAACTTTGAGAAAAAGTTTATTTCCAATATCACATAAATGAAAGGTCATTGCAATGCAACAGAGATGTTAACAGAAGAAAAGAAACAATTGCAAATTAACGAAGGATTGTGCAATGTTACAGAAAGTAAATACTTCCGACGTGAAAAGACCATATTAAAATATATGTATCAATGGGGAATAATCAAATAACAAATCTTTCACTATGATCAATGGCTTCAAAAATTTTATTTTCAACTGAAATGACTGCCAAATCTGACAGCAACTGCTTCCTGCTTGGTAAGCATCATAATAGTCCGCTGAGACCACTACCACGCCTCTCCAGAAATTGTCCACCACATAAGTGAACGAAACATTGGACATGAAGAACCTGATCCGATCACGGCCTACCAGCCTGGTATTCATTGCTTCTAGTGACTCCGGCGACTGAAAGCCAGGGTATTGATTTTAATGAACATTATCAAATAGACCGTAATAACCAAGCTCAGATAGGCATGACTGCAAAGGATATGATTTTCAAGGTGTCAATTGTATGAGTACCGTAAGAGTAAACAACCCATAAGAGACATCTCTCCAAATTTGAGTTTTGATCGTTTTGTCTTATTAGTTCGTTATTTATACCATCTGTTATTAATTAGTTCTGTTAACTAGTATCTGTTAATAATTAATACATACGTCCCACCTCATTTTGTATTGAGAGTTTCAAAATTGCACTCTCTGGAGTCTGCAGTAATGAAGAATTTGGTTTACTACATCCTGTTTCTACTACTTGTGCACTGTTCTCTGTTATTATTATGCTGTGGATCTTCATTTTCGATACTTTTACAAGCTATATCTAATGTCTGTGGGTAATTTAAGCCAGATACATCTGAAATAAGAACTCAATATATCACAGCTTCAAGTATGGTTATTTTTTAATATACATTCACGTTAACTTTACTTTAGTAACTTCACGTTACTTTAGGATCCTACAATATAAATTCTTTAGTATATTCAGAAACTTCACGAAGAGCATAAACTTACCTACTATTCCACCACCATCATACAGGGAAATCAATCCCTGTATACCAAAAGATATTGTTTGCGATAAAAATGTTTCTTCTGAAGTGTGTGCTAGAGATGGTGGTGGTACGTATGGCCCACCGCTAGTACCCCTGATATATGCTGAATGTAAAGCATGCTTCTTCTTCGCTGGGCGAGCCTGAAATGATTGAGTTGGATTATTTTTTAAACTGAACAAAATATGCACAAGTTTCACATTTCAATTCCTAAATACTACTTACTGGGCCTGTAGTTGAACAACTGCATTCATCCTGAATTGTATTCCACGTCCTCTCCTTCTATTTCCATCTATAGGCATCCATTGTGTTTTCGATAATGCTTTCATTTTTATTAGGATTAGATTAAAAATTTGCCACTTGATTTTTCTTTTCTACAACCTTTTGTCCCCCAACCCAACAAGCTTTCGTCCATTTTTAACAGGTTATTATGAACACATATGCGCATATGTTCCACGTGTGTACCATTTGCCGGCACCGGCACAAAACATTTACTTTAGGTATTAGGTACCGGTATCACAGGTCATCCTAAGTTAGGTTAAATTGAAAGAATCAGGTTCAAATGCGTCGAAGTTAAATTCCGGCCTGGTGATGGATTCTTAAGGTATTTTGTTGAAATACTGAAACATGTTTACTAATTCCAGATTCTTTAATGTTTCCAAAAGATAAATCGACTTAAACATTAATGACAACTATAAACAATCAAAACATCTTAAACTTACATTGTACACCATAATTTATGTTGTGTTGAATACATTACAACTAAATAGTAAAACGAAGTGAACTCAACTATGTAACGCAAGGCACACCATTTATAAAAATTTCAGCCTTTATCACGGCAGGGGGAATAATCCATCAATAAAAAATAGTAACCTATAAATTATTATTAAGGTTTGTTCTAGTAACCAGAAAATCATGTTAGGTTATTTCTAATCACTCACTCACTTTCTCCTCCATCTTTATAAATGTATAGTGACTGTAAACAAAAAAAGGTTCTTAACATGTTTTCTACTTGCTGGAATAAACGTTCTAACTCACGTTACATATTATAATTCAAAGTACTAAAAAACAAATCAAAAGTATTGGTGTAGAAAAATCGTAACTAACTCCATATAACGCAAGGCACGTATTTAAAGAATGGAAAATGAACAAATCAAATCAGCCTTTATCGCGGCAGGAGGGGAAACACTACTTCTTTGGTATGAAGCCCTCGACAAAAGGAAAGAAAACAACACCTTGCGGCACAGGGTATCATAATACACGTTTTTAATACACTTAAATCAGTCCTCGATATTTAGAGCCTTTTTGAATTTCATGAGCTCTGCAGACAACTCCTGAAAATAGAACATCGGTTTAGTCAACTTTGCATTTTCAATTCGTCTATCGGACTCACCTTTGGCAGATTACTCCGCTCGTGTGTCGTGGAATACTGTTTTACAATTCTACTCAGATTGTTATACAGATCGAGCAAGGGTTCCAGTGACAAGTCCTCGGTTATGTCAATTACATTATTTAAAACTGTTTCCAATTCTGCCTTCTCACATTCCACTGGTGGGGAAGATTCCGAGATATTTCCTAAAAGTACAGAATTATGATATTCACACCGCAGTTTGCTTTATTTTTTTTTTTTTGCAAAGTGTTCAGAAAAAGTGTTTAAAAAGAATATGAGTGATTTTTTGATGGGTACAAAAAAATGTTTTCTTAAAGAATGGTACCTACAAAATTTAATGCTAATTTAATGCATTTGTCCAGATAATTGATAAGCTTGATTTGACTAACTGGAAGTAACCGTTCTGTAATGGTTTAGCTGCATGTAGGAACATAGGAACTGTTGGAACAATAGCTGATTTTTAATATTTCTTATTGAAATACGATAAAGTGATGACCTAACGATTTCGTTCACTTCACTGGATTCTACTATGGTACTATGTTGTAATGTTTGATTTACATATACATTTAATCTACCATTACATATTGGATTCCTATATCACTTGGTACAAAAAGTGGCCAGTTGATCTTTATCAAGAAATGGAATTGAGCTGTCAGTTTCTCGTTCAAGGGTGAATTGAACATGTTGGTTGAGGCTGTTAAATATAGATAGAATTTCGCCTATTTTATTAAGCGGTAGTGCTAAAATTGGATCAACACATCTTTTTACGAAAGGAATTGTGTATTCTTTTTAAAGTTTTATTTGTTACCTTTTTGTAAAACCGAATTTCTACAGCAAAGGGCACTATTTTTTAGTAACTTTTATTTTGTCAATACAGCCATGTACCCTAACTCATTACTTATACTTCTTGACCTCCTGACTATGATTAATAAATGTAAATTACAGTCTCTATGAAACTGAACTAGCTCGGTAAATAAGAAGTCATCACCAAGATCGGTAAATAAATTGAGAAGCGATATTGAAGTGGCCGTTATAACTTTATCCATCTGTTAACTTTGCCCTTAGATAAATCAGTTGATATGATACGCTTAACTTACTGTTGCCACCTCTAACCAAAAGTTGCTTTTTTTAGAGTTAAAAGGAAAAGACTTGTGAATGTGTGAGATGCAAGTCAATTGTAATTATAAGCTTACTTACCTGCATCATTTTGAGCTTCTTCAATGTCATCAAAATCTAAATGATAGTCGAGGAGTTCAGAGGGACTCAGGAGACTTCCGAGTCGTCGTCTGGGGGACCTAAAATTCCACCCAATCGTGAGATTTTAAATAAAACCCTTGAAACTGTTACTGTTACTAAATGGAAAATTACTCAGATTCTGTGGTCTTTAATAAGTTAAAGATAACAAACAGCTTCTTCAAACAGAAAGATATATAGATAAATCTAATATGAAGTCATTTACGGAGAAGCTAACACTTCTGCAATGAGAACAAATTTGCTTAAGGTCAATAACCTCCTTCATAATTTTTTTGGCACATTAAATACACACGTATTCAGTATAATCCATTTACAAATATGTTCTCAAAAGGGCAGTTGGATAAACTGAACAGCCTTTAGGATTGGATGTAGTGCAAACTGTAAAGTTTAAAACCAAGAACTCTAATGTAAACAAATATTTATCTGTAACATAACAACAAATTAGCTGGACAAGTAAAGGACGCAATGGTATACAGAAGGCTGGATATGGGATCAGACCACTTCTTGGTAATTTCAACAATAGAAACTTATTAAAAGTTGAAGAAAGGTGCAGAACCAACAACAAATGAAGAAACCTTTAAAGTATATCTACTTGAAGGAGAAAGCATAAGAAGGCTATACCAGGATAAATTAAACAAAATATCAGAACATTTAGAAACGAAGAAGACATAAATGAAGGACTGTAAAATTTGATCCAAACAATAGAAAAGGTAAGTACTCTTTGAAGTTCTGGGTAATAAGAAAAAATTCAGAAAAAAACAAAGGACTAAAAGTATAGTTGACTGAAATAGAAGAAGCAGTAAAAGAAAAACAAAAAACCTATAAACAATACCTTAATATCCAACCGAGCATTATTGTGAAACTTACAGACATCAGAGAACGGTTGCAGAACAAATCTTTAGAAAAGCAAGTGAAGAGTCTTGGGAGACAAGATACAAATACACAACATAAATGAAGAAAAATGAGTGGAACATTACAAACAACTAAGAAAAACTCAGGCGAAACATCGATTCAGAAAAAAGACGTAACGGGTTTGGAACATATAGATTGAACAGAATTGACAGAAGCTCTCAAAGCAACCAAAAACAGAAAAGCAACTGGTATGGATGACATTAATGCCGAACTCTGGAAATATGGCGGACTCATATAACAACTGGGACTATTACAATTATATAACAAGTGTTAGAAAAATAATATTATCCCTGACAACTGTAGAAAAGTAAAAGTAATCTCGCTGTTTAAAAAAGGCGACAAGAACAACTCTCAAAACTATCGTAGAAATAGCTTGTTAGACACGACTTATAAAACCTATGCCAGAATAATCTAAAATAGTCTAAGACTGAAAATCATTGTGGAAGGATTACTACAGGAAAAACAAATAGGTATTAGAAAACGCAGTACAAAGATAGATGGAATATTTATGATACACCAAATGTTAGAGAAACATAAATTTTGTGACTTTAAAACTTTGACAATGTAAATTGATGCAAACTATGGAATACAAAGGAACAGGGATATCCAAGACACTTAATATGAATGATACAGTCTATACATCAACATCATAATTGAAGTAGACATAGATGCCATATTTAGCCAACACTCTTTTTAACATACATAGATGTCATTATAAAAGAAATTTTTTAATGGAATATACCTAAATTCCCTAAAACCACCCTAAATTCGCTCTTATATCTTAATGACTTAGTACTATTTGCGAAAACAGAAGACGATTTAGAAAGACAAATGCATACCTTATTTGCCAAAAGCACGACATGAAAATATCAACAAGCAAGACTCAACTTAACGAGTATACATGCATATAAAGTGGATTCAAAACAAATTTGATATGTAATTCATGGAGAGGCTGACTGTTATCAAACTTTTCAAAAGGTTATGAAAGCGAATTTGCTTAAGGTCAATGACCTCCACCCTTACTTTTTTACCACGTTAAATACATACATATTCAGTATAATCAATTCACAAATACGTTCTCAAAAGGATAGGACAGTTGATGAACTGAACAGTCTTTACGATTGTATTTAATGCAAACTATTAAGTTTTTTAAAGTACAAAAAAATATATTAAAAGATACTAAAAAAAGTATAGAAGCACAAGACTGATAATCGAGTACGTTACCACTCGACCACTTGTGCGATTGTACTTAACGATCTGTAACTTGGACATGAGGTATGCTCAAAATTGATACATCAGCGCCACTGGTGACTGGATAACAAAAACTGTTTATTTCCATTCCGTAGGAAGGATATTGTCGCCATTAAATGTGCGCCTCTATATGCGTCAGAACAAAAATAGTTGTAAATAACATAGTACTGGAACAGGTTAAACAGTTTAAATATTTAGGCTATGATATATCTTATGATCGAAATGACGACGTGGAAGAAAACTCAATAAATTCACTCATATCTGTGGAACTTAGAACACTAAAAAAAAAAAAAAAAATATAATAGACTCGCAACTAAAATTTTATAAGACGATAGCTTTTCCAACCATTTCATATGGAAGTGAAGAGATGAAATTTCTCAGGCGAGTAAAAGGCTGCACAAAACTCGATCAAATAAGAAATACAGATGTTCCTGGATATCTGAATATCTTTGATATAAACGAAAAAATAAAAGAATATAAAATTAAACAGAACGAACATGTAGAATGAATTAATGAAAAAAGGCGGACCTGCAGTCTGCCAAAGTGGCAAAACAAATATTCTAGAAGAAGAAACGTTGGCAGACCAAGGAAAAGATAAATATCTTAACAGGCAAAGTACCTAAAACCTGAAATGGAGAAGAAAAAATTGTTACTTACAATAAGCTAAAATCACTCTTCTCGTTCGCTGCATCAGGCTTGGGCGGATCACAGTTAATGGTCAGTGGGACGTTGGTATCACTCTTAGAGCATTCTCCATTTCGCTCGTTCTCTTTGGTATCCGCTTGGACTTCTTCTTTCGATTCGTCGTTGTCCTCGGAGAACGCAAGGTCGCCTCTCTCTTCGACCTTAATGGAAACAAATAAATTTTAATGCTTCCGTTCTATGTTTATTCTATGCAGATGAATTCTTACTGGCAAAGACGTAGTTTTTCGTTTCTTCTTCATTAACATGCCCCTCTGCCATCGTTTACGTTTCCTCAGTGAGGTCGTCTTTTGCTCGTCCGGTTTACTTGATTTATCTACAGTTTCAGTTGTCTCTAATTCTGGTGGAGACTTGTGTATCATTGCGTTTTCTGAAATTATAAACAATCGTACACGAACAGGGCATAAAACTTCCATATAAAACAGTACAATGGGGCTTAGCTTTAGGGTAACGACGGAAGAAGGTTGGTTTTATATGCGACATTAAACAGCCATACATTACGTTAATATTATTCTCTCTCAACTGAAATATGGTATTCTGTAACGACAGGAAGTATTCGATGAACGGATCGACTGCACCAAGATGTTTACATGCAGCGCACGCTGAATCAACTCATTGAGATGTTAAATAATGCGTAACATGTAAGATATATATGTTTGTTCGGAAATGTTTAGGCATTTTTCGAGTACCTGGAAACTTGAAGCTTTGTATGTTGATAGTTATGGATATTAGAGTAGACCCAAAACAAAGTAACCAACAATATCGCTTACTCTTAGCAACTGAAATAAATGCGCGCAAATTTGAATCTGCATATAACATAATGTCGATGGGTCACATGATAACATCAAAAATACACTTTAATTACTGAAAGATTCACAATATAATTCTTAATAAATTGGAGGTTTATTTCATTTCAACTATCAACTTACCTATGGTGTTGATGTAGGGCGGTAAGTACTTTGTGGGGCAGTATTGTCTGGCTCTACGTTTCACAGAGATATTTTGACACTTATCCTCAAAATCCGTGTCCATCTCCGTTTTTATCAAAGTGTATGCGTAATCACGTAAGGAACACGCTCTATGCCTTATCTGTTTATCCGCGGAAGTCCTGAGGCAAAAATAATAAATTATTTTTTGCTACCTGACGATACCACATCCTTCAATAATAAAAAGAAAATCGAGAGGAGTAATTACCCAATAGTTTGTTAATTGATAATCTTAAATTTATCAACAATGAGACTGTATTTTCATTACAATTTTTATGTGCGAACTATTTGAAGAATAAAAAATGAACTTACTTTGCAGGGTTGTATTCAAGTGCGTTCTGACAGATGAGTTCGATGTCAGCCAGAAAATCTTTAGCGCATTCGTACCTATGAAAATCTACTTTCGTCATCATCGTTTCTAAATCCATGGGTTGTTTAATGATGGTTGTGTAATCTGGCACCTCCTCAGTGTCCACAGGTTTAGTAAACATAAAAAATCTGAAAAGCATTACAATTTAGCAAATCTGCAGAGTACAAATTTAGATATTTATGGTTACTTGCTTGAGTTCACTTAATTAGGCGACATGCAAACAAATTTAGTGCAATATATGAAAGACGTTCTGACAATTAACAATCTTTTAAATTGAAATGACAATGTATTCATGACAAGGATCAAAAATCATCTGTTAACTTCAAATTATAACCGACTTGACAGTTTCTTGTTAATCACTGTTTTGTAATGCTTGTATAATGTTACTAAAAGCATGAGACTTAAGTAAGAAAGTTAATAAGAAAGCTATGATGATTAGAAAGGCCTGAGTTGTCCTTCCTCAAAAAACAATTCTTCCAAATGAAAACAAGCAACCATCACAAACAAACAAAGGTCAAATGGCATATCTTGATAAACGTGATCTTAAGACACAACTTTAACATTTTATGACAAAACCATATTATGTTCATAATTAGAAAGTTTTTATTCTGAGAAGCGCGTAGCGTCCGAAATAAGCCCCTCCCATTGGCGGTGCCATCGGATTTTTTAAAATCTTTATTTATTTCACTAGTAACGTTTTTTTTTTCAATTTATAGTTTGCTTCCTCATAAAAGTCTAGAAAAAAACGAAGCTAAAAAGATGCAGACAGCTTATACCTTGTGCTTCAAAAAGTTTTATATAAATGGAGATCTAATAACCAAATCATATCAAATAAGAAAATCTTACATATTACAAAAAAAAGTTATTCTTGACGAAAAGTTCTGCATCACCTAGAAATCCATAAAAGGAATATACATATATACATACCTATATATACATAAAAGGAAAACAGCTACTGAGAGTATTAACTAATATACCATCGAGAGTACCAAACATTATTGATAAAAATCAGTTTATTACAGTTAACAATCCTCTCAATGTAGAATAACTATGTGCTCTAGAATCCTTAAGGTTTCATTGTAATGACCTACATGTAAGTTTTTTAAACTTTATTAGTACAACAAAAAATAAAAGTATAATTCTACCAAAAAATGGAAGTCGACAAGCAACAAAAGAAGTTGTATTAAAGTAATGTTATTATTCAACACTTTTCTGAAAAATTTAAAAACTATAAGTATTGTGAGTTCTAGAAAGTCGAAGTTGAGAAAGAAAATAAATAAAATGTGGATGAACATTTTTATCAAAAAATATGTTTAGATTTAATTTTTAGTTTTGTCATTTTAGATTTAAAATATAGTAATACTACGAATAGGTAACTTTTCTTACCCTTGTAGGGATTTTCATTGTATTTAATTACATGCAACTCTGTATTGGAAATAAATAAATAACGTTTGTCTATTGTATTGGCTAACTGGTTAATATACAGACGGAAACATACAAACGGAAAGTTGTGAACCTAGCCTTGCAATAGGACAATTGACATAACAATTGTCAATAAATTTCATAACTAATATCAGCGTGTATTTGCATTAAGTAGATATGCCAGTAAGTAGTGAAGTGAAGGTAAAATTGAAATTGTTCTCATTGTTGGAGATAATTATAAATAACTTTAACATAAAAAAAAATATGTTAAATATAATAAAACTAAACATTTCGCCACTATAGGGTATATAATAAATCAATTCGAGATTTATGGCAGCGATAAAAATAAATTTAAAAAAAACACATCGGGCATGGGCATGGGAAGCGTGCGAGAAATGATGTTTGTAAAATTTAATATCTGATCCTTTTTTTCTTGAGCTTTTCTCAAAAAATAATAGTTGTCCACTTATCTAGGCGATATAGAATATTTTGAGATTTCTTAACAATATACTTCACAAACATTTAGACACACCTATTACAGTTGGCGCCTAACCAACACAATCCTTTTTAATGGTATTCCTGAGGCCTTGAAGCAAAACAAAGATCACATAAAAAAGTCCTACCCCAAAACAAATATTGCCCGAAATATAATCAGTTATCAATAAAGGATTATTATTCTTAACAGAAATTTACTACATTTTATATCAGTAATTTGTATATATAAATTTTATTGGTGTATTTGTTAATGTAAATAAGACGATGTTATATTAATTCAAATTTAAATCGTTTTATAGCTCATTATTGGAGCAGGTATTAATTCCCGGAATAGTTACGCCACTATTTCGGAACTTGTAATTACTTAATGATTTCATGCAACGTTTATTTATCTTGGGCGCATGCGTATTGTCTCAATATTTTTTCTCGTCGTGCATGTTTAATGCAGTTTAAAAAGTAGCCACGAGATTCTGAAAGACATCTACCAACGAGATTGCATCATGTTACAGTACGAAAAATGTTCGGGATTACCTCCCACACATTTTTAACAGTAGAGTAATAGGGAGATATGTGCAATTTACTTGGCCTCTTGTCTTGACCATATTTTAAGAGATCACTTAAACGAAAAATTTTGTCTCAAAAAGGTTATTTCAATGTTTAATTATTTTAAGAGAGTTGTTATAGGAACACGTGAAGCTAAAACTCCAGGCCTGATCAGAGAATTAATACTTTTCTCAAAGAACAATCCCCTATTTAGAAAAGGACGATAAATATATTGAAGCACTTGCGCAAGAGAGTTAAAATTATATTTAATTGGGTATTTATATAGTAACCAAGTAATCTTGTAATTCCAAAATAAAATGATGGTACAAACAAATTTATTACTATGGTGGTAACTGTTGCAAAGTAGATAAGAACGTTATCATTTTTTTTATAAAAATATGATACAATCAATATTAATGCACGTCTTTAATTTTTCTCGTTTCCTTTTATTCAATAAACAATCGAACAATTACTTACATGTTGTTGAACTCTTAACTAGGAAGACCAGAAATATCAAAGTGAGCATATTTTTTAATTCCTACTAATATTTTCAATTAATATTTTGCTCTGTATTTAACTGTAATATTGTGCTTCATTATTTTTTATTTTTTCTGTATACCATCAAATATTTTAAACTTTTACTGGTTGACTATCGATTTTCAGGTGATGCAACTTTTTATCAAGGATATCTTTTTTTGTAATATGTAAGATAAACTTCTCCATTTGTATGAAGCTTTTTGGGACACACGATATAGGGACTCTCCATTTAGAATTTCCTCGGGATTCCGTTAGGATTCCCCCCTTTAATATATGACGTTTCGTCTCCCATCCGGGACATATTCTTGGTTATATCATTATCACCATTATCACAAAATTTACCACTTACAATACTCTTTGTTGTCGGTTGAAAAACCTCTCTTCTTATGAATTAGTCACAGAGAAAAAAACAATACTCGATATACTACTAGTATGATCGATAAACATACGTTATATTAAGCATTGTATATGTCACAATCTTGGTATTAATGCTATATATTGTAGATGGGACCATTATTCAGCAGATTGGAACCTCCCTTCTTCAATGGTGAGATGTCAGGATACCATTGAGATCGTTCATGAGGGTTCATTTTGGATGAAACTTTTTATGCATTTTTCCCTCTACCTTCATGAAATATTTTCTCGTCCTTTTTTAAAAATTACTCACTTGAAATTGTGTAGCATTGATTGTATTTATTCCTGTGTATTTCGTCAAGATTGGTGAATTAATCAATAAATGATGCATATTAATTGATAGTTTGAATTAATTATCTGACAATCATGTTGTGTGTTTACAGAATTTTTAAACAATGTAATATGAGCAGCTTTCAAAAACATTCTTTTGTACCAGTTTGGTTCCCTTTTTAATATTTTTATATTTTCAAAATCGAATCCATGATTCTGTGTCAGAGAATGTTCTGTTCTCTAAGGGATACATATGAGAAAGGTATGTTGTCACTGCTTGAGAGTTCGCATGTAAATTGAATTCCTTCATATATTGCGTTCAATTTAGTGATAATGTTGTCAACTTCTGTTTTAGGGACAAAAAGAAAAGTACCATCTACATATTTCCCATAAAACGGAATTGATGGTTTTACAGATTAGTATTTTCTTCTAAAGTGTTTTTAGTGACAAGTTGACCGAAGAAACTGCTCATATAACAATGTCCAAAAATTCTGTAAACGAACAACATGTTTTTCAAAACATCTCACAAATATATTATCAGGTAATTAATTCAAACTAAGAAGTAATTTACATCCTTCATTTCGTGATTGGTTTTTCAATCTAAACGAAATACAAGGAACCAATGCTACAGAATATTAAGTAAATAGTTTTTAAAAAAGGACGGAAAAACATTTTATGAAAGGAAGAGAGAAAAATGCATAAAAAGTTTCCTTCCAAATCCAAAATGAACCCTTATGAATGATCTCAATGATATCCTCACATCTCACCATTGAAGAAGGAGGTTCTATTCTATTGAACAACGGTTCCGCCTACAACATATAGGATTCATACAGAGATTACAACATATACAGTATGATATGTAGTATATCATATTTCGAATTAATGCAACAGTATTGTTTATTTATGTTTAACTAATTCATAAGACAGGGGTTTTTTAACCTATAACAAAGAGTTAAATAGCCATGAATATGTCCAGGATGGTAATGAAACGTTAGCATATTTTAGATACATGAAGTAAACTCCAATGTGTTTTAAATGGAGAAATCCTAAGAATTAATACTGCCCACAAGCTCCAAATCCCTGAGAACGTTTCCACATAGATACAATTGATTTTCTGAGTGAATTATGACAAATTATGAGAATATTTATCTATTCAAATGACGAATCTTCTTATAATATATTTATCTACAGTCTTTGTAGGCAGTACCCATAAGTAATGGAGTTTATGTGCAGTAGCATATTTGGGAACTTAAATCTAAATACTAGCTATTCATTACCGTATTCACCACCCTCTCCAATCACTCCACTCCCTCCACCCTATTCACTTCCTCGACTCAATAATACATTCTCTCCACCATCTCCACTCCCTCCAATCTCAATTTCTCTCTACCATATCCACTCTGAAAGCATCTAGTATCCACAAAACTAAAACACTTCTAATATAAACGCAACATTTAATCCTTCCGGAATACTTCTAAAGAATAAATAAATGAAACAGCCAACTCACAATTTATTATTCGCGAGTTTCTTGCAAATGTCTCTCAGGAATATCCTCAATTCCCTGAGAGTGTGCTCCTCCTGTTCGTAGAGCTTGCGTTTCTGGTCCTCTGACATGGGCGTCGGGGGCGGCGTCGGCGCCTTCGCCAGAGGCGGTGGAGTCTTCGGCCTCTCCCGCGGCCGGATCGTAGCCCTTAGGCTCGCATCGATTATCAGTGGCTCGTAGAAGCTGCGACGGGTCACCTTGTCCGGTGCGCACAACGTCATGATCTCGCCGCGGGCCTTCGAGAACAGATCCTGAACCTGGAAGAACAGCAGAGGTTTACATGTGGCCATAAGGGAGAACTGTTTAAATCTTCAATTAGTGTCGTTATCTACTGAAGGCTCTTGTACAGTATGCAGAGGAAAAACGTATGGAAATCGATATTCAAAAGAAGTTTTCGACAGGCAAGAATTTTTTGGAGGCTTCAGCAAACATGTTTTAAAAGTTTACCATGACCAACTCTACTTGTAGTACTTGTTTTGTTTCCATTTTTGTAAAACCGCTTTATGGGTCTATTTGAAAAAATATAAATTATACAAAGAGTACAAGAATACATTTCAATGAATACTGTATACACTGGAAACAATAGAAATATGTCCCTTTTTTGAGTAAGAATAGATTATACCCAAATCAAAATAAAACTTAAAAAAATTCGTCAAGCAGTCTACCGTGAAAATGGCGTGTCTAGAGAAGTGTGTATTATACAAAAAATTAAATCTGCAATTTTTCAATCAAGCAAAAAAATGTTACAGGAAAAACTACAATGTCCTTTTTGTATCGCAATTTTTACTAATGTCCATTTAAAATGTTTCGTAAAAGTATAATTCATATGATTTTTTTCATTTCATTCGCATATTTTTAAGGTTAGTTCCAATTTTCAATTTCCGTGAGAACGTCTATTTCTATCGGACTACAAAAAGATTTAAAATGAAAATCAATTTCTAACCTCCTCTGGAAGTTCCTCATAGAGCGTCTTCGTCGTCGTTAGGAATAAGATAGGCACATTCGAGCTGATCTTATCGAGCCAACCCTTTAAAATCGCTTTGGCGACATCGCTGGTTAGCTGCCACCACTCGTCTATGTCTGGTATATAAAGGATGCTTGGCACGTTCTTCCTAACCTCATCAAGGATCTTGATACAGGTCTCCTCCTGGCCCCTCGCCGTCTCCTGGTAAAGCACGCTCAGTCCGAGCAAGTAACTGTGGACGTGCTCCATGGAGAACAGAAGGGCGGAGGCGAGGTGATTCTGGCCGTGATTGGTGCCATTCGCAGTTATCATGAGCTGCGCGGGACGCATGTTCGGAGAGAGCTTCACCCTGGAAAGTTTTGTGTATTTATTTCATGCCATTACATAACAATACATAAAATAAATCAATTGTAACAGCAAGCCTTTCCAAAATTCGAGAAGAAATAACTTTTTCCCGAAGTTTTGGTTTTTCTTTTATTTGTTCAAGGAAATTATAACATACTCAACCTTGTAATACATTAGATAATCAGCCCACCGCAAGTAAGTGGTATGATAGTCTCATGTATGCCCAAGTATCACATATGCGAGGCGTATGAAACAGTTTTTCCTTAATAAAAAAACAGCGGAAAATGATCGACATATGTTTAGTGCGGGACCTGAAGGTGGATATTCGCTATTAAAGAAGTATGTATACACAGCATTTTTGAATGATAGTTTCTAATATGCCCTATTGAAATTCAACAATTTTTTGCATAAAATGACCAATTACCAAAAGGCATACGGTTCTAACGAATCCAATTAATTTTATACATTTATGACTACAATATATTTGTAGGTTCTTGCAATAATAGATCCAAATTTGATTAAAATTGTAAGTTGATGTGTACAACACAAATTGTCAATCCCCAAAAAGGCATACAGTCTTTGTGGTATCAACCCTTGGCTCCTTCGCCTCATAGAAGCAGCTAGGTCGTTTCTACATCTTATTCAGCCTTTGAATGAGTAGCCAATAGAACGCTGTCTCGCCGCTCTATTTCATTTTTAAGGCTCCTAACCTATTATTAAAATGAGTATCAGAGAATAGATAAGGATTGAAATAATATTTCTTCACAAAACTCTTTCGCTAGCATTGGAAACAGTAAATATATCTACATATTTCTTCTCACACGCTGAAGACATATTCCAATTGTTCAAAATTGATTTTTATTGTTGTTAGCAATATTTTTAAAATTTGGGCAATCTTTTTTAATATTTTTTTAACCAATTAGTCCTACTTTTATGAAACTCTTTTTGAAGCTCCTCTATGAACTAGACGATTAACCACTCTACGAAGCTATTACTGACGAGCTAGATATTAACCGAATCATGCGTAATTCAAGAAACTTGAATAATTATGTCAATTTTCAATAAAAATCACAATGGCATATGTAAAAATATTATAGCAAATTAACTTAAAATGTTGCCCTCATTTTGAAAATATGCCACCAGGAAGCACCCTTTTGAATCATATGCCTTTGATACATCTGAAATATCTTATCGCAATGGATCATGTCTTTTAAGGGCATACATAATACTATTATTGCTAGAACCTACAAATATAATACAGAGTCATAAATGCGTAAAATTAATTAAGGCCCACCATAAACGTATGCTCTTTGGGAATTCGGCATTTTATGCAAAAAATTGTTGAATTTCAAAAGGTCATACATGAAACAATTGTTCAAACTTCATACATCTTTAAGGGCAAATACCGACTGTTAGGTCCTGCACTAAACGTATGCCGATCGTTTTGCGGTGGATTTTTTTAATGACATATTGTTTCCTATGCTTAGCATATGTGATACTGTCATTAAAAAAACAGATTTTTTTACAAAAACAAATTAAGTTTCTAGCAAAAGTCCCACATGGACTGGCCATTTTTGCCTCTTCCTTCAACAGGACATGCATAACTACCGAAACCTCAGAGGGCATAAATGAAACTATCATGCCAGTTGTTTGTAATGAGCAGACGGTCTATATCTCTCATTAACTCTGATAATATAATGACGTTATGTTGTCCTCAAAAATTTTATGATCAATAAGACAATCGAGTGCAACTCCCTCTGCTTTGGAACATTGATTCTGAACGACTCAATAAATGCCATAAATAAGTGATCGGAATTTTTTTGTTTCCCCATTCTTCAAAGGACTTAAGTTCTCAATTGATCCTAATAACAGAATGATTCCGCAATCGAATTATTAGTAGTAATTTGTGTATGCCTCTCGTAATATGCTCGTTTCGGTTTTTGTTTTCGGTTCAAAATGAATTCAAATGACCAAGCATTGATTTTACCAGTAACTCCTAAAATAGTAATCTTTTTATGTACAACGTTTGGGTTATTTGTGGTAAAAAGCACAGTCTGTCTGCGAATTGGTTGAAGGAATATTTTTCCGTCTCAATATTGTGGACTTTTGCGGAAGAGAGAAATCTTTAACAATAAGCTCTGCAGCCTCATAATCTCTGGAGAACTATAGAGTGAAAAGATATCAATTTTGAAACTTTTGCCATCAATATTGGAGGCTCTTGTGTCATGAAACAACAGTTATATATTTTTCATCCATGCTTATTTGATTTCTTTTCAACTAACCTCTTTTTTATAAATGTTTTTATCTATCACGACTAATGAATACAAGTTAGTTTTTTTAACTTTTCGACAGACCTTAAAATGATCAAGGTTTGATTGAAACGGTTTCCATGTTTTTCTCAGACTTCTCTCTTTTGCTTTCAAGATTTTTCTTTGATGAAACTCTTAAATGAAGAATTTTGTCAATTAAGTTTTCTTTTTAGTCGTGGCTTTAGCCATTTTTTGTTTTATTAACTACATTAGTCAGCTGTTTTAGCTGCTTTATATTTATATATGCTTTAACTTTATATCTTGGAATATAAGTTAATAGGTTCACTTCATTGTTTAGGCAAATTTGTACTTTGTTCTTCATTTTTCACCATGAAAAGAAACAGTCAACTGTCTCCTTTTAGATTCCAGAGCGACTATATGCAAATATTATATGTTAAAATCCTTTTAAAAATAAATATAGCTTATCGAGACAGAATTGCATACAATGAACAAGTCTTCATTCTATAGTCAGTACTCTAAACACAAACTTTAAAAAAAGTGGCCTAGCATCCACCACTATTTACTATTTTCATAGTAGTAGATGTAGAGATTTCTACATGGTTAATTGGTTCTGATATCAACGTAATCTGAATCTTACTTCAAAGTAGCATACTTCAATAAAGTATTCAGTCTATAGAAAACCATTTGAAGGGCTGAAACTTCGAACTGATTACACACTAATTGCGGCACACTACTTTACACTACCTCCCATTTTTCTTACAAATACCCCAAAGAAGTAGTTTCATACTTTGCCAACGATGAATTCAGACCGTGTGGAAAAGTGTGCTTGATCATTTCTTTGGCCGCCTCCAGCGACGCATCCAGGAGAGGTTTTAAGATTGGGTACAGCTTCTGACCCAAACCTTGGGATATTCTTTCCGACGCTGGTACGAGTAAAGACTTGGCTCGCATGAAATCTACAGTTTCAACCTGAAAATATGATAGACTTAAAATCCTTCTAAGTCAAACGAATCTTAAATCAGTAAATGTTGGTAAAGTTCGGATAATATGAAATGTGCGAACATACACGTGCTTTCACTGCGAATTTATACCTGAAATGTGAGTAAGGATATTACAAAATGAATAGAATAGAATAGACAATACAATTAGTAAAAATAATTAGTTAATAATTGAAACAAACAAAACAATATTTCATTCATTGCTTTGGCGGGAATAGCCCTAAGTTAATCCTTTTTAAAGTTAAGTTAAATCAAAGGTTTTAAGGTTAAGTTAAATTAAAATATTAGCCTTTAATGCCGAAAATAGGAAATTATTTTTAACCTTAAAAAACTATCCTCCTAAACTACCCCCATTGATGATGACCAATTTGAGCATGCATTTATGACATTTGTTTTTATGGTAGTAATCATAATTGGAGAATTCGGGAACCGATTAGTACTTTAATATTAGGAGCTACTGATATAACTTTCTCAAAATAAATAATATAAGATTTGGACTACTTCCACTCTCACACTTCAAATAAAAATTGTAGAAAACGGGATGACACCATATTTTTACAATAGCTCTACACAAGAACACTTGCTTCAGGAAGCAAATATACGAAGTAATGAAGATATATATGAATATGCAGATATGCAGTAAAAATGTCCAGCATACATTTTCAATTAATGGTTATGTACCAACAAAATATATGATATTTTAAGAATGACAAGTGCAATAAATATTACGTTTTATGAAATATGCAATTTGTATAATACCCCAGTGTTTATAACCAACATTATTAATAAGTCTTATATTTACTTTGACATTTTTAGCGTCCACCTGAAGCTTGACCTCGGAATTATAAACTTGCGGATATATCCTCCTAAAACTCTGAATCACTGCTTCGGAGCAAAGAGCTCTGAGATCCGAACCGCAGTATCCATTAGTGTGCTCAGCGAGGTAGGCCAAGACTTTACTGCTTGGAGGATTTTCCCAGAAGGAGGTATGTACATTGATTATCTCTTCACGCTCCTACAAACATCACAGAATATAATTAATGACTGGATTACAATTTTTTGGCATTATATGTCCTAAAAATTTTACATACGTTTCTGGTAGGCAAAGGAAAGAACAGTTCCCGGTCGAACCTCCCTGGACGCCTGAACGCAGGGTCAATGTTATCTATCCTGTTGGTGGCTCCTATTATGATCACTTCTCCTCGATTTTCTAAGCCGTCCATTAGTGCCAAGAATGTGGAAACGATACTCGTATGGTACTGATCCTGCCTTGAGGAACGTGCTGAGGCAAGACCGTCAAGCTCATCGAAGAAAATTATGGAAGGATTTGATTCGGCCGCCTATCATGTAAATAAAACGTACTTATATATTAACCTGGCAAATTTCACATGCAGCTTTTAAAGTTGGATCCATTGGAACAAACTCAGAAATAAAAAGTATTCAAATTCTAGTATTCAAAAAACTGGATAAAGGTCTAGATTTTGCCTATTGTGTAACTGTGAAATAAAGTATACACTATACAGATTACCACTTGTAGGACAGTTGTGCATTTGATGTCAATGGGTAAAGAATTTATTGAACATGACATTTTACCAGAAAGAATTTTAAATATAACTACTATTGAAAAATAGCCATTCATTATTAGACTATTTCACAAAATTCAAAGACTTATTGACATAACTGGCCACAATCCCTTTTGTAAGTATAAAAAGGGAGCCACAGTTGCAATTGGCGTAAATTCTACATTAATTAAGTAATAAATATTATAATAAAACCTTAATTAATTAAATAATTAATTGTACAATAACTGGTGTAAAAAATTTAATTTGAATGGATTTTTTAGGTAAATAAATATAATTTCAACGAACCTTCTCGAAAAGCATCCTGAGCTGCTTCTCCGATTCTCCTACCCATTTGCTAAGTAAATCTGCTCCTTTCCTTTGAAAGAATGACACTTTACGCGTCCCAAAGCTGCACTCGTTTGCCAAAGCGCGAGCCAGGAGCGTTTTGCCAGTACCTGAATAGAAATATTGAAGGAAGTGTTTTTAAAAATGTTACTGTGGTAGTGCTACTGTATTCACATATGATTCAGCAGATTTTCAGATATGTGTACATCCCCAAATATGCAGTACGTTATGTAAATTTAAATATAAATTGTATATTTTTAAATTATAACATTAGAGCCTCGGAATGGCTATGGAATCTACCCCTTCCATATTATTCCCTGCAAAGTTCAGTCAGACAAAACTATCAGTCACTTCCTTTAGGCGCAATAATTTGTGTAGTCTTGATTTTTTCACCATTTCGTGAAACATTCGCTTTCACTAAACCTTTCTTGTTTTATTGCCAACTTTACACTGACCATCCCCTAAGTCACCCTCGCAAATCAAGCATTTCTTGGCTATTGTTCATGCATGCAACTGACACCATAAGTACCGAAAATCAGGGTTCAGCAAAGTTATTTGGACTCTATATAGAGAACTAGACCCTGTACCTTCGGAAAACATACTCAACATCTTTCATTACTGCGCTCAGAGTTGTGGAGCATGTTATCAAAGCAGAAAAACGGGTATTCCATATTCCATGAATATGCTAAGCTAATAAAATTGTGATTATCAATTTTTGTGTTTATCCTACAAGTTCAACATGAAGATTGACAATTTGGATTGAATATCTAATGCCATCCATCAGTCCAAGAGTCTGCCGTCAACCCATTCATGCTCAAGATCATGAATTATATTGATGCCCGATTGAACGTGTAGTCTGTCATATATCTCTCCCATACTTTTACGTTTTTGTTTACCTGGTGGGCCGTGAAACAGGACCCCTTTGGGCGCCTTTATCTTGAACTGTTTGAATACCTCTGGATACATCATAGGCAGCAGTACCATCTCCTTCAGGCACTGAATGTGGCCGTCTAAACCTCCGATACTGCTGAAACGTACACTGGAGTCTAAAGTTTCTGGCTTGATTGGATCAAAATTCGTGCTGCCTGCAGCCACTGATTTCATTTTTTCATTCTTGGAATGTTGGCCTTTCGGTTGCTTGCTAAAACCAGAATTCCATAACACAATTGTGTAACGCACATCGTACTGTACTTACCTCACGTACTTACCATCTGAAGAGGAATCGCTACTGCTGGACCTCCTGCTTCTTTTGTATTTCCTGCTATTTGTCTTTAAATAGAAGGTTTGCACTGGAAGAAACAATTCATCAATCTCGAAACCTCAGGTGCAACCTTTAACTTACATTTCTGGGGAACTTGTTTCGGTCTATCTCTCAAAAGATACCGCCGATTTTCTTCTTCCTCTGTAGAACTAGAGTCTAAGTACAAAAATAGATATTCGAGAAAACTGTTGCAAATGTTTTGTCTTACCTGAGTCCTTGCGATTTCGGGGTTTCGCAGAGAAGAAACTCGAGGGCTTCCTACGTCGTTTGCATATGGGTCGAAGTCTCGCCAGTGGTATCTCTTGCTCACGTTCATCCTCTGAGGATTGATCGACAGTTTGATTGGGTTTATTTGGTGAAGATTCACCATCACTCTGATCTTCTAAAATCATTAAAAATAAATTAATAACGCAAATTGCCTCTTGCTGACGAATATAAATACAGAACTGTACTCATATATAAATTTAATATGAAGAATCTTTGAGAACACAGCAAGTATTAAGAAAAATGAGATTAGTTTTTAATTTTCATTGATATTTCAACCATTATAAAAAAGTTGCAGCTTGCACCTGCCTGGTGCAAGACGTTCACAGAGGAAGCGACATAAAATCAAAACACAAACACCAATAATACAGGGTGGTAGACGAGAATGGACGAATTTGAAAATTTTGTGAAATTTTCAATTTTAATCAGGGTTGAAAATCAGAACAATGTATAGAACAACTCGATAAATTTTATTAACGGAAGCAAAAAAAAAGATTTGTGGAAAATAATAGACAAATTTTTGTTGGTGATGCATTTGTCAAGGCGGTCTCTGAAGTTTCCCATCACTCGCCGTACCATATCGTCACATATAGTCCACATTCTTCAAATCTAAGAAGGCTCGTGGTTAATGGATGTACACTTTTTACTTGACGACACACCAAAGCAAAGTCACAGGGAGTGAAGTGTGGAAGCGAGAACGCCAGGGAATGTCACCATTCAGGGAAATCATTCGCACAAAATCCATTGGAGACCTTGTCATATGAACAGTGGCACCATCTTGTTGCCTCAGCAATCTCAACAATCTCAGTGTCAATTTACAACATCATTAAGTTTTCACTGCGGAGAAGTCGTTGGTGTAATTCTTGTGAGTCCTGTAATGGCAATTTTATTCTGAAATATGTGGGAGCCTTCTCGCAGATCTTTACAAGATATCGCCTTTATTGAAAAAACAATTATTTTTTGGAATATCAGTGCTATGAGTATTTTTGGAACTAAATTAATATTTTTGAAAACTCATAACCACCTTTCTTGTAAATCTATACTTTTTGAAAAACTGATGTATTTTTTTAATAAATTAGTAAGTACTTTAGAAAATTTGACACTCTCATTGGACCATTAATGGTCGGTGGTGTCAATATTGGAGAATGTGTCCCAAAACCCATTTCCACCTAAAACTACGTATTTTATTTAAGTCATAGTGTATTGTGTTCATATCTAAAATGAGGGATGCTGGCTTTGGTTGAACCCAATCAAATAATTCACCACAGGTACTGATCACATTTTTTTGTCACTAATGCCGAGTGTATCAGTGCAGAAATCATAGGGATCAAATCATTAAGGTATGTAACGTGTCTGTTACAGTATTAGAAAGGATCATTATTTACGTGGCACATCTAATTATTCAAACAATTAGTATATACCTAACCTAACCTCAAATTTTTCCGTTTCCAATTCAAAATAAATAAAAGAATATACGTCGCACCAGATCTAATGGATTATTTTGCTCATATTAAGATGATCTTTACAACACCGCAACGCCGTTTTTGGAAATGGTGGATAGTTTTTTCTGATTTCGTTTCATAGCAACATACCACATTTCAGCGTTCTTAGTAATGCTAAAAATAATTTCATGAGATTTAACGTTTGGTTTCGTGCATCTACGTACAATACAATATTTGTACATTTTTTTACACAACGGAAGCGATATTGGTTCATAAAGAATAATAATAAAACTTCCTACGCACAAATCAAAGCGAGTGACGTCACGAATCAGTGCGGCAAAATATAGGCGTTTCTCGTAGTTGAAATTACTGAATATATAAAATGATACCTTTTTGGCAAATGCAAAAGGATATGCACAGTGCACTGACAAGCCCAGTTGGTTATGCCCTAGCAATTTGTGATGAAAAATAAAACAGTGCATATTCCTTATTGTCTCTCTAAACATACACATTTTACAGTATGCAATGTAACTCAAAAAATAACTGACCGGTTTACTTCAAATATTGACTTAATCTATCGAAGATTTGACAACTCTAAAATTACATTAATTGTGATATTATTTTTTGCAATTTGTTTATAAAAAAAATCATATTTTCAGAATGTTTCTTTCGGTTATTCACTAAATTTATGTTCATGCACAGCATAAAAACATATTTCAACGAAAAATCTTCTGTTTATTGATTTTAGTTAATCAAATGGACTTGGGCTTAATAATGTAGTCCATTACTTTTTGTAACTCCTCCATATTTTCAAAGTGGCTTGACAGATGATAGATGGTGAAGACCTTTCTTATCCTTCTATAATTTAACGCCATTAAATAAATTGCGTCATATTTTAGACACAAAATTCTAGAAAAAGTTGTCATCTACACTGTTCCCCCATTTTTAAGAAGGGAGATAAAAATGAAATTTTACGAAGTAACGATAACCACTTCAATATTTTAACATACATCTGTGAAACATACAAAATATGAAACATGACAAAAAATAGACAGAATCTACTAGACTAAAGTTTATAAGAATTTATATATGCAACCTTTGAGACCATATGAGAATTAAACAGAAGGTGTATTTCACAAGCAAATACAACGAGAAAAAGAAAAAAGAAGCGATCGATTGAAAGAATGAAAGGTACCAAACAAATGATAAGATACGAATCACACAAACTTGCATGAAAAAATTGCATGTACTGAAATAGCCTACATTAGCTCACACCTTAAGTGAAAAACACTACTTCTACTCTTTGTTATTTCTTACTATCTTTCCCATTTTGTTTCGGCTGTTTCGTGTCGCCACTGGCGTCCTCTTTCTTCTCTTGCGTCTCTCCGGTTTTCTCCGTCGGGATTACCATGTTAGTCGAGCTACTGCTCTCCTTAGATTCGACGTAACCGTCAGTTTTCTGTGTCTTCGGTCTAGTCGATAGCCTCCTGTTCTCTTTATCATTGGACTCTTGTTTCCTCACGTTCGGTGATTCCTCGTCGACGACAGGGATTTGTTTTATCCGGCGGCGGGTGGGAATGTTCTTCTCGTAATCGTAGAGGTACTGGGGGGGCTTCGTTTCCCGAACTGGAATAATTTCAATTTGTTTAATGACAATGACAACTTGAAAACATTTAAATCAAATGACACAAAGGATTGATAGCTTGTAGCGCTATATGCGAAGTGATATTCGTGATTGATTTAATTGTTTAGTAGTTCTCTAGAACTACTATTGAAATAGATTTTGTTCAAGTTCAGAAAAAGTTCAAAAAGTTACGAAATGAACTCAATTTGGGTCAATCTACAAATTATTATCATAAGTCTAAAAGGAAGCAAGACATGCTGAAAAGCTTATGACACTATTAGGCAGTAAAAACATTAATAAAACAACTTCGTCCATCATTAATCAATTTCGCAGTTATTTATAATTTCACTCTGTCCAATATTAATAATAACTTTAATTTTGTATGGTTGCAGTATATGGAGATCCGATGAAACTGTTTCATTATATATTGTATATATTATATTATTGTTATAAATGTAAGCTGTGTTATAATGTATCTCTCTTTTTGGTATTTTTTCCAAGATTAATTATTTTCCGATTTTTTTGAGTTGTTCAAATTCCTTTCAATTACTTAAATTCCTCAGTTACTTTATCAAGTCTTTTATTAGTCTGATAAGTGTACTTGTACCTTCATTTGGGTTAAGAATTGATAATATAAACGGTTTTAATGTGATAGTAAAAATGAAATCACCTGCTAATTGTGGTGGCGTGCATACGAAAAAGGAATGTGATAAACCTAAGATAAAATGTTCAAATTGTGAGTTAGCAAATATTAAGTACAAAACTAATTATGAAACCGATCATGAAGCAGATAATAGGGGAGTCTATTCGACATATTAATATCATCTTCAAGCCCTTAAAGACAAAATTGACCAAGGACAAACCTGACTTTGAAAATTTAATTACGCAACTTTTAAATAAATATACGATTAAGACACACATAACAATGAACAGTCTCACTGATAGCACCAATAATCAGTGCCAAAATACTTTCCACGAGATTATTTCAATTTATAAACATATCATTCAGACAGAAAACAAAAAAATTCACGAAAAATCAAACTACTGGAAATAATGGATACTAATCGAAAAACTAACTGAAATTTAAGATAAATATTTGATACTTCATTACATATTCTTGTAATTAATTAGTTTTAAGTTTCCTCTGTTGTCTTCATGTAATTTTCATGAAATGTTTATTTCTCGTAATATAACTTTCTTAAATGTGCTGTTTAACTGAAATGGCTATGGGTATTGACTGATATGGCTAAATTTCATACACAACTATGTGCATACTATTATTATATTTTCATGCATGCATGTGTTTTCATAAAAATGGGGGTCGACTGAAATATTCATTTTAATGAAGTAATTAAAATTTAAATTAAGAAAAGAATTACGCGCAGCTGAAGTTTGCGCTTAAAGTAAGAGGGATTTTTTCCGTGCTTTAAGTATAACTAAAGTTATAGGAGATATAACTCAAAATGCACTAAAGATATCTCAATAACTAAGCATCTCTTGAATTTGCACTTAAAACACTTTGCGTACCCTATAAAAGGTAGTACGATTGAAAAATGCTTCATTATTTTTTTGAAGTTTGCGTTTAAAACGAGGGAGAGCTTTTTGAGTACTTCATATAATTAAGTAGAACTAAAAAATGCAAAGTGGTTATTTCAAGATGTAGTTGCTTTTGAAGTTTGGACTTAAAGCACGAGAGGGTTTTTTGAGTACGTTACATAACACGGAATGCTTGAAAAATGTAATATGATCTTTTAAAAGAATTAGGCGCTTCTCAGTTTGTACATGAAGCTTGGGAGAGCCTTTTGAGCACTATATACAATGAAGTGTGATTGAAAATGCAATGTAATTATTTAAGTATTTTAAAAATTAGACGCTTCTGAAATTTGTCTTTAAAGGAGGGGGGTAAAATATAGTATGAAGTATGGTTGAAAAACGCAATATGGTTATTTCACGAATTAGGTGCTTCTGACATGTACACTTAAAAGTGACGAGAGTTCCTTGACTACCTTATACAATGAAGTATGATTGAAAAATGCTGAGGTGCTTCTTAGTTTCGCACGTTAAGCATGGTAGTCTGCTGTCTTGCTGAAGTCTGAGTACTTCATATATGAATGATCACTGAAAAATGCAATGTGACTGTTTTCAAGAATTATGATGATACGGAATTTATTGGCGCAGACCGATCTGACACACTTTTAAATGATTCTCACACTAAAACATCATGTTTCACAAAAAAAGAGGATACTGAACTATTACAACTTAACATAAGAAGTATCAACAAAAATTTTATTCAATTCAATTCAAACAATTCAATCTCCACTTATGTGGCATTATAATGGTAACCGAATGTTTCAAAATAAATAACAATGTAACTCACTAAATTCCTGGATACACAACATACTATTATGAAAAGGACTATAACAGAAATAACGGGATAATTACATTCATAAAATCTGAAGTAAATGCAAACGTACAGCATATTAAATTTTATTTGTATCATATGTATTAACTCCCCCACTCGAATAACAAACACCTAGACCACATGTTCATTGAACAAAAACTAAGAAGTCAAAATCTTTTCCATAAATCTTTCAGGTTACAAAGTAACCTAACAGATCACTTAACAGTGGTGAAGCAGCAGCAAAGAAACGATAAAATCAAAATTTGTAGAATTAGTAGAGGTCTTTCCAGCTCTGGTAAACCTTATGTCATCATGCGCGAAAAGACGAATTTTCGTCGGATTGTTAAACTACAGTGCTAACTAAAAATATCGTATAGATATTGACGAAACGAAAAGACGCAAAGCGTGAAATAAGGAGACGCTCTGCATTTGTTTTGAAAAAAAATTGAGGTTAATCCGTCTCAACGTATTGCGTGTATGTTTTTCTTGGTATTTATTACGTCTTTATTTGCATTTTGTCTTCGATTAACGACTAAAATAACAGACTCCTTACCGGCTTCTCTTTATATAGGACGTAAGTATTATAAAATTAGCAATATTTAATAAAAAAACTACGCTCTTTATTTTGTATCATTTTCAGGGAAGTACATTCCATCACAGTTATCCATAGTCAAGGTCGACAAATTATTTTTAATGTCTTCTTGTACACGAAAAACAAGAAAGAGAAAGGCACATTAACACCACTCAACAACATCGCAGAAAGCGTCGCCAAATCTACCAGTGTTTTGCTGAGTTGTGTGAAGAGGATTATTAAAGAAGTCCTTTAATCACGAGTTTCTAAATTATGAGATATTCACAAATAAAATAGGTAATGAAAACTGGAATGAGATACTACAATGTAACAATGCCAATGAGGCTGCTAACATTTTATGAATGTATTTCTAAAAATAAAAAACGAATCAACAACTATATGAAAGACGAAGACCAGATGCAACAAAAAAATTTAAGCAATGGATAACTAATGGGAAAATTAATTCTATGAAACATCGCGACAAATTGAAAAAAAGCTTCATTGCTTTAGAAAACATAAAAAATATAGAAATTTATTAAATACGTTAAAAATCGCCAAAGCATAAATACTATAAAGAACAAATAAATAGTAGCAAAAACAATATGAAGAAAATTTATGAAATCATTAAAGATGCCACTAACATAAACAATAAAAAACACAGTACAACTTACTCTACTGTTAATGATAATAATACCGCTTTTAATGACAATCAAGAAATGACTTCATACTTGTCAGTACTCGTACTTCATAAACATTGGCACGAAACTGGCAAATAAAATTAACATTCCTAAATCATTTTAAAATAAAAAACAATATTGCTTCGATGTACCTGATCCCTGTAACTGAACAAGAAATGATTCAACATATTGCCTCTTTAGAAAAGGACAGTCCTCCAGGAATAGATAGAATATCATCTCAGCTGATAATGTTTGTCCATCTCAATATAATAACTCCAATGACTCACATAATCCACCTAATTTTCAAAACCCGCATTGTACCTAAGCTCTTTAACAATCAGTCGTCATTCTCATACATATCTAGCGCAAAAACACATTAGCAATTTTTGGCCAATTAGACTAATTAACAAATTTACAAAAATATTTGAGAGTTGTCTGAAGAGTAGATTAATGAAGTTTTATAAAAAATTGAATATCTTGGCGGATACAACAGATTCTGTTGCTATAAAGTCATGATGATAAACACATATCAGTTTTATAGCATTATGTTTAACATTCATTCTAGATGCTAATAAATATTCAGTATCAGTACCTTACTGTATCAGATGACTAGCCTTATATAGGAAAAATACGTCGGATTCGCACATTATTTTTTCCCTTAGACTGAGCAAATTGTATGACACTGTATTTAATACTCATTCTAGATACAAACAAATAGAATTAGTGCCATACTGTTTTAGATGACTGAGCCATACATAAGGGAAAGAGTCATGACAGGGGAAAGTGCCCCTGTCACACACTTGGACTAAGCAGACTGCATGGTATTGTTATCGGATGACGTTGTTATCGGATGTTACATTTGCCATACTGAACCAAATGATCGAAAAATCATTTTTCAAATTATTTTTTAGCTTCCGGGACTGCTATCTACGTACGACACTTATTTTTTCTCGCTTTATATTTCATGACTTATGAAACTGTACTAGTGCCATACGAAATACCCCCACTGAACAGTTACAATTACGATTTCTTTTGAAGTGCTTTTGCCAGACAAACTTTGAAAGACAAAGAAGAAATCGGCAGGGTCTTAAACTAATGTACAAAATACTAAACACCGAAGTCGACTGTCGACTGCATGTTCTCTCTAGTACTTTCTTGTTCGCCCGATATATTATAAAATTCCTCACATATGATATAAAGCTTTGACTATACCAATTCAACTACTAAAGTGGGATATGAATTGGTAACATCAACAAGCCACTCTCCTACCTGATCTGGGATCAGCATTCCTCCTAGTGGTCCTTTTTGTAATCGTAATCTCGTTCCTCGTATCGACAACGGCATCCCTGCTACTTTCATCGGAAGAGTCTGCGTCGAGATTTGGATAGCCGACCTTGTGCATCTGGCTGTCTGCTAACCATGACATATTCTTCTGCTTCTTACGTTTACTCCTCCGTATGACTACTTCTAGACATAAATTTAAAAACCGTTACAATAACGTTTTTAAAATGCAACGTAAACCTGAATATTTTTCCTTTTGCCAGTGCCTTTTGGGCCTTGTTGTACATGTGTAGTAAAAGTTTGGTTAAAGTAAACTCGATTTAGTTGTTTCAATAATGTACAATCGTCCACACTTGACGCTGATAAAATTAGCAATGTGGCTTAAGCACTTAAAGTGAATATTAAGATATGTACAATAGATACAATCATTTGAAATTCAGAACAATTGTAGATTTGTTTTAATACATACCCTAAAATGCTTCTACCCTAAAATACCTACCTTCACTTTCTGAATTGAAATGTGGTGAGATCATTTCTGCATAGGATTTCTGGCTGATCGGTCTTAAGGAAAGGGCAGTCCTCCTTTGCATTGTGTTCATCCTGACGATATGCCTCGATCGCCGCCCCCTGTACAAAAGTTTGAAGAAATTTTAACACATCCCAAGAGAAACTATCGTTTGAAAAACCATTGCAATGGTCAAAAAACTACAAATAATATTTAAAAATCTGACGAACTGGATGAACACATTAATATAAAATGCAAAAAATTTCCCAAGAAAAGGTTATATTACCTAACGGGATAGAACTCTTCGTCGGACTCATTGTTGCGCTCGTAAGCATCTGAATCGTCACGCATCTTGTGTGCATACACCAATGTGCTAGGTAAAGTCCTACTTGTTTTGCTCAGCTCTGCAAATTATACAAAATGTTCAGAATTAAATAAATTACTTTTATTAAATTATCAATTCCGTCACTTAAACATCTTTCACCTCAGCTTCTGGTGTCACTCATAAAAAAAACTAGATAAGGAGACATCTCTGATGTTATAGACAAAAAAATTCGTGAAAAATCGTGTAGCGTATCCATGAAGATTAGCAAAATTACAGGGTGCGATATATTCATAAATTCCTTGAAAAATCGGTTTGACAGTACATTAAACTACGCTCACTTAAAAATGACTGGACCATGAATAAGTTAATTTTATGATCAGTTGTGGTGTAACCTATATCCTAGCTTTTTTTGGTAATCTTCTTATTGGATTCCATATGTAGGTAGGTTATTCCAACAGCCGATGAAATTTTTGCAGAACAATTATTTTCAATCAGAACAGTGCATTGACCGATAGATCATATGTTAAAAGTTTTTGGTCACTACAGATTTGATTTCTTTACCACAAGCCCACTTAGTTACCCGAATTTTTTATTTCATGGGCTTATCCTCGTTTTGCGAGATAACCATAGATACGTCTAACATGTACTGGGACATCATTCATCAAAAATAAAAAAGCAATAATAGACAATTTGTCATTCATCATATTGTAATGCAGATGTACTTTTCAAACACGAATGTGGCAACTGAGAAGATTTTTTTTTAAATATTCTATAATTTATGTTATTTATTTATTTATTGCTCCAAATGCATATGAATACATTAAATAATAAGTAATCATTAAAAACTAATTACACTAATCCGCACCTAAGCGAGTTGGCACCTGTATGTGTAGCGATCGAGATTGTGTGTCCTCTCATAGAGAAAACAAAATGGTGTTCTCATTCGAGGTTAGAGATCAAACTTGTTATTTATGTTAAGAGATTTGGACGTAATGTAATGTTTGGGGTATGAAACTTTGCAGCATAAATTTTTGTCAAAAGTAATATATGGATCTGTGAGATTTATACCTGTAAATTGTCTCTCTATAAAGGAAATAATGACGGTGAAACACTTACAAAATGGAAATATTATGGATATTATGGAAATATTACAAAAATAGTAACCACTGACACATGTTTCTGCTTGTTAGCTTCATCAGGATGGTTGTGAACTATAGTTGTGATAAACAATGTTGGAAACTTGTAGACAACAATACAAAATGAGAAGTGACTCCTTTAGTCTTTCCTTTACTTTTGTAGACAGGTGCTTGTTGCCTATTTTCACGTCCCTTTTGGTGTAAATGGTGAAACTGGCAGGGTGTTATATATTTTTAGTGTCCAAAAAATGTTGACCTGCACCTTTTTTTTTCTGCAAAGTAGATTTCTAGGTGATGTTAATGAATTGTTTCTAGTTCCATAATTATGCTTAATCTTGGTTTGCAGGTTTTGATTTCTGTGTATTCAGTTTTTGCAGCAGGATCTTTTGCATTTCACACCTATTACTAGCAACATGATAAACATGCTGCCCAAACTGCTATTACTAATGCTAATAAAGTGTCCAGAGAAAGTATTTGGTGAATTTTTACATAAAACAAAGCCGCTCTAATAATCTAATTTCCTTCAAAATTACTGACAACAACTTTAATAAAAATGCGCAAGTTGATCATATTACAATTCTACTGAAGTTATTAATGAATATGAATGTCATTTCTCTCTATAAAGAGACTAGGAGGGTTTAAAAAGGGGTTATATTAGTGGTTTTAAAAAAGGGCTCCAGCCATTTTGGCTTGTTAAAACAGAGGGAAGGTGCTTGAAGACCACTCATTTACACCATCCTCTACTCGATTACCTAACGTCACTTTGGAATCCAAGTTAATAACCTTAACAAAAATAACACAAACGTCAAAACAATATTTTCAATGTTGCGAATGCTTCAAAAAATTCAAAAAATTAATAGTGAGATCAAAGGGTGTTTCGAACTTAGTAACTTATTTCTAATTTCTATTATAATCTTTGCGGCATTCATACAAAATTAGATATAGCCAAGAATAAAGTTTCTCTTCTTACTCTTGAATCAGACATTACATATTTACTGAGACTCTCATCTACCCTCTTCCTTGGAAATTACACAGATTAGAGAAAATATATATACAGGTAGGTAGTGGGTGAGGTAGTTGATAGGATTGGAGGAGTGCTTATATCTGATAATCCAAATATGGATAGTCTCTATGATCAGTTATTCGTAACTGCCTAATGAGTACTCTTTCTCCTGATGATTATACCGACGTTGCATCATACACTGAAGAAATTGCACCAACCTATCCAATCACGACCCAATTCTATTAAAAAACTGATAACTCCGACTTTTAAAAATGGTGATCCCAGAAGTGTCTCGAATAAAGGCATATTTCTAAAGGCGGCAGCATTCCAAAAATTTTTGATGCGACAATAACTGACAAATTAATTGAATCTCCAGAGTCCAAATCCATTTCCCAACTTTTTGAAAGGTAACTATCTTGATTCATTTTTCTAACTTAATACTCCTCTTCGAGAAAATGACTGTTAAATGGACTCTGGATTTCTCTAAAGCTTTGGTTATGGTATCATTTGACGCCCACTCTGATGTCTCCCAAGGATCTCACCGTGACCCAATTCTTTTTAATTTATATATTTACGATGTCATTAGCTTCGCCAAGCATAGTGAAATCCTTCAGTACGGAGTGGCATTTAGCTGTTTCTAAATAATGCTGGAGCTGATGACACTCGTAAACTGTAAAAAAACTTGTCACATGTTCATACCGTGCCTTAGAAAATTAGCATTGTCTTAACGTTTCTAAGAGTAAAATTGTGCCTTTCATTAGAATAGTCTTTTATTTAATTATAAGATTGGAATGTCTACACTTGAACAACTTAATAATGTAAAGACCTTGGTGTTTTGTTTGACAAGCCTCTTTCATTAGTCATACTGATTGTATATCTGCAAAAGCATGTAGTATGTTCGGCTTTGTGAAACATTTCACATCCAAATTTCATAATATTTAGAATAACTTGAATTTATATGGGTTATTTTTGTCCATTCTTACGTTTGTCTCTCCAATATGGAACCCTTCAACCAAGTATAATAGAAAAAAAAACTGGAAATTTAACACAAATTTCTAAGATTTGCTGATAGTAAATTGAACAGACCATTGGCCTTTATTGATCATGATTATAAATGCATCTCATTTGCCTTAAATGATCCCACTGTATTTCGTATTTATAATTTGTGTTTAGTATGTTACTTAAGATCTTCAGTTCTTGATATGTGATTCTGATTTGCGTAGTCTTCCCTCAAATCGCGTTTTAACTTATATCATAAGGGTCCTGAGACAACTGCATGAACTGATTATTTCATCTAACTTTAGATTTTAGTCCCTTATTTAGACCACGAAAATTATGGAATAACTTGCCAACTCATACACATGAAATTGATAATACTTGTTACTTGTTGATAATCTTACTTACTTTCAAACAGTCCAAATCTCACCAAATCTATTTTTACTAAATTTGCATTACAGTGATGTATGCTACAGTGAAAAATGATACAAACCACAAGATTAAAGTTGTACAAATATTCATGTGTTTTGCATTCTTGAAAAAATTTTAATATCGATTCACTATTCTAATTAGCCATTTCCTGAACACACGTGTGATTTCTAACATTTAAATACCAGAAACCAAAAAAACGAGAGGTGGATGATGACAATGTACTGAATTGATTCTTTTGCAATTGATCACAGTGACCACAATGAATGAGTAAAGAACAACTAGAGCATCCAAAGTGAATGTGCATAAAGGGGGCACTTATTTGGCGTAGTGAATAGATGATAATTCCATCCACATTCTCGGGCAGATCACTCGACCACTATTTGGACAAGTACCAACTGTACGTTAAATAAATAATCGGTCCAGCGCTTGGCAGGTGTCATTCATAATTTAATTTTGTTAGTTAAACAACAAATGTAAAGGTGTACTATTAAAGTCATTACCATGAAATTCACATCATAAAAATTAGAATTTATCAAAACCCTGCTATTGCTTCTGCGACACAAACTCTCTCTCTCTCTCTCACACACACTTGTTACTACATCTGTTGGTAAAGATTTTCCTTCTTCCAGGTCAATCTCAAAAATGGCAGTTTTTTTAGTAAAAGAAGACAGTATTGGGGCGCTGTAAAAAATAATTTTAACTTTAGGAAACCAGTAGTTTTGTGAGAAAAAAATGAAATGTGAGAAATTTTGCCAAATTTGCCAGTTTTCAAAGTGAAATTTTTAAATGTTTTCGTATGTTATTCTTATGGATTGAACGATAATAATAAAGTTTGATTATTCAACTTTACGCCGATATTCAAATTTCGTGAAGAGTGTGGAAAAATATGTGAAAAAATGATTATAAACGGCGCGATTTTCGCGCCTGCGACATTTTGAAATTTTAAATGCGGGTATGCTTAGCGGAGATACGATAGTGGCTAAACGACCGTCGTCGTTTATGATGTATTTTATAACATTTCTATAAAAAAAAAAAACAGAACCAAACCGAATAACCCAACTCTGCTTTCCAGAGGATTCTACCCAGGAACTGGTACTTTATAATATTTCTAAAAGAAAAAACAAGCAGAATTACAAATTAATCGATCGTTTAATCACCACCATTTAAGTGTCATCGTGGTGTTCCACCTACCGATTATTTTGATGTTCCATGTGAAATAAATGGAAAATTCGATGGAAACGGACATGTCCATAAAAATTTGGTAATTTATGCTATTGTGAAATATCGTGCAAAAATTAGCGCGACACGTGTAGAAGACATTCCATGGATGTAGGAGAAAGAGAAATTGGAGTCCCCTCGTGCTCGCCTTATCGGTTAGAATTCGCCCAACTAGCGGGCCGCGGAAAGGTGAGGTTAGATGAAAAATAATTTTTTTCTCAGAAAGTAAAAGGAAAGGCGAAAATTGAATAAACAGTTTTTGATTTTCAAGGTATCAGTGTTTTATGGAAAATCGCATTTTCAAAAGGCTTTTTGAAACTTTTGAACGGATCATTTCCTAAAATTATAATTGATGTTTTCAGGCTAGTTATTTAATGTACTTTCTAGTCACATATAGCTTTTATCAAAATTTAACATGCCATAAGGTGAAGGTCAGCCGTTTTGTATTGATCAGTGGTGATTTTTTGGTCAGTTTTTAATTTTCATGCAGTTAACCTCTTATAGAAAATCGCATTTTCAAAAGGTTATAACTTTTGCATGGATCATTTCCTAAAATTATAATTGATGTTTTCAAACTAGTTATTTCATGTACTTTCTACTCATATTAAGTTTTTATCAAAATTCCACCTAGAAAAAGGTAAAGGTTTGCCCATTAGGTAGTGAAATAAATAAATTGTCTGAATGACAACACTGATAAATCGACCACATAAATTATTTATATATCCTGTGAACATTTACATGTTAAAATCATGTATCACTACAGAAGGCAGTAAAAGAAAAGGAAGACAATATACCTCAATCGTGCCGTCGAGCTCTGAAGAGATAAAACTATTTTTCATTTAACTGACTGGATATAACTGTTCTGAAATGATTTCATGAATACTAACTCAATGTCACTTACCATTGTTTTAACAATGATAACTGCAATAACAGAAATGTCAATGACTTACGTTTGTATTTTTGTCCTGGATATGAGAAATTCCTCCTGGGCCGCCTCGAAGATGCCCAATCCTCGCTGTCGCTATCGTTACTACTCGACGAGGCGTTCTCTTCGTCTTTAGGATGTTTTAATAACTTGGCGCTTCCCTAAGAAGAAGGAACAACCATCAATGATATATGCCACGAGCAGAATGATGCAAGGGGAAACACGCAAATCCAAACACTAAAGCAAATAAAAGAGTGTCAAATTGCCTAATAAAAACAGGAGTGAAATAAGTACATATGAGAGTAATGTCTTGATTCACCTACCCTTGTACGGTGTCTGGGGCTCTGGGTTGAACCGTTCAACTCCATACGCCTGGTGTTCACCATTATTCTACGGTAAACTAGGGCACAACAAGGATCTTAGTAATTGAGAACACAAGGGACGCACAACACACTATTAGCCACATTAAAACAAAAACACATCAACTACCCCAATGAAACCAAGACGACATATACTTGGCAACTGAAAAGACAAAGATTATATCAAATAAGTTTGGTTGTTAAGTTCAACTTAAAGACAAAAGCGTGAAGAATCTAATTATATTTATGGTATACCATATTTACATACTAGGATTGTTCAAGCAAGCTGGAATTGCAAAGCTGGAAGAACATGTTATTTTTAATGACTCACTCATTTTTACTTAAAGCCTGTATCATTGACGTTACTGTCAGCAAACAAATAAGGAACTAGAAATAACATGTTTGTAATATGTTTCCTGCTCGATAGAATGAACCTAGATAGATGAGAATGATCGAACATTAACTGCAAGTAAACTATTTGAATAGAAGTTACAAGATCACCAATTTTACCCTAAAGGGTTACAGCTGCTGAATACATTTGTATTGATTGCACACAAACGATATTAATAAGAATTGTTAGTAGGGCAGTGAAGGTTCTAGCAATGGAACATGCATGTGTCACCAAAGGTTTAAATTGTCTTCCCTAAAAGCAACCAAACTGGTAATTAATATACATCATAACGTCGCTAGCGATAATAAGAATGAACCCCCTTTATATTTCACCCTCTGAAATAAAAGGTATGTTCTTAACATGCGCCCTTTTTGTCCCTGTCAGTTTTTCTACACATACTCCTACACAGTTAGGTTAGACAGATTTGGTCGATTTCCCGAGATGTTCCCCGTTCACCGCTCGTTAGATTGCACAAGCAATCACCGGGACCGAATTGTAACTGCCAAAGTGCTATTAAACCGAATCGAATTATAATAACAGTCCTCCTGAACAATGGTTGTACCATTTCACCGTTTACCTGTGACTTCTGACAGAGAAAGCGTACATACCCGGAAACAGGAGACTTACCTTCGTTGCCTCAGTTCGATAAATTACACCTGAATATCGTATGATAAATCTCCAATAAAACTATATATTAGCGGAACCAGAATGCAGGGATTTTCCCACACAATCACACACACACACACACACATACACTCTCACGTACACACACAAACGAACTTTACTATTTGACGTTTGGCCATTTAACCATTCCACGGTCACGGAACACCATGTTCCCCGACCGTTCATTTGATTATGCGGAAATGGGGACCGTAATCACAGAGTGCCACAAATGTCATCCTTGCCGCTTAGTACCGTACATCGACATCATCAGACTTGTTAGGAGTAGACTAGGGAAGGTGGGAAGGTCTAGTTCTGCTGTGCTTCGCATTACGTTCTGGCCACTTGCCTTTCCAACTCCTAACTTGCATATGAACGCAATAGTTGTGTAATCTGTGCACTGAACAAAGATCTTTGTTCTGTGATCTGTGTACATAACCTCAATGCGACTCCGACTTGTCACACGTCTCCCTTCCCCCTTCTGGACACCGTCGCCCTCACCACCGTCTTTAGTTTTTAAGTTCACCCTCTCGTTTCGGAACAAAACCACCCTCCCTCCGTTCAAAAAATGGCTGTGTTACCTCCCGATCCAGTGTTTTGTTTCAAGGGCGACATGGGGCACATCCACAGCATCTGCTTCTCCGTAAAGGGCAGCGGGTACGTGTCGCAACTGCTCGCGGCGACCGAGAAGGGCACCGTTTACTTCTGGGACCTCGAAACGAACAGACTGCAGCACAAGCAGGAGATGGGCAAGTCGATACAGGCGATACACTGCTTTGAGGACAAGATCATCACGCAGGAGAAGTGTGGATTGGTAGGTATTGCAAGAGCAGTGTCCATAGGAGCTGATGTCTTTAATTTAGGTTCAGGTTTGACTAACGTTAATGCCCTGCTTGCATATTTTACTTTATTTAGGAGTGTTTTAAATTACTATAAGATATGACATCCTGTTAATATTACTACCCTGCACAGATATCACATTCACACAACATAGTGATGAATCATGGCATAGCCATGATGAAGTATGGACTACTATCTGTCCGTAAGAAAATGGAGCTGTGGACCATTATATCAATGAGTACAGACACATATAGAGATGGACACCTGAAGAATTAAATATCCTCTGTTTACTATGGATACAACAAGGTTTGATACCCAGTCATTAGTGGCGGTAATGTATTAATTTTGGCGCAGCTTATATACAAACTTTAGTTCTTTAGTTACAAACATATTAGTGGTCGGGTGGTAAGGTGGTAATGTGCTCGACAACAAATCTTATATTCTCGTGATTGTTTTTATAGTTAACATCCGTTAATAATAATATTATTACTTACAAACAAATCAATACATAAAAACGTGATATTAAAAAAATTTATAGTTACGAGTGTTCGATCCCAGGAGCATATGACTGATAATCGAGCATGTCACCACTCAGCTACTTGTACGTTTGCACCTAAAATTTGGATATAAGGCGCGCTCAAACATGATACATCAGCACCACTAGTGACTGGGTACCAAACCTTGTTTGTTTACATTAAGTGGGAAGGAAGTTGTCCTCATTAAAAGTGTGCCTCTATATAGTAGATATTTATATTGGATTGACTTGACTTCACTTGAACTGAATTAAACTTATACATTCATTACATTAAATGTAATGAAAACATAGGTAAACACCTGTGAGTATGTCATCTTAGTATTATCCTCTATTTATTATTAATTCGGATCGTGTGTTTCGAACGCCCGCGCCCCTTTTTTATATAAAGTTATATACTGATAAAATATAATAAAAACTATGTATGAAAACATACATATCTGTATCAACTTTCATAGTATTTGCTCAAACGGTTTCGAAGTTTATTAATTTGGTACAAATCAACATCCATTTTTGAAGCTTTTCCTGTAAAAGCAATTAATTCTAATTTCAACTACTCAGATGGAATCCTTCCAGTATCATATTGAATGTTATTAAACATTTTAGTAATTCATATGATTGTGTCGTCATCATAGATTGAGGAACGCAACTTGAATATGATATAAATTAATATTTGAGTGCAGAGAACCGTTTTGTACTATTAACTTTATTTTAACTCGCCACCTGCAGTATATCAACTTCTATATACCAGTCGACCGATAGAAATGAAAATTGGTGTAAATTGATTTACCACAGCTCCTGAAAAATATAATAAAACTAGCTGACCCAGCGAACTTCGTACCCCATATTTTTTCTGGAACTTTCATCAGAATTCTTTTGGTAGTAATACTATACATAACCTTTAATCCTAATACTATATGTAACTGATAACATTTTTGCTGTCTATAATTCCATAAACAGTTGTGGCCACAACGTAAACAATTGTTTTTAGTTTTTGTATTGATACATACCAGTGGCCAGATTAATCATCTTATTCAAAAAATGATATCCATCCTCTCCTTACCAAAATAGTAATGGGTATCATGTGAACATGCATCATGTGAACAATATGTTTCACTAATATGCTGAAGGTTGCCACCATTATGTTGTTGAATTACAATGTTGAAAGACTCCATATTCTCCCCAACAACCACAATGGCAACTTCGTTTGGCATTGGTGCATCGAAGTGTCTCTCATGTCCTCCTGCATATCTTTTGTGTGTTCTGATCACTATTTTATGATCGTCCGATGGCATCATTTCTAAGGCTGAACAATTGGATCAACTGATTATGTTCATGTAAGACTTGTTGCAGCTGCATGATGATCTCTCTCCTAGCTGCACGATTGAAAGCACAGCGTTGATTTACTTCAGCTTCAGAGATTCCCAGAAAATAAATCAGAAAAAAATTGTGTTCACCATCAACTGATGGCAATGATGCTCCTGCACAGTGGTGAATTTGTACTTGAATCTGTAATATTAAACATAAAAAAAATTTATGATATGTATCACTAGAAAAATACCCAAAAAGTTGGATTGAAACCCCGTTGTTCAATTATATTTGCACCAAATGATGTCATGTATAACACACTTATAATTTTGAATATTCCGCAAGAAATGCTTTGATAGAGGTTCTTGCCTTGAAAGTATTGAATTCAGTGGTTCAGGTGGCGTGGTCAGTTGTGATAATTTGACCTTTCCATTCGCACTACGTACTTCTGGCGTTTCTAGTCCAAACCTCATAGCATTACAATATTTACAAATAGTGCTCATTATTCCAAAATCGACCGATTAATTGCCTGCATAATCGACTTTTGTGTCATATCTAAACGCCAAACATTCATAGATAATTGTTACGTTTGATCGACTTTTTTGTTGTCTCTCTCTTGAAGTCAATGGTATGGGTTCTTCCGGAGTCGTGATAGATCTCGCTTGAGAAATGCGCCTTGTGTTTGCATCCAAGCACTGCCTACGTCCTTCTTTAATGTCGTGTCGAAAATTGTGAACTGTACTTGCGTTACGGTATCCCGACCGATATTTTGGTCGGGGTATGCGTAACTACCTCATTGGTGGCATTTTCTTATCAATAGCAATAAATAAAATCACGATAAACCTCTAAATACACATCAAAACACACGAAACGCCGTTTTGTTATTGCGAAAGAAGCAATAATTGTATATAAAGTAATGTCAATCTATCCATACTGTCAATCTACACAACCCCACAAAAAAAGTCCGGATCCTGTAGATCAGACATGTGTATTCTTGTGTATTTTTCATCGCTGAATCCGAATCAGCGATCAGAAAAAGGCCTGCACCCCTGGAATTGGCCCTAGAGGCCAAAAATGGCCCCTATAACACAGCCTCACAAAAATTTTTGGCCTCTGGGGCCAATTCCAGACGTACAAGCTATTTTCTGGCCGCGGATTCGGATTCAGCAATGAAAAATACATAAGAATACACGTGTCTGATCTACAGATCCGGACTTTTTTTTTATAAGGTTGTGCTATCCATACTGTCAATATTTTTGAAGTTGTCAATTGCTGGCTGAACAACTGAACGTCAATGAACTCATTCGTTCATTTTCTTTTATACAAACCATCTCCTGACAATAATGAACACAAAAAAAAATTATCTAATTTGGTGCAGTCCTTCGAAAGTTATGCGCGTACATACATTTGCGATTAATTTTTATTTATATAGATTAACAGAAAGTTCTTGACAAAATTCATGAAAATAACAAGGATATTGCTAATGTTGCATTAAGTATTATGTACGGTATAAATGTATATTCGAGTTCTCAAGTGAGTGTTTTAAATAAGTGAGCGAGCGAAGCCGCGAAGGACAACGACCTAGTTTTAATACATAAAAATGGATGTTGGTTTGTGTAAAGTTAGTAAACTACAAATACGTTTGAATACCACGAAAGTTGATGTATTTATGAATGTATATATAATAACAGAAGAAAATATCGTCTTTTCAGTTGAAGCTGTGGGAAGTTGCGGACGGACGGTACGAGGTGAAAGAATCTCACGACTGCAACGGGGGTTTCTGCAAGACCCTCATGATACAAGATAGCCTGATCGTCCCCCAATCAGACGGGATCGACGTCCTCGACGCGAGGACATTCAAGAAACGTAAACGACTAGTACCTGACTGCCCAGATTCGGGCTACCTCATGGCACTCGAGCGGCTGAGCATCCTCGACCGTCCTTACCTACTCGGCGGCTATGAAACGGGCGACGTCGTCCTGTGGGATCTCGAAACGGGTGAGCGGTGCGGCCACGCGAGGTTCCGCGAGCACATCACCTCGCTGACGTTCGACTCGTCGAACCGCAGGGGCGTGTGCGGCAACTCCTCGAACGTCCTGCAGGTGTTCACCGTCGACAAGTCCCTCGGGATAACGCTCAAATGCGAGGTGTCGATCACAAACGACGGCTGCAACGTCGTCAAGCTGCGGCACGATGGCAAGATATTCGTGTCGGGCGGCTGGAACGGGAGGGTGCAGGTGTTCTCGTGGAAGTCGCTGAGGAAGCTCGCCGTACTTGCCGAGCACAAGGAAGCCATCACCGACGTGCAGTTCTCGCCGTACGCCGTCAACTACTGGAACTCGAAGATTATGGCAGTGAGTGGGGCAGACGGGATCATCACCCTGTGGAATTTATATAACTGATACGTACACGTCTGCTCTTTGTGATATATTTCGTGGCTGCCTCACGAATATTCGTATTTTTTTCTATCAATAAATGATTTAATTTAATTTAAGTTTTGACTTTCATATTTCAGTTATTCCTTTCAAAAGAATATTCATCTTACACTATAGTAATGCAGAAATCATGAAAATACAAAATAACTCCACAACATAAGAAAATTATGTTGTGGAGAGTTATTTTGTATTTTCATGATTGATTTGGGTCTCCTTTACTAAAACAGACAAAAAATCAAAAAGGTTTTGGTGTAGTTTCAAGCTGCAGACATAGATTGCTAGGTGTCAGTCAGCCGTCCTTAACACTGAAGTTGCCTAACAACACGTGACAACTTACTTGCTTCTAAAAACGTTTTGGCAGCAATTGCTGCTACCGTCGTCAATTAGAACTATTAGCGACATTAGCGCAATTTGATTAAAAATTGAGGATATGTTAATGTCGATTTCATATTAACTTATGTTGTTTAAAATTGTTCGTTTGTTATAATCTCACGCAGCATAGTCCAGATGTTATCCCTTTCGATGGAGCATGCAGCGATTTCGTTCTTTTTGTTAACTAGAATGCAGGCATTTTCTTTAATTTTTCTTTATTTATGTTTTCCTCCTTTGATCAGTATTTTGATATTGTTCCATTTGATTACATGATGATCATGTTTTAGAACATGTTCTGCCAATTTTGATTTAGCTCTGGGGCCTGGGGCATGGTTGACCGTACAGTTTTCCGTTGTAAATACTATTTGGACGCTGAATTAGTTTCCTATTAGTCTCATTTTCCCGGACAATCCGGGATAATATGGGATTGTATTAGTAGCATTTATTTGAGGTTGTACGTTAATTTGTTGTGGTTTTGGTTGTTTCGTCTTTCTAATTTGTTATTGTTTTGTTGATATAGTGTGTTTGAATTGTTTCTTGAAGTAGTTTTTAGGAATCAACGTCTTTATGAAAATCTCTGTAGACGAGATATTTTCGGCTCGATCATATAATTTTAATAAGTCCTTTTTTAATTGATATGTGATGATTAGATTCATTATTTAAGTATGAAACTTGAAATTACAGCAAGATCTTTAATTTTTCATCTGTTTTAATAAAGGAGGAGAATACCCAAACCAATTATGGAATTACAATGCAGTGTTTGTTAATGGTATAAAAAATAGTATATATAGTCAACCCCGTCAACCATAGGGGTTAATTTAAAATGGGTAACTGTAATAGTCGAGGATCGCTCATAAGAGGAATATCATATATATGTAATCTTTGATTTAGATAGGTGCTCGACCAACTTCGACCTTCACACCCTTGCTCACCAAATACCATACGCTACGATATATGGCCCTACCGGCATGATATGGGGACAAGGAAGCATGACATGCAATTGACCTGTATGCATAACATAGCCTTTTGGCTAAATGGATAAGAAATTTAATAACCACACAAATGTTTATTGTCTATATATTATAGCTGCTACAATGGATTAAAGAAGATAGATTTTTATGCAGCTCTCACAAAACCAATGGTCCTCTCTTCCACATTATATATGCTATAAAACTGTGCCAGGAAAGCTCCTCCGAATACCCAAGTACCAGTCAGGTTCGGATCCGGTACTGGCACGAACGCACTTACGCATATGCTGTTTGTTAAATTGGACATCTATAAATTTCAGAGGTCATAAACGTAATTATAATTTAAGAAAAAATACCTTTATGATGTATTGAGGGCCATTTAACCTGAAGTACTGTCCTCCTAAGACGAAATCGACTTTAATCAATCCATTGATTGTGTCGCAATTCACCTGAAACATTAAAAATCAATCAATTACATCTGTAATTACTGTAACTTCTCCAAGTTGAGGAACTTCTCTTACGTAATATCGATCTCCCTGCTTTCTTGCCTTGATCTTGTCATGAATAATGGCGATTTCATCACTGGGGCCCTCTATGGCGTTTGTACTTGTATCTGCGATGGCCTTACAACCGTTTTCACACAAAGTGGTGTTCTTCTTTGAATCGAGCGTTAAAATAATCCTAGGCAGGACAGAACTGTTATGAAAATGTAATATTGTAGCAAAATTACTTACTTATCAACGGAAAACATCCAATAATCTGTTCCTGTATGTACTGACAAATATTTGATTTTGTCTGGGACCTTGTCGGGGTTTTTGTGGATGTGTTTTTCATCGATAAAGCCTAACATCACATTTCCGCCACGTGGCGATAACGGATTCCTAAATTAATTATTAATTAGTATTTATTCAGTAATAAATGAATTTTACTTTGATAGCACTACAATGAAATAACTGTACAACGAACATTAACCATAAATACGCTTCTATAAAGTGTGCAAAATACTCTTAAGTCACCTGATGAAACGTAACATAAATAACATTCATAACATCAAACAAAATCATTTGACGCCAAGACTTTTGAATTAAAAAAATTCTATGTAATCAAATTATCCTTTATACATTGTAATTACAGTGGCGGTCATAGGGGGGGGGGGGGCACGGGGGCCATGCCTCCTCTATGACCGCCACTGTCTCCATCGTTTCTTCATCAATTGGAATAAATCAGTGATGTTTACGTGTGTCAGGAATGGTTTGAGATTTTTAGCTTAGCTCAACCGCAGTTGTTCAGAAATTAAAAAGAATAACATTTCCGTGTAATTATTTTCATGTGTAATTAACAATTAAAGAACACTTTAAAATAAAATAAGTCAAAAATACTTTTCGCGATCTTATAGAGGAATTTTAAACTGGCTTTTATTATGAATAAAGTTATCAAAACTAGCTGCATATATATTTTTATTTGTGAAATGCTGGTACCCACTCCGTAACCAAACTACATATATATCTTTCCTCGTTTTTTGCGTAAATGTCTCATTTTCGGTGTTTAGGTACTGCTTACTTTAAGCCCACTTTAAGTTAACGATTTGGTCCATGCCCCCCCCCCTCTCATAGTGTATATGACCGCTACTGTGTAATTAGTAAAAGTACACAATAAGATCTGATACTCAACTAACATGCTTATTTTGGATATTATTATCCTTTATACATTGTGATTAGTAAAAGTACACAAAAAGATCTGATACTTGACAAGCATGCTTATTTTGGATATTACATGTAACAAAATAGATAACAGGGAATAAATAAAAAAAATATCGCTTCAAGATTCCCAGCATCATAAAGGATGACAATATAATACAACGTATTCTAAACCTCGAGGAATTGTTTACGCTTTTGCGAATTTGTGAGTTTCGACCGTATCTACTGACAAATCCCTTGTAACTACCAAAGACAGATGAAATAATGATCAAAGACTCTATGAAAGTACAAATTTAAATACCAATGCAATAAGAAAATTTTTAAGCTAATGTTTAATACGTCTCTTTTTATAAACAAAAATTTGGAATTCCAATGAGTTCACCATTATCAATAATTATGAGTAACATCTTTAGGGAAAATTTTGAAATGAATCACGTATACCCACAACAACCAAAAATTTGGTGGAGATATGTCGACAATATATTTGTTATATGGCCACATGCTACTGAAACTTAAGTTTTAAATCACCTTAATTGAAAAGAACCAAGAATAAAATTTACCACAGAAATTAAAAATAACAACAGATATCTTTTCAGGATGTGTTAATAGAGAAAAGTAATAACACCTTTAATATCAGTGTTTATAGAAAGACAACACACACAAAGAGATACTTAAATTATGACTCTACTCATCATGTATCAATTAAAAAAAAATAATAAAACTTTATATGATAGAATCGAAAATATCTACTCATCTATCGAGAATTTTTATAGTTAGATTCATAAAACAGCACTTGAAGAAAAGAATTATCGTACACATTTTATCAAAAAAACAATAACAGAAATTAAGAGGAAGAAAGAACAACCAATATCACAATAACTTAAGAAAATAAGAGAAAGAAAGAACAATCAAGACTACAATAAACGAACATACAACAACCTCAGATAATCGCTACTACTTACATCTCATATTACCCTGGACTATCAGAGAAAATGAGACGACTAGGAAGGAAATTCAACGTCCGAATAGTAGTTAAAACAGAAAATACCTTGTATCTAGGCCACTGTATATTTTCTGTAACTAGGGATTCCATCTATCTATTACAGAAGTATTAGTGTAACCAGTTCGATGGGGAGGTTGTATGGTCGAATTTTAAAGAATAAAGTTAAAACACGAATCAGTCATTGAAGAACAAAGTGGATTTAGGACAGGCATATCGTATATCGATAATATATTCTCCCTACAAGAGTAGATAGAAAAAAAAAATCAGAAAAAATTTAGAGACTCACTTTTAGAGCTTTTAGATCTTGAGAAGGCGCGTATATGCCAATGTCCCACTAAGCAAACTACTTAAAACATTGGAAGTAAATGGCATTGATCTGTTATATATAAGCATATGTAACATACATAAAGGTGTTCAAAAGAAGCCCTGAATTTGAATCATGGGGGGAGTAGGAGTAGTAGGGGAAAGACTATAAATATTGATCCCTGAAAGGTCAAGATTAGATACAATGCAAAATTAAATATATACCCTAATTTATGAATTTATTATATTGTTATTTATGGTTCTTTTGTACTTTCGTATACTATATCTTATATTATTAATCCTAAAATAAAGTTCAGTCCGTTATTTAAAAAAAATGAATCGTAGATGTTTCTGACCCTTGTGCCAGAGAGAGGTTAGAGTGTGTTAGCTGTGTCAGCTAAACATATATCTTTCATCTCCTACAAATGTGTTTAGCTGAACATGAACACAAATGGTCTGGAACATTTATTCTTTTTTAATATAAAACAGTTTGACACTACAGTTAATATCAATTTGGTGCAGTGACTTCAGGATAACTCTCCTGGATGAGGAGAAGCGTTTCTACCTCTATGTTTTTTACTATGCAGATTATTTTGACATAAATGAATACCAAAAAATATGTCCGTTATAATATGGCAGTGCATTTCTATATTTATTGAGATGTAAAACTTCACTAAACTTCTGCCTAGATCGAAAAGACGCAACTAGAAATAAACACTCAGATATCAAACGAGATTTGACCATTTTTCGCATATTTAAATCCTCCTCGATGCTGGAGTTATTTCTGTCTGAACTTATGTCCTTTTAAAATAAATCTAAAAACTGCAGTATTGTATTTAAACTTTTCAATTAAATTACTATACCTTTGAATTAATTTTATTAATTATTAAGCTTACCTATTTAAGTATATGGAGAATAAGGGATTCTTAATTTTCTTTTGTTTCAATAGGACGTAAAAGAATGGCTCATAATTTTCGTTGCTGTCCTTTATGCCCAACCCCATCACACCATCGGCCTTAGTGAAAGCATATGATGCAGGAAATTCTGTCATTTCGACAAACAAGAAGCCTGTCACATTAGAATGGGCAATCTAAAATAAAATAATAAGAACTAAAACAATCTAAAATATTTAGTCCTTACCGATATGTTTTCATATGAGAAAAATCCCTTGTAGCTATATGGTCCTTCATTTAAAGAGTATTTGGTACCATCTGGTTTATAATATGAAGATTTAGTGTTGTCATACCTGTTATGTATTGCTGAAATTGTACTGTACATTTTGGTTTTAAAGAAGACGTTGGTTACTTACCACATTGAGGAAGAAATATGTCGCATTTTTCCGAGATAAGCCACGAGAGGCTCCAAGCTGTATCAAACGCTACATTCATAAATTTTCCAGGTTTACCAACTACAACTTGTCCATAAAACTCATTCTGGAAAATAAATTAAAACATCTTACGTGCAACATTAACAAGTATTATTTTATTTCTATTGTTAAATAAAATTGACTTTGTGTTAAATAATGTGATAAACCTTGTGGATAACATAATATTTCAACTTAATTATCTACTTACATCTAAATATCTTAATAAATTGATCGAATCATTTGTTCTCGGACCAGGGTTAAAATGATCCAAGTTGAAACCGTACGTACTTTGGGCAAGTAGGTACTGCTCACGAGGTGTTTTTTGTCTCTTTAACTCTATTCTAAAAGGAAAGTAAGTAGTGTAATCCATCAATAACAGTTAATTATTCATAGAATATCATCAAGTTGTGTAATTTGCCGATTTTATGGTGACAGTAATCCGTTTTGATAAAATATTGAAGTTAATAAAAGTTATACAAATTAAATTGTGATAACAGAGAATGACTCATCAGTTTTAAAAATACTACAAGTGAATAACAAGCAATCAGTATAATACTTTGTGTTATTAGTAAAGTTAAAAGATTAAAAAGAATAGTGTAATAAGTATTTAACCCTTGACCTTTTTGTATTTAGAACATGGAAGTGACCATTATCAGGATTATAAATTTAGTAAGCACAAATCCGGTATTTAAACTTGTGCAGGTAAAATATATTGTCCTGCCAAGGTATCATAGAATATCATTTGCCTACCTGTAATGCCATTCTTAGAAATTTAAACTCCGTTATGACAATAGTAATTACATTCAGACAACTCCTATTTAATATTTACCTTACTTTCCCATCTTTTTCCTCGTAAGCGGAAGTATGATACCACACCATCAAAAATAAAGTTAGTCTTATTATTACACGTTGACTACACATCTTATTGCAGACCTTCCCTCTTAGATATTCTAACGCACAATAAAGAGATTAAAGGCAAAACTGAACCAACCAGCACGCAATAACACAAAGAAGTCGGATAAGATTGTTTTATTTATAGCTATGATATATAGATTGAGTGGACTGGGAATCACACAGCCGGTGCAGTTGTATTGATAGCTGCCTAAACAACCAAATTATAAATCAAGTTTTGTGTTGTTTTTAATTTAGTGTTTTTTTCAGTTGCAGTTTTCAGGAGCTATCACAGATAAATATGTTAGTACTATAATTATGAAATGGTAATATGAATATGAGATATATGATACTATTACATATCAACAGCTTTCTTACTGAATTCAATGCCAATCTCTTTCCGTAAAGTTAATAATTTTGCACAAATTACGCTAAGCAAAAAACGAAATACCTTTAAAAAACCCCACAAAAAAAATGATCAACTTGACGGATAATACCAATTTAATTTGGATTTTTTTGCAGAAGTCATTTTTTAGTGATTTCAAAAATAACGCTGAAACTCCCTAAGAACAAATTCGCGAAGATCGCCCCTGAAATAGTTTCTTAATGCCTCTTATTCCATTTCAATCAAATGTAAAACTCCTCTCCACTTGACTGGATTGCTGTGGCCTGGTTGACTGTAACCCCATTTTTTTAGATTTAGGGGGCTTCATGGCGACTAGAAAGGGAGTGGGGTTAAAATTCGAAATGATGTATTTGAAAGCCATGTCTAGAGAGTCATTTCATTAGCGGATAACCCCACAGATCATTCCATTCATTAGGACGTCTCGCCAGATGGACACCGTTCTTTCAAGTATACAAAGTCGAATACGCCCCTGCTAAGGCCAACAGCGTCATTGACATGTTATCCAGACTAATCTGCACTCCTGAGACACAGAGCGAGCGCAGCCTTTGTACAGTACAGGTTGAAGTACCAATCCGAAGCTCAAAGGGGATCAGTTGGTCATACCCAACAGAAAAGGGAACAGCTCTTTTATGAATACCATGATACCTCAACTGCTGGCCACTATAGTGTCGAAACGCCTTAAACAGTAACATTTCTGACCCAGAATGAGGAAATCAGTCAAGCAATACGTGAGAAATTGCCTCCCCGACAATGTTATAAGGCTAGTAACTTGAAGTTCATCAACTTAGTCTACCGAGTTTTAATCAATTGTACGCCAGTAAATGTATATTATACCATTATGAAGACTACAAGTAAGACCAAGTAAGATCATAGTATTTATATTGCCATAAAATATTTCAACAAGCTATCAAACAATCTAATAAACGTGCAGGGATCTAAAAAATACATAGAGGAAAAAATTGTAAACACCTAAAAGTGATAGCCTTATCAGATTTATGTAGTTAATTTCTACAAATATAGTTAAGTATCAAAAATCACAAATATATGTAACCATTTTGTACATGATATACACACAATACATTGACATAGTTTTACATTACGTACATAGTTTTATATTATTTTCTTTATTATTTATAATTAATTATATTTTAGATATAAGCATATAATGTGATTCAAAACATATTATTCTAACGCCTGCGCACAGAGAGGCTTTACCTCTCTCTTGCAAGATACCTACTATGTACACTCCATTTTAGGAGTCTTTTCATATATATGCTGGATAAATAAATAAATAAATAAATAAATAAATAAATGCTTACCGCTATTTTCTTATAATAAAATAAAGTGGTTTTAAACTTTTACTCTTAAAGAGAATATATATGTTTGTGAAAGACGGTAATTGGTGAATGTCGACACGTCCAATTTACCGGAAAATGTTTCGATTTTAAATCAGTAAATGTTGACACTTGCTGTCTGACTTTTAAAATAATACTACGATATCTTAACGTTTGTCTTTACGAGGAGGGCGTTGTTCAAGTTGTCAAAGTAACCATGGAACTAATAGAGAAAAGAGAAACAACAAATTTTGCCAATTCGTTTAATTCGCTGTATAACAAACTTCCACGATTGGTTACGACTAGTTAATAGGCATCTTCAGACGGGTGTATCATTTAATCTACCAACATAATGAGTTGTAGGTAAAATACGGAAACCATGCCAGAGTCAGAAGTGTAAAACAAGGGGAGACGCACAGATTTAAATTCACTCGTTAAAGCCTCTAAGTGATCGTTCTAAAATGATTAAATCCAACCATGGTTACTAGTGTAAGTATATATCTAGGATACTTCCCAAGTAACGCTGATTATTTTCATAACAAAGTAGATTAAATGATACACTCTATTGTTCCCTCCTTTTTTTTTTCATGAAACACAACTCACGTTAAAATAATATACATCCTAATTTTTTTCAAGAGAGGTAAAGCAACAACGCAATATGACTCATTTAGTGTTCTTCAAACTGATTGGATTTCGCAATGGCCAGTCCGTTCTCGCTACATAAATATTTAAAATACAACAAATTGTGCTATTTTATGAACAACAGGTGGTATGTCTTTTGGACTATAAATTAAGATTATTATACAATAAAATAAAACTTAGTTTCAATATAGAGCACCAAACTCATTGAAAAGGCAGTTCGGTATATGTTTGGTAGGTAAGTAGCATCCTCTGGGACAACTTAGAATATTTTTGAACAACCTGGAAAATTCTAGACCACCTTAGAGCAATTCCCAACATACTGGAACATTCTCTAACCTTCTATAATGTTCTAAAACAATCTTGAATCTTCTGGAAGATTCAATAATGTTTTGAAACATCCTGCAACAATGAAACATTGGTGTGATCTTTCGGCAACCATATTACAGCTTATATATTATGTAATATATAAAAATTTTAAAATATCTAAACTTTCACGATGGAAGATACCATAAAATAAAATAAAAAAATGAGACTGTAGGAGTAAGTTGCAGAGTTAGAGCGACATGCACGGGAGAATTACGCTTATATCTATTCATACTGATTTTGTAAAATTAATCACTAATCTATGATTTTAAAATTTATACTCAATGTTGAAAAGGGGCAATCTGAGAATGCTTACGGTGAATGTCACTTGTGTAAATGGTTCATGTGCAGTAGCGTTCAGTCTTTGAATGAGAAGAAATATGGCACAAATGTAATCGTTAAGGCTTAACACTGGTCGAATACCAACCGCATTAATCGTTTCAGTGTGAAACTCAAATCTCTGAAACTATTATAATGACATACTTATTGCAGTGTGAGCATTTAAAGGGTATTGTCTCTTGTATGAATATGTATGTGACTCTTCAAATGACCAGATTCAGTAAAGGTCTTATTACACAGAGAACATTTAAAAGGCTCCTCACTTATATGAAGGATCATGTGATTCTTCAAAGATCTACACTGAGTAAATGGTGTATCACAAAGTGAACATTTAAAAGGCGTTTCGCCTGTATGACTACGCAAGTGTCTTTTTAAACCACCAGACTGGGTAAAAGTCTTATTACAGAGAGTACATTTAAAAAGCTTTTCACCTGTATGACTCCGCAAGTGAACCTTCAAATGACCAGACTCAGTAAAAGTTTTATCACACAGGGAACACTTAAAAGGTGTATGATTGCGTAAGTGAATCTTCAATTGACCAAACTCAGTAAAACTCTCATTACAGAGGGAACACTTAAAAGGCTTTTCTCCTGTGTGAAGGCACATGTGACTTTTTAAAGTACTAGACTGAGTAAATGTTTTATTACAGAGTGGACATTCAAAAGGCTTTTCACCTGTATGACTGCGTGAGTGAATTTTTAAATGACAAGGCTCAGTAAAAGTCTTAGAACAGAGGGAACATTTAAAAAGATTTTCACCTGTGTGAAGGCGCATGTGATTCTTCAAAGTAGCAGACTGAGCAAAACTCTTATCACAAAGTAAACATTTAAAAGGCTTTTTACTTTTATGAAAGTGCATGTGACCTTTCAAAGCACTAGACTGAGTAAAAGTCTTATTACAGAGTAAACATTTAAAAGGCTTTTCAACTATATGACTTCGTAAATGAGTCTTCAACAAAGAAGGGTAATCGAAAGTTTCATTGCAATGTAAACAGGTAAGGTTCGTGTCAACCAAAGGTTCCTCTTTCACCATCCCAGATGACAGCATCTTCACTTTGCTCCTGAACCTATTAGGTTTAATTGGAAAATTTGAACAGCCTGGTAGAACTCGATGCTCAATGATAACTTCACCCGATACTGTAGGATGATTCGAACCTGATCGACAATCTTCCAAGACTTCTTGTTTAATTGATGGATGATATTCAATATTATATTTGTACCTTCCAGACAGTATCTCGTCTATTTTAGACGAGTGGATCTTGCACCTCTCGATGTATATCGAAAAGTCCTCATAAAGTAATTTACATTTCTTGCAAATATTCTTGCCAGATGCTACAATCACTTCCTAAAAGAAAATAAGTTTATTATACGGCAAGAGATCACTTCGGGAGATATTACAAGACAAAGAACCAGTAAGAATTCTGTAAAAGGATAACACTAATGGTAAAGTAACTGAGGTAACATTTTACCTCATTGCTAATTATTCTCCAGAAGCGCCATAACTTCTCCTCGATCGTCTGCACTGGTGCTACTTGCAAGCACCAATCGCAAGTAGTCACTTCCATGTAGCTCCTGTGATCACCAATTTTAAACACTACACGATAGATTTGTAAAAGGCTGACAAAAGCTCGTACACTGAAGAACAAACTCAGAGACCAACAAAAGTGAGGTTAGTTAACTTGTTTCAACATGACGTGAGGTAAAATCATTATAGAGTCCTTATCTGTGATTTAGATGATGTTCTATGTGAGTAACGAATAAAAACTAGTTGTGCAGTATGCGAGGCTCACGAATTTTCCCAGGTTTTTAAAAATATCTCGTTTAAATCAGTTTCCATACTCGAAGCGCTGCGATTTTACCATGAGCGATATCGAACTAGGTCTTGCGATTGGTACTTGCAGCAGGCACAAGTGCAGACTATCCAGGATAAGTTATGGCGCTTCTGGAAAACAATCAGCACAGAGTTGCGTTCATCCTGTTTGCTTTATCTCAATACAGACCTATACTCGTTCTATATTTTGCAATATCTTTCAGTGATCGCTTGTCCCTGAAAGAGACATTCTTTTTCAGAATCCGATTGTAACATCTCGCCAGAACATTTGCAAGAAGTGTAAGTTACGGTTAGACGACTCTTCGAAGTACATTGAGAGGTGTAAAATTCACGCATCTGTAATAGACGAGGTACTGTCTGGCTGGCACGTCAAAGATGAACCTTTAATCAATATCGATTACACAACCCCCCCCCAAAAAAAGTTTGAATCTGTAGATCAGACATGTATATTCTTCTGTATTTTTCATCGCTGAATCCGCATCCGAGGTCAGAAAAAGACCTGCAACCCTGTAATTGGCCCCAGAGGCCAAAAATGGACCTTATAACACACCCCCACAAAAATGTTTGCCCTCGGGGGCCAATTCCAGGGGTGCAGGCCTTTCTCTGACCTTGGATGCGGATTCAGCGATGAAAAATACATAAGAATACATGTGGCTGATCTACACAACCTGACTTTTTTTGTGGGGTTGTGTTGTAGGGGCCGTTTTTGGCCTCTGGGGCAAATTCCAGGAGTGCAAGCCTTTTTCTGACCTCGAATTCGGATTCAATAATGAAAAATACATAAGAATGCACATGTCTAATCTACAGATCCGGACTTTTTTGTGGGGTTGTGTTATCGTTCGTTAATTAAAGAAGAAATCTTGGAAGATAATCAATTAGATTCCAGTCATCCTACAGTGTCGAGTGAATGTATATCGAACGTCCAATGCTACCAGGCTATTTAAATTTTCCTGACGTACCTAAGAAGTTCCACAAAGAGGTACCGTCATCCATGAAGGTATCTTTGATCAATATGAACACGAATCTAACTTGTTCATATTACAATAAATGTTTCGATTACCCTTCTCGGTTAAAGACACTTGTGCAGTCATACAAGAGAATATCTTTTTAAATGTTCAATCTACGATAAGGGTTTTAGTGTGTTTATTAGTAGAAATCACATGGGCAGTCATACAGATGAAAAGCCTTTTAAATGTTCCATGTTGATAAGACCTTTACTCAGTCAGGTATTGAAAAATCACATGCACATTCATACTGAACTTTTACTTGGTGGAGTTATTTGAAGATTCACTTATGCATCCATATAGGTAAAAAGCTTTCTAAATGTTCACTGTGTATTAAGACTTTTACCGAGTCTGGTCATTTGAAAAGGCATTTACACTGTCATACAAGTGAAAAGCCTTTCACATGTTCAGACTGTAATAAAACTTTTACAGAGTCTGGTAATTTAAAAAGGCACTTGCGCCGTCATATTGGTGAAAAACCTTTTAAATGTTCATTTTGTAATATGACTTTTATGGAGGCTGGTCATTTGAAAAGACACTTGCAGAGTGATACAGGTGAAAAGCCTATTAAATGTTCACTCGGTAATAATAATTTTACTACAGCTGGTCATTTGAAGAGTCAGATGCTCCTTCACTCATCTGAAAAACCTTTGAATTGTTCAAAAAGACATCTGCAAATTCATACAAGTGACAATACTCTTTAAATGCCCACATGACAGTGAAATTCTGCCAATTGTAATAGTTTGAAGAATCATTTGCGCCAGAGATGCAGGGTTTTTAGGGTTTGTTATGTGAAGATTGGTGGAGTTGTCGCGACACCCACAAAATCTGGGAAATTTGGAAACAGATTTGAGCGAGAGTCGTGTCATTTGGAAGACATCGAAAAATAAATATGTTTGTCAGTTTATTGTCAATACAATCTTCAGCAAAACCCGAATGTAGTCAATTACTGTCGACTATAGCTATAGTAATTGGTGTTGCCTAAGATGTTTTTTTTAAATATTGTGAAATTTGTCCTATGAGCATCTCAGAATAGACGAATTTTGACAATCGATCCAATCGATTTTGTGAATGAGGTTGTGTTCTTCATCCTTGACTGATACCTTGACTGTGTTACCTTCAAGCGTGGTGAAAATATTTGAGTCATAGGCAAACCAAACTGATGTTATATATAACAACTATGTTGTCAATAGAGACAACAGATAATTTGTTCTGCTACCCAATGCGAAATGGAGAGGAAATTTATCAAAGAATCCAGATGTGACATGTATGTTCACAGAAGGTTCAACTGGACGATGTGTTTCATTCTCGGGTATGGTTAAGAAACCAATAAGGATACATGGTTTTGTTTAGAGTTTCTTTTATTAGTTTGATATTATATGTTCCCAGAAAGATCGATCAGAAAGAATAAGGATCTATCAGTAAGATCGTAAATGGTTGAGACTTTGTATCTCAGTGGCATGAAGGAAAGGTAGTTGAGATATTGGAATGACCAAGTGGGTTTCCGGAACCAATGTCTATCGCGTTAAGTGATATTTACAGTGAGAAACGAGATGCTGTTATTAATCGATGGTTCACAGGAGAACTGCAATTTAGGGACTTTAGTAGTTGAAACAATTGATGATGGATGTTAATTGATTAGGTGAGAGTAATAGAAGGGTGTCATCGACATAACGTATTGGAGAGAGGTATTGAGCATGGAAGGTTATTTAATAACATGTTTTCCAAAGATACAAAAGCCGTATTGGCGATGACGGGAAATAGAGGGCCACCCATAGGACAACCAAAAAACTGTTTGTAAAGAACATCATTCTAGGAGAAGATGCAGAAATTAAAAAACAAATGAAATTATTTCAATAAGGAAATCTGGAGGGATGGTAGTGGCTAGTGAATTGAAATGATGTGAAATATAGTTGACAACTACACATATCGGAGTCTTGGTATACAGCAATACCACACCAAGAGAAATGAATTAGTGTTCTAAAAATTTAGAGAAATCAATTTGTTTTTAAGATGTTAACAAGCTGAATAGAATTCGACGCAAATGAGAGTTTATAAAATGTAAATGAATTTTGATAGATTATAGGTCGGACTATCTGGTTGGAAACTACTGATCTTTATGATCTTTGTCCAATCCATAAATCTTTGATGAGGTGCCGTTGTATGAAGACAACTATCTGTATATTTGGGGTTGATATGTTAATATGTCGATACTGAATATCATTGAGTGAGTAAACTGATAAGTGTTATCAAAAGTTATGAATTATACACAGCTTTTCACATCACGTACCTCCGATTTAATTACCTCTGATGGACAGTCCTCCGACCGACCGTCCCGTCTTACCTCCCGCTTTGCGCTTTTGTGGAGAGATACTTGCTTAGTGGCTGCCGCTATTACTGGATATTGGTATATCTTTATGGGATCCACAGAGGATGGTATCCCGAACGTTCCTGCACGTCGCATGTTTCCATCATTGTTCTTTGGGAAGCGGCTGAACGTCATTGAATGAGTACACCTATAAGTGATATCAAAAATTATGAATCAAATCTATGAATAGCTTTTCACATCATTTACCTCCAATTTAACTACCTCTGATGGACAGTTCTCCGATCGACCGTCCCGTCGTGCCTGCCGTTTTGCGCTTTTGTGGTGAGCGACTTGCTCGGTGGCCGCCGCTAACGCTCGATATTGGTATATCTTTATCCGATCTATATGGATGGTATCACCAATGTTCCTCTGACCGTCGCACTTTTTGTGGGAAGCCGCTGAACATCGTTGAATGAGTAGACCTACAAGTGATATTGAAAGTTATGTATTATACACTGCTTTTAACATCACTTACCTTCAATTTAACCAGCTCTGAACCACAGTCTCAGCGTATACAAATTCCCTGCGACCCCTTAGCAAATAGATGAACAGATTGTTCCAGTAGATATCACCAGGCTCATCATTCCAAGTAACGAGTCTATGCCTTCATCTATCGCCTCCGAAGGAGTTTGATCGCGTGAACCTGCAACGTCCTTCTGTGTGTGAACGATTTAGATCGATACCTAGAAATCCAAGAAAACAACTGACCTTTGCATCCTTCGAAGGCAATAGTCGAAGCTAGTTCTATCTTCTCCAGCTTCATAACTTTCTACAGTAACTGCAACAATTTCGAACAGATTCAGTCGTGCGCCGACGTCCTTCCTCTCGATGCTCTTCACGATCAACTGCTTTAAAATATCTTGCAATTCCTTTATGTTGCTCCGCTCGTTCCTCTAGTTCCATAAGGGGACTCGTTTTCGTTTAATTCCTCTAACAAAATATTCGCCACCACTCGAACTTGGTTTAATTTCTCGCCGGTTAATATCTGTTCTACTATATTGCTCATCGTAATACGGTAGGTAATGAGTTGAATTATATATTTTAAACTTAAAATATATCGCCCGCCGGGGGTGGGGGAGCTCGTAAAAACCAAACAAAGCGATAACTTATCTCCTTAATTGAAATTCCTTTATCCGTGGCGAGGTGTGGTACCACGTCATCAACATGCATGATGAACATAAAAGATGTCATGCGCAAAGCGCGACATGCGTTGTTCGATGCGTTAGTCACGTGGTGCCACGTAGTTCTATCTTCGAATTCTTAATCATAAATAAAAGAAAGACGCACTTTAACTTCAAATAGGTTGTGTTGCTATTAACGCAGCCTTACCAGGACAACAAATTTCAGCTACCACATTTCTAGGAAGCTGAGAAAAATCATGTTTTTGTCAGTTAATAAATGATTTGTTTAATATTTTCAGTTTTCTTTATAAATTTTATAACTACATTTTTAAGCAAGAGTAACTTGTAATCAGCTCCAAACATGTCAGATCATATTGTACCGTTTCATTTTTGACAAATTTACTACGATTTAGAATTATTTTATGAGCTGTTCTGTTCCCCATACTTATAGCTACAAAGATGATGAAATATTTGTCAATTTAAGAAATCGACTAGAGCTATTTATAAAAATTTCAATAACTTTTCGGGTGTAAGTTAAAGCGCTTCTCTCTTATCTACTATTACTGATTTAAACGTAGCATGATTTTAATGAATCCTAGTACTGAGTGTGCGAATGGCATACTCTACATGTTTTGATGTTAGCGAATTTGAATTATCCAAAATTTTTATTCGAACCACTCCACAAAACATTAATTCTAATAATCATATATTAACAGAGTTCTGCATTAGCAAATATTGGTATGGCTTCATATTCAGGAATAGATTTTAAACCAATTGCACGTTTCTAGACAAATAACGCACACAGTAATTTATATAAAATAGTTTTTATCTTTTTGGATATCATTCAGAAATCTGTGTGGGGACATTTAAAATGCTAAGAACACGAGAGGTAAGTTATTGAAAATTTTACTTTTCAAATTGATGAGAGCTTATCCGTTGAAAACCAACTCTGACAACGGCGAAAGACAAAATGAAAGTACAAAGTTGTAGGACAAACTTTTAGTGAGAGTGTGCATTTATATACAAATTCCCGGCCAGTACACTTCCAGGGAAAGAAAAAAGTTGCAAGTTTCGCCAGTTAATATAGGATTTATTTGCTATCTTAAAAAAGACGGCATCGACAGATCATGGAGTAATTCTCATAAGTTTGGTAAACAAAGTTTTTAATAAAATAGTTGATATCTGAGTATAACAGAATTAGTACCTACTACATACAGAAGTCAAAGAAACTAACACTGAAAGTGCTGTTGCTCTTGACGTTAATAATACTTTATATAATTTGTAAGGGTAAGTATTGTACTGTGATGAAAAATAATAGCAATAATAACAATTGCGATTTTGCTAAATGAAATAAATACATTTTGTGAATAAATTATTCAAAGATAAAAAGGATATTTAAATCAGAATAAATTATAATGTATGAAGAGCAATTTATGTTTTTGTAAATATTGAATAAAAATTAATTGTGTATAATAATATTCCCTTTAATAAAGGGTGTAATACTTATTTATATATTTGATAATAATATATTACAAAAAAGTTATTCGTTAAATGTTTAAAATTAGATAGTTAATTTAAATATTTATTTACTAATAAATTGCAGATTTGTAATGTACGCGATGAGATATCACAAATTAACAAAAATTCGTTGATAAGTTTCAGAGATATACCATCGAATCAATAGCAATATTCTTATATCAGTTTGAAGAAGGAATTTCAATTTTTGAGCGCACGAATTTGAAGGTTCCTCCACCATCTACTCCTGACAGTCTTCATTCGGGCAACACTTAAAGCCTCACCAGCGATTCTGTTGAAGTGCATTTAATTTTAATTTTTTTGTACAAAAAGTGTAACTCTTCATCTTCAAAGTGGCACTTATTAAGTTCTTTACATATTTTAAACAAAGTAATTATGAATTTTTTAAAAAAAAAGTTGGTAAGCTTAATCTGTATTAACCTGGGGTAAGTTATTTTTTTAATTTGCATAAAAATGTCAGCTTTTCGAATAAAAAAATGACTGTCCCAGAAGAAATTGCAAAAAATATTTTAATCGTTTATTAGATAATGATAATAAAACAATAATCATTTTTAATCATTTTTTAATTCCACTTAAAAAAATTTAAAATCTGAATTTCCTTATTGGAAATCATCTTTCCAAAAAAAAACAACGTTTGTATAAATTCTTCAGATGATTCTTAAGAAAGCAAGACCGATTCACTTTCAAACAATTTCTTCATCAATCTCAAATGTAATAAAGCGTTAGATAACATCGCCTCATTATTTTAAATATACTATGCATGCAATAAGATAATTTTCTAACCACAATTACAAGAAAAAAAAATCCCGATAATATTCCGTCTTTGTAAACTCTTCCTATACATATTTTTTTATTAACATCGTTAATTAGAACTTGTGACTAAAATTCTTCCATCAACGATCATACCTCGCGTATTCCGTGCATGTCTCCTCGCGGAGGAACAATTTGAAACGCGCGTATTACAGATGCATAACGTGAACCTGCAAGAGAATCCGTGTCAGGCGATAATAAATTCATCACGTTATCAGCGGGAAAGAAAGCGAAGACTCCTTTCAGTCGTTTTGTTCTCCTGCTGGCTCGCATTATAGAAAAATCTGGTCCGCGAGGAGACTAAGTAAGAAGAGGTGTACCTACGTCCAAGGCGCAAAAATATTATACGTTGTGACAGGTCACGTTAACAGCCCCACTGACCAAGTAATACCGGACCGGTCTTCTTCGGAATAATGTAACGGATTCCACGTCATTTAATGCCGGACCGATCCCATATACACAGTACGTAAATGTATACGGCTATTCAGGAAAAAACGTAACATGGGACTTTTATCAGGCAAACGGCAGAACTGTTCTATTGAACTGTTGGAGATGTGGGAGAGATTTATACAACTTAAAAGAAAACGATTCAAAATAATGTAGAGGAGAGTGGTTCGCAATGGATCAAATTATTATTTAATTTTTTTTTTTTGAAAATGTCCACACTTTACAACCTCTATCAATGTTTTAATCGATATCTAGGGACTTTCCAAATGGGAAAACAATTTTTTAACTGCTGTAAATTACTCTCAAAACATGACATTGGACTTATTTTGGAATAGGAATTTGGAACAATTTAATTTCAGGCCAAATATGACAAATTTTTACTTTAAACACGAAAGTAAAATTTCATTCACAGATAACTTATGGAGGAATGGCGGCCACCTAAGCAAATTTGTCTATAAAATAATAACAAAATGGGATTTTGATTTGAATCCAGGTGTAAATGAAACTTCATAGTGTACTTTCGATATTTAGCAGTAAAGACACATAAAAAATACTCTTTTCGGAGTACAGATTTAAAAAGAAAAAGGTACCTTAGGCGGCATTTTCCAGGTCAGCTGAGTAAAACGGGCCGCCTCGAAGGTTTCTAGTTAAGGTCTACAAACAAAGGTTACATATGAATTTCTTCTGTGTTGTTAAATTTGCGCAAGCCTTATGTGCCCATTGCCCACTTATCACACATCTTAACCACATTTCGCCGTCTTTACTAAATTCTCCACATATGACACATACGTTTTCAGTAACTTCAACATCTATGATGTTATGTCCTTGAAAAGGCTCATTTTAGTCCATATCTTGGTAATCAACCGATACCTTTGGGCGTTCGGATTTCTCTCTGTTTGTGGTTTGATGGTCTTGTGCCTCAAACAAGTTTTTTTTCGCTGTATCAACCATCTTCAGCTTTATATTGATTGTTTTTTTTCTTCTAAAGTGTCGTTTAATTGAGTTGAAGTGAGTATAATGTAGTGCTGATTTTTGTAGCCTTTCTTTTAGCTTCAAAGATCTTGTTTGTGATGCCAGAACAGGATGGTACCGGGATGATTTCTGTGAAGGAAATATTTTTCGGTTTGAGTGAACTGGTGGCCGTTTCCAGAGTCTTCTCACTTTCTCTTCTTTCTTTTTTCATTTTATTGCCGTCATTCCTGTTGCATTCCGGCTTTTTTAGCCAGAGCAAATCCCGAAATCTTGTTAAGTAAAAACATCGAGATTTATGAGGAATATGCCGGTTTCACTGAGGCCTTTTATAGTGTATTCAGGTCTGACCGCCCTGCTGAAAGTTTTGATGAATAATTCGTTTGGAATCTTTTTTGGAGTTATTTTCTCCACTGGATGACTGGTCAGGAATGTGTCACACTCACTGTTATATGCAGATTTTAATTAATAAAAAACGAAACGTCCAGCGGCTGGAGGCGATGCGAGGTGTGCGTGCGGTGGAATGGTTAGGACGGTAATGCCATTATTTCTACAAAAATTGCAATCTTGAAGCGTGTAGTGGATGGTATGGTTCTCCAGAACTACAAGCATAGGGTCTTCTTTGGACGACTTCACAAAACTTTGGGAATGCTTAAGCCACACTATGAATATTTCCTCGGTAATCCAGCTATCATCCGAGCATTCATGGACTGCTCCTAGTGGTCCATTCCGTTTTCATCGTGGAGACATTCTTTTTCGGCTAAATATGAACATAACTGGTAGGTACACAAATTCCTGACGCACCAAATTAATACATTAGAGTCATTGTTTTTCCCTTTTCCCAGCTTGTCACAAACCCAATTCTCTTTTGTCCCTTTTTTGCAAATACCTTATTCGGCCGCTGCACCGTTGAAAGCCAGGACTCATCGCAATTGAAAATGCGCAGAGGTAGAGATTGATACTTCTCCATAAGGCGCTTGATATTTTCCCAAAAAATAAATACCTCCTCTCGATTAAAAGCCAAGATTCTGTTGAGGCTAGTAGCCTCAGGTTTCCTCAGTGCAATATTATGTCGAGACATGAAACCTCGTGTTCAGTCGTTACCGGTTTCTTCTTTTTCCAAGTTAAATGGCATTTTTGTTATTCCTTTAGGCGTAAGTGAAATTGCACCTCTTAACTTCTTCTAATGTCAGACCAAGAACAGGGTAGCTAATTTTTTAACTTGATCTGCAAGTTCTGTCTCAGCTGTAGCCGAGAAAACTGGCTTTCGTCTCATTGAAGGTGCACAAACATTTTTATTTTTTCTTCTGAATAATTCTTGGAATATTGAATATTATAACAGCTTGCTTTTCTGATACCCCATTTGTGACGGCATCCTAAAGCTGCTTGTAACTACTGTGGAGTCCAAGAAGCTCTCTGCGCCTTTCTAACGTACGTACATGGCATCTGTGGTATAAAAAAAGTAATTTTAATATGTGTAGTTAACGTAATAAAATGGGGTAATGTCGGCCGCCCACCATTCCTAGCGGCCCACATTACCCTATATGCACATTATATGACAACATATCATTTGTAAATTCAAGGTTAAGATTTAAGCCAAAATACATAATGGGATACAAAAAAGAACCTCTCAAAACACAAACACACAATTTAAGTCAAACAGAGTCAATTACACGTTCCTATGAAGTTTTAATTTTCTTGTAAGAACACTTGTAAAAAATGATTTTGTTGCATCACACATCTTCACTGCACCGTATAATGACAAAATAAAATATGGCGCATTTATTAACGCATTAGGCAATCAGCACCGCGCTCAAAATTTACTTACCCCACTAGCCGGCATCCCCCCGCCCTGCCCTACTCTCTTATAAAAAACACATTGGGTGACTATGTGAAAAAAAGTGCCTTAAAGACCTTTAGCCCACATTCATGTTTCGAAAATCAATCCCGAATTTGTGATATGGTGACATTTTCTTGTTAGCTGTCGAAATAGGTTCGGGTTCGGGTATTTGATTCAATGGCAATATCAGAGAAAACTGTTTAACATCTTGCTGCATTTTCTGAGATGGGGGACTCTATATTCATCAGAATCTTCAAAAACATCTAGAATTTTAGCAAAATAAGACATTTGCAGAACATTTTATCAACACAAATGAATTTCTTTCGATTATGTAGTAATATCGTTTACCTTTGCTCGTGATTACAATCACGTGCATTCTGCCCTATGCACATGCATATTTAGCCAATTCTAACCGGTTATAGCATATTTTACACGGCGGGATTCTTAGGAAAGGCAGTTAAGAAAAACTGTTTCACCAGTAATTTGCGTTAAGTGTTTCTCCGATGCCGACTGCTGGAGCATAACATCAGAAGATTAGCCATACCCAAGTTAACAGCCGGACGGGATCAGTTGGACTGGAGGGTCGTCCGGAATATGTTGGAGATACTGCTGAAGAACACCGGAATAGAAGTTTTAGTTTGCAGCTCTGGGCCTGCGCCACGACAACTCCAGAATACGTGAATACCTCCCGTGTTACTTTAGTTGAGTTCGGAATAGTAAAAAGTGCATGCACTTTTTACACTTTGGACACTGATACGTCCGTTATGTTGTCGGTACATATTTGGTGTATACTTTTGAGCAGTTCGTTCATAGCGTTTAGTGTAGATGGTGCAAACACTATTCACTCCGTCTAAAAGAAGGTGTAAATGGTGTAACACCAACAGAAATCATCGTGATTGGCCGATTCCAAATTAACCAAACCAGAGCATAACCTCCAACAGATGATGAGAAGCAGAACTAATAGTTGAGAGTCGCTCAATCACAATGTTTATCTTGAAAAACCAAGACTATACTGCATATGTTACAAATAATGATTCTCGTCAGAGATTCTGGTAAATATTATTATATTGTCTAGAAAAAAAAACTGGTAACATTAAACGTTTTTTGTAGAAACTAGTACTGAATTTTGGGTACCTGCAAATCAAATCCATTTAATCGATGATACCACGCAGGAGGATGATCAGAATTCATTTAAGTTACATTATATGCAACTGTATTATAGTTTAAAGTTGTAATTACAGATTTTGTAAATATTCCTCGTGGTGAAGATCAAGCAATAAATTGGAGTAATGAATTAACATTATTTTTAATTGATTTTTACAAGATACATGAAAAAGAATTTGAAATAAATATGAAAAACGTGGTATGGCACAAAATTACCAAAGAACTGTGTGCTCAGGCAAAGAGACATTTAACTGAAAGATTAGCTGAGAGTATATGGTAAATAAGTCACCCAAACGTACTTATAAGAATACAAAGTTGAAGAATTCGCAAAGTGGATCGGGTAGAAAGCATTGGGATTATTATACTTTGATGGAAGACATATCAGGCAGCAAACCAGAAATTACACCACCAGCCATAGCCAGCAGTTGATCAGGTATTAATATAAATGATTGTGGTCCTTCAACTTTCAAAGAAAATACTTGCTCAGCTGAAACTTCGTCTTCCAATAAAGTGGAGAAGAAATATAAACAAATAAAATTAATGAAACGGAAATGAACGAAAATGAAACTAAATGTAAACGATCGTCATCAAGATAAAATGGCTCAATAAGAAAAATTTCTACAACTTTTTCAAAAACTAATGAATAAAATGTAACTTTGTTTTTACTTGTTTCAATACTAAGCATTTCCCTTCTTCTGTGAGAAAGTTGAGTTTTTGTTTATTTGTTTTTTTTTTTACCTTAGTTTATCTAGTTTACAATACAGGCACACAAAAAAGGTCCGATTTCACTGACCAGACCACTTATTACGTGTTTCTTGGGTTGCCAAATCTGATACTGTAAGTTTCTTGTAGATATCACACTTTTTTCAAAATATGAGAAACCGCTAAAAAACGCATTTTTATAAAAAAAATTTCGGCTGCAGAAAAAAATTGACACTAATTCAGATTTAGCAACCTAAGGAATATATGAAGTGGGTTAGTCAGTGCAATCTTTTGTTTGTGTGCGTTTGTAATGAAAAAGTTATTAAATATAAAATACTGTATTTCTGAAGTAAATACATTTATTTTGAACATAATATACAGTTTTCCTTACGTTACAATGTTGTCCATTACTTGTTTAATTTTATCAAAATATTTGTAACATGATATGTACAACATATTTTTTTAATTTCTTAAATATACAGCATTTACTGCATTTACTCCTAATTTTTTAAGAATGACCTGCCTGTTATTATTTACATTTTCATACTCTGCAATATTTCTGGGATTATTAACTCTTTCTACTATCAATTCTTCATCTATGTCGACTGATAATTCTGGTTCTTCACCTTTTAAAATGCATATGCTGTGGAAAATACAACAAGATACAATTAGTAAACATACATTTCCTTGTACTGTAGATTCAATGAATTTTAGTCTTCTAAATCTCCTATTTAACAAAGCAAAAGTATGTTGTATTATGGCCTTTGCTTTAGATAATGCAATATTGAAATGTTTCTGACTCTGAGTTGGGGTCCATTATCCTTAAATCCTACCAGACACCATTTGCTAAGCTTATAAGCTAAATCATCGATATATGTTTTATTTGAATAATCTTAATCAGGTCTTTTTGAGGCATGGAACTTCAGAAATATCATATAACCATGAATTGAACCAGCCCCCCCCCCCCCCAATGTACCCATAGGTAAACAGTTTTTTACTGTCACAGACTCCCTGCAAAATTTCCGAATGTTATCCTTTACGATTTATGTATGAATTAGGATGTTTTGATGGAGTTACAATTTTAATATGAGACCCATCTATTACACCTGTTATTCCTAATAACTCTTTGTCTTAATTTCCAAAAAATAGTATACTACTGTTGCTGAAACTGTTGCTGATATAGTACAATGTTACGTTCTCATTTTAGTGAACTTTGTATATTACCGTACCAATTTAATTTCAATACGAAAATACGTTTTTCCCGACGAAATCCTAAATTAATTAATAACTTTGATACCCCTGCACCAATTTTATTCAAATTTTGACTGCTAAATTTGTTATATTATCCGTGAAATTAGTAAAAATCAACCATTTACTTCAAATACTTTTAGAGTTACCAACTAGCACTTTTAGTTGCATTTTTAGTGTAATCTTAATAGGCTTCAATGCTACATTTTGGCGCCACCCTCAAAAAATGTTTAGTACGGAGAACTGCGGTCCGCTTTGAGGATTAAATTTATGATATCGTTCGGAGTTCGTAGGGGAGTGGATTCGAGCCCGGACCTTCAAGAGAGATTTAGCAAGAAGGCTGGGCAGCATAATTTGAGCTGGCCTAAAGGGTGTGTGTTTTGTGCTACTGGACCGAGCGAGGTCCTGCGAACGAGCAACGTGAAGGTACGAAGCAGAGGTTTTCCTGGGCCAGAAATTTGACGTCGAGCGAGATCCTGCAACGTGAAAGTGCGAAGCAGAGTCATCCCTCCCGCATGAAGGACCATCGAGCGGCAAGAAGGAACCTCTTCTTAAGGAGTCTGGTGCGCCGCATGAGCGGTTTATTAGTTTGGCAATAAGGTAAAACCCAATTTAATAAGTCGACTTAGTGAAACGTAATGAGAGGCCTCTAAACTTTGCGATTGCGCAAAAATAGATTTGTATTGGGGGAATAAGTATTTAGTGTGCGTTGTCTGATTTCTTGATTTATGTTGGGGAATAAGTATTTTGTAAGCACGTTACATTTGTCGGTTTTTTGAGTCTATTGGCTAAGATTATTTGTATTTTCATAAATAAATTAAGTAATATAATGACGTGGACTAATATACAAGTTATTTAATTTTTTCAACAAGACCCTTATAAGAGATCAACAAGAGTTTTACATATTTAAAGAACTGCTGTCAATGCTGTAGATTGTAGTACTTGAAATCTAGCAGCTACTCCTCTAAATAAACAAATATAGTACATCAAATAAATATTAATTTTATTTTGTATACCTATAAATTATAGCGTACCTGAAACTTTCGATATTGGCTAAATGCCATAAACAAATTAATAAACTTTCTCTGAGAGGCATCTGGGTGTCTATACTGAGAAAATTTGTACACTGCATATAGTTTTTGTAGAAGCGTTTCACAAGTTTCGCTGTCCACTCCAAAATGGTTTTTAAATTGTTGCGTGTTCATTGCTTCAATACGCCCCACAAAATATTTTTCAAAATTGTCTGTGAGTTCAGCGTCTTCTTCGTCCGTATCTGAATTGAAAAACATATCATAAGCCAGTGATATTATATGCACTAAACATTGACTGGGGATAAATTGACACGTCCTTGATACCCTCCGTTTTTTATCTGTCTCATCGCACAAACTACACTGAAACGACACCAAGCTTACGTCACTTGCACCCTACATCGCCCCAGTACTGCACCGCACCGTTTTTCCGAACGGACCTTTTGATGCTGGGTCCCGGTGTAGGCGAAGGGAAAACTGCAAGTACCAACACAAAGGTTCTCGTCCTGAGGTGTTCGAGGAGAAACACAACTTAACAAGGAGGCAATTATTAGGGCAAAGTTATTATGTGCCGCCGCAGGAGTCCGTAGAAGTTTCGAGTCCATGGTGTCCTTCTGGACGCTCTAGTCACCTCGGGAACAATCGCGAACCTTTCCGTCTAAGGATACGCGACCGATATATATGGACGCGCGAGGGGACCGAGAGCAGAGCAGAGGACAACGTGCATGGCGTTATTCGACGTGAAGAAGGCTTTCGACGGGATTTAGCAGAACGGACTGATAGTGAAGATGAACGGATTTGGATTCAAGACGGTAACGACCTAGATGATGCAGGACTATCTACGAGAGAGGGAGAAAGGGACGACATCGAGCAGCAGGAGAATGGAAGTAGGAGCACCCCAAAGATCGGTCTTGGCACCGATCCTGTACAACATATACACCAGCGACGTACCAATAGGACAAGGGAACTGGAGAAGATACTGTAGCGGTTTCTTATATAACAGATTTAGTTCTTCCGAAATTACAACAGTCTTTACACACAGAGATTTTGTACTACACTGACGTCAGTATTTACAATTCACAATTACATAAACAACTCTTGTTTTTCCATAACAACGACCTATACGGGGCATTCGCTACACTATCCCTCCCCGTCTTCAGGGTCGCCCTCGACTCTCGGACGATCTACTTCCACAGCAGTCCATATCAGCGAACTGCTACTGCTACGGGTACTGCTACAGCTACTGCTACTGCAACTGCTACTGTTCCTGCTTCGGCTACGGCTACTGCTACGGTTACGGCTACTGCTACTGCTGCTACTACTGCTACGGCTACTGCTACAGCTACTGCTACTGCTACTGCTACGGCTACTGCTACAGCTACTGCTACTGCTACTGCAACTACTACTGCTACTGCTACTGCTACGGCTACTGCTACAGCTACTGCTACTGCAACTGCTACTGCTCCTGCTACAGCTACGGTTACCGCTACTGTTACGGCTACTGCTACCGCTGCTACTGCTATGGTTACGGCTACTACTACTGCTACTGCTGCTACTGCTACAGCTATGGCTTTTGCCACTGCTACGGCTACTGCTACTGCTAATGCTACGGTTACGGTTACTGCTACTGCTACAGCTACGGCTACTGCTACTGCTGCTACTGCTGCTACTGCTACGGCTTCTCCCCTTCTTCAGAGATTCCGCCTGATCCTTGCCAAATCCATTTGATTAACTCCATTGAGCGGGTTGGACTGCAAATCTTGTACAAAAATTCGTCAGCAGCAAATCGAAATCAAGCAGGCCAATCCTCTTTCTGACCATGAAAGACACCAGGGATGACCAATCCCATCCAATGCTCCAGGTAGAAGAGGGACCTGTCTCTTGAAATCCTCCAAGCAGGCCAATCCTACTTCTGACCATCAGAGACACCAGGGATGACCAATCCCATCCAATGCTCCAGGTAGAAGAGGGACCTGTCTCTTGAAATCCTTCGCTGCTCCTGCAGTTACTGAAATCCCCAGCAACTGCTTCATGGTTCCAGACGCACAACCCAGTGGTCAACCATCACCAATTCTTGTACTAAAGATGAACAGCGCCCGTCTCCCAATATGAGTTACAAATGTGAGTGTAGCACTCAAACGGGCCACGCGCGCCAGCCGCACGCAGTCAATCCATTCGAGTGTTATCCTAAATGTAACTTAGCTGTAAGTCCTATGGAATCTTGAGTCGCGCCAGCCGCTCAACAACTCCATAACGCCGCACAGACTGCACTCCTCGCCTCTCCGCCGCGTGCCATCGCCATCACTTCTGTACGCCATCCCAGGTCCACCAAAATTTTTCCGCTACTTCGGTTCACCAAATCCCGGTTGAGCCCCCAAATTTGTAGCGGTTTCTTATACAACAGATTTAGTTCTTCCGAAATTACAACAGTCTTTACACACAGAGATTTTGTACTACACTGACGTCAGTATTTACAATTCACAATTACATAAACAACTCTTGTTTTTCCATAACAACGACCTATACGGGGCATTCGCTACAATACAGTACCAAGCGATGAGGAGGATGACGGATGCACCATGATATATGAGGAACGAACACTACGATAGGACCTACGAATAGAAGAGCTGAAGAATATCATCAAGGAGAAGACGAGGAGGACCATCAACAAGGCAATGGGGCACAAGAACCCATTCATTAGGAAGACGAGGACGCACCATTAAAAAGGAAGAGACCTAACGTGGCAATGAAAGCGGACTAACCGAAGAGGGCATACATAGAAAAGCAATTCACAAGAAGAGGACCACCAGGACGACCAGAACATAACGAAGAAACCAACTCACGAAGGAAAAGGAAAACCAAGGGGGAGAAGTAAGAAGCAATTGCTCAACTTCGCAGATGGACAGGGCAACGACTGTACCGAGAGCAGAGAGAGAAGTGAATCTAGCGAGAGAGGTTGTAATCCCGCGATTATTGAAATAAATTAGTACAGTCAACAGTGTGTAGAATAAATTAGAGGCAAACAAAATATGTAAATTAGTGTTAAGTCTACAAGTAGATTAGAAAAACGCTCCAATATTAATAAAATCCTTAATAACGAAAACTGCGATGAGATCAGTAATTTGGATGTAGGCAGTATTCATTAATTATAAGTTCGTTAGGAGTCACTTCTTGTGTATACCTAATTCTATGTAAATAAATGCATATTTAGCTCCATATTTTTTGTGTATGTTACATGCTTATTTTACACTTTTTTAGTAAATGTTTTTCAGTCTTCGCTTATAACAAATAACTCGTTATTTTCTGTCATAATTTCTAAACGTGTCTGTTAATATTGCGAATTAGGAAAACTAGGCTGCGATTGTTGTTATACGATTTATATTGCAGGAACAGTTTTGTACAGGGCACCAGAAGAAGGAAAACTGGAGTAAGCAACAAGCCCAAAATCGCAGAAATAGTATCGTCTTTAGAGCAGAATAGGGACACTGAATACATGCGAAAAAAACCAGACAAGGTATTACATGACCGCACGCGGCAGATGGACACTGTTCGCTTCCCTCCTTGACCCAGACCTCGAAATCAGGGCAGTACGGTTCGTGTTCATATGTACGATTTTTCGGCTGGTTATGCCCTTCCTTACACTTACCTACTTTACAATATGGGCGGGTTATATCATCGCTGGCCCGCTCCGGAGCCGGTTGACTCTACACGCGGTTCAGTTGTTCTTCTTCAGACTTCTTGCGCGGACTTTTCCTCAAACCGCTTTTTTCTTCGTCCAGTACGGTACAGTACAGTGTTCACGTGCCGTACGACGAAAAACGGACATTTTCGAAATTGAAACTGGTACCGAGAAATGTCGTATGCGAAGTGCAAGTCCGGAGGGGCTCCGGGTTCGATGGTTTTTTGGTGAGGAGGTTCTTGCCAGGGAATACGAGTCAAATAAGGTAATTATTATAAGGTATTATTTCCGAAAAATCGCGACATGCCATCTTATTCAGACGCTAATGACGTAAATCGAATTTCTATATTTGTCGTTCAAACAATCTTTATCGATTCATGCCAATATTGACAGACCATCCACCGTGTAAATATTTATTGTTAACAATTGTTAAAAATTATTGTTTATTTATTATTCTGGTCTCGTGGTCGAGATTCCGGTGTCTTATGGTTAACTAGGCCTTCCGAATCCACTCGAAAACTATGACAAATGCCAGGCATTAACCCAAATTTTGATCAGGTCCGCGTCGTGTCATTTCACGCATACAAATTAACGGAAAGTGAACGTGGCGCTCTTTTATTCTATCAGGCGTTTATAGGTAAATTTTCGCTGTTAAGAAAAAATATCGGTAGCGTCTATTTATTTTCACGTCGCCTAATACCAATTAGGATTTAATTACTTACTAGGCTTGGTTAGTGCCTATTACATTCTTGATTTCTTCATGTGTTCGTTTAACTTTTTTTTATTTGCGGTTTACAGAGTAATTGGATAATTGAGTGGAGGAATTCAGGAATTCCTTGAAGTGTTTCCGTATCTTTTGTGGGAACTTTGTAGGAGTTCTGTGAAGTTGGAAACCGAATTTGCGAAAATTTTGGATTTCATAATAGTTCCCAGTAAATAATGGTACTCTACTTTGCGTAGAATCCTGCAGAATTCGCGAAAAAATGACAAACACCGATAATGACGTCAGCAACCAATTTTAAGAAAACACTTTGACCATAGCTCTAGAGTACTTTGACAATTTTACAAAAATGTTCAATTCTGGAAATTGCAAAAATAGTTCTGATGGCAATTCTCACTATCTCACTATATAAAGATTTCTATCGATAAAATAACATTTTTCTGTGCAGTTCAAATTACAAAAGTAATTCGCAAAATTGAAAATCGCGTATTATGTGGTAAAAGTAAAACAAAATCGCAAAACAATTCTAAGGGCGGTTCTCACAAGAACTTTTAGAAAATCTTATTTTTGCATATTGTCAAAGTACCCTAAACTAAGAAAATCTTATTTTTGCAAAATTGTCAAAGTACCCTAGAACTATGGTCAAGGTACAGATATATGTCTAGTATGCAGTTTTTCTGCAAAGTGGTTGCGGAGGTCATTTTTTCGTGAAATTCTGCAGATTTCTTGAAATTCTACGAGAACTACTCTCAAACTCTCCCATATCTACTAGGAACTCCTATGAAATTTGATATTTTTTCAAATTCCGTTGGCAACTTCACACGATTCCTTGTAGAAAATAATTCGAAACTATCAATGTAGCGAAAATGTGGCCCCAAATCGAATAATATGAACATGGCATTATGGTCCAGTCCACAAGTATCTCGACCCCCAGTGGTGGTAAATTGCCTTTTTTATTTATTTAAGTAAAAGTGTAGGATTTTCACTTAAGAAAAATTAAAAATTGGCACATACAATAACGAATGCAGTTTAATTTGTTTATAAGCTAAACAATACCCCTTTTTTAACATTAAAAATAAGTATATTGTTATTATTTTACTTCTTCAAATTTAAAAGAAAATATAGGATCTCCTGAACAATTTTAGCTGCAGTAAAAAACAATTCACTCATTCAAATCCTAATGCGAGCATTTACTATAAAATTGTTGGGATAAATAAATAAGCATATTTCAACAAAAAATTGATATGCATCGTGATACAAACCCTCGGTTTTTTTTTCATAAAAATAGACTATCTTTCAAAATAATTTAAAATAAAAAAGGTCACTTTTTACAATAAGTATTTATAAAAATCAAAATAGCGGCTTTTTGAGTTTTTTGCAATACCTAATTTACGAATTTACTTTTTGTAAGTCTCATTTTATACCTTTTTATCGGACCATCTCGTAATGTATCTCTAACTTACTCAGTTAATTATATTTTTTGTACAATTAATACCCGAGTAACTAAATAAAGAAGACCTCGGAAAGGGCTAAATTTAAATTTCCAATGGTTTTTGTAAAAAATCTGCCACTTCAATCGCCCATTTAAAGGCGTGGGGACATCTTAGAATTTTTTATTCACTGTGATAAAACTTTCCCCAGCATCTAAAATTTTCCCAGACTTTCTTGATTTATTAGTTCGTATAATAGCCCAGTCGAACTACGAAGGTGGGTTATAGTCCAGTCGACATCTGTTTTAGATTGGTTGTAAAATGTAGATTCGCTAATTTTTGTGCGAATGTCGTCGAAATGACCTCAGAAATAAGAATTTCGACATGTGTAACTATAAAAAGTTGTGATAAACAAACGAAAAATCGAAACGTGAAAAATTGGGGAAAATCCGTTTTTGTTTTCCTTTTGCCGGCAACTTTTTAAATATTCATTCTAGAGAAAAAGTCCATAGGAGTAAAAAATTCGTAATAAAATGATCTAAATGCGATAGTTTCGTTGCAAAAAAAACAAAGACTTACAACGTGGCGAAATAGTGCATTAAAAAGAATTTTTTTCAATTAGACCCTATAGATCTTCATATTCGGGCCAAGAAAAACTTAGCGATTAAGAAAACAACTCATCAAATTTCGTTAAAGTCGGTTTGGTAGTTTTCCCACAATAATTTTGCTATCCAGCCTCCTTTAAAAAAATGTGGGGGCTTAAAAAATTCCTCAAATTGGTAACTGACTTTTCTACATATAAAAGAGCATTACAACTTTCCAATGCCACAGGAATTTTTTTAATCGGTTCATTTGGAGGGCGTCAGGATTTTTTTAAAAATAGTAACATATTTTTATCTTATAAACAAATTGAGTAAGTTCGCCATTTTTTCGTTAAATTTAATTCTTGCGCTTCTTTAGAAAAATGCATTGGATTTCGTTCATTTGGTCCAAGATATAACCTGTCAAAGTTGACCTGTAATTGCAATAACTGCACGTATGATTTATATGCTGTTTTTCGTGTCAATCGTTGTTTTTAAAGTACTATCTTGTGTTTATATTTAAATTTATTTCATTTTTAACAGTGTAGGTAAACTAACGAAAGAATAGCTTCCGAACGCCTCAAAAATGATGAGAAGTGCCTGAGTAATAGTGGTGGGGGTAATAAAATTTTATTCTCAAATCACAAATATCTCAGTTTCCGTTGGATCAATTTTGAGGTTTTTTTTTTTAAATTTCGAGTCCCGCGTACGAGAAAACTAAATATTGTAATGCCGAAATTCAGTTTTGTAAATTTATTGTTATAAACAAATAAAGCAAATTTTCAACATAATATAATCTGCATAAAGTTTTGCAAAATGGCTCTTGTAAATCAATGAAATTGTTTAAACAATATTTTTAAACAAACTAAAAAATCGATTTTTTTAAAGGGGTTGGTAAAGGGAGGTTGATTTACGTTACGTTAGGTTATGAGTTGATCTCAGAAAAAGGTATAAAATGACGCTATTTTGATTCTTATAAATACTTATTTTAAAAAGTGACTTTTAAAGATAGTCCAATTTTATGACAAAATACAATGCATGTCAATTTATTGTTGAGATACGCTTATTTATTTTTCCCAACAATTTTGTTGCAAAACTTCGGCATTACGATTTGAATGAGTGAATTGCCTTTTACTGTGGCTAAAATTGTTCAGAAGATTCTATACTTTCTTTCTTTTAAATTTAAAAAAGTAAAATAATAACAATATATTTGTCTATGATGTTAAAAAAGGGGTAATTTTTAGCTTATAAACAAATTAAACTGCATTCGTTATTTTATGTGCAAACTTCTAGTTTTCGTAAGTGGAAATTCTACACTTTTACTTAAATTTTTTAAAAAAAAAAGTCATTTTACCACCACTGAGGCTCGGGATAATTTTTTGTTTAAATTTTAAGCACTGTGAATTTATTTATAATAATTAAGAGATAATTTTGACGTTATTCGTGGGTTAATGAGTTACATTTTATTCTCCCAAATTAATATTTAATTGTTCAAAACTGTCGTCAACGTGGTACGCTGTTTAAAATTAAAATGAGGGGTGGGGAGAACGCGCCTCGTCACTTTCGCTCTTCGAAATTGATCTATCGACCACCAATCACTTTCAAAAATTTTCTGTAATTTTCTCATTGGTTATAAACGGATTTTTATCATTTTTTTAAACTGGAGTAACTTATTGAAATCATAATAACTAAAGTATTGGTTTTAGAAGTTATAACAATTTGTTTTTAACAATTTTTTTTTTTGAAAATTTGCAGTATGTTCGCAAATTTCGATAAATATTGATTTTAAACCAGTTCAGTCCAACGGTTTTTTATTCATCTTTCATTCAGAGTGTAAGCTTTTTATTAGCGCAAAAATAATTGAGGTTTAATTTTTACAATTGAATATGTTTGATTGTTATTATTTTTACTTAGTGCAAGCTGACAAGTTTGAGCATAAAAGACTTTCTTTGGTAACCAGAAGCCGGTCGAGGTTAGGGAAACAGTAAAGGAAATAGCTAATTGAACGTGTTTTAATAAATTATCGTATTGCCAGAGATAATATGCGCAAAAATCCTTAATTGAACCACCGAGAAGCCCAAGGAGGTAAGTTACATGATTATAATATTTAGGAAATGACGTTTAGAGTTTGAAGCATGATAAATCCTGGGTAAATGGTTCTAGGCACACTCATCTCTTTCGAAAATTTTAATAAATAGTAAGCAATAGCGCCCTACCCATTAGTAAATCTCTAATAAAGTACAGCACTTACCCCCTTTTGTCTTTTGAACAGAAAGGTTAAATAGTAATGAAAAACAGGGTTGGCACACAAAAACAAAGCATTATGCTATAGAAACAATGTCCTATATAACAAAAACAAAATTTAAAATTCATCATTTGTGAAAAAATATTATTCGGCTGTTTTTTAAAAATTACCTTCATCATTGGCAGCCGGTTTTTTCTGCCCCTTCTGCTCTGACCCAGCTGTTAATAGTTCTTTGTAGAAACCATGATAAATTCGTGGTATGAAGCCTAGAAGTTGTTGAAGATGTGTATGTTTGGATGGTTTCATGGCGTTTACTTTGGCTTCTCGTTTGAGCTCTGGAAATGTTGCAAAATTAAATGGTTGCTCTTTTTAGATGAAATCTGATGTCAGGTTTGAAAACATCTGCGATCAGGACTTCCTGGCAGTCCTCTGTTTTCGTGGATTCTAACAAAAACAAACCACCATCAACGAAAACATCAACATTACCGATATGTGTAATGATTAATCTTCTCCTTTTTCCGGAAGGTGCTTCAAGACTGGTTGAGAATCCTTTTAAAAAGGCTTAGCGCGTATTGGTCACATTTTTATCCTGTCATACTTTTGATATGGTGTGTCCTTCGTTGATCCATGTTTCGTCGAAGTAAAATATTTGTCGTCCTTCTTTTTGGAATTGTCTAATTGTCCCTCTCCAACAAATAATATCATCTGTCTCGCGAAGAGGTGAAATTTTTGTTTGTTTTTCCCAGGAAAAAATCAATTTTCTTAATGTTGTCCACAGCGTAGTCCTTTTAACTTCCAAGTCTTCACTTGACAGCATCTTCAATAGTTTGTCCAATGTTGGTATTTTCAGATTAAAATAAAAAGAATGGACTTTGCTTCGAATAATCCTCTTGTTATTTTCGTATAGAGAAACTTTCCGGTGCCCTGGAGAAGATTTTGGATCACACTGTACCATTAACTTGTTGTTTAATTACTCGGTAACAGTTGCCTTTCCAAATTCCATCATTTTGGAGCACATACAAACACGATCATCTACATTGGTTGTTGAATGTTGGTGTTCAATCGCATTGTGGACGTTTGAAACTATGAGTATTTCGCGTTTTGCCAATGCTTGCCATTTCGGAAACTTGCCCGGAGTAAAAGTTTGGAGACTTTTCATTTTTATCTAAGCTCTTAACTCTAGCAAGGGCTCAAATGCCATGAAATGTGTAACTTTCATTCCCCTTTTATATCCTTCAGTTTTAGAAATTCACGGTACCTACCTACCTCTATTGGGTACCTGTATTATTAGTATCTAATTATGGCATTCAAATGCCATTCCTTCAAAAAGTGGTAACGATTGGATTATATTTTTCTCCTTTATTAGCTAACATACATAGGTACCTGAGGCGGCCTAGGGACCAAGGTGACTCCTAATCATTTTCTAAATAATCATCAAGTTAAGAGACTTAAATAAGTACAAATTAGAAACCATTTTCTACACCCCCAAATATTAAATTTTCACACAAAACACAATAAGTTCACACCTGTAAATCTTGATATATGTATGTAAAAAATAAAACTATTTTTTCGAAAATATCAAAAGAAGTGGTGTACATGGCCGTACACCTATGGTAGCGTTGGAATTCTCCGAATTTTTGTGATTTATTACTATCTCCCTTTTACGAATAGGGAATAGTCGTTGGAAGCATGTTCATGTTTAATTAATAAAGATCGTTTTCTTTGAACCAATATTTTTTCAACATGAGCGGTGTGACTTTGAGCCCTTCCCCAAGGATTGCAAAATATCTATTGGAAATTACCGAATTACATACTATGGCCGTCATTTAACGGCTTCAAATAACGCCCATGTGTGATTGTATTGAAATTAGCTAACATTAATAAACAGAGGTTTCACGGCGAAAAATTTCGGGAAATAAAAATAATTTTCCAAAACATTATTTTTTAACCACCATAACGAAATACTTGTGCAGGTTCAAAATCGAAACAACATTTTGTAATGAAATTGTTATTTTACGAATTTAGCTTTAAGCATCTACTTCCTTACTTTGGTCAATTTAAATGGTTTGAAATCGTTACGTAAAAGTATAGTTAAAGCAAAATATAAATGGATCAGTTGCTCACTTGACACTTAATACAGTTACACTGTAAAGCGTTAAAATAATATTCGCTCTTAATGTCGGTATACAAAAAAAATGTAGAATTTTAGATTTCATTTTTCCCTTCAATGTTGATGTGATACGCCCAAGTATTGTGAAACACACGTGTAACTGCGAGTAGCACGTGTACTGCTTGGCACTTACCTCCTCTCGAAACCAACTTTTCGACCATAGGGGACCGCGAAAAAACCTCCTGCGACCGTTATAAAGTCCGAAATCGTTTCGAAAACTAGTTCATCTAATCGCTTATGCAATTCTAACCATACCTAGAATTGAATCAGATAGCTGAAGAAAAAAATTTGCATGTTGAACAATTTTTTTTTGTTCCCCGGGGGCCTTTTTTTCTGGGTACCTTGTATAGCGTAAAAGAATGAATTCTTTCATAGAAATTAGAAACTAACCTCCCACAGCTCCTCCTTTTATGGAATTTTATGGCTTTTATCGCATAGGTGAGGTAACAAAAATTTCTTCTGTCGCCCCGTTGATTGCTTCTGGAATTCTCTCGTCGTAGCATATCACATGACGTAAAGCAATTTAATAAAATTACCGAAGGTATAATTGTCTAATTAGTTGTATCTGTAAATTTTCTGCAAATTTTAATCGCGCCTCGTGTGTACCGTTAGTATACACAACACTTGGTATTTACGTTCGATTAAATGACAACTAGAATTACATATGCATATCAGGCGATTATGAACTGGTTTAAAGCACCAGTTTTGTGGCAGCTGATTTGGATCACACCAGCAAGTCTACAATTATAGTTACGATCGTTTCACTAACAGCACAAAATATTTTGTTGTATGAAAATATAAAAATATTTTAAAAATTTAGACATTTAGTTTGAGTGTTTTGAACATACGAACATTTTATTGGTATTTTATATAAAAAGATTTGCGAGTTGTGTGGGTTTGTATATCTTGTTTTTTTTAATTTTACGTTCGTAATATGTTTTAAAATAACGAATATTAGGTTTTAATCCATTTTGATCGAATTTATCAGCGTCCACTGATTCGAATAGGCTACTTTGACCCGGTAATATATTCCCAAGAAACACGCAATACATTAGCACCGAGCGTGCGATGGTAATAAGGGAATAACGCGCGAGAAAAACGAGAAGTATCTTATAACAAACACTTTTACCTTGAATTTTTGTAAATAAAAATTGTAAGCAACTCTACCTCACATACTTTATTAGATACTACGTAAAATAGAAAATTTACGATTGACGAAATAAAATTAATAATAAAATTTACGAACACACAAAAATTGCAAAGAAAAGAATAAAAAATATTGGTATTAAAAAGCATAAACAAAAATATTTAAGTGAAAATACTGAAATCAATATCCAAATCCGTCATAATTCAAAATGGTAATTATTCTTTCTATTCTTAAAGATTCTTACCTTTGCAATCTTGATCTGGTTTGAAGTATGAATCTTAACACTATTGTATTTTATTTCGAACTTTGGAGTTAATAATACTCATTACGTTAAAAAGTCTTCCTACTTCTGCGTCAGAATGTGACAGCACTAAAAAAGACAATGCAAAATGTGCCAAGCCTTAGACGGATTTTCCCCGTTATTATCTTTGTAAGAGATTACTTCAGTACAAAACGCTATTGTACTTTTAACGTATCGCTATCCAATTAGTTATTTTTCTTTATCGAATTTTAGTAATTTTTATGGTTATTATGGATATTTGTTTTTATACGATATGACATTTTCTGATATTTACATTATTTCCTTTATCGATGTAATTAAATGATAGATTTTTTACCTATTTCACCTATTTATACCTATTTCTCAGGAAGTTTGTACTTCCCACAACACCAGTTGCTTGCATTTTTTTTCTTTCAAATAAATATACTAAAAAATTAGTCTCGTTAACAAAAAATTCAAATACATCTTTAAATAATTTAAATTTGGTGCATGTTGTTTCTCAAAATCATCAAATAGATCAAGTAGCACAAGGAACAGAAACATAGCTATGGTAGCTTTCCCCTTCAAAAGAATTCTTACACACTCGAAGTCACATTCTACACTTACGGAAGTATACAAATTTAAAAGTCCCTCCGGGTTCGCCTTTTTCCCCTTGCTTTTCGAATGCAAGTTGAACAAGTCTGCTCCCTTCTACTTCATTCCTATTTTTCCATTTCTACCAACTTAAATCTTTAGCTCAATACCAACTGGTATTTGGTAAATTTGGAATCCTACCTACAACTTACCTACCTACGCCCTTACTTCTCGTTCAACCAATCCCTGAATACCTTATCCCCTCCCTTTCAAGTTAATACATTATTTTTATTCACGAGGACATGTCACAGAATTGTGACAGACCCTCCTCTATCAAAGAAATGCGGGGTCGTAAAAATCCCATTAAATTTTGTGAGGATCAAAATCTCCTTCAGTCAATTTCAGCTTTAACCGGTATGCCTTAGGTTTCAAATTTTCAGGAATGGCGGATTTTATATCAAATCTTTCGTGGTTCAAATTTGACTGATTAATTGAGTCAATTGGAAGTTATTACGAATTTACTTAATTAGCGATGTAAACAAAGCGCGCCAATTTGGCGCTGTTAAAATTTTAAATAAGCTTCCTGAGACTTCTTTAATTTCGCGCGAATCTAAAAAGGATCAACGAACGTTGATGAAGTTAAATCTATGATTCCTACGAGAGACGACTTTACGAGAAAAATACAGGAAACGATATTTGCGACCTTGAATATTTTTTAAGACCTGTACCAATTTTTGGGTCTAGAAGAATTATAGTAAATGGAAATGTCTATTATATAGGTTCAATATACAATCAAATTTACCGTTCTTATTTATTCCACGGAAATATTACAACTTAAAGGTATGATGGCTTATTTATAGCAATTTTTGGACGTTAATGTTTTAACAACAATTAGTAAATTTAAAAACAAAGAACCGAAGTTCAAAACATTAAATTTTAACTTGCATATGAAATCTTTCGCTTTTAAAACATTTGAAGGTTATTTTAGTAAAGTTCTTACTTAGAAACGATGTATCATTTGAGCAATGAATAACTGAGAAAAAGTAATCACATTACTCACAAGAAAATGACATTACATGAAGTTTAAGATATAAGTACACAGTAAGATAACACTTACTGTGATATCTTATCCAAATCCTCATTTATTTGCATAAAAAAATAAAGATAACTCGTTATCCCTTCGTGTAGATACTGAAGCTTATCGGAAAAAAAATTTAATTTCCTAGGTATATATGCTTATCGTCTTCTGTCTAGTCGTGGTGATAACTTTTCTATTCAAGACACAATTTAGGTATGTACTTTTTGATTACTGGTCAGATTTATTAAATGAGGTCTGCTCCAACAGATGTTAGGAAACAGTTCCGAACTAGTTGCATCCAATTGAATTATCACATTTTAGTTTATCGATTCAATTAAGAAATGGGGAATTCCCTCAAGGTTCGACATTGGTTCGTACGGTAACACAAACGAAAAATAGGATAACATGTTTTAAAATGTCTTAATGGTGTCTTAAAGATTTCCATTAAAGTTCATTTTGAGACTCCAGAAAAGCCATGATTGCGCATCACCTATATTTCTATATGTGCCAACATCTGAGGTAGATCCTGAGGCCAACCGTGGACGTACTGCATTCTGAAATCGTCTTAAATTAGCTTTATGCAACGTTACCAGATCAAAGAAATTTACCTTAAAGGAAGTCCGACCAGAATTAAACGAAGCCTCGTAAAAACGATTGGCCTAAACAGTTAATTCAAAACAACACTGGTATCACGTGACCCAGTGACGCCTATGTGTACCAACTCTAGCGGGACGTAGGAAAACCACTGTTATGTAAATTCAAATTCTCGCGTTTATTTCAGTTGGCAATAGTGAGCATTATATTGCTTGGATCTTTCTACGTTCGATCGGACGCCGATTTAGAATGTTTGTTTACATTACAGTTCAAGGATTTTAACATTACAGTGTGCATTAAATGCAATCGTAAAGACTGTTAAGTTTATCAACTGTCCTTTTGACTATTATATATTTGTTTAATAGACACACGTATTTGTGAATGGATTATATTGAATACGTGTGTATTTATTGTGTCAAAAAAATAAGAGGAGGTCACCTTAATTGATTTTAAGCAAATTCGATCCCATTTCCTTTTAAAAATCTCGACAACAGTGTTACCCTCTCCATATTAAATTTGTTTTGAATTAACTGTAATATCCTTCTTCGGTTCGGAGATTCACACATTTTCAAAGTAAACTAATCCGGCTACAAACCCTCCCTAATCCTGGGGATCCTAATTGGGCATGTACACCCAGTGGACATCTGATGAACGTCCAGTTAGGTCCAAAGGAGCACGGCACTCCCTTGCAAAAATGATGTTTATCTGTCTTCTTTTATCATGGTTCATATTCCTTTCTTTGGACTCCATCAGTTTCGATTCTTCCATGCCTTTTGTTTTAGCGACATAAAGAGCTGTTTCTTGTTCTTCCTCGCATGTCATATAGGTGGCTTCCTCATCTGGTAGACCAGTAATCAAATTATTTATAGTTCGCTGCCTTTTTTTTCACAAGGCCTTGGTACTCTTGGCGCACACGCACGACATCCTCAAACATGACTGGAATTGAAGGTATTTATTTTATCTAACGTTACCAGAAGACACAGCTCCCGTTTCTTCCACGTGCCATTGTTCGCACGCGTGGCCAACTCCACGACCTTGCCCAGTGCGTGCAGCGTCGATTTACCTTTCGTAAACCCGAAATGTTCTTCCGACAACGCCGTTGCCCCCCTAAGCCGGCCCAAGATCACTTGCTCCCCCAGCTTACTCACCGCCAGAATAGGCAAATACGGTGGACCCCTCTACACCCTGGTTTTGGCAGGAGCAACCCCCTTCCTCTTTTCCATTCCATCGGGACATCGCCCTTACGTAACATGCTGTACAGCACTTCTCGAAACGTACTAGGTCTCCAGACCGCCAGTGCCTTAACCAACTCGACGCACACACTTTCGAGCCCCCTTGCCTTCCCATCCTTCATGGAGCGAGCCGCGGCCACTACTTCGTCGTCCGTGACCGGTGGCACCACTCTCTCCTCCCTCCTGCGTCGTGCCTCGTTCTCGACGCGCGGAAAGAGGTCCCTCGCTATCTCCTTCATCTCACCTATAATCATCTGCGCCGGGCCGGTCATAGCCAGCTTCTTGCTGACAGTTTTGTAGGCAAGGCCCCATGGGTCTACCCCGATCTCCTCGCTTAGTTGCCGCCAGGTCCCCCACTTCGCCCTGACTATGGCTAGCCTCAACGCCCTTTTATTCTCCACATACCCGGCAGGTGCTTCTTCGTCCTTCCCCGCATTCGTTTTCTTATACCTCGTCCACTTTCGCCTCCCTGACACACACTCCTTCATCAGGTGAGCCACCTCCTAGTTCCACCAGTACATTTCACGCCTTTGGTTGGCGTCGCTACCTCCCTTCCACCTACAACTGGCACGACATGCCCTCTGCAGCAGTGCTGCTAGCTGCCTATGGTCTGCCGGCTTATCGGTCTCACTCTCGGATCGCATCCACGCTCTCAATTTTTCTCCACTCACCTCATCTGTTCAAACCCATTTGCCGCGTCTCCCCCTCACAGCCCTCTCTAGTGAGGTCTATCCAAGACTTTTGTAGGCCCCGCAAAAAAGTTGGCCAACTCCCCCTGTTCGCCAACGTTAGTACCACTAGTTGCGGCCCACTCTGCTACCAGGTCCCCTCTGGCATTTTTCTTCACACTTGGGGGACTTGACACTGACGTCACCACCACCACAGGCCCCTTCATTCCCGTCGCAACTCTATCGAGATCCTCTAGGACCCCCTCCAAATCTCTCATACCGGTATTGGGACACACGTACACTCCGATCACACACTCCCATTCCAGCGTTACCCCTACAAAAACCCTTACCCACAATGTCTTCCCCTTTCCTCCTACGTACACCCCTTATTCCCACTGCCACGTCTTCCCTTTCATCCATCACAAAACCCGCCGCATTCGCATTCGCCTACCAGTATTAAGGTAGTATAAGCCCAACTACCCTCACTTTGCCCTCGTTAACCTGTCCGCCTACTTTCTCCTTACACTTCCCCTCCCCTCTCCTATGTCTCTCCTCGCTACATCCCTATCACTTCACCTTTCCTTTGCATGCGTTCGCCTAATGTCCTTCCTGGCCGCACCAACGGCACCCATCACCCATTTCGGGCCTGTCGCACGCCTTAGTCTCATGTCCCCTCCTCCAGCACCTGTAATAGTGAACCCGCTCCTCCCTTCTTCGGATGCGACACGACACCAAGCCCTTTTTAATATTCCCTGCTACTTCCAGTCACTTCGCCCCTTCCTCCTCCATCATCAACAATAGTCTGCCTCTGGTCTCTGCCAACACCCATGCCAAAGACCGCCTCAATAGCCCCTCCTCTCTCCATAACCATTACCATCCTACCAGACTTCACCAACCTAACCTGCTTTCAGGTAAAGGGATCCTCCACGACTTCTTTCTGCGTAGTTGTCGCCACCTTTGCCGCTCACCACCAGGACTCCCGCCTTTTCCTTTGCGCTGCCATCCCTTTTCCCTTTTCCCAGCTCGTGTATAGTCACCTCCACCCAGTTCTTCCCCAGGATGTATTCCACGATCTTAGCTGCACCTTCCACCGCGCTGAGCAATGACAGAGCCTCGATCTTTCTTTTCTTAGCTACCTCTCTCAGACCCTGCAATCCCTCAAAGTGTTCCTGCCCCCGGGGATAAACACGCACGTGCAGTTTTTTAACCACGCCACTCTACCCCCTCTCTCATCCCGCCCTCCACCATACTTTTGATGCATGTACCTGGATAAATCTGTGCCCTTTCAACTCGGCCCTCTCATCCACAAGCATCGCCGGCACGGTTCCAGCCATTACCTTAGCCTGGTCAGCAACCCCCATCTTAGTATGTACATAGTATGTACAAAACTATCCATGTTTTACTTTTGCTTGTACACCTCCTTAAATCGGTTCCACGATTTCTCCTCCCCGGCCATCTCCCCTTCCAATCTCAGCCTATCCAGGCTCCCTTTTCCTTCCTTATAACCCCTCAATTCTCTCCTTAATCTTTCCACCAAAGCCTGGAGGCGTTCCACGTCTCCCTCTAGATACGCTACCAGGTCCTGGGACTTCAGGCCTTCCAAGCTCACCCACCATTTCCATCTGTCTGTCTCTGCCTTCCCCTGTTGGTGTACTTTGTTCCAAGCCCGGGGCCTCCCCGGCGGTCGCGCCTGCCCTCATTAGCTCATCATCACCGCCTTGTACCATACTACTCTCTCCTTTCTTCCTGTCGCCCACCGGCTCATCTGATCCTGCGACCTCTCCAACTTCATAGTTTGCTGCCTGGGATCTAGTCACATCCAATCTTGTTGAATGGATCTGTACTTTGAAGGTAAAATACCACTTTCTTTTAGCATTTTGGCTAAAATCTCCACTTTCGAAATGTGCTATGCCACAGCATAATTTGCCATAGCACGACGGACCCGAGCCAGCACATCCCGCCGCTCCAATGTGTTTCCGTCGCCGTCACTTCCATGCGTTCCGTTCGCTATCCAGGGCGAGGCGCGATGTTTGGCGGACGAGCCCCCAAATTGTAACGAATACGCACGAAGTGTCTCACAAAAAATAAAACCACAGGAGACAAAGAGACAGCAAATTTCCACTGAAATCAGTCTCGAACCAACGCGACGCGACAAAAATCTAAACTAGTGGATCTTCGTCGTGCCGTGTCCCGTCATACAAATATTTTCGAGACCTGTGCATTCTTATGGGAACAACTATTTTAGATTTGTGTAGCGTCGTGTCGCGTGCCGTCTCACAGATTTGTTCCAGGCCTTACATTTGATGGCTTATTTTTCGTTTGTGCGACTAGAGTAACTGTCGGTACGGATCTCATGTCGGGTGCAAGGGAAATATAAAATGTGTTCTGTTTTAGACTTGTTCGTGATGATTTTCGGACTGATCCTGCTGTCGCTGGTCCCTACGAGTATCACCGAATGCGTCTATAAATATGGAGATCCCCCATATCCAAGAACAAAGTACCCGTTAAGAGGATTAGAATCTAAGGGAGTAGTGAAAGGATATGACAATGAACTGTTGTTATCAACTGGAACACCTAATACCTATAACAGAATTGTAAATGTAACCGTAACTTGCATGAACGTGTCGTTTCCGTCCAACTTCCCCATTTCGCTACCTGAATGCAACGCCTGTGCGGTTTTCTTGTACATAACCAAATCGAACATCACGACGGTACCGGCCTCGGCCCTGACGAAACTGACAGGGGAGAACTTCACGGCTCTGCACATGAACGGCCAGGGGATCAGAGAGGTGATGCCAGGGGCGTTTAACTTCCCCGGGACCCTCCGGGAGATCTACCTGTCAAACAACGAGCTGACGCAAGTGACGACGGGCTTGTTCTCCGGTCTCGTCAACTTGGCCGTGCTCGACCTGTCTCGCAACCGCATCAGAAAACTAAGCGAGCATTTCCTGAGCGGAGTCGAGCATCTGAGGCTGTTGAACTTGAGTCGGAACGCATTGACGACGGTGGACTCTTCGCTTTCGCTCAGCGCCGTCAGGGACCTCGACTTGAGTTACAACCTGTTCAAGCGCTTGGATTTCGAGGAACTCGAAGGGGTTCAGGTGTTGAACGTTTCCGGTAATGAAATCGAGGACGCGCAGAACTGCTTCTCGAAGATTAGAATCGTTAATTTATCAAGGAATAAACTAAGTACGCTATTGAATCAAAATTGTCGAGATGGCGATTCACGCACAGAATACTTGGATGTGAGTTTTAATAATATCACCGCCATCGACGCGAACCTCTTCAGGCTTTTGACAAAAGTACAAAGTTTGAAATTACAATTCAATAATATCAACTTTTTACCAACGGACGTTTTTTCCTACAATAATGACTTGATCTACCTAGATTTATCTCATAACGAAATCACTGGCTTTCAGTACGGTTTGTTCGAACGAATGGAATTACTGAAATATCTAAACATTTCATATAACCACGTGACAACTATCGATGATTACTTGCATTCATTATACAATTTGGTTGAATTAAACTTTGAATTTAATAATATACACACTTTAGAGGTTAGAAAATTTTTCTCGCGGTTTCCGTACTTAAATTACTCAACCTGAACGGAAACAAACTTCATTGTAAAGATTTGATTGATATTATTCAAATTACCCACTTACAAAACATCGAAATTCCTTACGGAGACGCAAGGCGTGTTCCTAACATCCACGGGATAGCGTGTAACGCAGACCTTCAAGACGACTACGTTAACACCTCACTGACTAAATTCGCTGGATACTTGGATAAGGAGACATCTGAAGTGAACAGTAGTTTCTACAACTACTTCAATAGGGATTTTAAAAGCAGCAATTTTGTAAGGTACTTGGAAAGTTTCCGAACTGAAAATTCAAAAGTTGTATCCGAAACGGGCATCTACAATTATTTCGATACCGGCTTTCGCAATAGTAACTTTTTCAAATACCTGGAGAGTTTCAGAAGAGGGAATTCGTCGGTGATTTTTGTGAAATTGAGTGATACTACAAAAACGCACTTACTTGCACTTACCAGTTTGTTCGGTTTACTTTTAGGCATGGTCGTCATTCTATCAATTGTAGTTAGTTTGAAGCTATCTAGATACAATAAATTTAAACATAGTGAATTTTCCTGTCCAGAACAAGTAAAACTGATTTAATTGATTACAATAAAACAAATATTCTCGTTTGTTTCATTTTTAATATTCGTAATTTAAAATCTATACTCTGTATGCTATGAGCTGAGACGCACTTCATTGAATACCTCATAATAAATTCAAAAGTGAGTCCGAAACCCTTTTGCGTGGTTCAAAAAAGTAAAGAAACTCATAAGCGTTTCTCTATATAGAGTAAGTGTTTTTATAAGAACTTTTAGATTATCCTCCCTTTTGAAGCACTAACAGGTAGCAAATACAATAGAATAGGTCAAAGAGAAAACGGAAAACGTCGGATAGTGTCGCGCGATTAGGTATAAATGAGAATTTCTTCTATACTGCTTAAAACATGAAATTTATTTTAACGGCATAAATTATAATTTCAAATAAGTAAGACAAAATTGTATTTACACTTTTTTCAGGTTTAGAAGTAACAGTTTAGAAGTAATAGCCATGCGTCAACTACTAACTACAACATAAAAAATATATACTAAATAAATAAATACATAGATATACAAATATGAACAAAAATGAAATGAATAAACAATGTAATTAAAGTAATTTATGTCAATATGTATATGAACATGGAATTAAACGAATGTGAATGTTTACGTGGTAAGTAAACGTGTGTATGTGATTGAATTATTGAGAGTCTCAACTAGTGGAAGTCGATTGTGAGAGTTCCGACTAGTGAGAGTCTTCGCTGAAAATAAATGGATACAAATGAATGAATATACCCAGTCTCCGTTGCCGTAATGATCCTCAGAAGATTCCCTAATAGACTTATGCGCGTGAATTTCATAAGACAACTAGGGCAGGATGTGCAGCGGTACTAAGGAAGAAATGCACGAAGTACGAACTCCTAGAAAACCACAATATACAAGCATAGAGCGTGCGATGGTACCAAGGGAAAAACGCGTGAGGTACCCCTCAATCTACTAGTGGCAATTATTACAATGAGTACTAAGGGAGAAACGCTCGAAGCACTCTGCTTTGAGGTAGAAGGTTACAGTGACTAACTTACGAGTATGTTTAAAAGTATCAAATAGAGAAAAATAAGATTATTTCTTAACTTTAACATCAGTGGTTAAACACCAATTAAATTGTTAGTTAATTTGCAGTAGGCTAATTAGTAGTCCAGTGTTAATCTCATCAATTGGTTATTTCTTCCAAATGCTCGTTCAGTATTGCAGTCTTAATTCGCAGGAGCAAATCAAGAATACAGATCCTTAAATAGGGTCATCGTTAACTAAGCACGTTTCATTCTTTTAGTCATATATTCTGTGTGTTGTTCTAATAGTAAAACTGAGTTTTCTTCACTTTATCGGGTTAGGACAACTTTTAGAGTATGAAAGGAGATGAGGTGTGGCGAGAAAAATCGATTTTTTAAAATTTTCCGTATTTTAGCATGTATTGTAGCGACTAACATTTCTCCGCGCCAATACGGAGCAAAGTTAAACGGTACGTTACATGGATACTCTGCTTTTGTATAGAGTAAAAACGTGTTTTTTGAATGCGCTTGGTATAAAGTCGGTAGTTTTTTTTTTGTTTTTCAACTGGACAAATTCTGACTGGATGGATCTTACTTGAAATTATACATCGCCGCCTCTAATCGATATATGAACAATCAATAAATATATGAAAATGCATAAAAGGGATTGTTGACACGATGCAGCTTTTGGTGTGTGATTACATGCAGAAGGAATGAGAAGACGGTGGGGAAAATGACGTCACAAGGGCGAAATTGCTGCACATTTTCGTGAATAGAACGTATGCTTCTTTTTCTGCATCTTTTCTTGGGAAATTTGAAGGCCTGCCAATGAACAACGAGCATTTTGTTACATCGGCCACAGTGTAGGCGCTTTGAGGCTGTCGGCCTGTCAGAGTGTAAGAAAGGTTTTGAGTACGATCAAATAAAAACAAACCGTGGTTTTTGATAGTTACTGTTTGGCGATCCTTCTTTTCGAGGGGCTAAAATTTATATGTTTGCCATTTAATATATATATTGTAGCGAATGCCCCGTATAAGTCGTTGTTATGGAGAAACAAGTAGTTTTATGTAATTGTGAAATGTAAATACTGACGTCAGTGTAGAACTAAATCTCTGTGTGTAAAGACTGCTGTAGTTTTAGAAGAGTAAAGCCTGCTTGTATAAGAAACCGCTACAATATAATAGCCAACAAAATGCCCTTGAGATTTACTTCCGTGACTATGCACTCGTCTAAAAGTACCCACAGAACTGAGCAGCCGACTGCCCATGCCTTTTTCCATGCAATCACCCACCAAAAAATGCATCGTATCCGGTAGGCTTAAATCATCAGTCGGTTCGCCATACCGCATTTTATCTCAAGGCGCGTTTCTCGCTTGGCACCATTGCACGTCTTGGGGTAATTGACACTAGTAGGTTGAGACGTACCTTGCGCTTTCTCCCTTGGTACCATTGCACGCTCGGTGCTAGCGTATTGTGGTTTACTAGGAGTTCGGATCGGATTTCTCGCTTATTACCGCTGTACACCCGGCCATAGTTGTTGAAAGAGATCCGTAAGTTTATCTAAAGGCAGAGTACTTCGCGCGCTGGTACCATAGTACTTATTGCATGTCTTGGGATAATTGTAACTAATAGGCGGAGCGAGTTCTCTTGGCACCATTACACGTTCGGTGTTAGCGTATTGCGTTTTCTAGTGGCTGGGAGGATAGCTCGCGCGATTCTTGCTTAGTCAGTTCTAGTATATTTGATGTCTGGTGGGTATTTCGCGCGTTTCTCCCTTAATATCCATCGCACAATCCAGACGAAACAAGAGACAAGGTTCAGTAAATTATATTGAAATTGGTTATATTGTTTTGGATCCTATTGTTTTTAAACTTACAGAGAAGATAAATTGCTCACTCAGTTTCTTAATAGGTCGCTTAAAGGAGCTTTAACTAAAGTGTATAACTAATTTTTATTATATTTATTTATTTGACAACTCTGCTCATACGTTTACATTACACGGGGAATTACATGGACAAACAGTTTTTAACACCCATTTTGCTATCGTTCCCTTACAACAAAGGATTATTTGTGAATGTAAAAATAAAAGACGCTATTACATTTTTAAAAAATTACACCAGTTGTAATTTACACCAACATGAAATTTTACTGAAGTACGACTCACAGGGCCTTTAATTGATTTATGCCAGTTGCCTTTAAAAGGCAATAAAAAAAACCCCTACAAATGGTAAGAGTTTTGCATAAGTCAATCTTAAATATCTCTTCCTCTTAATGTATACAAGAACGAAGCCGGGGGTGGGAAAGAACTTAAAATAGTACCTAAATCATTTATGGTGAACACACCTTCTAGCATTCTTTATCAAAGTTGTAAAAAAATTTCCTTGTTGTTGCCGGTTTCGAATTGAACGCTCGCTCAACTCATTTACGGGAAGAACAGAATAGACATTAATGGCCGGTAATAAATCCTCCCGGCTGATCCAACGTACGACATAAGAAACTGTTGGAATTCCCTGGGAATCACCGGCGGACATTTGTAAGATTGGTTACCCGTTTTATTCACTATTAGAGATTTATTACCGTGAAGAAAAACCAACCGGTTCAAGCACATGTCGCATATGTAATTCGAGCGAGCTCCACTGACCTTGACCTCACTGAATTCGCAGATATACAGTGCAATCGATTTAATAATTAGATTATCGATACCTTTGTAAAATGTACAAGCCTTCAAGAGTTGGCAAACTCGTGTGTAGCACATATTTGCATATTATTGGATTAAATCAATTTTGTATCATATTTGTACCTGCCTTTACCTGCGAAGGGATAGGCTGGTGCAACCCAAACGCCACGGGAAGCCTCTTATCAGCTTGGTGCTGTTCGAGAACCACCGTTTTATTAAACTGTTTGGTACCTTAGGCTGTTAGTTAAAAAAAGCTAGCTGCCTTCAGTTAACGCTTGGACGGGTGATTCTCGAATAGCGTTCTTGCAAGTTTATCAGTAGTTTCGCAAGTAGAACAACTAGCTAGTCGGCAACTTGCCAAGAAGCTTATTGGTAAGGTATGGTGGGTAGCAGCAAGACTATTACAGGCAACAATAAAATAACAAGTTGACAGAAACCTGTAAACTCAAATATTTTAACGATTTTAAGGGTGGTCGCCTTTTAGTTAATAATACTAGTATTGAAACTGCTGACACACGTGAAACAATGTTAAGTACCGTTACTCGTAATTAATTTTGAATAGCATGAACTCGCTATGACAATATTTCAACAATTCTGTATTTCTTTCTCAGGTACAAAATGGAGAGCGTGCGACGATTCAATTTACACTTGAAGTTCATACTGATCGTCCTGAACATCGTCGTCTCGCCAAGCCTAACCGACGACCAGCCCAAGACGAGACAAAAGAGATTCCTGTGGGTCACGCAGGACGGTAGACTGGCCCTGCCTCCGGGCACCACGCTCGTCATAACGCCTTCCCTGTCGTTACCGTTCGTCAGGTACCCTCCCGATGGATTCTTTTCCAATTTGACTATCAGCTTACCGTTCACAAGTAAGTACAATATCTAAAGGGCGAGGTGCACAATTTCAAACGGGCTCTATTGCACAATATTATTCCCTCGAACATTCTCGTCATACTACCGCCAACGAGGTGTCATTTACAGCTCTCGACACGAGAGAAAAGCTCGTGTTGCTTATATGCGTGTTCGTAATCGAATACATGAAGGGGCGCGTAGTAAAAATTAAAAGGGTACCAGTGTACCAAAACTCTACCTTTCTCGATTATTTGAGGCAGAGACACGAGATTTCCACTGAAATGGGTCGTGCGCGGTTGCATTCGGATAGCAGAGTCTGATTGTCGCAAACTTTGGCGTGAATTAAAACTTTAGGGATTTACACCAATCCGAGCCCACATTTACTCGAATGTTACTGCGCATGTACCATTTTAGTGGAAATCTCGCATCTCTGAGTTGAAGGTAAGTAATAAGAGCGGCGCGCATTAAATTTTTGAATCAAGGTCGCCTATTGGAGTGAATAAACACTGGGTTCCACTAATAATGATCATAAAAGAATTCACAAAGCTTAGTTACCTCGTGGTATGGAAGGCGAGGCTGAATATATCCGTTGGCACGTAGTGAGGATTCGAAAAACCACTGAAGTATTCTTGGTGAACTCCGGACCGCGGAAAACGCATTCATCATAGCAAAGAACCTTCTTAGATTGTGGATTTGAGCATTCATTAAATCCTATATAAACAGTCATTCTTTTTTCTCTTCTAGTCGACTTCAACAAATTGGGCCTGACCGACAACGAGAACCCCTACGGAGTGATCCCTCCCCTCCTGGCCCGCTCGATGGGCCACGGCGCCGGCAGCCTCCTGGCGGACTACATCGGCAGGATGATGGAGAGGCGCAGGTCGAAAAGGTCCCCCATCCACTCCCCGGTCCCGGAGGCCTTCCACGGGGGCGAAAGGGCACTCCTCTACGTCCTGGTGGAGGAGTTGCTTGAGAACTTCGGCATGGACGGCAAGGCGTGTCTCCTCAGGGCCATCTGCGAGGTGCACTCGAAGCCGATGAAGGACTTCGGGCTAGTCGGGGAGATGCTGAAGTTGTTCTTCAGGTTAGTAGAGAAACAGAGACGCCAAGTTTGTTGTCAAGGAGAGTCGATCCAATTGCGAGACAGCTGTTTATACTTGCGAAGAAAGCTACAATGTACATGAAAGCTATCAGAAGTTGATGTGCTCTTTTATCAAATGCGGTACTAGAGAAGATATAACTGAGCTTAAACAGGGAGCACAACAAAGCTTAAATAGAGATTATAAAATTAAAGGGGTAAAATTGAGGAATCCTACGATCAAAATTGTAGGTTTTAACAAGAATCAAAAGGAATAAAAAAGTCATTGAGGAAACAAAATCGATTTTTGAGAGAACAAGATACTTTAAAAGTTAGGTTTATTAAACATTTCAAAAATGAAGACGTAAATCTAGTTACCGAATGTAGCCCTATGATACTTAGGAAAATATTAGTATCAATAATATTGAGTGGGAGTGATATCATGTGTACTAGGACATATCCGTTTTACAATGCTACCAGTGTAGTGGACTGTATCACAAACGAAGTTACTGTAAAAGTGAAACTACATGTGCTTACTGTGGTGGCGCGCATACGAAACAGGAATATGATAAACCTAACTAAAAATGGTCAAATCTGTGTGTTAACAAATATTAAAGTACAAAACCACTTATGAAACCGATCAAGCAGCAGCTAAGAGCAGAGTCTGTCTAATATATCAATACCATCTTCAAGCCCTTATAAACAAAATTGACTATAACCCAACAATTTAAATTTGTCAAAGTTGGTTGCATACCTATCTGAATCAAACGTTGTCGAACGATAATCACGCAACCGTGTCTTTAAGTATCTAAAAAAGACTTTCATTGAAGTCATTCAAAGAAAATTACACTCAGTTGTACCTACGGAACCAAAAGCTCCAGGGGAACCTGCGAACAAGCGACAATTTCTGAAATCCAGAGAGACATTGGGTCCGATGTTTTGCAGAACCTTCATTGGAATTTGAGCTATAAATGTTCCAAGCACTTTATAGGCAGCAAGAAGCTACTAGTTTTTATAACTTGTTACTATAGAGTTCTAAACGTTTCATAGATATGACGCGTATTTGATTTTATAGCTCCAAATGCTTCGAAGTTACTAAGAAGCTACAAAATTGTGGAATATAAGTTTGTGGAGCTCCAAAATTCCAAGGATATCATGTTTTTTCGTTTCTAAAGGTTCAAGAAGTTTATGAAATCTAGACTTATAAAGCTCAAAATGTTCCTTGGATATCGCACTCATTCGACCTTAAAGCTTCAAACGTACGAAGAAGACACAAGTTCTGGAATCTCGATCTCACGCTTCTAAACATCCAACGATACCACGCTCATTTCATCCTAAAACTTCAAATGCTTCAAAGACACCCAGTAGCTATAGGTTTTTAGAACCTATAGGTTCCAAAGATACCACGCTCATTTGGATATTAAAGCTTCAAAAAATTTAAAGGTATCAAAAAGCTATAAAATTTTACAGTCTGGATCTATAGAATTCCAAAAGTTAGATGGCAGCACTTTAGGAATCCAAGATATTCGTGCCGGTAACTTCATCACACGTGAATCTAATCGCCTGGTTACTGGTATTATTTGGAAATTCTCACCATATTCAGTTTTGTATACCCTTTTGTCCTTTGTCTCCTTTTATAAGAAGAGAAATGTAGAGTTACAAAATAGAGAGAGAGAGAAAGAGAGACATATAAAAAATACCAAAATTGCAGATAACAAAATTTAAAAAGCTATTCCACATTAACATCCAAACACAACATATAACTGATACGTCTTAACTCGGTTATAAAATTATATTGTAATTTTGTGGTTTCAGTGCTAGCAAGTCTCCTTACGCGGATCTCCTCCAGGAATACGTGAAAGCGGAACGCGCGGGCAGCGGCAAACTTGAAGGCGTCTCGGAGTGCTGGCCTTACATGAAGGACTGTCCTAAATCATTATTTAGACAGAGACACAATCCATACAAGTATGTTTCAAATCGTTTTCTATTTTATCGTATACTTTACATTTCGATATTCTTCTAGAGAGATGGAGGAGAATGAGGTGGAAGGTCCAAGCGTTACCTACAGCGCATCAGAGACCATGTAGTGGAAAAAATTTCCGGTACACCTCGTGGTATCGGAAAGGAAAACAGGTGTGATCTGATACTAAGTCAATTATGATTCAATTAAAAATGCTCAAGTTATATGTATATAGATTATTTATTACGAATAATTTCTTCTTTAACAACAAAAATATTGCTTAATGTTAAGAGTGTATATATAGAAAAAAATAGACGTGTATACTTTAAAACTTTTCAATAGATCGAGATTCGACATTACAAGAATACTTTTATTTTCGCCGATAGACGTATGTTAGTCTTTGGTATGTTACGAGATAGTGAACACCACTTCGTTAAAGCATAGTAAAAACAATCACATTCAATAGAACACATACAGGTAAACTTCCATAATTTCTCAGAGAGCAACCATTAAAGAAATTTAACTGTACAAAATAAAACTAGACATCTACAATTACAAATTTCTAACAAATAGTAGTAGGCACTTTGAATTACAATTTGTGATATTTTCCATCTTATTATAGGCACATTAGGTTTGTTGTGAGTTTAAGTAAATGACTGCTTGCAATTTTGTACATTAATAATATTGTACTTTAGTTCCAGCTTCTGGAGCAATTAACACATCTGGAAACTGTTTTTGTTTCACCCAATTTGACTGTTTCCTCATCATCATAGTCCACTAGTCCATGGTCCTGACGTCTCTGAACAAAAAAAAAAAGAACAAATGTAATACCATTTTCAATGGGTTCAGAAATAGAAATTAATGAATAAAAAGGTAAGTACACATTATTGTCAGGTGGGTTGCACCATTACCGCCAACGACGAAATCACTAATGTGAATAAAATCATTCCCGTCAAACAAACCTTCAGTTCCGTAGCGAGATACACGAATGCCTCCTCGATGTTCGAGTTAGCCTTTGCGCTCGCCTCGAGTATGAAAAGCACCTCGGGCATATACTGGCAGAGGGCCTCCGCTTCTTCGAACTCCACCTCCCGAAGATGTTCCAGGTCTGCCTTGTTTCCCACGAGAGCGATCAGCACCGAGCTCCCGGCATACCTCCGGACCTCCTCCACCCATTTCGACACCGACAAGAATGAAGAGCGTTTCGTGATGTCGTACACCACTATGACGCCATTAGCCGATCTGTAGTAGCTATGGGTGATGGTACGGAACCGCTCCTGGCCCGCAGTGTCCCAAATCTGAAGCTAAACAGAAAGAGGTTTAAAAAGTGACGATTGGTATTATGTGACTTTGCAACTCGTTTTAAGTTTCAAACGCTAGACTGGTACCTTAACTTTCTTGCCATCAACGGTCATGTTCTTCATGGAGAAATCGACGCCAATGGTGTTCCCATGCCTCTCAATGTACGTGCCGTTTTTGAAACGCTGCACGACGCACGTCTTGCCTGTACCGCAGTCCCCGATTAGGACAACTTTGAATAGGAAATCGAAGGGGTCTTCGTTTGAAAGACTCATGGTAAATATGGCACGAAATGAAACGGAGACGTAACGTTTACTCGGATTAGAGAGAAGTTAAATACACATTGTATATTTAAGCCGATCAGGTCATTGATACGTCGAGCAAATATTTGTAGACTTCTCGCTAGAATACTACTCTACCCCTCCTCACGGCTCACATCATTTGACATGGAACGCCAACGTTTGAATGAAACAGAAAGTCCGCCTGATGTTAGGCACAGTACACAGCTCTTCGTTCACACGTTTCCGTATCCGTCCACGTAACGGAAAAATAAAAGAAGTCCCGATTCGTAGTCATCAGCTTTAACGGATTTTATTATAAACCAGCCGTGACCGATTGCGGCCTCGGTCGCTCATTTATTTAAGTGCTTCGCAATCATTTTACTCTTTTCAAACTCTTCTCTTAGAGATCGCTCAAAAACCACGTAGCCCCATTTGAGATACATTTTAATTCTCTTTTCTCCATGAAGATATACCGTAGCCTTTCGGTTGAACTTGAGTTGTTGCAGTTGCGCAATAATCTCTTGCTTTACCGCATGACTGATGGCACAACGCTGATTGATTTCTCATTAGAATTTCCAAGGAAATGAATCTAAAAAAGTTTTAAGTAGCTTTTACTGGCTGCAGCAATGCAGGGCAATTTATCCTCGAATCTGTAAAATTAAAAACAAACTCTTGTTTTGAGTCTCTGTGAAATGATATTGATTTGTGTGATGTGCATTGAAGCCCTAGAAGAATTTACCTTAAAAGGTTTTTTACCTTTAGATTTTTTAGAATGTAGAATTTACCTTGGAGGTTAATGGAAGAATAATAATATCATCCCAAATGAATTGTTGTACTTTCGTATATTCTCTGAGAAAGGCTTTAATAGATACTCTTGGCTAGAAAGCAATGATACTCATCAGCTTTGATTACCACCCCCTCTTCAAAATACGTACATCACTTTCACCACGTGTAGGATCACCACGTGCATCCACAGAAGGGTGTGCTTATGATGAATTTGTCTGAAGCTTATCGGCACTGAATAAATGTCCATTGTAATTTAGCCCAAAGAAACTCAAGAAGAAGAATTATGTATCTGATGTTCTGTGCTATTTAGTTCATTTGCGAAAAGATTTGTGAGGTTATAGCATTATTTGTGAATATGCTTCACTGAGAAGTGTATTAATCTCTGAACACAAGAAGCAGAATACGAAATGAACACTTTCAACAGCATATCCAGGACAATCAACGTGCCGTTGAAACAATTAACAAAGCTGAATATACAAAGTACGACTTTATTTAACTTACTCATAACCTCAATCTACTGGCTCACTTTTTAGAACGTTTTATTAGCGCGGCGGAAGACTCGAATAGGCAGAATGATCTCTTTATCAAAGAGCAAGCTCGTCAGAAGGAAGCCGTGGGGCGCATCGAAAAGATCGAGGTGCAATTTGAAGGTCCTCCAGGGAATGAAACTTTGGTCGTTAATAAGAACATATCTACACCATACGACTGTGCCAAACGTACTATAAACGTAGCGCCATGCGTTAAATACTTAACTAGTCGATAATTGTTTTTGTAGATTTGGGGGATACCGTTAAGAACAGATCAGCTGTTGCTTTACTGAATGGCGAATCTTTGTGGCATATGCATAGACCGTTACCAGATTCATGTAAACTGGAACTGTTGCACTACCAGATCCCGAATCCGTCTTTAGTCAACAAATCCTTCTGGAGAAGTTGCAGTTTCCTGTTAGGTGCTGTCATATCAAACGCCTTTAAAGACAGCATTACGTTGCACTTGCATAGCTTCCCCAGTCCTAATGGTAATGACATTTATTTTATTTATTTATTTACTTCACAGCTATTCCAGATTATGATAAGATATTAGGTAGGTAAATTTCAATTATAATTTAAGAATGTAGTTTGAAATAAAATAGAATAAAGCAAATATGTTACATCAACATTATAGATGAGTATTCAGCTTTGTTCAGCCTTAATTAACGTACGTATTGGTACTAAGGAACGAATAGTTCAAATATAGTTCCATTTTTAAGTATTCGAGTGACTAGAGAAGAGAAACCAGAACTTGTTAAATGAAAGATTATTTTGAAGATGTGAATACTGAAGTCTGTCTGTTGATATTTAAATGAATTAGAGGTAAACTGGTATATTCATTAAGAACTTGTTATATTTGGTTGTAAACAGTTACAATTTATTTTTATTTTTCAAGTAAAATCTGGTAGTTTCGTCTACGACGTGCAGCTCGCCCTCGACGACTGGAAACCGACGACGGCGGAACTGAAGGTCCTATCCTTGGAAATGATCAAGTTCTGCCGGAAAGAGCACCGGATCGAGTGCTTGACAGTTTCAAAGGATCTGGCATTCGAGATCTTCCAAAACAACCCTCATAAGACGCAGCAGATTCCGAGCATAGCTGAACATAACGAGAACAAAGTGACCTTGTACAAAGTCGATAAGCACATTGATATCTCCAGGGGTCCAATGGTGCCGAACACAGATCATTTGGGCAGAATCACCGTTGCTAACGTTATAAAGTTGGACACGGATATCGCTGGCGGTCCGATTTATAGATTCCAAGGTGTGGCATTGCCTAAGTGTATCGTTTTGAATCACTATGCTTATGGGTTGTTGGAGGAAAGAGCAAGAACTTTGGTAAGTTGAAAATTCTTTTACGTATGTGCAAGATAAATAATAAATGTTTTATAGAACACTGCAAGGATCCCTGGAGCGCAAGAGGTGGACAGTGAAGATAACACTTTCGTAGCTACTATAGCTCAGTAGGATTTAATGTATTAGCTTTTACAATATAATATATAGAGTTTTGAATTAATATATTTATTATGATAAACTCATCACTAGAGGTGCATTTATGCTCAACTAACATCTAACGGCTAACAGTTAATTGAATTGGTAAATATGAAATGACTACTCATATGACTAGTACCACTCACGGTATTCAATTATACAGGATGATTTGTATTTGAAAAGGTGTTATCGACGCGACAGAAGATTCTGAATGTAATCACTGACACATTTCTGCTAATTGACTTCGTCAGGGTAGTGCAACCAAAGTTGCCCATATACCTGTACTTGGAAATTTTGCACATCAGAATGGTTATGTTTTTTATAGAATTATTTGCCAAAGTTGCCTTTTGGTAGAGACAGAAATACAACAAATGAACATATCTTTATTTACATAATTCTTCATTGTGGTCAAGGTATTACAAAAAGAATTAGGAATTACAAAAATACAAAAAGGGGATAAGTTTAGACAGAATTACCTGGGAAGAGGAGATAGTGATAGGTGCAAAAGTCTGGGTTGCTTTTCAGGAGATTGCAATAAAAAGGTGGATAGTTACTACAAAAGCACTAAAATAGGAGAAAGGGAACCAATGACAGTCGAAACAGGAGCGGTGATGGTACTTATAGTTCTAGACCTGCACCATGGGAGGCCAGTGAGGCAAGACGCAGAACGGTAGTGACTGTTAAATGGCAAGGGGAATAAGAAGTTTAGGTTCGAGGGTAGTAAGAGGGAAGTATAGGTTCGAGTGGTAGTAAGAAAACGTAGTAAAAAAATTGGCGATAATTTGTGAAACGGAAATGGTGGGAAAAGTGAGAAAGTTGATTATGGACGGGAGTGGGATCGAAGTAGTCATACACGCAGTGGGGTGGGGAGGCAAGAGAGGTGGAGATGATTCAAAATGTGTAGTAATAATGGAGGGAAGTGCCGGATTGCAATATGTTGATCTTATTACGGTTCTATCTGTTCACCGGCTTGTAAATATTTTTATTTCTAATTCCGATAAAATTTCAAATGTATAAAAGCTTAGTAAATAACCAGATTCAAAAATCTTTAATAACCTCAGTTCTGCTGATCTCATTCCGTTCAATTTTGTACTAAAGATACATAATAAAATAATTCTCTCTTCTTCTACGTTCCCATACCTTGTCCGGTTTCCGTAACAATGGCGATTATTATGGCGAATGCAGTTCCATCTTCAGCTAGATGAAATAATCCTCCAGCGCACACCTGTCCAGTCGCGAATGTTTCTCAACTATGCGAGTTGTTTTCTTCACACTCCACGTCGTCCCTCATTTTACCCTTCAGAAGGAGCTGGAATAATCGGTATTTATCTCCCCTCAATACATGCCCCGAATATGCCGTCTTTCTGCATTTAACAGTTGTTAGCAAGCCCCTTTGGGTATTAGCTCTAATAATAGCTTCTTCGTTGGTCATATGTTGCGTCAATGAGACTCAAAGCATTCTTCTGTGCAGCCACATTTCAAACGGCCCGAATCGATCTATAGTTCTGGTTTTTAATGATCAGGTCTCAACACCATACATCAACGCTGTCAAATGGAGCACTCACATATACATTTTTAAATTTATATAGTTGGTCGTTGCAGAAGCCGTCTCATATGTTGTTAAAGGTAGACCGTGCTATTTCAATGCGACTTCTTATCTCTACATCAGGGTCTAATTGGTCTGTTAGAATGCTAGCCAGGTATTTAAACTTATTGACCATTTCCATTTGTTTGGTGTTCAACTCGAGCGTTGCTCCCTGATACTGTTGTCGACTGAAAGTCATAAATTTCGTTTTTGATAGATTAATTTTAGACCTAGCCGTTCTCTCACTTCGCTAATTCTCTAGCTAGACTAGCTAGTCTCTCGCTAATTCTAATTCGCAGTTGTAAGAAGTAAGAATAAGTTGTGATGGTAAGAATTAGTTCACCGTTCACTTTAATCCCGAGATGCATCATGTTCTGCAATGCTTTCTTGAAGATACGGTCAGAATATAGGTTGAAAAGTAACGGTGATAATATGAACCACTGACGGACACCACGTTGTATTGTTATGTCATTCGTTCCTATAGTGCCAATCTTGACATGTGCTTTTAGTTTCCAGCAGTAAAGGTTTTTAATTATTTGGGCATCCTTGGTATCTACTCCTATACTGCACAGCATCTGGATTAGTTTGTCATGTTGGACTCTATCGAATGTCTTTTCATAATCAATGAAGCATGCAAACACATTCTTTCGTTGATCACGACATTTTTGTAGTAGAATATTTAAATTAAACCGTTCTTCGCAGGTTCCGAAGGCATTCCTAAACCCAAATTGCGCGTCGTCCAGATCCGTTTCACATTTTGACCTTATAGCGTGGATTATGCGAAGAAAAGTTTTAAGTATATGTGTGACATAAGACTAACTAAACGACAGTCGCCACATTTTTTAGGGTTCTGCTTTTTTGGTATAGGTATAAAGGCTGATCTGAGCCAATCATCTGAGATTTCGCCGGTGTTATATGTTTTACTGAAGAGACGCACTAGAAGATCAGTGTTATCATCTGTCAGTAGTTTAAGCTTCACCTCTGTGAAGTCACTTATGCATCATCTCTGATTTCCTAATGCAGGAACTATCATTTGACACAACATTTGTTACATCCGATCTTTGATCTTGAGAGAGTTGGTTGATATGTCTAACCCAAGTTTGCGTTAGTTCTTGTTCGTCCAATATTCTGTCAATGTCGTAGGTTGTGTTCTTTTGTATATGCCAACCACTTCCTTTATTTTACGATGTATATTAAACTCGTCATGTTTCAAATCATTTTCTCCAGTTCATCGCATTGTTCTTTCATTCATTGTTCTTTTGCTTTTTTTTATTTCGAGTCTAATAGACTTTTGGGTATCTTAATATATAAAACGGTTATATTTCGCTAGCCTTCTTTGCTCAATCAGTTGTAGGAAATGGTCTGTCATCCATTTCTTCTTCGTGCCATCGGATTTCGTAAGATGCTTCTTGCGTGGTTCTATTAGGGCTTGCTTAATGTTATTAACAATAGTGTTGACATCATCACCTTCTTTATAAATTGAGCTGGAGAGCTTGCTATTTACTTCTACAGAGACTTTACTTCCAGTATTTGGATTCCTAAGGTTGGTGACATCAATAGTTGTAGGCGTATACATATTTTTCTTTATAGCCTTGAGTCTTAACCTGAACTCAGAGATCAGAGAATTGTGATCAGCCCCGATGTCGGCTCCTGGGTATGTTTTATGGTTTTAACACAGTTGCTAAAACGTTTCCCTACTAATAAGTAGTCAGTTTGGTTTCGAATTGGAGCAGTAACATCGTGTTCACTTCATAGGGCTTGCCATGTATAAAGTCTGCGCTGAGCGACTTTAAATCAAGTGTTCGCGGCTATCATGTCTGTCTTTTGGCAACATTCAAACAGTCTATTTCCTCTCTAATTGCGGTTAACCAGCCTAAAGATACCAACTAAGGCTACAAACCAACAATTGGCGTTGAAATCTCTCAGCATAATATTAATGTGACGATTTTTTTAGTGTTCTCAGAATTTGATTAATTGTTTCATATAGGTTGTCAACATCATTATCGTACTTTTTATCAGCAGTGGGGGAGTATATGTTTATTATGTTTAGAGGGATAAGGTGGCATTTCAGTTGTACTAAGACTATTTTGTCAGTAATAGGAACAAAATTTTTAACACATCTTTGAAATTTCTTGGCGACAAATATACTCACCCCGCCCCTACGATATGGGTTGTCGGAGGCATTATTTCCTGAGTAATAAAGTGTTCCTTATTCATGTTGCCATGTTCTTGAACCAGGTAGACGGTGTTTACTTACACCGATTATCTGTGCTTCCAAATGCTTTATTTCGTGCGCAAGATTCTCGAGTTTTCCGGCTTGGTTTAGAGTCTGTACATTCCATGTCGCAATGCGCAAAGTGGAGTTCACTATTTTGAGCCGGGAGAATCTTAGCACCTCTTGTCCATTTAAGGGTTGCCCAGAACGAGGGGTCGTTGCATTTTGATTTTTCGCCATAGTGATTTCCTGAGAAAATTTACTCAGTGTGGTTTCCCGTTGCTTTCCTTGGTTTCTTGTTTAGTCGCCCATTCTGGGATCAGACGCTGTTCGTAGCCGCCTACTCTAGTTGCCCGGGTGCTAGGAGCCACAACTGAGAATTGGGGGGTCCTGTGAGGACCAGTCTCCTTCAACCAACGACCGCGAAAAACGTTAGTTACAACCGTTTTTGGTGAAAGGTGCTACCTCTACAAACCTCTTACACCTCATAATTCTCTACTACGTTCCAATCTGGAGGGAATCAATGGGGACAGAAAAATATAATTTGATATTTGAAAATGATAGGGTGTAGAGAACGGTGTTAATTAGAATGACAGACACCTACCGGTCAGCGTCCATCACTGCACTGCAAGTGATCGCTGGCATCCCGGCTATTGACCTTCTTGGGAAGGAAAAAGACTTTCTATACAACACGGTTAAAGGCAATCTAAACGGGCATAAGGCGATGGCCAGAAGGAAGACGCTGTGGGAATGACATTCTAGATTCGGAGACAGGGACCCGATGGGGAAATGGACCAGGACCATAATTTCTATTACTGACTATTTCCTGACCCAGATCCTTATGGGACATGGATCCTTCAGAAAATATACTAGATGCTAAAATCCGAGAAGCTCCAATAAGATGTTTACATTGTAGATGGATCGATGACCCCGAGCACACTCTGTCCGAACTGGGGAAACAGGAGAGTAAAATTGTTTGACGATGTAGGTTTGGTTTCTAAACAAGGAGAATATTATTAATGAAATGTGTAGCTCCAGAGAAAATTATAGGGCAAAAATACATGAGTACATTAAGGAAACTATGGGCATGAAGAAGAAACAGGAGAGACTTTTTCAAGGAGTCTGAGTAGGAGTTGAGGAGAGAGAGAAGGACAATTGGGAGTGATACTGGAACTTACGACAAACGGAGGGAGGCGGTCCCATAAACAGGCGCACAAACGTATAAACAAGTTAGCTTTAAAAACATTTACTGTGATAAAATAATATTTTTTTTACCTCTTCAGCTGACATACCAGTAAGTTTGATGGACTCGTCATTTCAAAATCTAGCAATATTTGTTTTAAAAATAACAAACACCCTCTCCGGTAACACTGAAAATTATACCTATTAGCAACACTAAACATTTTTTGATTGTTTGTTCTGACACTGTATGAATCCATACAGATTTTCCCTTTTTTGTTTGTTGGTCAAAAAGTGTATTTTATTATTGGGGTGGTACATGAATATTTTTCTAACTATATATCTCCTGACCTTTGGTACATATCAACGCCGTTATCGATCACCGGAATAAACTTTTGACTTCGCCTCGTCTAATCCGTCGTACGTTCTACAGTTGGATGGTATCGAAATCACTTTCCTGATATGTATAGAATTTCATTCTTTTGATGAGTAAACATTAAAACAATAGCGAATAACAGTGCTCAGCGTTCCTAATAGTTGACTGGAATACGTACAGCAATAACGAATGTAGTGGTGAGATGGATCGCATGGTGTTAGCTTGTGGTTTAGGGCTAATCTTTAGCGCTTTAGGTGAGGGTTGAAAATTGTTTTTATTTTCTAAATTACATTACGTTGTTAATTTTTAGGGGTGTTTGGAGTTGAGACTCCCGTCTGGAGTGATATTTATTCAGTCAAAGGTATCCTGCATATTCCGTATGCTGAGATCGACGAGCCGTTTTATGCTTGGTAATATATAATATTTGCTTTATATTAAAATACTGTCGATGAGTATGTTTATCTTGTCGAATTGAATACATTACGAAAGGTCATCCATATAAGCGCGCCATTTGTCGATAAGCGTTCGAAAACATACATACTGATTGCTTTTGTTCGAAACAAACGATTAAAAGATTGTTAATTGTAGAGTAGGTAAATACGTAACGAGATATGAAAACAATGGAAATCTTCCTTTGCAATTAAAACCGTTATTAGTCTATTGCCCAATCAAACTGACCTTTTTCGGTTAAAAAATTAAAGGATGAATTAGCGTTGTATCAGTTGTAGGTACTTGTAACAATTCATACATACATAAAACATGCTAATGAATTTGCCTATGTTACAAATGGAGGGTGTCCAAAGTCGACAAAACAATTTTTTTGGTTTTGGAGGCCACTAACAGCTTTGTAGACGATTATGTTGTACACAAGAAATTAGAGAATTGAGAGTGAGTTGAGAGTGAATTGAGGAGAATTAATATGCAGTAAGTTAAGTTTGCTCAAATAGTTATTGTAAAAAACCCAAAAAAACTGCCAAAAATGGCAGTATTTCGCAACGTTAATCGTTATTTCAAAAATGACGTTTCTTCTATTTTAATTACTATCTGGTAAAAACTTTAAAATTGTGAACATCAAAACGTTTGTCGTAAAATATAACACTAATATGATGTTTACTACGCTATGCCATTTCTCCCAATGTTATATAAAAAATCTTAAATACAACAATCAGTAAAGCTGCCAAAGTGGTGAACAAAAAAATGATATTTTTGTTTTATTTACGATTTTAACGTTTTGGCGCTAGGTTAAAATATTTTGGGTTAAAAATTTATATTATTTGTGTCTCCTGAGTCCATTTTGACCATCTTTTTCGGCTATGCCCTTTGGCAAGTAAATTCCCAGATCTCAAACCTGATATACCTTTCAAGTTTACTATTTAAACCTCAGGTTTACTGTTAAAGTGTTTGACCGTTTGACAACTGGTTCATTTTTTATAGGTATGATGTGAAAAACAAAAGGTCTCGTATTGATTACTACGGAGGAATGGTGAAGACATACCAGTTAGGTGGTGACGGTCACGGCACCAGCCTGAAAGTTACGCCGATCACCACTGAAGAAGTCGAGAATGCAGTCACTTGTCTACAAGTAAACGGCACAGAAGACAATAATATCGAACCTCAGACCGTCCTGCCTTCTCTCAAAGACTTTCAACACGATGGTAACAATCTTTTTGCCAAACATTTTTGATCATCTTGTACCATATTTAAAAGAAACCTTTTGGTTATGGTGTTTCAGGGGAAGAAACCATAAACGGAATCTTAACCGAGAAGTGGAAACTGACGACGACCGTTGGACAGAAAGTCAACAAGTACACCATGTGGATCGTCTACAAACGGGACCCGAGCAACCTAGATCTACAAGTCGCCGTTCCGGTCAGGTACAAGCCCATCTCTTTCACCCAACGATTTTATTTCGATTCACCCATTCCAGATACGAGATGAAAGGCTTTAACTCCTTACTGGGAAGCCATTACGATCACTACTACCTCGAGTACGACTCGTACAGCATCGACGACATCCCCGAGAGCAACTTCGAGGTCCCGAAAAGTAAAACAGAAATTATGTTTCGTGATCGATTCGATGACAATTTTTTTTAAGACATGACCTGCAGCGCTTTCCCCGGTCCAGGCGACAAGCACATCTACACCTTTAATCCGATGGCGGAGTTCATAAGACCGGAGACGACGGGCCACGTCGATTTCGAGTTCGATAAGTTCAAGAGGAAGCACCAGAAGGTGTACAAGAATGCGAAGGAACATTTTGTCAGGTTGAACGTCTTCAGGCAGAATCTGAGGTTTATTTACGCCGTCAACAGACAAAACAGGGGTGAGGAACGGAAAATATACTACTTTAGATCCAGGGTCTTGTTTTCGTTTCGTAGGAACTCAAAGTGTACATCCCTTGAGATCTACGATATTAATATCGCGTTGCCAAATGCAACACACAAAATATCATCTCCACAAAATCTGCCCAATCGTCTGTTTGTAGTCCTCTATCTTCCATTGTATGTTGTACCTCTTTCCTCCATGATCTTTTCAGTCTACTTCTTTTTCTCCGATTGATAGGGGTCCACTTTAGCAGTCGTTTTGGCCATCGTGGTTCTTCCATTCTTTCGACATGTCGATATCATCTTAACCTTTTACGTTCTATAGTTTCTATGATGTCGGTATCTATGCCCATGTGCTCCCTAATTTCAATAGTTCTTATTCTGTCCCTTCTAGTTAATGGGCAGCATCTACTCCTGCAACTCATTTCCATTGCATTTATTTTGGAGATGTCTTTTTTTGTTTATCATTCATAGCTTTGAACCACAAGTAGCACTGCCATTCATTATGTTTTAATACAATCTCAATTTTGTATTCCGATTGATGTGGCTATTCCAAAATACTCTATTTAATTGAGGTGTTGCTGCATTGCCTTGCCCAATTCTAGTTGTAATTTCTTTTGCATTTCGACCATCATTTGCACTTACACCCAGGTACTTATGTTTATCAGTATTTCTGATTTCTGTGTCAGGTAGTTTTAAAGATTTTCCTTAAACTCTTATCACTACATACCCTGTTTTTGATGGATAAACTGTCAAACCCCCACTAAGCACATGTTTCATCTATTTTTGTGGATATTATTATAAAGTTTATGATCTTCGACCGGGATAGTCTTTATTCCACATCTCATTTTTTACCTTATTCTTTCTTTTAACAAGATAGCTTCGCCGACAGTTTCTGTTGCGCTTTGTCAAGAGTTTTAATAATTCCTTACAACCTCATCCCATACAGAAACTGAGTAGACTCATTCTCAAAACTTTGTAGATTCTATTTCCTTGTTGAAATTTCTTGCAATGTTATTGAACTTTCATCTCTATTATCCAGCTATAGCAGCACTATAAACAAGAAAGTAATCGCAAGAGAGAAAGTAGAGTAGTTAATTAGTAAAGTAATAAAGACATCAACTTTCTTCTTTTTTCAAAAACAAAACTGGCGGCCTAGCAACTATCCCCATATAGTGGCGGTCGTTTGACACCTCAAAGGTCCATCAGCTTTCGCTTGAGGTCGTGTTAAGTCTGTCTCACGAGATATGGATTTTGAGAAGACGTCTGATTTTAAGATCCTCGGTTTGGTAACCAAGAATTTTTGGTAACTACCGGTTTTAACTTTGTCGTCCTCAGGTTATACTTTGACTGTGAACCATCTGGCTGATAAAACAGAGGACGAGCTGAAAGCTTTATATGGCAAAGCCTACAGCGGAGAGTATAATGGAGGCAAGCCTTTCCCGTACAAGAATATCAAGGAGCAAGACCTGCCCGAGCAGTTTGACTGGAGAATATTTGGGGCCGTGACTCCCGTTAAAGGTGAGGAATGTTAAAAGAATTTTTATGAGGGCCTACAAAAGAATATTGAAGAATCGAAGAGAGAAATATCAATATTCCTTAAATTTGTAGTGGTAGTAGTAGTACTTTATTATTAAGTAGGAAACTCCTAATATATAACGAAACTCTACGGTAAATTGATAACAACGTTTTCAAAAAAGCTACAACAATTGGTACCAATAATAATAGTAATAATAATATATAATATAAACAATACACAGGACATGAAGTTATTGTTTAGATATATAGTCAACGATCTCTCTTTTAAAGACTCTAACAGTATTGCATTGTTTTATATTCTGTGGTAATGCATGGCAAACCTTTTACCTAAAATATATTCATGAAGTTATCGAAACATCTTAAACACCCAATGGCCTATGAAATAATGTGTGAGTTAAAAAAATAATCTTCATGTGCTCTACACCATAAGTCTCCCATTTTACCCTTCAATACTTTTCGGAACGTTTTCATTCCAGATCAGTCCGTTTGCGGGTCATGCTGGTCCTTTGGAACAGTGGGGGCCATTGAAGGTGCTTACTTTTTGAAGAACGGCGGTAACCTGGTACGTCTTTCTCAACAGGCGCTCATCGATTGTTCCTGGGGGTAAAATTTTTCGAGAGTTCGTCTCGCAGTTTTGGATCTAACATTTCAATTATTGCAGCTTTGGTAACAATGGCTGCGATGGCGGGGAAGACTTCAGGGCTTACAGGTGGATGTTGAAGCATGGTGGGATACCCACCGAAGAGGATTATGGACCCTACTTGGGACAGGTATTATTTTATTAAATTTTGTGGAGATTAGAAGATCTAAAGAGTGTAATAGTAATCTTTGAAAATTTATGGCTTTAAAACTCTTTATCAGCTCTGTAATTTATAACCAAATTTGAAGGTCTTCGAATTACAGTTGGGGTTGTATCAATGCAACATTATCGTTAGTGTAGGTTTTTTGTTTGTTTAGGATGGCTACTGTCATGCTGAGAAGGTTCCCAAGGTGGGCAAAATCACCGGTTGGGTAAATGTGACTGCAAACGATGAGAACGCTCTGAAATTGGCCATAGTTAAACATGGCCCCATCAGTGTAGCCATCGATGCCAGCCATCGCACTTTCAGCTTTTACTCCAATGGAGTATACTATGAACCCTCCTGGTAAGCTGAAATAATTTAACTTGGTCTCTCAAATACTTTAATTTACATTACTATTGACTTGCAATTTTAATGTATGGATTACGACAGACATATGTCTCAAGAGAATTTTACGTTTTTTCAATGTGACAGTAATGGCTTTGGGGCATTATGAACCAATGCGTCATGCACATTCAATCTAATGGTCTTTACTGGTATGGAATAAGCAGTTTTACTTACAATTGTTGTCGAGGTAAGAGTAGACATCGTTCCCATTGTAGAACAAAAATTGCACAACGTTTATATCTATGTAAATTAATACGACGACGTTCCGCAATAATCGTTTAATAACAACATATTTATCACCGTAAATTCATCTAAAACCTATAAACAAGGATTATGGGAGACTGAGTAACAAGGCTGGATATTTTTTCTTCTCAGAAATGAATTGTGAATAGATACCTACTTAATTACTTATATAAAGGTATACAAGTACCTGTGAAATAGATTAAAGTTGTTAAAAGAATGCCGTATGAGGATGACCCCAACTCCTGTCATTTTTGAACAAATTGCATTGATTTCCCGAACAGTAATGTTTAGAGTGTTATGAACCAACGCATCATGCTCATTCAATATAATGGTCTTTTCCCATATGGATTAAGCATAAGAACACTTTGCGTACTTGGATTTTCTCGTTGGTGCCCTGACCCACAGGTATAAGACTTCAATTAGACCCTCAATTAGATAATCAATTGAAATCTATGCAGATACACACTACTCATAGTTAGATAAATAACAATAACTGTAAATTGCATATTTTTTTCAGTGGTAACAAAGAGGATCAGCTCGACCATGCAGTTCTCGCCGTTGGTTACGGCACGATCAATGGTCAAGACTACTGGCTGATTAAAAACAGCTGGTCGAACTACTGGGGCAACGATGGATACGTCCTGATGTCCGCCAAAAATAACAACTGTGGAGTCATGACTACTCCGACTTATGTTACGATGTAAAGGGAGAGTTATCGTGTGTGAGGTTTTGATACAGATTGAATTGTAATTATTTTAATAAAGTAATGGGTTTCTACGGATTACTAGATTTAAGAATAGAATGATGATGATACTGGTTAATCATGATTGCTCATTGTGTAAGCATTTCCCTTATCTCACAAAATCTATCTCGATATCTCGAGTGTTTTGTTTTTCTATGGCGACAGGTCCCGACTTGTGTGAATACCTTAGCGGAGTAACGGTTATCCTGTAGTTCCCACTCTGACCTGGGTAATTATATATAAACGAGAAATCAGCTCGGTCTATTTGATAGCAATTGTTACAATGAAGGGCGGACGTTTACTTTTTGCCCTTACGCTTTGCAGTTTGGCCTTTGGCTATGAGGAAAAAGACGGCAAAATTAAGTAAGTAATGCTAAATGATGTTCTCAGATTTTATTTTTAATCGTGTAAAATTTTCTTAGGGTAGATTTAATGAGACCTAGGACGCTCCAAGAGCAATTTTTCGAAACACACTCCGGCGCCTATTATAGGATAGATAAGGGTCTCGGAGTGAACAGGACGAATGATTCCATAGCTCTCTACAGACACTTAGATGTGAGTAAAGGTTGTTTTATTTATAATTTATCCTCTCATTTCTTACGCAATGGTAAGAAATGCAGTAAATTTAATTTTGATAGCAACGAAAGTGTGAAAGTGACAAATTGTGGCAAAATAACCACAGGTAAGAGGGAGAATGAAAGAAACCACAAGTTTGGAAAGCAAGTCGAAAAATAATCAATTAAGGGTATAAATACGAACTGCTCCCATGCCTAATATTACTCAAGGCATTGAATTATGCGGAATGATTCATATTTCAAGTTCTCGCCTTTAGACCTGAAGTGAAATACCACAAGCAAATTCATTTGCAAGGAAAAGATGTTTATGACTACCACAACGATTCGAAACCAGAACTTTCGGAATACACACGAGGTGTGGTCAAAAAATAAGGTGACTTAGAATTTCTAAGGTTATAATTTAGAATTATCCAATGGAAGCATTTGGAATCTAGTCGGTAACTAAGTAATATGTTAAGATGTAGAATTCACTCAAGTTCGGAATACGCTAGAAATTATTTTTGAAACGGCAGTAATATATAACATCCATCCATTAGTAATATATAGCATCCATTAGAAGTGGAATTAGCTTCTTCAAAGGATAGAGACTATCCAGATCCAATCAATAGTTAGTAGCCACAGTGTGCTAGAATATGCTGCCTCTCAGGTGACAGTGATGTAATTCGTTCGAATCTGGAATATCCTAGAATTTAACCTTTTCAAAACAGTACTGTAGCAGCTAGAACATTCATCACATATATTACTTGCTAGGTTTTTGGCTTATAACAAGGTGAATATATTATTGTTCTAGAGTATTTCAGCAGAAGAATCTAGACACTAGTTAGTGGATAGAGTGAACTAGAAGCTAGAATACATAAATACATGGAATAAGTTGGCTCTGAACTGGAATGAAACTAGCTAAAATTGTATCAATTAATAGATGTGTAGCTTAGGGAGTTATAGAATAAGACTGGGGAGCTCCTCTTGTACATGAAATTGGTTAACTTTTAGGTAAAAATCAAGAGTCTGGCGGTTTTTAAAAAAACTAAAATACCATCAGGCGTAAGATGTATTTAATATGTTTACATCTCCAACACTTCTGTAAGGATAGCTGTGTGTTCTACAATAAAGTAAGACAAATATTGTGGGAACCCTCCGTCAATGAAAGAAAAACACCCAAAAAATGGTGAAAATGAAGTTTTGATGGTTGTAATCATGTTGCGTAAACTAAAAAAAAACAACATGTTTTTCATTGCTATTTTCTATTATTAAAAACGAATAGTAAATTAATATTTCCGTAGTAGAAGGTTCCAATCGTACAAGGTGCCGCTCCGGTCGTAAAAACCAAATAATATTTGAACACATTTACATTGTTTAGTTTAAGTACGCTACCTCACTTTACATACATACCCATATATTACTGTGGGATACTGCCAACCAAAATTGCCTATTGGTTGCCTTAGAAGGCCTTGTTGCAATTCATGTTACGACTTTCCCTTGAAAAGGAACTTTACGAGGAAATCTAATTAATTAACTCATGAACTAATAGCTCAACTAATTGGAATCCCTTACTTATTCTTCGCCCAACTTAACTCATTCAAAGGTAAACCCCTATATCACCTACATCTTAACAGCATTCACGTAGTACCAACTTCGAAAATAAATTCCCATACCAACATCAGTCTGGTAACTTATCAACCAATACGGATTCTGTCCAATGCTCAACTCCCCATTCTCCTCTTATTCAAACAGCACCTGTCTCTTACTTACATTATATCCATGTTATTTTCTGTTAAGGTTCTAATACCACGGCGTTCGATTTTAAAGGAAGGTAGGTCGTAAAGGTTTCAAATTTTCAATAATGGCGGATTTTATATCAAGCTATCCGTGGTTCAAATTTGGCTTTGACTGAATGAGTCCGATTACCGATGTAGAGAGCGCCACACTGGCGTCGTAAAAACTTAAGATACTTGAGACTTTTTAATTTCGAACGAATCTAAAAACTGACAGTTCCGTATACTGTATTGAAGATACGGTGTTGAAGACGTATACAGCAATTTTATTGTCAGTTGTTGTTCATACTTCATATTAATTTGTTTAAGAATGAATTCTACGGTCCTATAGTCATCGGTAAGCCAGGTCGGACCATGAACGTGAGATTCGATACATCGTGGAGCCTCTCCTGGGTCCTTTCAGCAAAATGCAATGTATTACAAACACCCAAGTGCAGTAAGCGTTTCAATCTCAGGCTAAACAACCTTTGCTAATTCACATTGCATTCGATTTCAGAGGACCACAACATGTACGACAACACGAGGTCTTCTTACTACAAGCCGAACGGTGATAAATTCGCTTTCTCAGAGGGAAACTCCAGCTTCTCAGGATTCTTCTCGTACGAAAACATATCGGTAAGTCCGCCCAAACTATGTTTAAGGAACCATAATAGGATAAACCACCACATAAATATTCTCGCACAGACGAATCACGTTCGCCAGATTTTCATTCCAACAGACTAAGCGGATCGCCATCCCGTGTTGTGGATATTTTTTTATTATAGGAATGAGTAAATTGATTACCTGTGTTAGAACCGATTTGTATAGACATAATCAAGTGAGACTGATTATCATCGTTCAATTAATTATATCTTGCGATATAAATCCCCCACTTTAAAAATACATGGCGACACAAAGTGTAGTATGAGAAATCCCTCGGCCGTCTGTTATATGTTATATGACATATGTTGTTATGTTATATGTTGTTCACGTCCTTTTTGATGTTATTGTCTCCATGTTACCACCATCGATTACCTCAACATGGGTTATACCACTCTGACGAAGCGAATAAGCAGAAACAAGCGTCGGTGCTTACTGTTTCTTGCAATTCGGACTGCTATGTCATGATTTCTTTTCTTATAAGTAGATTATAAGGGCTCGGATGTTAAGCACTTGAAATCTTTAAAATAGGCAGGCATTAAGGCACTATAAAATTGAAAAATAAGCACTAAAAATAGGCATTTCTTTAAAAAAATATTTAAAAATAACTAAATTAATAACTTTAATATTAAATAGAATGTAAGTACGTTTATACATAGGTAGTACAGGTCTCTACTCATTTTAAACGTAACAGTGGTATAATTTTTAGGAGTTACAATATAAAACGAGATATTTTTTAAATTTTCAATATTAAAACTTTGTCTTTGGTGTTGCAAATTGCAAGCTTTCCTTGTGATGTAAATAGTAATTGTTAGGACGGACGGCAAACTTCCCCAGATTTGTATTTGTTAATTTGTAGATTTGTAGATTTGCATATTTTCTCTATTGTATGTTGTTAAAATGCATTGTACGTGAGGAATCGTCCTTTTAACGGGCAATTAGACCCTCATTTATTGATGATAAATACGAGAGGATTTGAAAAGGTATTATCCTTCTTAGAATATCACAAGGACGGTTCCTCGCAAGGGTAAGCTGGGAATTCCAGAGGGCATCGTCGCGCATATGTCACTCATTGGTCGAGCCTTCGATATTATGAGAGTCGTGACCAATGAGTGGGCAGAAATTTGTAGATCATGACGAGATCCCCCTCTTCTCGTTCCCTTGTTAGGTTAGGACGAGAAAAATTCCGTCCAGAAAAGTCAATCGATTTCTGCATTCGACGGAAACAACATCGTTTTTTTTGTCTTATTTTGTAAATAGTTGTGAAGAAGTGTAAATATAGTGTTTCTAGTTGGACATCGAGTTTTCTTAAACTCACAAAACAAACACGAGGCAAATTACCAAAAATTTGTCTTCGATTTCTTTCATGGTCCTTCGAGCCGGATTCAATTAGCGAATTGGTCCGTAGTTTAAGTCCAACAACACTATTTACACAACTTCTATCGTCTGCTTCCAAGAGTAAGGTAGAGCCGCTAGTTTCCGACCCAACTAGTATCCACCAAGGGACCTAGCCGTCACGAGCAAGAGTGAACGAGAGGAAGGAGCAGCCAAGCTACCAAGGGAGCAGCAACGTCTACGAGTCGACTAGTATCCACCACGGGACCTAGCCGTAGACAGTAAGCAGAAAAATCGATTCAGGTAATCCTTGTTTTATCACCAATTGTGATTTACATTCTTATAATCCCCCCTTTCTTTTTAAAATGGCCGAAATTAAAGCATTAAAACAAAAACGTAGTAGAGTTAAAGCTACAATTACCAATTTTTACAAATTTCTAAATGAAATTAATATAGAAGAAAGGGACGCAATTTCACGTTTGCAAGTACGATTGGATAAATTTAAATCAGCCCTTATTGGTTTTGATGATTTGTTCGATCAATTAGATTTGTTGGATGAAGAAAATGATTATCTAAATGAAAGATTCTCAATTGAAGGGGAGTATTTAGACGCCCTGGTTAAAGCCGAGGCTATTATATCAAACAATAGTAAGGCTAATTACGAGTTGAATCATGTAGGCTCGGAAAAATTATTAACTGCCCCTTCTAGTAATCTGCTGCGCGTTAAATTACCACCTGCTGAGTTACCAACATTCAATGGTCGATATGAAGAATGGCTCTCATTCAAAGACAGTTTTAAATCGATGGTGGATGGTAATGATGGGTACAATAACGTTGAAAAATTAAAATATTTAAAATCATGTTTAAAGGGTGAAGCGGAGCGAAAGATAAAGATATTTTCCATTACTGGAGATAATTACACCCGTGCCTGGAATCTTTTGGAAAGGTCGTATGAAAACAGACGACTAATCACATCACGTCATTTAAGGTTGTTACTCACATTGCCCGTACAAGAAAAGGAGACTGCAGATGGATTAATTAAATTGGCAGATGAAACCCAACAACATTTGCAGTCTCTGGATTCTTTAGGCATAAAGGTAACACCCGAAATTCTCGTACAAAATATTGAAGAAAAGCTTCATAAACATACATTAGAGAAATGGGACGAAACTTTAAAAAATGATGAATATCCAGAATTGCAGGATTTAATTGATTTTTTATATAAAAGGGCTTCCAATTTAGTCAAACGTGGAGAGGAGTACCCAAGAAGGGATAATTGTTATTTAAATAAACCAAGGAACTTAGTAAACAATAATTCTAAAATTAAGAAAGTATTTATGACTTCAACTTTAAAAAATTGTTTAATTTGTGACAAAAAATATCACCCTATCTTTAGATGCAACAAATTTTTAAATATGAACGGGGAGGAACGCTTAAGAGAAGTTAAAAGAACTTCCGCTTGTACGAAATGTTTAGGAATACATGCCGATAGGGAATGTAATTATGTTTGCAAACGATGTAATGGACATCATAATATTTTATTACACGATCATTTTGAAACCTTGGAGGTGCCTAAAAATAAATGACAATTAAAGTTAACGGAGATAGAACAACTTTCCTTTAATTCTAACGTTGTTTCAACTGGATTAATTACAAGTGCTCTTCTTTTAGTGCTTAATTCAAATGGTCAAGCCGTTAAATGTAGAACATTGTTAGATACATGTTCTTCTGTTAACTTGATTACCGAAACAATGATTAATAGATTAAATTTACAAAAAAGGAAATGTGCTATACCCGTTGGAGCGATTAATGATTTACACACTATCGCTAAATATATTGTTACTGTTAAATTTCGGTCACTTGATGGTAGTTATGAACGAACCTTAGATTTTTTATCTATTCCTCAAATTAGTGATTATGTTCCCAACGAAATTATTTCGCGGAATCGTATCAATATCTCGAAAAATTTACGTTTAGCGGATCCAAATTTCCACCAACCTGCCTCTATAGACATTTTATTAGGTTCAGGGCCAACGTTATCTACCTTTTGTATTGGGCAGATTCACTTGTTAGACGAAGATCTGGACTTATATTTACAAAAAACTCGTTTAGGTTGGGTAATAGGGGGTACAATTAATGACGGTATTCCTAATAGGGTGGTTTGTAATTTTGTTGATTTGCAAAGGGATTTGACGTGTTTTTGGAATATTGAGGAAGGGCCTCCGGGACCTAAGTTCTCACGGGAAGAAAACGAATGTGAAGAACATTTTCAAAGAAATACGATGCGTAATCCAGACGGACGTTACACCGTTGCGTTACCTTTTAAATCAGAAAAGGATAATCTTGGGGATTCGCGTAAGATAGCGTTGAAACGATTGTATTCATTGTTAAACAAATTTAAAAATAATCAAGAATTGGAAAACCAATACACGGAAATATTTCGCGAATATATCAGTCTTGGTCATATGTCGGAAATTAATCCTGAAAATGAAGATGACGGGTTTTACTTGCCACATCATGCGGTATTCAAAGAAAGTAGCACGACTACGAAACTTCGTATTGTTTTTGATGCGTCTGCTAAAACGAGCAACGGGAACTCACTCAATGATATATTAATGACCGGGCCGACTATTCAAGACGATTTGTTTTCCCTTCTACTTCGTTTTCGACTACATAGGTACGTATTCACCGCTGATGTTGAAAAAATGTACCGTCAATTCTGGGTACGCGAAGAAGATAGAAAGTTTCAACGTATCCTCTGGGGAAGAAATGGTTCTATTAAAACTTATCAATTAAATACAGTCACTTTCGGAATAACCTCGGCGCCATTTCTTGCAATTCGTTGCTTACATCAGTTAGCTAATGATGAGGGCCATAATTTTCCGAAGGCGGCAGAAATTCTTAAAAAAGATATGTATGTTGATGATTTATTGACGGGAGCCTCCAGCATAAAGGAAGCTAATAAAATAAAAAATGAATTACTTAAGTTATTAAAATCGGGGAATTTAAATTTGCGTCAGTGGGCATCAAATGAACCGAATATACTTATAGGACTAGATGACAAATGTCTTAATCAAAATGTAGATTTAAATAAAGATGCTACACGAAAGACGTTAGGAGTTTCGTGGAATGCTTCTAGAGATCAAATTACATATTCTGTAAAATCTATTGATGATGTCAATATTCGAACTACCAAAAGATTAATTTTATCCGAGATCGCAAAAATATTTGATCCGTTAGGACTTCTAGGTCCAGTCATATTAACCGCGAAAATATTCATGCAAGAGTTATGGATAGAAAAGGTAGATTGGGATGAATCGGTCAGCATTAACTTTTTTACACGTTGGAAAAAATTTTATGCCCAATTAAAGTTATTAAATAACATTTCGTTTCATAGAAGAGTGTTACTGGATGACCGAAATTTGGAGGTTCATGGCTTTTGTGATGCTTGTACGTCAGCCTATGGCGCATGTATATACATTAGATCATGCAATGATAAAGAAGAGATGCATTCATATCTTCTCTGTGCTAAATCCCGAGTTGCTCCATCTAAAAGGACACCGGTAGATATTCATAGATTAGAATTATGCGCTGCTCAATTGTTAACGAAATTATACTTAATAGTGACAAGCGCAATTGATATTAAAATAAGTCGAACTGTATTTTGGTCCGATTCAGCCGTAACGTTAGCGTGGATCAAAACGTCGCCGCATCTACTTAAAACATTTGTCGCCAATAGAGTGGCTTATATTCAGGAACATACTGATAAAATTCTTTGGAAGTACGTCCCTTCTCAGGACAATCCCGCAGATGCGTTATCGCGTGGACAATATCCGAAACCCTTCATGCAAAATTCATTGTGGTTGACAGGGCCAACTTGGTTAAGACAAGATGAAACGTGTTGGCCCAAATTTAATCGCTCACCTCTTAACGAAGTACCCGAAGTTAAAAAATCGATATGTCTCCTAACTAGACATGAAAATTGGACTATTCTAGAAAGGTATTCCTCTTTCATAAAATTAAAAAGGATAATAGCTTATTGCCTCCGTTTTAAATTGGTTAACAAGTTCAAGGGTTTTCTTCAACCAGAAGAATTAACAGCTGCGGAGAAATGTATTATTAGGCTCATTCAAGCCAAAGAGTTCGTCGAGGACTTATATAATCTAGAGAAAAAAGGACATGTACATAGTTCTAGTTCAATCTTACGTTTGAGCCCGTTTTTAGATAAGGACGGTTTAATTAGAGTAGGAGGTAGATTAAAACATTCTAATATTAAGTATGATCAACAACATCCAATAATAATCTCATATAATAATCTCAATAATAATCCAATAATAATCTCATGTGATCAATCAAATGATTATTTCCGATTATCATCACCGAAATTTTCATACTGGTATTCAAACCACTTTGACTTTAATAAGACAACGGTTTTGGCTGGTCAATGGGAGGAATCAAGTTCGAAAATTCATTAGAAATTGCGTCACATGTTGTAGAGCTAATCCGAGCAATATTAATTATCTTATGGGTGATTTACCTTCAGTACGAGTCAATCATGCTAGACCTTTCATCAATTGTGGTATTGATTATTGCGGCCCTTTTTTCATTAAAGAAAGGAAGTTTAGAAATAGAATTAAACTGAAGGTATATGTAGCTGTGTTTATTTGCTTGACAGTCAAAGCAGTTCATTTAGAAGTCGTCAGCGATTTAACTACTGAAGGTTTTCTCGCTGCGTTACGTCGGTTCACGTCCCGACGTGGTAAACCGTCAAATATCTATTCCGACAATGCAACTAATTTTGTTGGAGCAAATCGAGAACTTTATTCACTCGTTAATTCAAAATCACATAAAGAAAAAATTGGTAATTTTAGTGCTGATGAAGGTATAAAGTGGCACTTTATACCACCGTTATCTCCACATTTTGGTGGTCAGTGGGAGGTGACGGTCAAGTCCTTTAAGCATCATTTGAAAAGAGTAGTTACCGACGCGTTGTTAACATTCGAAGAGTTTAATACATTGATCGTTGAAATTGAGGCCATTTTAAATTCTCGACCGATCACAACCCTTTCATCCGATGCTAATGATCCCCAAGTCCTTACTCCTTCCCACTTCCTTATTGGTGATAATCTAAAAGGGTTACCCGAAACGGACATGGACAGTATCGCCAACAACCGCTTGTCAAACTGGCAGCATATCCAGAAAATCCGTCAACATTTCTGGAATCGGTGGTACAAGGAGTACCTGAATGAGCTCAACGTCAAGCGGAAATGGGCGACTCCGGATCATCCTGATCTCCAAGAAGGCACGGTGGTTCTTCTAAAAGAAGATCAACTACCATCCATGAAGTGGAGATTAGGTGTAGTGCGAAACGTACATCCGGGTAGTGACGGTATAGTGAGAGCGGTTAGTGTAACAACAACAAGTGGAACTGTAAAAAGAAGTGTAAAGGCACTATCTCCATTACCTATTCAAACATAATCATTGTTGAGTATGTTACTCAACGAGGGGGAGTATGTTGCAAATTGCAAGCTTTCCTTGTGATGTAAATAGTAATTGTTAGGACGGACGGCAAACTTCCCCAGATTTGTATTTGTTAATTTGTAGATTTGTAGATTTGCATATTTTCTCTATTGTATGTTGTTAAAATGCATTGTACGTGAGGAATCGTCCTTTTAACGGGCCATTAGACCCTCATTTATTGATGATAAATACGAGAGGATTTGAAAAGGTATTATCCTTCTTAGAATATCACAAGGACGGTTCCTCGCAAGGGTAAGCTGGGAATTCCAGAGGGCATCGTCGCGCATATGTCACTCATTGGTCGAGCCTTCGATATTATGAGAGTCGTGACCAATGAGTGGGCAGAAATTTGTAGATCATGACGAGATCCCCCTCTTCTCGTTCCCTTGTTAGGTTAGGACGAGAAAAATTCCGTCCAGAAAAGTCAATCGATTTCTGCATTCGACGGAAACAACATCGTTTTTTTTGTCTTATTTTGTAAATAGTTGTGAAGAAGTGTAAATATAGTGTTTCTAGTTGGACATCGAGTTTTCTTAAACTCACAAAACAAACACGAGGCAAATTACCAAAAATTTGTCTTCGATTTCTTTCATTTGGGATGAAAATACATGTCTTAATCGGGAAAAAGATCTTTCTACATATGTCGACGTAATGGGGCATATTTAAAACATAAAATGTCTTTGAGTTCTAAATAATTTCGATCAAGATTCTCACCATTGAAGACTTGCGCAATATTTTGTAGAATCTCTAAATCGCTATTGGTAGACACGACATGATCTCACTTTTTTTTTAATAAGGCGCCCTTTTTTCCCAGAAACACAGTTTATGATTTTTATGGCGTTATTCAAAGTGTTAAGAGCGGTAACTAGAGATTCGTTTTCGATTTCTGAAGAAGTTAAAACATTTTGAAGTAACGAATAATGTGTTGCGACAAATGTTAAACCATTTTTCAGATTCCTATTTTCCAATATTTTTTTGCCGATTTTATTGATGCTGCTGTGTTTTCGTCTAACTGTAAAATAATTTTCTAAACATCGTTTAAATTGTTTGCGTAATAAATCGCAGCGGATAGCCAAGTCCCCCAACGAGTTAAAACAGGTTTCGGTGGTAAAGTTAATTGTGGAGCAACTTCTTTAAATAACCATATACGCGTTGGAGATTTTAGAAAAATTCTTTTTACAGTAGAATTTAGTAAATCTACCTCAGGAAACAATTAGCGAATTTCTTCTGCTACTCGATGCAAGGCATGCGCTGTACAGGTTAAATGAAGTAAATTTGGGAATACTATTTTTAAACATGTTCCTGCCTTCTTCATGTATGGCGCAGCATCTGTAACGAATTACAGGACATTTTCATATTTTACACTATCTGGCCATATTAGACAAAGTGAACGATAGGGGAACCATTTGCTTGATCCAAACATTCCGAAGCCAACAGGAAAGATTTAGATTGGTTTTCCTCCAAAGATCCTACGATGACGTTGGGCCACGTGCCTATTAAAAATACACTGCATTATTTTTCAGTAAAATACCTTCCAAGATTATCCGTAGTTTCATCTGTTGATACCCATATTTTCTTGTTCTTCAATGCTATTTGAAATTCATGCATTTTGTCATTATACGCCTTATCCATGTAGTTTCTTCTTAACGTTGATTCAGTCGGATTTTTTTCCTTAATACGATATTCTAAAAACGCCCTCAAAGGTGGATTCTCTAATTTCCAAAGAGGAATTCCTGCTTCCATGAAAGCTTTACACAGATCGTACCAAAACTTTGTTTCGCGGGTAGGTATTGTTCGTGATTAACGTTTGTGTCACATAATTTACAAACCAGAACTGCACCGTTACTGGTAAAGAGGCCACTACCGAATTCTTTCACAAATTTTTGTAATTTGTCCGTTACCGACGCACGTATTTTTGGCATTTTAAATTAATATTTATCTAGGACCGACCGGAACAAAATTCAAAATGAAACTAAAGTTGGAACTGATGTGTACACATTGATCTTTTGTTCCTTAGTTTCTAATAATTCCAAAAATAGAACTAATCCCTTTAATAATAGGACTAGCAAGTACAAGTAAGTAGGTCATTATCACCCCCAAAAACCCTTAAGTATGCAAAAGTGGTTATAAACGATTTAACGAAATACATTTATTTGGACTAAATCAGAGGTGTCCACTAGGATTAAGAGAGATAGAGAAGTGACAGATACAACCCATTATAAACGGGCCCTAATGAGCTGATATTCGGAATATTAATATGCATGCCGTTTCCGTACAACACGCAAAGGATTGGACTCAGAAAGCGAGTTGAACTGTTGCCGAGGAGAAGCTATGAAACGCAATTACCTAATACTTGTATAATTGCAAATAGGTACTAATTTACAGATTTTGTAAATACTAAAATGATGACTATATTAACAAGTAATTCTAACGTCTTTTATATATGAATGATTAATGAAAAGTATACGTAACGTATACGTAAATAAATTTATTTCGTTAAATTAAAAAAAAAAAACACTGGGTTGGGTCCATTTATGTCATTTTCCCTTCATACTTTTCCAGGCTCTCTGGAATCCAAGCTTCTCTGGATCGAGACGCACTATATAATGGAAAATCTATAAAAATCCTGATGCCGATTTTGATAATGCCGCTGAATGCTATATTTTTTGAATTTTACAAAACTTTGCCCACATATGATACATAAAATGGTGTTATAAATTTTGAAAACCCCAAATAAATCCCTCCATTTAGTATCGTAATCTTGCCCCCCTTCTGATTCCATTACGTACAGATTATTAAGAAAAAATGACGAAATGAAAATCGTTTTAAGTAAACATTGACAAACAGAACTGGAATAAAACAAATACTCTGTAAAATCTTTTACCCGTACAAAGCACACTAGCACACTCACAGACTACATATTATTAACCTTAAGGTGGCAATTTATAGATTTTTTTAAAGTGACGTCAAGATTTTGTTGTAATCACTCAGTTACTGGCCCTATTTTTACCTGATCATAACGACGCATCGGGTACATTTTTCTTGAAAGGATAAAAGATAACACTTTAATTCTCAATCATCCTTACACTTACTAGTTACTAGGGACAATTACTTAACTACTTGTACACGATTTGTATACCAAATATTTTGAAACAGGTAAAACCATTTTTGGTATTCTCGTGTATGTTTCATATATGAAATAATAAAATTCTTAAATCGCAAACACGTCTAACTAAAATCATATTAATTCAACCATGGAGCTCGTGACTGAAAATGCCCCAAGAGACGAGCGGCAATAGCTTTATGCGTGCCATAAATTACCGGTACCACTGATAAAGCGTTTGCTCTCGGGAGCTCGGGAAACACGGTTAGTGGACACCCTTGAACTAAATGCATTTTAACCTTTGATTGTAAAATAATGCAGGAATTTCTCAGAATTTTTGGTAAATTTTAGTAAAACCCTTACTAGGTGGATACTTTTACCGGTTGATTGAATTAGTTGAAAAATTTATTATTAAAGTAACACGAAATAGGCGTTTTAGGCGTTTATATTCAAAATAGGCTTTTACGTAAAATAATGAACGAAATAGGCATTTTAGGTATTTATGGCATTTTGCCTTAATATCCGGGTCCTACTGATAAGAATTAAATCATGCATTCCGAGAGTTCTCGTTCCGAATCCGTGTCGCAGTCGTAAACACCTTTTTCCTTATAGATGAATTTTCTCGTGATTTATACGGACGATTTGTTTTTGCACGTGTCAGGTTAGTTCTGGAAGAGTTATTTATCCCAATTATTTACTCGGTTTTTACAGTTTGCACATTCTAACGTGACCGGATTTCTGTTCGTCGAGATGACTGAAGTACCTGACGAGGTGCTTTCGTATAAGGCAGACGGGGTGATCGGGCTCGGTCTGAAGGATTCTAACGAGAATTACGAACCGTTCTTCTACGCACTCCTGAGGCTGAAAAAGATTAAAGATCCGGTTTTTTCCGTATACCTCAACAGGTAAGCAATGAAAGAATCTGTTTAACGTGTGATGTTTTATTACCCTGTATATACCTTGGATCTTCGAATACGTTGCTTCCAACTATCCAATAGACTTATTTTTCGAAATTGTCACTTGATTCAGATTTCATGATAGTGGAAACAAAGGAGCGGTATTCTCACCGGTCTCTCTGAGACTTGTTAAGATCAATTTCCCGTCAAATTAACTCGGCCTAGCCTAACTTAATCGAGTTATGACGACCGCTTTCACTTCGGGTCATGTATCCATTTTTATCGATCCATCTGTATCCATTAATTACCCCGGCCTCCAAAGTTTACACAAATGTTTTCTCATATGTACAAAATTTATAATACCTTAACTAATACCACCTAAATCATTACCCGGAAGTTCAAACCATCGAATGTCACTTATTTGCAATTGGTTTGATTCGTCGATACGTAATTAAAAAACACATACTTTCTAATGTCAATATCACTTATGTGGCGAACTGTAACCGTGATGGCGATCGCCCGTGTAAGGGCTTAGGGTGGGATCGCTCAGGGGTCGTTCCTTCAGGCACTTCGGTGGTTCTCAAGTACATCATTGGCCGCAATTAACCGCTTGACGGACAAGGCGTCCCATCAGATTATAGGAACCCTAAATACTCCCACTGTTCACGGCTTTTAAACTACCCGGATTACCGCTTCTAATTTTAGCTAAGTCTCATCTAAAAGACAATTCATCAAACCTAAATCCCTCGTAGCTCAAATGTTTTTTCGAACTGAAGGCCGCGAGTCTAATGCCTTTAATGCCGCCTTTTCGCGCGGTCTTATCGCTCCTTAGAGAGGTTAGGAACCTCTCTTGAATTCCTTGTTCTCTGACCAATAAACGATCATCGACTTTTCGCTAGCCAATAAGAGGGGAGGGGAGATTGCACACTTAAGTGGGTCTACCCCAGAGGTGTCCACTAGGATTAAAAGATTTTGCGAAGATACAACCCATCATAAACGGGCCCTAATGAGCTGATAGTCGGAATATTAATATGCATGCCGTTTCCGTACAACACGCAAATGGTCACACTCAGAAAGCGAGTTGAACTCTTGCCGAGGAGAAGCTATGAAAAGCAATTACCTAATACTTGTATAATTGTAAATAGGTACTAATTTACATATTTTGTAAATACTAAAATGATTATATTAACTAGTAATTCTAACGTCTTTAATATATGAATGATTAATGAAAAGTATACGTAACGTATTATGTTTCAAAATAAATTTATTTCGTTAAATTAAAAAAAAACACTGAGTTGGGTCCATTTGTCATTTTCCTTTCACATTTTTCCACGCTCTCTGGAAGCCAGGCTTCTCTGGATCGTGACGTACTATCTAATGGAAAATGTCTATAAAATTCCTGATGCTGTTTTTGATAATGCCCTGAATGTTATATTTTTTAAATTTCACAAAACTTTGCCCACATATGACTCATAAAATGGTGTTATATATTTTGAAAACCCCAAATAAATCCCCCCATTTAGTATCGTAATCTTGTCCCCCTTCTGATTCCATTACGCACAGGTTATTAAAAAAATGAGGAAATGAAAAGCGTTTCAAGTCAGAATTGACAAACAGAACTGGAATAATACAAATACTCTTTAAAATCTTTTACCCATACAAAGCACACTAGTAGTCACTCACACACTACATATTATTAATCTTAAGGTGGCAGTTTATAGATTTTTCTAAAGTGACGTCAAGATTTTGTGGTAATCACTTAGTTACTTGCCTTATTTTTACCTGGTCATAACGACGCATTGGGTACATTTTTCTTGAAAGGATAAAGGATAACACTTTAATTCTCAATCATCCTTACACTTACTAGTTACTAGGAACAATTAATTAACTACTTGTACACGATTTGTATATTAAATATTTAGAAACAGGTAAAAACATTTTTGGTATGCTCGTATACGTTTCATATATGAAATAATAAAATTCTAAAATCTCACACATCTAACTAAAATCATATTAAACCAACCCTGGATTTCCTATTGTAAAAATCACGAAAATGTCCCAACAGACAGGCGGTAATAGCTTTATGGGTGCCATAAATTATCGGTACCACTGATAAAGCGTTTGCTCCCGGGAGGTCGGGAAACACGGTTAGCGGACACCTCTGGTCTACCCTATTCAAAATATAGTTAATGGCAGGAAAGAAAAGCGGGCGGAGCAAATTAGTTTATGACTTATTTATCAATGAACTTTAAGGCGTTTTACAAAATACCCATCGTGCGGACGAGTCAAAGCGTTTACCGTCCACCAACTGTTTAAATGGCTCAAATATAAATGGGGTGATGTTGGCAGGCAAAATTGACGCAATTCACTTGCAGAATCGTTTACCTCTTTAAGCTTTCTCCTTAATATTGGAGTTTCACGTTCATCTAATTGTAAGATGCCAGCTAAATTTAGAGCAGATCTCGAAATGTTAAGATATTTTTCTGCCCCTGTCCTTATTTATATTCATCTTTCTTTATATGTCAATCTAATTTTTACATTTTTCAGGGACCCTTCGTCTAATCGTGGCGGTAACGTAATGCTCGGATACATCGAGGAAAGGCACATCCATAAAACCCAAATCGACGGTGAAGCGACACCTGATAAAATCAAATACCTGCCCATCATCGCCGGTACCGATTACTGGCAGTTTTCGGTCGATAAGTAATTTTCGTATTATACTAAATACTCTTTACCAATTCTCTTTCTTGTTCAGGATCATAGTAACTTTGGATTCTGCAACGAATACGACTTTGTGCGAAGACGGGTGCACCGCTATCGCAGACACTAGCACCAACGAGATCGAAGGACCTGCAGACGAAGTCGCTGTTATCCACGACAGGATTAACGCTAGGGAGTACAATGGACGATATTATGTAAGCAAATTTTGAAAATCTACCTGAGCGCCACCGATTCACCTCACAGTTCTAAAAATAAGAACGCGTATACATCCCCTGTTCAAGAATATATCACAAGTGGCAAATGATCATGTGGAAAGAAATAGTAATTAATTTAATATTATATACCTTTTAGGTGAATTGCGATACAATCAATGGTTTGGTGAAAGTAGATTTTGTCCTAGGAGGGCAGTACTTCAGACTAAATGGACCTCAGTATATTATGAAGGTAATTTTGCACTAATTTTAACTAGCTTCTTTTTACGTTCCTGATTTTCAGATATCTAACGAGTCTTCGACGGTGTGTCTATCCGCATTCGTACCGATAGCCTCAAGTATTAAAAACACCTGGGTGCTAGGAGGTGCTTTCCTATCACAGTACTACAGCATATACAACGTTGGGGACAAACTTATTGGATTCGTGAGAGTAGCATAAAATTTTAATCTAGTAATAATATAAGAAGTATAACTTATAAAAAAACTCATCAAATAGCGCGCGATTGATTGTAATTTCTATTCTAACTAACCTAACCTAGTATTTTTAGTTTAACTTTTAATTTTAATAGTGCGCAGAACTGGTACATGGCGAAACTATAAGGTGTAAAAATGATAAAAATCTTATTCATACTGAATTGGTGTTATTGATGCAATGGAACATGGACTGTTTTTAATGGACAGTTAACGAAACCCATTTTATTACGTTACGATTTCTAGATTGGTACAATATTAAAAAATTAATAATAACGGGCAAATTTATAATCCCGGGTCCACTCACGATAACACAATATTTCAGAGAAGTGGGGTTCGTGTCAAATATGAAAATAATGAAGTACCTGGTCAGCCTATAATTATTTGTTTAACATCAAGTTTGCAACATGAATCTGTTATAGGTTATGTGTTGTCATAGGTAAAATGCTGGGTGACAATGGCTATGCACGTAAAAGATACCTGCTAACACCAGTTGTACATCCTAATACACATGCAGAAAAAAATTATAATAGGGCTCATAGAAGCACCAGAAATATCTTCGAAGGATGTTTGAGAATCATTGGAAATAACGATTTAGGTGCTTAAGAAAGAGGGTTGAGGGTTTAAATTTACCTTTCCTTAGTTTAATTACAAGTTTTAATTTGTTGTAGTTTATAATTTCACTTTGACATAATCGTAGAACTATAGTCATAGAAATAATACTCCATAGACCGGTTCCTTATTCACGATTTGTGCTGTTGTCAGAATTTTTACCTTTTTAAGTGCTCCTTGGCGGAGGTAAGAAGATTTTGTAACTATCGAACAGCTTATTTGAGGTTCCACCAAGGTTTCCTCTACCAAGGCTTCCTTGAGTATTCCTTAAGTGATAGTCTATAAATTTGCCACAAATGCCTTATCGGCGTCAGCCAATTGCCCTTTTGTGTATGCCGCTAATTCAGTAAATTAAGCATCGATCTACTGAATCAATTTAAACCTAATTTGAACCTTGGACAAATTGATATAGAATTCATCATTCCATAAAATTTAAAATGGGAAGGAAAAGGGATGTGGCTGCAATTGGCCGAGTGAGATCTCGAGTAAAGTTAACATTTATTTTTTGAACACAAAGAACAAAAATTTGATATTTGGTAGGCATGTGTAATTTGATGAGGAATAGTCATAAAATAATTAGTATTGCCATTTAAAAAAATAGTCGATGACATCATATCTCAAATCTGGTACACACTGTATATTATTTTCTTACATAAAAAAAAGAACGCAATTCAAAATACTAATCGACCTGTCCGAGCATATTCCAGTAAAAAAACTGTCTTTGATTTACTGAATTTATTCCAAGTTAGAGACTCTCGCACTGTATTCGAAAATACAATATTCTGTTACACTGTTTATTACCCAGTCTCCGCCAGCATTTCTCAACATCTTAATAAGTCATTTACTGCTCTTACAATGTTTATTTGGCATTTTATACCATATGTATCACCTAATGTAGGATATCACAACCTGTTCAATTATGAAAAATGGTCAATCTGAGAACGTTTATAGCGCGTCACTTGTGTAAATGCGCCACTCAGAAATGTGAGTTTAACACTGGAATGGTTCATGGATAGTAATGGTCAGCTTTCGATTGATATTCATGAAGATTGGATTTGCATAAATCAGAGACGCTCCGCTACTGGGCATGAACCGTGAAAATGTAAAACTCGTATCTCTGCAGCAAGAGATTTTTTAAACTATTAGAATGGGGAAAATTTTTGTGGCATATAAGCATTTAAAGAGGATTGTCGGTTCTATGAATGCGCATGTGCGACTTTAAGTATCTAAATTGAGCAAAGGCCTTATCACAAAATGAACATTTATATGGCTTTTCACCCATATGAATGTATAAGTGACTCTTCAAATAACTAGACTGAGCAAAACTCTTATCACAGTGGGAACATGTAAAGGGCTTTTCACCTGTATGAAGGGACATATGACTCTTCAAAGAACAAGACTGAGTAAAAGCCTTAGTACAGAGTGAACATTTATAAGGCTTTTCACCCGTATGAGTACGCATATGGCACTTCAAATAACTAGACTGAGCAAAAGTTTCATTACAATGTGAACATTTAAAAGGCTTTTCACCTGTATGAAGACGTATGTGATTCTTCAAAGAACCAGACTCTGTAAAAGCCTGATTACAAAGTGAACATTTATAAGGTTTTTCACCTGTATGAAGGCGCATGTGACGCTTCAAAGTATTGGACACCATAAAACTTTTACTGCAGAATGAACATATAAAAGGCTTTTCACCTGTATGAAGGCGCATGTGATTCTTGAGGTTACTGGCATCACTAAAAGTCTTAGTACAGAAGGAACATTTGAAAGGCTTTTCACCTGTATGAAGGCGCACATGATTCTTCAAAGAACCAGACTGGGTAAACGTTTTATTGCAGGAGAAACATTTAAATGGCTTTTCACCTGTATGAATGCACAAGTGTTTCTTCAAAGTACTAGACACGCTAAAACCTCTATTGCAGATTGTACACTTAAAAGGCTTTTCACCTGTATGACTACGTACGTGAGTCTTCAATCGAGAAGGGCATTTGAAAGCCTTATTACAATATGAACATGTGAGGTCTATGTTCACACTGATCGAAAGTTTCTCTTTCACCCTCCCAGATAACTCCAGTTCCTCTTTGTTGAATATCTTAGGAAAATCTGGAATGTTTGAACAGCTTGGCAGCATTCGGTGCTCAATCCCTACTTCACTCAACACCATAGTATAATTGAAATCTGGCTGTCTCTCTTCCAATATGCCTTCTTTTTCTTTAATTAATGTAACCAATATGCCTTCTTTTCCTTTAATTAATGTAGGACACTCAATATTGATTGGTTCACTTTTGACATGTCTGCTGGACAGTACTTCCTCTATTTTGGATATGTAGACCTTACACCTTTCAATGTACTTCGAAAAGCCCTCATAGCACAACTTACATTTATTACAAATGTTCTTGCGAGATGCTAGAACGGGATCCTGAAAGAAAATATGCAGATTACATGATAGGAATAGCACTGAAAGATATTACTATACAAGGCAACCCAATAGTAATAATTCTGTAAAGAGATTAGACATGATAGTAAACAGAGTGCACTTACCTCCTCGCTAATGATCTTCCAAAAGCACCATAACTTTTCCTCGATGATCTGCACCCGTGCCTCTTGCAAGCACCAATCACAAGTATTTACTTCCGTATCGCTCATGTGGATCGACTACTTCAAACACCACAGAATAATTTTGTAAAAACTTGTGGAACGTGGCAAGCTGACGAACCCAGATTTTCATTTAAATTTTAGAACTTAACCTTAAAATTTACAGAACTCTACATGGCCATTTAATATTTTCGCGCCAAATTTGAAAGTGCCAACGTTTTTAATTTAGAGTAATACCTATTTATAAAGTATAATATAAAACACTTACCTAATTGTATATTAAGAACATTTTATGTAGCAAATATCTATAGTATTTTAAATTACTATACTAATATTAGTATTCAAGCCATTAAGATTTCAACGTACGAAATTAATCAATTTGGTTAATGATAATAACGTGTACCGATTTTCGATCTATTGTACATCAGCAAATGTATATTACACCAGTATGAAATACTTCAGAATACAAGTAAGACCAGGTGTTGCCAAATTACATTAAAAATATTAACAAAAAAGAATATTTATATGACCATAAAATATTTCAAGAAGTTAACAAACGATTTAAAAAATATGGTGGAATCTAAAAAATATATTGAAAAAAAATTGTAGAACAGGTAAAAGTGATGGTTTTATCGAAATTATGTAATTAATTTACATAAATAGGCTATACAGTATCAAAGATCACAAATAGATATAATAATTTTATACACAACATAACAAAATAATAGCTCACTGTTACTATTACAACTACTACTACTATATTACAGTGCTAGTCTCACTAACAAAAGTTAATACCACATTAGTTTGAAGTTATTTTCTTTATGAATTTATAATTAATTATATTTCTACCTTAGATGTAAGTAATAAGGTTTAATAACATAATTTTAGCGCATGCGTACTGAAAGGCCTTATCTTTCTATCGTAGGATATTATCTACACTCCTTTTTAGAAGTCTTTTTATGTATATGCTGGATAAATAAATACACAAATCATCAACCTAACGACACCATAAAAACCTTACTATATGATAACTGGAAACGATTCTCATATAAACAAGATGCATCGATAACTCGTTAAATTTTTTTTCAGAATCGAATAAATACATTCACTTCAAATCGATTTAATTGAATTGATTGCTGCTGTGCATGTGCATGAATCGTTCAATTGTAAAACGCATGTCTGGTGCAAGATTCTTTAAAGGGTGAAAATGAGCAGAGTTTACTGCTGAAAGACTTCAAAGTGGATTGTCGTCTGCATGGACGCGCATGTGATTCCTCAAATTACCAGACTGAGTAAAAGCCTTATTACAGATCGCACATCTAAAAGGCTTCTCACCTGTATGAAGAAGCATGTGACTTTTCAAATTACTAGACCTAGTAAATGTCTTATTACAGTGAGAACAAGGAAAAGGCTTTTCACCTGTATGGATGCGCATGTGATCCTTCAAATGACTAGATGCAGTAAAAGTCTTACTACAATGGGAACATTGAAAAGGCTTTTCACCTGTATGAAGACTCATGTGATTCTTCAAAGAACTAGCCACCGTAAAACTCTTATCACAGAGAGAACATTTAAAAGGCTTTTCACCTGTATGAAGACGCATATGACTTTTCAGAGTACTGGACGCAGTAAAAGTCTTATTACAAAGAGAACAATTAAAAGGCTTTTCACCTGTATGAAGTCGCAGGTGATTGTTTACATGACTAGACTGACTAAAAGTCTTATTACAGAGGTAACATTTGAAAGGTTTTTCACCTGTATGAAGGCGCATATGACTCTTCAAATGACCAGACTGGGTAAATGTCTTATCACATAGAGAACATACAAAAGGCTTTTCACCTGTATGAAAGCGCATGTGACTCTTCAAACCCTTAGACACAGTAAAAGACTTATCACAGAGTAAACATTTAAATGGTTTTTCACCTGTATGAAGACACATGTGACTCTTCAAGGTACCAGATGCAGTAAAAGTCTCATTACAGAAGGAACATTTAAAAGGCTTTTCCCCTGTATGAACACGCATATGACTCGTCAAAGCACTAGACACAGTGAAAGTCTTATAACAGATAGAACATTTAAAAGGCTTCTCACCTGTGTGAAGGCGCATGTGACTCTTCAACGTACTAGACACAGTGAAATTCTTATTACAAATTGAACATTCAAATGGCCTTTCTCCTGTATGAAGGTGCATGTGAATCTTCAAATGACTAGGCCAAGTAAAAGTCTTATTACAGAGTTTACATTGAACAGGCTTTTCACCTGTATGACTACTCATGTGAGTTTTTAAATGATTAGACATAGTAAAAGTTTTATTACAGATGGAACATTTAAAAGGCTTCTCACCTGTATGAAGGCGTGTGTGAGTTTTCAAAGTACTTGATGCATTAAACGTCTTATTACAGAGGGGACATTTAAAAGGTCTTTCACCTGTATGAAGGCGCTTGTGATTCTTCAAATGGCTAGACTTAGTAAAGGTCTTATCACAGAGAGAACATCTAAAAGGCTTGTCACCCGTATGAAGGCGCATGTGAATTTTCAAATTACTGGACTTGGTAAAAGTCTTATTACAGACAGAACATTTAAACGGTTTTTCACCTGCCTGACTATGCAAGTGAGTTGTACTGTACAACTGACCAGACCCAGACTGACTCGCTGTCTCATTGCACATGTTTGTGCCCATAATATGTTCTTCTTCCATCGTCACAGATGGCAGTACCTCCTTGTTAACATTCTTAGGTTCATCTGGGAAATTCGAACTGCCCGGTAACACTCCACATTCAATGGTCATCCCATCTGACCCTGTTGGATGATTGGTACTTGACAGTTCTTCTTCCAAGATTTCTTCCTTAATTAAAGTATGATGCTTGATATCGATCGAAGGGTTGTCTTTGATATATCTGCCGGACAATATATCATCTATTATGGACATGTGAATCTTACACCTCTGGATGTACCTCGAAAAGCTCTCATAACGTAACTTACATTTCTCGCAAATTTTCTTGTGAGATGCAATAATCGGATTCTGAAAGAAAATAATAAGTGTCATCACATAGTACCTCTTATATAAAAGTCAATTTAGTAGAAAAATACATAACGGATTAAAGAAAAACGTAGTAACAATTTAAGCAAAAGTGTCTTCACTTTTACGTGTCGATTTCATTAAAATTGCTGTGTTCTACATTTAACAACTTAGTCTTAATTATCTCTTGAAAAGAATCGATGTGTGGTCAAAACCACTTTTGCAGTGCAATTTCTAACAAGAGATGGGCCCTGCTTCAGAACAATTGTTGAACAATCGTAACTGCAACAACATGGAAGAAATAGAAAATAAGTTAGTCACATAACGTCAATTGAAAACAAAATAAATAATAATGTAGTTGAAATGGTAATATTAAGAGAAGAAAATAAGTACATTGGAGAATAAGTGAAGATACCAGAATTGCAAAAAGAAATGATGTAACATTAAATGAGAAAAAAGAGAAAAAATTTATACAGGGAATTGAAAAAAGAGAGCAAGAAAGCCCAGAGCAGGTGAAAATAAAGGTTGAAGGAACCAACCAAAAGCTAGAAGGAACCTTCTATACCAAAAGGTATAGAAGCAACTATAAACCTTGATACTGAAGTGAATAATATTAGGAAAATCAAAATAAAAAAGAAATTAATGCAATGTGAAAAAAGAGATATTATTAACGAGACTAAAAACCTCTGAGGGCATAATATATGTATAAAAAAAGATTATGTCGCCTCAGTATACTCTCAAATTAAAAAATGAGAAACGCATTGACGGAAAGAAGAGCAAGCGGCATGTGACAGCTATGGTGTGTGCCAATGCGATAAGGATAGTAGAATATAAATTGGCAGTAATTGGCAAATAAAGAAATACTAGGTGTTTTAATAACATAATAACTCATTTATCTAACAGGTCGTTCAACCAACTATGTACAAGACAGGTTTCATTAATGTCAAAAACTAAACAAAGATTTACATTATAAATAAACACATTAAGAAGTTTCCGGTCAGGTACGAAGCAAGGATGAAAGACTGGATGCCAAGTGAGCTTTTTGTATCTGATGGCTTTGAAATTTTCTTGCGTTGATGCAATTCCCACATAGGACTTAAGGTCTTCTTTGCATTATGCAGTTTCAGATACGCATATTTGTTTATTTTACCAATTTAAAGAAATTCTGATGAAAACAGTGTACATGGCATCAACAGTATCTGCCTTATGTGGCAGTATATGTACTGGAAGCCAGGTTTCATTAGGGCAATTATAGGAAGGGTAGTAATTGCCTTCACTGAAAATTCTTTTATATTTATATTGGTCATTGTGAGTTCTAATGGTAGTATCTACTGTGATTAATGGCAGATAATGGTCTATATATTTTTGGTAAACCACATTTTTTTTCAAAACTAGTCTTGAGGAAGACTCATTGGGTACAAAACAATTATCAATACATATGGATGTTGTTTTAGAAACTTTGTATCTGTTTTGTGTTTGTTTAACATCGACTTTGTTAAAAACTATACTATAGCCATTCGTATAAGTAATTTTAAAAGTAATGTGTATTCGGTTACACAATGGGAAACAAGAGTAAGTATTCTGTAGATAGTATCAAGTAAACAGGATTCACTTACTTCTGTGCTAATTCGTTTCCAGAATCGCCATAACTTTTCCTCGATGGTCTGTACTGATGCCTCCTGCAAGCACCAGTCGCAAGTTGTCACTTCCGCATGGCTCATGGTGAAACGCGTGTACTTTGTGTATTTAAACCGATCTAAAACAGGCTCGTCAGAATGATTACCTGACTTCAGACACTCACAAAATCACCGTCCGCTGGAGATGCTCACAAAACATTTACCTTAAAAAATTCCGCATTAATTTTGTGTTTCGTGCTTGAGTTTTATGTGTGTCAACAGAAATCTGACAACATCGATGTCGCCGGTTCCCCAATGCTACTTTCACCCACAAAACATATACCTTAGGGTATAACACCGTAGGGTTAAACACCCATATGCTTTCACACCTAAGCTCACAATGTTGTGTCGTTTGACATATTTTTGACGACAAATAGGGAATCAATGCATCCAACAGCAAATTCTTAAAGTTACCAAATATTCCCTAACTATCGACCATCTATCGAACTTTAACAACGTTTTAAGTAACATTCGTTTAAAATGAGTTTATGAATAGTCCCATTTTAAAATCCATTTTAGCGCTAATAAGGATTTTAAATAATGTGGGTTTAAGTAACACTTTAATGAATTTTTATGAATAAGACCGTGAATGTCTACGATTGTTCAGAAAAGTTATGCAACCCTACTTACACAATTTTGTTGACACAGCGAGTTGACGACAGTTGGCGCTGGCAACACTGGGGGCGTCACCATTGCACCGACGACTTCCTCGACCGCCATATTGTCTTCAGACCCGGGTCGCGCGACGCTCGTTTACCGCTTGGTACGTGGCAGTGTAGGAAATTCCAGCTTTCTTCTTATTTTCAACGTTACTTAAACGCTCAGTGCTTTCTAATGTCAGTCCGCAGCCATTTTGGTCGTTCGTCGTCGGATTCAAGTAAGATTACTTCGAACAAAGAACGTAGAGCATCAATTCGATCCACAAGGGAGAAGCCATCTTGATTTCCAATTGAATTCAAGCGAGGTGAGACTACTTTTCATTACCGTTTCATTTCCACAAATGCCTTAGCTACCTTGTTAAACTGTCGAAAGTGAAAATGGGATGTTTTGGATCGATCATTGGTGATTTTTTTAATTTTCACGGCGTTAATCCCTTATGTAAAATCGTATTTTCGAAGGGCCATAACTTGGGAACGGATCATTTCCTAAAATTATGATTGATGTCGTCGAACTAGTTATTTAATGTACTTTCTAGTAATATAGAGCTTTTTTCGAAAAAGTTTAACCTCGTTTTGTTTTACCACAAGTAAACGACTTTCTCTGCGACAAATTTATTCAAGATAAGTGGGACAGAGTGAGCACTCATGCAGAAGTAATAATTAATTTTCTATCACGTAAACAGGTTTTTCTCTTTTACATGGGCAGAGAAGTCGTTCACTAAACTAAGGTAATACAGAAAAATAGTGCAACCATTATTAAATGTTACAAATCAATAGCAGTTGAATGCCCTTTTCAATACAAAACTGATACCTAGTAAGTGAAAGGAAAGAAGGCAATAAAGAAAACCGTAATATTTGAAAGTTTCAGGATTACTTGAGATAAATCATTGAATATATTTGCCTTACAGTCAAGATAGGTTCATGGAAAGTTAAATATAATTAGAAAGATCCATGAAAAAATATACAGTGTGTTATTTAATGCACTTACTTAATAATAATAATAATATTAATAAGAAAATAAATGGTTTATCACAGTTGTTTCAAAGGTCATATGTGTCATATTCGAATTTTTGCTTTGTATTAATTTTTACTTCCCCATATTAACCATAAATGACAATTATTTGATAAATGATGTTTATTAATATTATTCGCTGTAACCCATCATTCATTATTAGCAGTTATAATTATTATGATGTATATAAAGTAATATTTAATTATATATAGATAAAAAGTTTAAAGTGAAAATAACTACCAAACTATAATGATTAGGATTGAAATTCTAAACTATTTCTTCTTCATCTGCATTGATAATACCAGGTTTGACAAATCAGCCCTTGCTTTATTAGAAATAACTTTGTCTTGTTTCTTTCCTTAAGAAAATGGTGTTCTCTCCTGGTACCGTTGGATGTGATTTGGACGTTGCTTTCCCTTGCTTGCTTTGATTACCAACGTCTAAAATGCTTCAGAATTCTAGGAATATTTTTTAATTTTCCTGTCGCTGGTATTAAAACCATAGCGCATAATAAATTTGTTTGGAGAACGAGTAATAATTCACAAAATGATAGTTTCCATCGGACTGATTTTCTTGGCAAACTGGAGAACATCCTTCAGTTCTTTGCTCATTATTCTTAACTGTGTTGATATGTACGGAATGCCATATAGCAAAGGTTCGACATTCGTATGCACAAAAAATCAGTTAATGGTGACAATTCTGTAGGCAAAGTAGTGAATGTGGCATATTCGATACATTGCAAAGCATACAATTTTTCTTCCTATAGAATAGTTGTTACAATACCTAAGTAATGAAGTATGACTACTTTCAACAGTTTGAAACTTCAAAATAATACAAACGGTTATGAGACGACCACTTTTATTACGTTATTTATTATTATCAATCGGCAGTAAGTTGTATAGAGATCAGAAGTCTACACCCACCATTGTTAATAGGGCCTAATTAAACATATCAATAATGTCTGGGTCGGCATCTAAATCTCCTTCGTCACTACCAAAGTCTGCAGTATATTTTTGAATTCAACTAAAACTAATGTTTTTACTGAAAATATCTGCAATTTTTATATTTAATTTTTCCCGGTTTTCCGGCAGTACTTTTCTTGGACGGGTCTTATTAAACGTATTGTGCAAAAAGTTCAGATTTTTTTATTATGCTATTAGCTTTAAAATGAAGTTTTATAAATATTGATAAATTAATTTGTTGCTTAGAAATTAGCCAAATAAGGACACTATAAAAATTAAAAATAAATCTTCAAAAAATTCACTTACGACTGTGTTAAATACACGAAAATGTGTTTTGTGGTACTACATGAACCCATCACATTTACGATCGATCCTTCAAATAGTTTAAATTGTATTCCATTTGTTTATCCCAAAGAAAATTTTTTTGCATAAGACAAAGTAATAGAGATAGGGCAATTCTACAGATACCATAAAGAGGATAGCTAAACTATCAGTTTGAATAAAAAAAAAAAGAAGTAAAAAAAGTCGTTTTTTTCTACTGCAAAGTTATACAAAATATTAACGTTTTTAGTTATAAACATTTTAGAATAACTTTTTTTCTATTGCTTGATAATAAAACATTTTTTCATATTCGGAGGGCTGGCATTTTTGTACGAATTTGAAAAATCAAAAAAAAATTCTTGGTCAATTTGGGTCAGAGTTAGCATTTTTTTAAAAAAAAATCATAAATGATTTGTTTATAACTATTAATAAACCTAACTAGTGCCATTTTGAAGTTAAAGGTTCAAAGTTTATGTAGAAAATTTGTAAATGATTTTCTCTTTAACGAGAACTTCGACGAAGTTCAAAAATGATTCAAAAATCATGACTAGTCGAGGGTGTTAAGGGGGAACTTAATTTAATCAATCAAAAATGAAAAAGCATTTTTAAACTCGAGTAATTTTTGAGTCTATTTGATGGATTTTAATATTTCTTTTATTAATTTGTATTTACTCTGCATACACTGCAAATATACATCTTTTTATAATTTTGTTCTTAAACAAAGTGCAATTTGTTTAAATTTTAAATTTTTTTGTTATTTTAGTTTTGTTATCTTAAGAATAAGTTGTTAGCACTTTTATTAATAAATAATTGCCAGAAAGAATGTCAAAACGAATGAAATGAGCCCTTATAAAGGTCCATAGTGTGACAGCAACAACCGCGTGTTTTAGTTTTAAAAAAGCATTTTTTAATCAACAATTGCAATAACTTATCAACCAATTAATATTTTTTAACTACATTTTGAGGGATTCTTAAGGATAGCAAAAAGCAACTTTTCATTAAATTTCGATTCTCCTTTGTTTAATACAATTTTAATTTTCGACCTATTTTTGCAATTACTTAAATAAATTATAAATAAATTTTTTTAGCAGGTCTGAAATGAAGACTCACCAATTTTTTTTTAAATGTTAAAGCTGTGACTGATACAAAAGTTCTGTTTTAAAAATTGTGAAAGAGATGTTTTGTGATGTTTGAAAGGCCTAATAGAATACGATGTGACATGAATGGAATTGTTTCATCCTTCAGCTATATTTAATAATTCTCGTAAAAATCTATAAATTCTTTTGTTCATATCACCAGTTAGACACAGGGCATGTATTGAGGGTTAAGTAGGAAGAGCGAATCATACAATACTACACAGACTATCTTATTTCAATTTCAGTACAATTTCTGATACATAGAGCAAAGAGGTTTATTTCTAACATGTACAGATTACAAGTCTATGAAACCAACGAAAATTTAATCGATGTTACCAAATTCCAGACGAGGCTGCTAGGAAGCTGGAACAGAGCCATGTGAAATGGGACGGATTCTTCAACAAGGAAAAGTGTGATACTGCCTGCACACCATCGGTGATCTGCTGACCAGAATTTTGGGTTATGCAGCGAGCGCTAGAAGCTATTGTTACCCAGGCTTAGCAGATCAAGTCCTTCCAAGGTAGTAGGCATACTCAGCAATGGTCATGGACTGAAGGAGGACGTCCTGGCAACTAGAGCAGGAGTTCCATACAAAGCTATGGCGAGTTGTAAGTACATAAGCCTTAAATAAACATTTTAGCCCTTTAGCATGAACGTAAGCCCTTTTCTAAATGTATTAAGTGGAAGGGATACAAGGGACATGACTTATGCATGAGTGATCTGATGAGCAAGGGCGTTGTATAATGTCATGAATACCAATTACTATCAGTACGGGATTTATAAAGTTGATTGATTTTTATTTATTTTACACACTTTTGAAAATGGATTTGGAAAAATGGCATTCTTAGAGATGCTAGTAGTAGATTCATACTATTTATTAATGTATGTGTTTTAAAATTCAATTACATAATATGTATATAAGGGCTATCGAAATGACTAAATATGTACCAGGTGGAGACTGAAAAAATATAAAAGTCTGCAAAGAATTCTTGCAATTGTTTAATAAAACACGTCGATCGATTATCGATTTAATTCACACCAGCTCACCGCTTCTTCACTGGGCATTTAATTTTCTTCTGCGCCTAATTAAACACTCGCTTTGAAAATATTGCAGAAAATGCAACTCAGAAGTGTGCTTCAGGCTCAAAAATTATGGACAAGCGAGTCAAGATTTCAATCTGAGTCAGATTAGATGCTTAAGTTCTGAGCCAGTGTTTCTGCAGCAATTGTTACGGCTCATTCCAGCAAGCGATCGAATAGTGCAACTGTGCTAGCGGCATCGAACTTGTTCAAGTCCGTTAATAACGTTTTCGATTCTCTTAATGTCAAGTTTGTCACATTCAAATTTTCAAAAACGTGGACTTTAGTGCTGATAATAGTGAGATCCTTCGTGTAGTGCATTTCATTACTTTGAATGAATTAAAGTTTTTGTAAACGGTAGGAAACATGGAGACGTTAACTGTTTGGAAGGGTTCCTGTGGGCATTAAAAGGCGTTCTGCTATGACGGGATGATCTTCAAAGTGAAGGAGCTCAGGTTTTCCTGATATCCAAAATAAATCAGATTTCTTTAGAAAACGTATTTTCCGTCTGTAACAGTGACCGTTTCGTATAACGCTTCAACATAACATACATATGAGGCTTTTGAAATCCATGGAAGATTCAAATTGTGACAACGAAGAATTGGACACTTCATCTTTTTGGACATAAACGTTTACTATCACTAAAGATTGTCCCATTTCATATATTGCTAGATCTTCTAGCAACCTTTAAATTTTTAACATGCAAATATGAAAACGATGCTTCTTCGTCTAACGCTTTTCTCACTTTTAGCAGAGATTTTGGAGTGAATATAGTTCATTCATTTTTGGTAACACCGTTGGAATCTTTCCTACAGTTTGTAAGGGATCGTTTGCAATCTTTTGATAAGATGTTCAGTAACCACAGCACAGAATTCCATTTATGCCAGAAAGGCAGATGGATTTTCAGCTCTTTATTTAGAAGAGAAATGTTATTCTAAATCAGCCGATCAAAACGGAATTATATAAATCTCCATGGAGAGAAAGGTAGAAAGTAGAATGCGTAAAGCCGTAGGATTAACCCAAAAACTATGTACTGTTAAACTACTAACATAACATCAACAAATAAATATATAGTTAGTAGTTAGAACATACATTGAAGTCTTAAATTCACACTACTGTCAGTACCATCATCGCTCTCATTGCCATTTAGTTTTTTCTCCATCAATTCTTTTACGTGATGACTTCTGTGCTGCTTTCCAAATTCCATTATATGATATATAGAATTTATGAAGGTATTGTCACCAGTCACTCGGTCTTTCGTCTTAAGTTATGCAGCGTTTCTTTATTAAATTTGGAACTTAGTTTTTGCATAGCAAACACGTGATTTTTGTTGTAGTGCTCTGCAAAGTACAAATTTTCAGTAATTTGATGAAATTTGGTGTTTTAAGTACTTATTTCTTTATTTATTCACCAATAACGATTTACATTTGTAAAATCCCTGCAGTGGTTAATGAAGTTACCTGTTCTCAGGATTGGCAAACTTCGATATTAAAACTTAAAAATGAAGACAAAATAGATTTGTTACTTGATTCCATTGATAAGTAATCATCCATAACTATAATAAATTGTTTTGCTGGAAGTGATACTTTTGAATTTTGCTATTTGATCATTTGTTCATGTTTAGTTTATTCATTTTTCATTTTGTTTCATTTTTAGAGCCCATTTTTTCAATTTTGACTTTCTTATGTTCTCCTTAGTTTTAGCTTTTAGTTCATTTAGAAAGGAATTAAATGGGAAAATAGGCTTTATATACTTACTCTTGTTACATATTAACTTGCACTTTTTCCATATAATCGTACTTTTATTTCTAGTTGTACTATTTGAGTTTTGATATCTCACATATAATTCATTAAAATGACACTTATATATTCTAAGGTATACAGTTGTGCGAAATTGAAACGATTGTTCATTGTGATATAATAATTTTTATTAACATTTTTTAATATCTAAAGTCTTTGTAATACAGATAAACTACTGTTATATGTCCCTCTCCAAGATATGACAGCATAAATAATATTTTGTTAGGATGCGTAGTGTAACATCTTCACTGTTTTCATTTGGCACTATTATTGATGAAGGTTTTTTGAAAATAAGAAATTTGGAAAATTCACAGAAGTTACCGCATAATGAGTCAAAAAGAACCTAAAATATATTAAAGGTACGGTTATGCACTGCTGTTTTCTAGCAAACAAGATTTAAATGTACGAATGTACATTGGTGGCAATCGCAATTTTAACGGTCTGTGACAATGTCAACTGTGACTGGTTCTGAAGTTGTACGTAAAATAATTTGGATCATTAGATTGCTTATAAATTAATAATTAATTAAGAATTCAAATTGACAAACAACGGTGTGGTGAAGAATGAAATGACACGACAATGTTCATCGACAGTAAGAGTGCTATTAATTTTTACCACAGTTTATCGCTTATAGAAGCAAAATTAAAGGTAGAAACCAGAAAGGTAAATTAAGTCAACTGCAGAGAAACAAAATTGAGTTGCATAGTAAATAGGGTTAAAGTGTGTAAGCAATGAACTGTGGTCTACCACAAAAAAACTGGAATAAAATTGAATAACCAGAGTGTTAGAAATGTCGGAATAATTTATGAGGTCCGACCAAATTCATTAAATCCAATGATAATAGTAATAATTATTAGTTTTCTTCCTCCTAAAGTCAGCAAATCTAACAGTAAATGTGGCATGGTTTCCTGAATGGAATTATCTTTTGTTTATTTTTAGATCCCATTCCAGGACCAGTAAAGAGAGGACCACACCAAAGAGTGGGCAGAATCTGTTTAAGTTCATCATGGACGCATCTGCCCCTTGGCTGTAAATAGATTAATAAGGAAATGTAATCAACTTCAGGGGTGTTGGGCGAAGCCTGTTCTAGTGACTCATCTTTAGAAACCTAGGGATATGTGATTAGGAACAGACTTATTTTTCATTATACATCGCCTTTCCTTTACCCATCCTGTGGGGAAGTGCACAAATGTCGATACATAATTGTTATAACATACCTCAAGTGGATTAAAAATAACCACTATCTATTCAGGATTCAAGAACATTTGTTAGATGAATTATCAGGAGTGCTATCTAAAAGGTAGCAGAATCTTATTGTCAGGTAAAAAATGAAGGTTAGATTAGATTAACCGTTGGTAGTCAAAGAATATAAAGTTTTATCGGGCTCTACAAATTTTGGAAAAAATCTAGCCAATGTAGTAAGAATTTAACTTAATTTTCTCTGCACATTTACATATGATCATTCTTATATGTTAGTATCATAATAGGGAATGCTCTATAATTTCTGAATTAAAGTAACACTTTTATTTCATATTGGTGACGTTTTTTACATGTTCACATTGTCCTTAGACCTTTCACGTTTACTAATGTCAACATAAATGGGGGGAGGTAAAAGACTTTTTAAATGTTCACTATGGTAAGACTTCTATGACAGATACTATCTTACCCACTTCTCTTTATAATGTAATTTTGTAATACTCTTTCCAGTGGTTTCAAAGTAGGGATATTTTGGTCTACACTTATGTTTAATTGGAAGGAGGTTCATTGGCTTGGAAAACTTATGTAGGAATATCATTGTGCAGGGTTTGACGGAGAGGACTCTTATTATTTTGGGAATTACTTTTAATTTGATTAGTAATAATTTAGTCAAATATAGACATAATTGGTTTATATTTGAACTGAAAAGGTCCAATGGGTGCGACTGTCTCTAACAGGGATGGTTTTAATTCTCATATGAATTGAAAAATACAAGGACTACACGTTTCATTATCTAGTCAATAGTCAGGTTCTTTGTTTTCTTTCTCTCGAATGAATTTGTTCTACAGGGGATTTACAATTCTTACTTCCGTGTTTTGTGAAGTTTTTTAAGTTCGACTATGTATAGTTAATTTTGAATTCTTATTTGCCAAGAATCTAAGGGTAGCGAGTAGACACTCCCTGTGATCCTGACAGAGACAGGTCTACTTCAGGGATGCGGCCCTGCCCACGCGAGCCTTGGGTGTCTCTCCTGCTCCCAACCCGGAGGGGAACCCATGTCCTAGAATCCCGAGGATCCACTTAATACCTTTCATTTATACCTGCGTCCTCTACCAGGATAATCCCTTCATGAAGTGTATAATTACATATGCCACTTAGGAAGCTGGATAAGGACGAAATTGACTTAAAATGCTTTATCAGGCAAAGTAGTCTTTTGTAACACTTATACACTGAGAAAAGTTGAGCCTCCGAAAGGTCGACTTGGGCGAAACTTTTATCGCAGTGTGGAACAAGGAAGGGGGCATGAACCGAAAGAATATCTTGAAAGAACTTGTGACCACCATAAAAGAAGACCGAAGAAATGAAGTAACTGGAGCAGGAAATCCTGCAGTTAAATAAAATATTAAAGCAATATTTTGATCGTTACAAGACTTGACATAGGCTGCGTCTAAGGGAGTGACCCTTGGAAATTAAAATCCGCAAGATGAGAACAGTTATAAAAGAAAATAGAATTGTGAACATGTGCAGAATGTGGCTGCAGCATCTGTGGAGCTTCGGATCTTAGTACAAGGTCTATTTGTGAGACCTGTGCAATTTGACATTTCTTCGCTTCAAGTACTTTGAGTCCTTCCTAAGCAAGCGACACTCTATAGACGTCGTAGACAGTAGAAGCGGGCGAGTTGTTGCCAGTCATTGGTTTTCTTGAATAAAGTTTGTAGGGCACAGTCAGTGCCCCATGTACTGGTGGGTAAGATTTTAGAATTGTGGCGTGCTAACTCCATGGGCTCGGTTTAAATCAAGTTTAAGGAGTCTGGGACCACCGCATATCGCCTTGTTGATATCGGCTTGGATTTGAGCCATTGCATCCACTTTGACGCGTTTGCGCATTTCGTCATGTCAATGTTGGTCTCTTTGCTTTTGTGAAAGAGGTCGACGCATCTTATTCTTGAATTGATTAGATTTTGCCGAGGTTTTGTCTTAACCTTATCGATATTCTGTTACGTTGGTTTGAATGCTACTTTGGTACACCAGAAGTAAAATTGGTTATTTCAAAGTGCATCTTGTATGATGTATAAAGTTTGAAGTATTAAATCACTAGTGGTCGAAAATAATCCCTTATTTCAAATGGGAAAACCTAATGTACCAAAATGCTGAAGAAATAATTTCGCCCTATACCAACCATAACAATTATAATACTGAATAGAAATAACAGCAGAAGCAAAAGTACTTAATTCCTACTTTTTAGATATCTTAACTGTTTCTTAAACGCAATGACATTCTGAGAATCTTTATTGTTCTCAGGTAAGTTATTAAATTGAATGAAACCCCTCTAGGGTATTGAATTCATTGTATTTCTGTCACATCAGCCATTTTCTTATCTTGTGTCATACTCTCCTATCTCTCTACTCTAGGTAATGAATCTGAGAAATCTTGAGGAGCTTTTTGCTTTATAATTTTATAAGTAACTTCATTACCATAGCGACAATGCAGAGTAGGAGCTACCATATTTTTTCGCGAACAGTATCTGCCCATTCGACTATCGTAAAATGTTTGATCATGAAATGAATGAGTTGAACATCATTTTTGCATCGCCTGAGACCCATACGGCCACCAGGTCACCATGTGGTGCAGCCGTATAGTTCTCTAGCCCGTTGATGCCGGCCATGGTTAGCGTCCTCATGGTGTCTGCCCAATGCCCGATTGTGTGTGCCATGGTGGCTGTGTCCTCCCCAAAGTTCATGCCAAAGTGATTGTGTAGCATTTTCTTGGCATATCCCTGCACCTCTCCCTGCCTAGTAAGATGGTTCCTGAACCACCAGTTGGTTTTTGTGGCCATGACTATGATGAAGGCTCTCCTTGCATTCTCGGTGATCAGCGAAGCTCTGTTCCTGTTTGCTTCGTCTATGTTGAGCTGTGGTGCAGCTGGCAATTGGGCAGCGGCGTTTAAAGTATGGTCTACATTTCGAATTCCCGGCGTTATGGCCTTCGTGTTTTAAATTGAATGCAGGAGCTGTTGCATCAGCTACAAAGTAATGCATAGATATAAGAAAAGTGATTCTAGAATTTGTTGATTTATATGAATGCCATCCCGGACCATTTCGTTGCTAGACACACTGAAAAATTCGTCTGCAGAATTTGGTTTTGTTATGCCATGAATAATACCAGCTATTAATGGTTTTAATTCTGAGATTTTTCTTACTCGAATTTGTATAGACCATATATTAATCATGTCGGTGTCAGTATTGCAGTATCAAATTTTCAGGTATAAGAGAAGGATGTATATGGTTCATGGATTCAACAATTACAGCGTCAATATCAAATATATTCTCCTTGTTAAATGCATTAATATATTTTTTAATGATGACAACTTGTAGGCTTGAAGGTTCTGGTAATTTTTAAAAATGGTCAGCATAAGGAAAATACTGGTGGTTCGTTACACCTGCGTTTAGCACGTTGAACTCGGTTTCAATCTAGCGACGCTGGTCTCTGTTACCACCTTGAAAAAGTGGGTGTTTCTGGTATATAATACTGATATGTTGGGATATTTCACAATGAAGCAGATTAGCCATTGTCAGACTTTCACCGCCAGGGGCATGTAATGTGATCATGTTGTTCATCACAGCATAAGTATTTAAAATATTGACGCACAGCTTTTGGGTGCTTTGTGATAATGCATCATAATGATAATTCATTCATCTCATTGCATCGTCTTGCCTACAGTAGCTGTCATGTGTTAGTAAATCATGTGCTTCTAATCCCTGATAGTATAGTATTATTATTCTAGTATTATAGCTTAAGATTAGACTTATGTTTGACATCAACGTTATTCTTCATAGTGATTATAGTCCATATTTAACTCATTGGATCGAACTTTGGTGACATGGCATGACGTACTTGGTAATACCTTGTGTAGAAAGATGTGATGCCGGAGTTTCTTGTCTGATCTCTACTTTGGGAATTGGAATATGGTTTACTGATTTTCCTCTAGATTCACCATTAATTGAGGCTCTCAATTTACAAGTGACACTTTCAACATCACCAGTTTGATTTGTTGTCCTCCTGAGGACTCTCATCTGACAAAATATTGCAAGTGATGTCCAACGAGATGCTAAAAGTCTATATGACCAACCGTAAATGTCATGTAAGATCACTCCATGGATAATTGAATCTATCGCCCATTTAATTATTTTAATGATCATCATAATTCCAATCATGTAGGAACCAAATGTCATTGTTCCTCAGAATTTTCCCCATACCTTTGCCAACGCACTCTTGATTTCTTCTGAAATTTTTCTGGAAATTTTCGCCCCTCAGCAGCTCTCGGTGGCGGAATTCACGACTGGACTCTTGGCCCCGATGTTTCTTCACGGTGATGATGCGCGCGTACAGGTGTTGCCAAATGTAATACGCAAAAAGGCTTCTCGAGACGTTTTTGGAAAAATTGCGATCAGCAGAATTTATAACGTCGTATGTGGCCTCGATGATTGGGCCTAAGCGTGTCATTACAAATTGGGCAATTAAATAGGGGTAGGACAATGACATATAACTGTTAATCGCTAAGGTTATAATACAGGAATGATGGAAACTCCAAATTAATCGAGATGAATCTGTGCCTTAAAGATTAATTCGAGGTGGATCGGATTTGCAAACGAATTACATCTCATACTCTATTGGCTGCAAACTTTAACAAGTAAAATTCATATTGTTATAATTGTTACAGCATGAAATACTAGAAGTACGTGCATTTTTCAGATGGGGTCTTGAGCACGTTTCGGCATCCATTTTTATGGTGGATTTAAAGCATTTGATTGAATTGTAATGGTCTTTTACATAGCACTTGGTCCAACCAGTATACACTGGCATGCAAAATTAACCAGACAAACAAAATTTTGTTCAAATTCAATCTTAAATAACTTTTTAACCTTTTCATCAATTTCGATAATTTTTTTGCTAAGTTGTAGGTACTTTCATTGTTATCATTCTCTACTATCGATTTTGCAGAAAGTTCTAAAAGACTTGTCGTTATACAGGTTATGATAAAAGGTGCACTTTACCCCAAAATTTCTGAACACCCTGTGGAAAAATTTGACTACTGAATGATAGGTCTTCGTACGAGATTTTAAAGCCTGATCTTTCGTCAACAGTTATTTTTTTGATTCATATCAATAACTGCATTCTTAAAGAAAAAACGCATTTTTAAAGAAAACCATGCGATAAAAAAATTTTATTCAAAAAATAACAGTGACAACAATGGTAATTAATTGGTATCAAAATCGAGTATTTCCTCCGCGGGCTTGAATAACAGCTCTCATCCTTTCTGGCATAGACTGAATTAAACCAGCAACTGCGTCTTGGGGTATTTGCTCCCACTCGTTTACCAGCGCCTGTTCCAACGCAACCAAAGTTTGAAATTCTCCATAGTTCTGCCTAAGCCTTCTTCCTAATTTGTCCCACATATGCTCTATGGGGTTGAGATCCGGACTCCTTGGCGGCCAGTCGAGTACTTGGATACCAACATCATTGAGGTATTGCCTAGTCATTCTGGCTATGTGCGGCCGAGCATTATCTTGCATTAGGAGAAAATTTTCTCCTATAAAGGGCATATAAGGGACTACATGTTGTTCCAAACACTCCCTGATGTATCTGTCAGCATTGATGCTCCCTCCCCGTAGCATAACAAGATCTGTGCGGGCTTCCAAGGAAATACCGCCCCATATCATCACTCCTCCACCACCAAATTGAACTCTAGGAGAGAAACAACTTTGAGCATAGCGTCCTCTATTGGCCGCAAACTTTAACAAGTAAAACATTAAACATTCCTATTTTCCGGATTTCATATTGTTACACTTATTACAGCATAAAACACTAGAAGTACATGCATTTTTCAGATGGGGTCTTGAGCACATTTCGGCATCCATTTTTATGGTGGATTTAAAGCATTTGATTGAATTGTAATGGTCTTTTACATAGCACTTGGTCCAACCAGTATATATACATACTTACTTTTTAAAAAATTACATTTACTAGTAGGACCTTGAATAAGTTCTCGCTGTTTCTGATTTGACACTCGATTGTCATCATCCCTAAGTCCTTGCTCATCGCCTGGTTCTGTACCCTCTCTAGTTTCTCGATGTCGGCGTGCGCTGCTTGTCCCCATACCGCTGCTCCATATAATGTTATTGGTTTGATGCTTGTTTCGTATATTCTCTTCCTTATCATCGGTTGCAGCTTACTTCCTCTTTCCATCATTGGTCCTAGTTATTTTAGTCTCCGCTTGGGCTTCTTTGCTTGCTCGTTCCCAAAAAATGTGGAGCCTTAAGTAGTGCTATCACCATTAGAAAAGGTTTGTTATCGATAATTGGGTTTACAAGTGGTAAGTCACGTACGCAATTGGTAGGTACCAGTACGTGACAGATACGTCATTCCTCCCATCTTCTCAAAGTAACGTGCCTATTTCAAGTAAAGTTTGCAGATTTTTCTTTTGCAGAAAAATGTTTAGAATCCTTTTTCTAAATATAAGTATGATTACAATTAATGAACAAAGAGTATATAAACACTAGTGGTAGTCATATGAAATACATGTACCAGCGGGTCCATATCAATTTTCTTATTTAATATATCGAAATTATTCAGCTGCTTTATTTCTAAGTTAAGATTTAGTCGTTTTAAAGTCATTTGGTTTTACATTAGGTATTTCTAGGTTAAAATTGGTATAAGCATTTTCAAGTCACATCATTAATTATTTTACAATTATCTTCTTGAGATGCAATTATGGCACTTCCTGATACAAGTTTGCTAGACGATCTCTCTTTACGCTCTTCAGGAACTTTTGCATAATTTTTATGATGAGTTACATCGTTTTACTGATTAGCTGTTACATGATAACTTTGATAATGATGATGACTTCTACATCATTTTATGATCAGTTAGTTCTGTCAAATAGTGATCTTGATATGGCTTCGTACTTCTCCTCCTCTCTATTGAACTCGATCAACCCGAGATTATCACAATTCTCTCATCATCGTTTGTCGAGTGATATTGTCTGATAAGTCTTTATTGCTGAATATGTCGACCGATCCTCATCATTAATCAGGGCATCAAAATCACAAAGGAATTCGTAGTGCAGCTCGACCATTGCTCGAGATGAGCGAGCTTGATATCGAGGAATTATACAGGGGATCTGCATCACTGCTGGGTCAAACTTAGGTGAATTCCCGGCATCTGCAGCCCTCTTCAGGGCAACAGCATGAGTTAAAAATTATTGCTGGAATGACAGTGTTGCGAGTGAGATCTTTGGTTCTATTCACGATTTTGTGGGTGTCGACCAAGTTCTTCAGTCTTGCTGCAGGGTCCTCGTCGATCTCGTCAGAGATCTTCTTGATGTTGGTACCTCTTATTGAAAAGAGGGAGATCAGTGATTAATCATCACTAATCACTAAATTAGTGATCTAATTGAAGGCTAAGGAGATAGTCCTGTCCATGTTTTCAAGAATGTTTAATAAATTTTGAGACAAATGAATGTTATATTGAATAAGTTAAATAAGTTGAATGTTAAGGTTATATTGAATTGTTCTCATGCCGGACGTGTATCGTTCGGTTATATGATTAGCGAATGATGTGAATCCATTTATTTGCCTTATTACTTTTCCTTCATTTTTAAGTAATGGTTCTGAGTTATTATTGATATCTTTCAATTTGTCTTGATCTAAATTTCCTGTTATGTATGTAACAGCTGTATCTGAAAACTATTGAACAGTGCTCGTTTAGTTCTTCCTTGGAATTTATTTAGTTTATCGGCGGTTTTGGAACGATTTTCCTTCAATATATTGATTAGTGAACTACGAGGGTGGTTCAAGTATGATGTGATGAAAGGATATCTAGGACGAAAAAAAATCGACAAAAATGTAATTTGACCACCAAAATGAGTTGTTCTCGGCCATCCTTGAATGCTTCGACGGATTTAATCTACAATAACTGAGTAATCTGCCTAACATTGAGTTTTGACGGCCAACTTTGACTAAGTTAAAGAGGTCTGATAGTTTTGACAAGCTTATCTTAACAGCTTTCATCTCGTCCGTTTTATTCCAAATTCCTGCCTGGACTGTGTCCCAACTCTTCTACATTTGATCTCTTCATGAAATCAGTGATGCCAACTTTTGGATTCACATTCCTGACTCTTGCGAAGTCTAACAGTAAGCAGAAAAAGATGTATATTTCATTCTTTGTATATCGTTCAATTTCAGGCATCGAGTTTGTTGGTATAAATTGGAAGCCTTGGCCCACCAGAGTGATCTAGTGTTTTATATCAACTTCAAAAATTATAATGGCAATTAAGGGTGACCTGATGCTAAGTTTCCTAAGGTGCGTCTCATAATGCGATAAAGCGAAGAATTTGTTTTTTTGACAAATCTGCCATAGCATCTGCAAAACAAACTTTGATATTTGAGATTGATATGGTTTTTGCCGGTTGCTTCCGTGGATTAAGGGATAATTTTGCTTTGTACTCGGCTGCTGCCTTTCGGAAGGCGTCATTTAATTTAGCACCACCTAATATTAACTTCTATCCATCTACAGCGTTTGTCTCCATATTTGAACCGCCCTCGTACGTTAATCACAGTTAAAAGAACATTCACACTTCGTCCAACAACTCTGTCAGTCTCTCATAATTTACAATTTCCTTTCTCACATTACCCATTTGTTCCTTAATACATTTCTAATTTTATTTTTTTCTTTTCTAATTTTATAAATTTTGCTTTTTTGCTAAACATATATAAATTTTTTTTAAAGTTTTCACGTTTACTCCTATACTCTAAATCTCTCACTCTTTCTGTCAGAGATTCATCCCCACTTCCACTCTCGTCCAATGTGATATCCCCATATACTGGAAGAGCTGGTGTTGATGCAGGGGGAACCATCACAACGCTCTGGATGGTTGCTGGTCCCGGCCTCCATAAGGGTAGTCGCAGGGGTCCTCCAGACGCCACCAGCTGGTCCCCCTTCTGTACCGGACCTAGAGCGTCGATCGGGCAGAGGGAACTAAACGAACCATCTATAATTTCGAAAGAGGAATCGTTTAGTTCCTCACGTTGCCGCTTGAAGTGAATCTGAAGCTTCATGGACTTAACTGGTGCGGACATCGTTGCGAAAATGAAGTGTTTTTCATTCTCTGATGAATCGTTTAGCCCATGCTCCTCACGTTGTTTCTTGAAGTGAATTTGGAGTTTCATCGATTTTACCGGAGCTTTCATCGTTCAGAAACTGAAGTATGCTTTTCATTCTCTAAGATGTCTCGATATATATAATCGGCAGGCCGAAGCGGCGATGCGTCTCTAGATCGCGTGCTGACGAAACCTTTATTTGAAGGGTAAACATTGGAACTTCTCTTCAGTTTATTCTCTTGTTCTTTCTTCCCCCTCCAATACTCTTCTGCCACAGTCCCCCAAACACGCGCCGCTTCCGTATACCTGCCTTTATTCTCTTCAGTCTCACTTTCACTCTCACCATTCATCCCCTCCTCATCCCTATCACCCCTGTCCTCTTCCGATTCCTCCGTCCTCTCACCCTGCTTGCCAGCTCGCTCTTCGAACATCCTTTTCACCCCCTTCCCTGCTACAGCATGTTGCACAACGTCGTCTCTCACAATGACTATGTGTGGAGGACTGGTAGTACTCGTTCCTGCTGCCTGTAAGAAGGTTTATTGAAAAGAAATTCCACAAGGTACAAATCGCAATCGATAATCTGATGACTGACTTCCCGATACTCACATAATAACCAATAATAAAATAACCAATAATAAAATACGTAGTCTTACATACCTGCTCAAACCCTTCTGACTGCTCCATCGTAAGGTCGATACTTTTTTCGGTGGTTCTCATTAATAGTGCTTCTCTTAATTTGGATTTCATATTGTGACTAATTGCTCTTCTGGAACGCCTTTTAAGCATTACTCAAACTATCCCCACTTCCTCTATGAACTTGCAGTTCTAGTATTCATAATTTGTTATGTCTTACTCTTTTTATTCTAACACTTGTTCAAAAATGTCAAAGCTTTTAAAATGCATGCGTCCTTCAAAGCTAGGTGCATACCGACCAAAACACGTGCGAAATTAATCGATTACATTTGAATGACATTTATGGTACAAGATTCTAGATACACGCGACATTTTTTCACATCTGCGAAGACTTCAAACGGGGAATGTTAATCACATTCAAATTTTTAGGGTCTTGCATTTTAATAACATTTCGCGTCTGAGATGATTCCTAATTATATATAATTAGTCGATCTTTATTAGTACGGGATTTGAGACAACATTTTTGCATTACTTATGAAATGTTGTTTTCGTCTCGATTAGAAGGTGAAAATTACAACATTTTTTTTCGCGTTTCGTCAATTTACTCAATACATATTTATCGCATTAAATTGTATACAGCCTGCAGCATGCATATATTAATCAGATTTTACTACTCATCTACATAGTACGGATGATGTGACTGCTGATTGTTGATGATTTTTTAGTCCAGAAGGAAAACGTTTTTCCGTATTATGTGCGAAATGCACACCGGCTTTTAGTTCTTTTTCTAAAAGGGGTGGGAGTAACTTGTCTAGTACGTTAGGTTACGTCATTTAGCACCTTACATACCAGGGATTTTCAAATCACGATGTCAACACGTGAACGGCCTCTTCTCTTCATATACCTCTTTATGAAACTAACACCAACGTATACTCATAGCACAAAGCTAATGTCCACGTCTACCACGCCGAGGACCGGAGTTCGAAACCTGCTAATATCTTTTTTTCATATTAATTACGTCACGTCCGGATCCTCAATCCGTTGCAAATATCCTATAGGGGGAAAGGGAGGGGGGACTCAATCTGTGCCAGAAGTCCTATAGGGGGGAAGGGAGGGGGAAACAGAATCCGTGACAGAAGACCTCTAAGGGGGAAGGGAGGGGGTAGGTCAAGGTCCTGACCGGGGTCAATAACTTGAACCTTGATCTGTGACAGAAGTGTCATAGGGTGAGGGGAGGGGGTAGGTCAAGGTCAAGGTCATGACCGGGGTCAATAACTTGATCCTTGATCTGTGATAGAAGTGTCATTTCTTATCTACTGAATTCGCCTGCATTTACTGAGTCACATGCCTCGTTAGAATGCAGGAAATTCGTGATTATTCCCTGGTTCGTTAAAAGATTGTTCCAGGCACTGTCTTCAAAACACACCTGGTCACCTTTAGTACCCATTATGCGGACACACGGCGTGAAATTCCAATTGACACTTACACCAACTGCTGCAAACTTTGAGTTGGAAGGGTTTAGCGAAAACCGTCGCTCACCCAATACCACGAACGGTTACTTCGTAGGAACAAAACACTACATTGTAGACTTAAATTGACTACTCGAAGGACATTCCATCACTTTGTCATGTCTTTTGCCGTATTTGGGGCGTTGAATTGTAAATTTTACCGTGTTGCGTTATTACACGAGTTACAATCAGTATTTTTACGGTGGGACATTATTTCCAGTTTCGCCTTTTCTATTTCGAGGAACTCGTCATCCATAGTGGTCATGAGTAGTATAAGTATAGGGATTCCACGACAAATCGACTTTCGAACCCCCATGAAGGGATGTGGAGGATGGTCGCGGTCCTCCGTTTTCTTTGGTGTTAAATATTTTGATGACGTCACTTCTTTTAGAGGATCGACGATGCGGAGTCTAATGAGTTTTTTCTGACGTAATTATTGAGAATTCGTCAACCCAGAGGCTCCAAGAAGGCGTTTGTGCTTAGTTCCGCCAGAAGGGGGGTGTGTAACTTAATTCCCCTGGTGTCCTTTTACACGGTATTTTTTTTATTGACATGTGCTTAGTCCGTTTATTATTATTTTTTTTAATTAGAGAAAAGTGTTTGTAATCAGTCATGCGAATGTGTTTGTTTTAAGTACTTCTTGAAATTTGGAGTTGAAGTAGTCTTCAGTATGTGTCATACATATATCGACTAACAAGTAAAAAAATTTGAGTGAAGGGGGTGCCCTATCAACAATATAATTTTCGGTAGGTAAACGGTGGAGTTCATTGCGAATCTGATAGGTGGCAAGCGGAGATTATGGCTATTTCCGACTAGGATGGCTAGTTGTGTTTTTAAGTCGAGATTCTTTCGTTGAACTGGATTTGCAGAGGGATGATATTCAATTGTTCAAGTGTCGTTTCTTATTTCGTCCTTTTCTTCCGTAGGTGCATGAGCCGAAATCATCGAAATATTGTACCATAGTCCTTTCAGTCTTACGTAACGCATTCTCTCGCTTATCGGGTCAAAAAGTAGGACGTTGCCTAGGAGTTGCTCTCTAATGACGAAGCCTTTTCCGAATTCATGTTTTCCTGATTGGCTTCCGCTATAGAAAACTATTGACTTGCCGACTTTCATGTTTCCACTGCCCAGCCATCTAAGCTCTTGAACTGCTATTCGGGCTTTTTCTAGTTGTTCCACAGCGTGGGTGGATATGCCTGGTGTATACCAACTCTGCACATTCCATGTTCCGATATCGCGATTTAGTTTTTCCATTTATATCAGTCCGTTTCCGAGGCATAGTTGCAGTTGGGATCAGCACTCGGATCCCTTGAGGGCATTTTGATAGATTGCATTCTATATCCCAATTTTCCTCGCAGGGGATGTCCAGGAGGATGACGGGGGATTGACCCTTGCTGGAGAGCTATAAAAAACATTTTTAAATGCAGTTAAACGTTTAAGATTTTCATATTTACAAGGAATAAAAGTATTCAAGTGGAAATGAAAAAGATAATTACTCGAGAATGCGAACGTCTTTGTTTACCGGGTCATTTGGGTGGTTCGGATTATTTTTCCGGCATCTCCACAGATGCATCGGCATTCTCGACCTCAATACCCTATGGTGACGATCCAATGGGCATTGAATTAAATCTTCGCTGGATTGCATTTTGATGGTTCTGTGGAGGGAAAAAAATGTAGAGAAAGTATTGGAGTAGTGTAAGTATGCACGTTCTGTGACACTTTGGCCTTGAAATTAACACGTATGGATATGGAGGATGGCCGCGGTCCTCCGAAGCGACCACAAATCGACCAGCACTCAGTTGTGCCACGACGAAGAAGTCCTAATTAGTTTCCAAGAAGTGATCGACAAGACTAATTACTTCTTGACGGTGGAGAGTGACCGCGCTCGACAGGGTGATGCGAGGGGGTGCCCCGCGAACGTGTGCGACGCATGTTAGTGCCCTTTGGGCAGGAAGAGTCTACCCCAGACCGGCGGGGGTCGTATGGGGGTGGTTACTAGTGCCCTCTCGGCACGGCTTACCTAATGCCCTTTTGGCAGGACGCTAAAAGCGTTAGGGGTCGCATGGGGGGTGGTTACTAGTGCCCTCTCGGTACGGCTCACCTAATGCCCTTTTGGCAGGACGCTAAAAGCGTTAGGGGTCGCATGAGGGGTGGTTACTAGTGCCCTCTCGGCACGGCTCACCTAATGCCCTTTTGGCAGGACGCTAAAAGCGTTAGGGGTCGTATGGGGGGTGGTTACTAGTGCCCTCTCGGCAGGGCTCACCTAATGCCCTTTTGGCACGGCACCAAAAGCGGTGGGGGTCCCACAGGGGTGGTTCTTAGTGCCCTTTCGACATGGCCTAAAATGTCCGGGGGGATGGTCCTTAGACTTAGAATATTTTTTTTTAATTAGGAATCATATATCGATAAACCGAAATAGCTCAGTGGAGAGCGCGGTAGACCGAAGAGCTACAGGTCCTGGGTTCGAATCCTAGTTTCGGTAGATATATTACAAGAAATATCCTAAAAAAATATTTCGTGTAATATATATATTTTTATGTGTTAACTCGTCTCGTCTCGCCCGGCCTAGTAGAGAGAGAGAGAGCGGTCACACGAGACTCACCGAATGTACGTGAAGCCGGGGGGCGGGTGGTTTCTCTCTTCTTTCGGGGAGGGTAGGGAGGATAAACGGAATAAAGACCAAAAAAATGTGAATAATATTATTTTATTTACACATAAAAACTCACTTATTTATACATAAAATCATTTTTTCTGTTATGTTACATGGCCTGAAGAAAATAAAAACGATATTTTGGTTGATGGAAAACAAAAACGTCTTGTCAAAGTGGATTATATCCCCATGGTAGGGTGTCCGTTGTTATAGAAATGACATTGCGTTTGTCATCGAATGGAGAAAGCGCTATTTTATTTTGAGCGATTGTGTACACGATATGTTTTTCTGACCTAATTAAATTTTGATTTCGCTCGATGATGGTGGTATTAAATAAACAGTCATAGTAGTCATTAAAATCTATGGTTTTTAAAGCGGATTTCTTTACACCTTTCGCGTTTTTCGAAACATTTCCCACCAACAATTTGAAAGTGTACATTTTCGAACGTAAACCAATGAATTCGGTCATGATAACGCCTAAATTTTCATCTTTCATGATGCCCAATTGTTTTTTGTTTTTCAGGGGGATACCATAAATATTATTTGGTGGGTAATCTGAAGTATCAAATAGGTGAATATCGTTTTTTATGTCTTTGTAAATGTCATCAACGAGAAATTCATAGATCAATGAGTCTGTATCAGTGTACAGAAGTTTCGAGGTGTCAGGGTATTTTTTTTTAACATAGTTGTAATGAAAGTCGTATAAGTAAGTTTTCGAAATGTCTAATACAGCAAATCCTACATAAATCGGTTTATTAAAAATGATGTTGGTTCTTTCCATTTCTATAATTATCATATCTTTATCGAAAATGGTGCAATTTTTAAAATTAGGTTTAGAAATATAATAATTTGCCCCATATGCCCCCGACCACTTAGTCACCAACTTTATATCTCTATATTTACGCACATTTTCCATTGTTTTTCCGAAAACTGAATTGTTCATTAATTTGTAAAAATTTTTTTCAAAATCATTTTTGCTGCATTTTCTCAAATTGGTATTAACATCGATATATTTCTTCATCCACATACTTTGTTTGAATTTTAGTACGCGGTGAATTCTTTCAATTTCTATGCCTAATTCAACGGCTTGCTTTAAATTTCTATAATGTATAACATATTTTTTTTTATCATAAAGTGTAGTCAACAATTTTTTCAAGTTGTATTGTGAAGTCGGTGGTTTAATATGTCCAGGACATAGGGGAAGATCACGATGTGATTTATGTAGATTTTGTGGATACTTTAAATCGACTTCGAGAATATAACCAATTTCATTGTCGTTTGGTGTTTTTAGGGCGTTAATAGAGTACGGATTGATCCACTCGAAACCACCATATGGTAATGCACAAGAAAGGGCTGCCTCATACAAATTGTTGACGTCATAATACATTAGATATGATGATGGTAGTGCTTGTATGAACTCACCACCCATATACTTATTGTTTGCTTTTGCATACCGATTGCTACATTGGGAAATTCCACCCCTAATACCATCCTCAATGGATAATAACATATCAACATCTGTTAATAACTCTAAATTTACATCTGTAATTTTGAGCATAGCATCGAAAGCTAGACCGGGAGCTGTGTAATAATGTAACGCATCTAACTCATAGGTCTTTAAACACATTTCCCTAAAATTTTCAAATACATCTGCTAAAAGCGTTACATCGGTCCTCAAATAAAGTTCAGCGTATTGTTGTAAATTTTGAATTTTAAATGTTCTCCAAACGTTTTGAGCATGTTGATATTCCTCATGACTAACCGACTCATTCGAAAGAGAACTGTAAAATTTTTCTATTGGTGGTAGTTCGGTTGTGTTGTACAATTTTTCCCAACAATCTAGATATTCATAGCGAAATACCCCTTTCTTTTGCAACAAGCTAAATTCTAATTCGTTTCGACAAAACGACCGAGTAATGATTTTTTGAGAATTGTCTAAATAAGATGATAATTTATCAAGACTATTAGCCATAAATCTGAGAGAGTCTAAAAATCGAAAATGAATTCTTGTTCCCAAAATGTACTTTGTAAAAGAAATATACTTCTCTTTGTTTACTGGAAGCAAGGTAATTTTACCAGGAATTTGAGTACTTAAAGCCTTAATGATAAAGTGACTGTCATAACCCGACAAATTATGAAAAATAACTGGTATGTAATGTGCATCTGTGTAGTTAATGTTGCAACCCCCATGAGCAGCCCCTCGGTATTTTCCTAATTTGTGACAATGTTCACGATGTTTCACATCATCCAGAAGAAATGGCTTCGAACATATGTGACAATGTGTAGATAATTGAAAATTTATTTCTTCCGCAATTGTTAGTTGTTTCATTGGTATGGGATCGTTAAGGATATCGTTTACTCTCCTTCCAATATCTTGCAATTCATTTACAAACCAATTTTCAGGATTCACCCCAGTATACATATTAAATTTTGAAAGAGAATCATCATAACTACACTTTAAATAATAAGCAATGCTAAACGGTACATGCTTTTGAAATTTATTCAATTTATTTGTTTGATTAGTATCAACGTATGGTTCTAAAATGCTCTCCAGATCAGCATACATAACAAATGGTACTTTCTCTTTGTTCTTAAAATTTTTAAATTTAACATTTTTTTGTGATTCCTCCGGTAATGTAATTTTAGTTTTGTTCTTTAATTGACACTGAAAAGAATGCTTTACCAATTGTTCTTGAAAATAAAAATGATTCAAGCATCGACTACAGTACCATTTTTTCCTCGATGATGATACTTGTTTCCTTAATAATCTTGATAAATCTTTAATTAATGCAAAATGAAACGACCGATTTGTCATATCATCATCATCATCATTACTATCTTGGCTTTGTTGTTGTTCAGATTCTAGAACGAGTAAATTAATTTTGGTGATAGTCGTTGGCACTTAAACACACCGGAAATATGATTCGTTTTTTTTCATCACACATATAAACATTAATGGAGAGTTTATTCATTTTTTCAAATTTTGGAATGTCCGAAAATGTAATTGGAAACTTGATTCCATCATATTTTAATACTTGAGAAAAATGGGGATATGAAGTAGTTCTATAAGGATTTAAATTATTAGAGGGTGGTTTCAAGGCTGCAACTACACACCACATGAAACAGTACTCATCATTATTTCTAATGTTTAAAACACCTTTCGTCACCTTAATAAACTTCGGTACATCAACAAAAGTGGATGACACCCCCACATTAATCGGTAAATAACGATTTATATTCACTTTAAGGTGTATAATTTCATATAAACTCCACCTCGAGTCACGTTCCTGAAAATTCTCTAATTTGTTTAAAATTTTGAATTTTACATTTTCCGCATACCAATTTCTAATATCTGTATTATGATCAATCACTTGGTTTTTGGTGACAAAATGTTTAATATCCGTTTCTCCATTTTGTGGTTTAATGAAATTCGCAATGAAAATAACATTGACTTTTAATATGGACTCCCTTAAACTAACTTTATTTGTTTCACAAAGCTTCTATAAGCTTTATAAAAGATAACGCTCGGATCTTTAATTTTATAGTTAACAATAATACCCGTTCTAATTCTACTGTTAAAGCATGTTTCAGTATCTATCCAAATTAAATTTTGTTTGTGTGATCGTGCACAATTCCGAAATTTTATTTTATATAAATTTTGAACTTTTTTCAAATAATATTTAAATATTGCTAAATCTGATTCAATTTTTGAAAATGAATGTATGCCCTCCCGAGTGTTTGAACGCTTTAAATATTTTCGTAATAGAAAAATATTTTTATTGAGGAATTTAATCCACTTTGTAAAATCAGTTCTCGTTTTAATCAACTTACATACCGATTCCATTTTCTTCACCATTGCAGTTGAACAATTCTCGATGGTTGTCGACGACGACGACGACGACATGTTGTATGGGTGGTGATCGTGATCGTTTTTCAGTGTTTTTTTTAATTTTAGGTTTTAGTTAAAAACAAAAAAAATACATTTTGGATTTCCAATTCATCCAGCACAGCCTTCAGGTTGGCGGCCCCCTGTGTGAGTTCCTTTAATTGCTCCTCTTCCTCATCCGGTGAACAATTAAACGTAAACTCCCTCACAGCCTTTTCGAATTCTAGCAGCTCCTGCTCTGACTCCAGTTTGGATGTTCTAAATTGTATTGGCAAGTTTCCAAATTTTTGTATTAACGTTTGTTTTTTAGGGGTGTAACTTAAATGAATCAAAACTGTCTCCCCCATGACTTTTATATCTTTTACACCAAATCTGTAAATATAGAATAGAAAGGTGTAAAAAATAATAAAACAAAAAAAAATCAACTAACCAAAATAAACTTACGAAAATATTCCCTTGACTATAATATATAGACGTTCGATCGGCAGTTTGCTCGGATCCACCACATTACATAACACGGTACACGGAACATTCATTTTTTGTTTTTTTAGGGTGTTTGGTGCGTATCTTGTAAATGATTATAAAAGAAAACTTGTATTACAAGATGTTGATGGCATTTATATAACTTTCACCTCCCCCCCCCCCCCCATCGCACAGTAAGACTAGGGAGAAGAAGACAAAGAAACTTGTGCTACGCTTACATAATCACACATTTTTGATTGCTAATCCTCGTGCATGCGGTAGGTTTTTCCGACGGAATTCAACCGTGAAATAAGTTGTTTTCATCGCAATTACAATTAATTACACTAGATACGCCTCAACCATGAAAAATAATCAATTACTTTTATTCAGTTTTATTGCAATTAAAATATTACATGACGCCACACACACGTGTGGTGAAATAATTGCATGTAATTAAAAAGAATTTACGTATTGTTGGTAAAAGAATGTTTCACACCTCGATTAATTTAAATAAGATGTTTTTGTTGTTTGACATTGCCGAGAGAATGCATACAAAGTTGCACTTCTCACAATTGTATGCGTTGATGTTTTTTCCTCGGAAATTGTATGTAATTAAAAAATAATTTATGTATTAATGGTGTGTAGTAAAAGGATGCAGGACACACACACCTCGATTAATTTAAATAAGTTGTTTTTATTGTTTGACATTTATGAAAGAATGCACACAAAGTAAGTAACAATTCTCGTAATTGCTAATAATTGTTGCATATGTTGGTTTTTTCCTTGGAAATTGCATTTAATTGAAAATAATTGATGCATTGATCATGAATAGTTAAATGATGTTTTCCATTATTCTACATTCTAAATGAATTGGTATATAAGGTGGGTAATAATAACACCACTCACCAATATCTCTAGAGAGAGAACTCGCTTGCTGTCTGTGTAGACCACAATCGACATCAATTAACCTACGATGAACGCTGCCGCTGCTGCTGTTGCCACCCCATCAACAATTAACAACAACAATCCAAGGAAGAGGTAATTTTTTCTATTATTCTATACCTCCTTTGCTTATTAGTAATTATTTCCTTTTTGTTTTAATAGATATTTACGGGTTTCAAAAGATTTTATTGGTGTAACAGACAATATTTTTTGTAGTGTATTTGGTAATCCAAAATTTCCTTTCGAAAGTTCCGATGTGGAGAAATTTCATCTAAAATCTAATTGTTATCTGGAGGGGGTCGCGTGTACTGGTAAATCGGGTTTAGTAAAAAGATTTTTGACTAAGGGGAAAATGTTGGATTTGTTTGAAAATTCCCAAAAATATCCTGAATTCAAGGAGAAAGAATCTGATTTCATTTTGGAAATTTTATATTCAGTTAATTTTTTTACCGAAATGATAAGTGGTGGTGGTGGTGAATCGAACAAATACTATATAGTAGACAGATCTCCTTTCTCGCAAATTTTCTACTATTTGGTTAAAATTCATTTAGAAATGAATTCTGAATTATTTAATTTGAAATTTGATCAATTATTTTCGTATAAATGTTTAAAAGAACTAATCAAAAATTTCAAAATTATTTTTATTATACCAGATTTTGAGCATATCAATGATATTGTAGTTGCGATGGAGTCTAGAAATAATGGACTAGACCGAATTTCTTATCATTATGTTGTGGCACAAATTGTGGTATTCAAACGATTGAAGGAATATGCACATAAAGAAAATTTAAAAAATTTAAAATTTATTGAAATTCCCACCACATTCGACATGTTTGATTCAACATCACCCAGAGAGTTGTCTAAAGAATATTTGGAATATTTAGAATTTAATTTTTTGAAACTCGTAATGGGGGGTGACTTGGATGTTATGGAGTTTACCCCTCCTCCTGAAGACCAAAGAAGAAGAATTGCTGGTGAGCAACTGCCAGGAAACAAAAAAAAAGTACTGGTGGAAGCACCCAATCTACCCCCCGAGAAAGCATATGAGGAGCATGCGGGGCGTGACCTTACGGTCCGGGGAAATTACAATTGCTCCGGGGGTGTATCGACACGCATCATCCTGAAGGAGAAGATTTGCATACCACCTGGTTATTATGGTATGCTGTATGCACGATCCTCGACAAACCTAATGGGTACCGTTAGGCCCGGTGTCATAGATGCCGACTATACCGGCGCTCTATCGGTCATTTTTATGCCCGATAGAAATATCACCATTAAAGATGCTGATAAGCTGGTACAGTTGGTATTACACCGACTGGCCGAAGACGATTTGGAATGGTGGATGGTAGACCAGTTACCAATAACTAAAAGGGGCACTAATGGTTTCGGCTCATCAGGAGGGGGGTGCGATGACGGCAGCGGTGACAGGTAGTTGTTGTAACTCTGTTTTATAAAAATTATATTGAGGTAGGGGGGGCAAAAATAAAACTAATGTAATGTATAAAAATTTGTTAAAAATAGATGTATTAGTATATTCGTTTTTTTTGTTTGTTTTACTGCAAATAAGATGTATTAATATATTGGTTTTTTTTGTCTTATAACAACAAACTATTCTCTAAAACATTTTTACAACGCCAGTTGGGGGGGAGTATGTTACTAATCTATCATGAAGTATAATGCAAAAGGCGGTAGTATTCGGGGGCACATTTTCCGCAGTCTCAAACTCCAATCGAATGTCCACAGAGCCGGATTTCAGAGATTCGTTCTGTCGACTGCAATCTATTACAATCAGTGGTACTTTCTTGATAAAGTCTTCGAGATTTAAAGCCGGTTGTGCGATAGCCTTATGATAATAAGACTCTTGGAATGCCGTATACATTTCATAAGCTACAGTGTGGTGAAATTTATCAAAATTCAAATTTAAATTGTCATATGGGTAAAATTCTGAATTTAGGTACAATTTTATATTAGACAATTTACAATGATCAAACTGTGACATGTATCTCGTTATCATATTTTTTCTGCCCGTCTGAAACCCCACGATGACGAAGCGGGGTTTTTCAAGTTGATTGGTGGATTTCACATTCCATGTATGTCTCTGAGATTGGGTGAGAACGGGCAATTCGTGGTATTCCCAACTGCGAAACGCCATCTCTAAATTTCTTCCAGAATCTAAATATTTCAACATGCGTAATTTCTCTTGATCCGATACTTTAACGTGCGGCATTTTCCAGAACACTTTTTTCACCTCGACCTTAGCGGTTTTCTCTTCATCTTTCGATGAACGGATGGCGTTGACATCGGTGGAACTACGAATCAAAACCAATTCTTGTCGAATGTTGATGAGAATTTTTTTGAAGTCCTCGTAGAAACCCAAGATAATTTTGAGGGGGATGCAAGCGCTGAAATTCCCCTTGGTGTCCGTAAGTGTACCCGATAGTGCGGTACCGGTGCTCCATCCGGCCATCTGATATCGTACACGTTCGTCGGGTGTGAAAGATACATATCCCTTCATAGTTGTCGTTATACCGGGATTTCGCACCCTGTCGATAACAACTCCGCCGATTTCATACCGAATCTCATCGAATAGATGCATTAGACCGTTATTAATAAAATCTAAAGTCTCCGTCTTCCTATCGGCCGAATCTGTTAGAATCCCCTCGATGTACAAATAACTTCGACATGGTAGCGTGTAAAGATCCTGATGTTGTATAGGTATACGTATTTCATCGGATTTATTTAAGGGCGACTGTGGTACTCACAATTCACGATCGTATCGTCGTTATACACATGCTCGCCAATATTCAGAGCATCGAAATTCATTCTTGTCGTGTTGTTGTTATTTGTTTAGTGATTCCTGATGAAAAAAACGAACAAAGACACCATAAATATAACTGTTCGAGTCTGATGGTTATTCGTAGTTTTAAACTGCACCAAAATTTTCTGAAACACCCAGACTTCTTCTTCCTCCTCTTCTGCTTCCGCTTCGTTCCGGATGTGTTGCTAGTACGTTAAAACCAAGATTTATAAGAAACTCTCTATTTTCCGGTGTTAACTCCTTGAGTTTTACCCCCGAAATGGATTTTCTTGCATATCTAACACTTCTTATAGTTTCATTGGGGGTGGCGGCGGCGGCGGAGAAGAATGTCGAATTGCACCCCCCCGAATTGTAAAGAAACACCATTTTTCTTTTGTTTTCAAAAACTCGTTAGAATTCTTTCAAGTGCAACCTGACCGTGATGGTCTCCCCATTAAAATTAATCAAATTTCCATCTTGATCGACTATTTTAAGCATAATCTCGTCGATGTATCGTGTATTAATCGGCAGATAAATGGCATTATTGACTTTCTCCACTATTCTATACCCACTCGGCACCTGTGGGTAGGGATGGCAAAAAACGTAAATATATCGATATATCGATCATATGATATATCGAATGAGATATATCGATACACGATATATATCGAAACAAATATATCGATATACCGTTATATCGAATCAAAACGGCATATATGCTGAGATTATTAATTAGTGTTATTAGTTCATCAACAAATTCTTTACATTAAAAAATAACATATTAATCAATTAAACAAATGTAATTCCTCGGGCAAAGAGCTTAAAAATAGTAACTTGGAAAGTCTACTTCCCGTGAGACGGTTCCTGTTTTTAGTAGCGGTTGCTCCTGCTTTTGAAAACAGCCGCTCACTTGGGACGGACGTTGCCACAACACAAAAATACTTTTGAGCCAACTTGAATAAGTTGGGGTAAGCGTTCTTCATCTCAGTCCAAGCGTTCAAAGGGTCTTCTTTCAAATTTCTAACTGGCAGGCTTAAATATTTGTTCAGTTCACTGTCTTTTCCTGATATAACTTGTACACCTCTTTTGGTGTGAGCTTTTTTCTTGTGAGGCTCCCATAAATCAAATTTAACGTCTGTATTTCCTTCTTCAGACGATTCCGATGATAAAGAAGTGGTACTTTCAAAAGTTCCGATTTCACTTTTGATGTGTCTAATGAGAGTTCCTAGCGCTTGAGGATCTCTGAAATTTATTTGTTTAAATCGAGGATCCAGTATTGTGGCAATAGCTGGTAGATAAGACTTCTCTATAGAACCAAATCTCCTGTCGATTTCTCTTAACAAGGCTAATTTTAATTCTTTACCTATTTCATACTGTGGCGAATAGTTATTGCACTGGTCTAATAAACAGTCAATCATGGGTATTATTTTACTGATTGTTACATAATTTTCACCACTTATTTCGACTGTCATTCTCTCTAACGGCATTAAAATTTTACATATTTCCTTCAAGTATTCTATTTCAGCTGCAGTAATTATATCTGGAGCATTCATAACGGAGATTAAAATATTACTAACTATATGAGACAAAACTAGATACCTTTCTATCATGTAGTAAGTCGAATTCCAGCGAGTATTGACATCAAGAATCATTTTTTTAATGTCTCTTTCTGACGTTCCTCCTTCGGTTTGACTTTTTCTCAGTTGATCACTAGCCTTCACGCTTCTTTTAAACCATACTACTATTGATCGTACTTTTTCAATAAGAATGTTTGCACCCTCTGTATTTGCCAAAGAATTTTCACACACCAAGTTGAGCGTATGTGCGAAGCACGGAATGTGTCGATTTTTTCCAAATTTGTCATGTATGGCTTTGACCATATTGGCCGCATTGTCTGTCACTACTGCAACAACATCGTTCGACTCAATCCCCCAAATTTCAAGAACTTTGCCTAATTCTGAAGTAATATAGTCTGCTGTGTGAGATTGGGTTAATTCCACAATGCCAATTGTTGCTGACATTAACCTCATATCGTACAAAAAGTGTACTGTGAGACCCATGAAACTCTTGGTTTGCATATCCGCAGTCCATATATCAGTAGTGATAGTGAAATACTTTGATTGCTTTAAAATACTTTTAAATCTCATTGAAATTACCTCATACTTCTTATCAACAATATTTTTAATGGTGTTTCTGGTTGGTACTTTGTACAGAGGTGCCACGTTTTTCATCAGAGCCTTAAAACCCTTTCCTTCTACAGTACTGAATGGAAAATTGTCCTGAATAATAAATTTCACTATTGCATCCGTTAGTTTCTGATTTTTAGAACCACCATCTAAAACAGAAACAAATAATTAATTAAACGAAAATAAATTAAACTCGTAAGCTTTACGTTGGAAAGATGAAATGGTTTTTAATGCAGATGAAATTGTAGCCTGCTGGATTCCTGGGTGAACGGTGTGAACGCTTCTTTTTCCTGTACTAGTACTTGGTTCTGAATATAAATCAGATTCCGAGATTATACCTATACTTGAAGTTGATGAATGTAAATCACTTTGTCTTTCCTAGAAATCTTAAATGATTATACTTTACTAAAATAAATCCTATGAAGCTATTGAAGCTTTACCTCATCTTCATTTAGTGAACCACTTCCAACAGTTTCACTTTTCTTGGACGCTTGAGACTCATCAGATGCCCTTTTTCCATCAGTTAAGTATTTCAACATAGCGAAATGTTTTTGCTTCATATGTGTTTGCAAATTTGTTGTGTTTCCCGAAGTTTTTAATACTTTTAAACACATATTACATTTAGCAGTTTTTGCATCAACTTTCTGAAAATGTTTCCAAATATCACTTCGCGGAGGAGCCATATTTTCACTAAGTATTAACGGTTACTTTTCACCCTTTCTCCACTTTCGATATTCACAATAAACACGTCACCTGTGAAAAATTTCCTGCGGCCTGTTTTTATAAATTATGTACGGTAATTCCCCGAACGAACTTTCCGGGGAAGAGCCTAATTTTATATAAGAAATTTAAAGACTCGTGGGTATACAACTCACAATTCTGTTGTCCTGCACTCGCTGCCACTTTACCCTATCCGCTATAAAAAATATTCCCAGTAACTGGTTGTTGCTTAAACTGCTTGACGACAGATGGCATTAATATAGTGATCATATTTTCAAGTACTTACTTTATAGAGGCAGCCTTCCATGCTTCTCTCGTATAACTGGATAAAAAAGAGAAAGCATGATTGAAATGTCCTATCTTTCTCACTCTCTCGCTTTGCTTGCTCGAGACAGTTAGCACATAATGAACATATTAGAAACAGACTAAATAGCAATGCTTCTCCTTCTTGTTCCAGTCACGCTAGAAAGATATTTTTTGATTCGAAAAAGAAATAGGTACGATGCGATCTCGATGTAGTGTTTGTGGTGCAGTGAGCACCGGGGCTGAGTTGTTTAGTTTTTCGATATATTTTTAAAAATATCGATGTATTTTATGATAAATCGGAATTAATATATCGATATTTATATATCGATACATTTCATAAAATATCGATATATATAATATATCGATATATCGTTGCCATCCCTACCTGTGGGTAGAACATATGCAGAAGATGAACTTGTGTGTCGTTCGCATATGAATTTGTCACTAAATTACATTCGATGCATGTGGAGTTCACGGATGATATGTTAATTGGGTAATCGGAAACGTGTTTAACGTTGGCGGGCAAAATTTTTCGTTCGAATCCCAATAAGGGGGCGATCGAATTGGGGTATTCAAAGTGAATTACTTTATTACTCTTTAATTCATGTCGCAAAGTGTTTCGATTAACGTTCGTGAATAGAAAGATTTTACCGGTTTCTTTCGGCCCAGTAGTAGTAGTAGTAGTTTTAGGACGCCCCCCGCCGCCGCCGCTTTTAATAATCTTATTGGTAGGTTTTGAACTTGTGGGGGGTTTATGAGGGGGAGTGGTGGTGGTTTCAACCTCACCTTTATTTGAAAGTTCTTGCACTTCCCGTAAGATATGTCGCTCGACATCGGTCACCTCGTACGAACCCACCGGGATCTCTATTACATGTTCACCAATATGGAATTTATTATTCCTCCTATCGACATTCGGTATGGAATTAAACGGGACGAAATCTATGAGCGCGATCGCATAAGTTTTATCTCCGCTATCGCTCGACAACAATATGGGAGGATTGATTTTACTTGTTAAAATCGACTCTGTGGCCGATAATGTAAATATATATGAGCACATGGTGCTAACAGGTTAAAGGTTGTAATACAAATAAACAATATCTGTATGAAACACCAAATTTTATTTCACTAAAAATAATAAACATAATTTTCCACAATTTACACTATTGTAAGTTTGAAATACATCTCGATTATAGCGAATGCTGCAGGGGCCGTTCGAATTAAAATAAAGCAACAGTTCTGGGGGAGGTCGCAAATTTCCATAACTATCGAAATAAATTATTTGTGCACCGTGCTTCTTGTAAGCGATCCAATGCGTCCCCGGCCCTTGTTCATCATCCAAATTAACCACGCCTCTTTCATATCGATGAATCTTTTTCGGAAGTTTATCTCTCATAAAGACTCCCCGGAAATTAGGTATAGGTAGAATTTTTGCAAGTCTCTTTATGTCCACATTCGTAAGCGGTCTTTTCCCCGGTATTTTTACCAACACTTTTCCTTTTCTTCTTCTTCTTCCCCTGTTCTTCATGTTCTATCGTTTGGGCGGTTGTAAAAATAACCCCAATCCCGTCTTGTATGGTCTTAAGTACATGCCTTTTCCCATGGCAATAGCTTCCATTTTTTCATTGTGACGTCGTGCCTCATCCAATTGCTTCCTCGCAGCCTGGACCTCGTTTATCGTCTTTACTATTCCAGCAGTTCCGCTTCCTAGGGCCCCCAGTGCACCCAACGCACTAAATATTGGAATTAATGGAAGTATTCCACCGACTTTAGGAATCGGAATTATGCGATTTTGACGCCGGGTGTGTCGGTTTATTATTTGCTTCTTAAGCGTTTTTGCTTTTCCTAGCGCCACCCTAATAGCATCACCGACAGTATTAGGCTGCTTTTGTCTAATTTCATCTCTAATTTTACTAATAGCTTTCATTAAACACAATCCTTTAGTAATTCGTCGTCTTCGATTTTTCTTTGTTCTTGTTGCCGCCCCTCGTTTGCGGTTTTTCATTGTTGCTGTTCTTCTTCTTTTTACCATCTTCTGTTTGATAGTAGTTGTTACCCCCCCTCCTGAGACCATCTTATCACCTATTGGGTTTTCTTTAGACTACTTAAAAACTATGTGGCACATGTGCTTTATAACACCTTAATTTTCTTATGAGATTCTCCACCACCATCCTCAACATCATCATTTGCATTAGCAAGTGTTCTCTTTCTAGATTCGTTGGTAATGTTGGGAATATCATCATCACCACCATCATCATGATCATCCGCTTTTTTTTTCCTTCTCACGGCTCTAACTCTTGTATGATTTTTTAATTTTCTTTCAATCTCTTCCCGTAAGTTTTCATCGTCATCGGTTTTTTGCCCATCTTTACCATCGATGGTGATCATATTAGGATCCTGCCCTTTTCTAAAATTTCGCCTTTTAACTCTTTCATGATTCCCCAATTTTCGCCTAATTTCACCTCTCATCGTGTGTGTTCTACTTCTGCTGCTTCGTTCGGCGGCGGTGGTAGTAGTAGTAGCGGCGGCGGCGGCGGCGGCCGTAGACTCATGGGGGTGGGCGACTAGCTGAAGAATATTTAAACACCCCTGAATACACTTACTAGATTGTTCATTTAATACTTTTGATTTCTGTAACACCTTGATGCCATTTTTAATTGTCCTTTCCTTCCCACCACCCCCGATGCCCATTCCAAATTTAAGTTTCGCTTGCATCGCTCCAGCCACCCCTAAAGCGGCAATTTTTTCACCCAAGGTTGCGTCCTTAGATCGAAAGCGTTCCATAGCTTTTCGGGATAAAACCTTGTCCGCTTCGTGTCTCTGTGTTAAATCCTTTTGTCGGCCGTACGCTATATCGTGTTCACGACAAGCCTCATCGAGTCCATTGATGCCTCGATCACCCCTAGCCAACCTTTTTTCCAACTTAGTGCCAGCCCCGCAAAAATTGTACGAGGGTAAATGTAACTCCCAGGGTAGATTGTTAATCGCTTTATTTAGAAGACCGCCTCCACCATAATATTTCATGTCGAGTTGTTGTCGGCATGACGCTCACTTTAGAAATAAAATAAAGATGGCGAAACTCTAAAAATTTAAACAGCCGTCTTTCACCCTCTTTGGTAGAAATATAGCGCACGCGCGAACATGAAAATTGTTAGTAGATGTCATACACGGCTTCCCGACCACATTCGAACCTATCCTCAAAATCGCAAGCGGTAGATGCAGGGGCGTAGCCCCGCGTCCGCGGTAGATGCAGGGGCGCAGCCCCGCGTCCCCCAGCGGAGCCCCGCGTCGTGCTCCGGGGGCCCCTCGGCCTGCCGCGTCGGTCCTCAGTGGTGGGCCCCCCTCTCGCGTATTTTGACAGCCGACGTCGGCGTGGAACAATCGCAAGCGGTAGATGCAGGGGCGTAGCCCCGCGTCCCCCAACGGAGCCCCGCGGGTTCCCTCGGCCTGCCGCGTCGGTCCCCAGCGGTGGGCCCCTCTCGCGTGTTTTTTGACAGCCGACGTGGGCGTGGAACGCAAAATTTGGCACACGGGGTTGGGACCGGCTCTCGGGAATCTGAACCCCCCCCTCCGGATCCCTCATTCGTGACATTAAGTCAGAGGAGCACCTCAGGTCCCCAGAGAAGGAGGAGCACCACCTTAGGTCCCCCTCCGGACTTAGGCCGTGGTGCATAACCTCACTTTTCACGTCGCCACGAGGGGGCCCCTAGTGGAGGGGGGAGTAGCCTCCGCTGGTAAAGGTAGGGCTCCACCTTTGACAGTTAACATGGGACACTAAAAGTCTGACACATTAACGGTTTGTGTTCTGTGGAATGGTATGATGGCGCCATCTGTTGTGTGAGCGCCCAGTCTGGAGCCGGCTTAGAATCGACTAATCGGTCGACTGGCCAACTCGGGAGAGGGATGAGAAGATCAGCTTAAAAGAGATAATTTTTTGAGAGAGAGAGAGTTGAGTACTGCACATTTTGGTCCCTCGTAGAACATTTCTATCTCAAATAGTCTAAGGTCCGTACTACTAGGGGGGTGAGTAGGGGAAAATACCTACCCGCCAAAGGTAACGAACGGATATTGATGGCGCTGTGTGTTCTAGGTACTAATAGATGGCGTTTAATATATTTTCATAGGTATTTAAAACTCCAAATAACACATACGACTCCAGTCTCCTATCTTTACTGTGTGCATTTTTAGTAGGTTAAATAAAAGATGTGACGTCTTTTCCCCCTTTTTTTTTATTAATAGTAACCTTAAATTCCAACATTTATAATTTGTTATTGCAAATTTTACAATCTTCCCTGTTTTCTTTTTTATATACCCAGCTTCCACATCTAACACACATTATCTGATCTTCTTTTGCCACTTCTTCTCCTAAAATGTGTTTTTTCGTCCTTGAGACATAATCAACCGGTACAATACTCTTTCCGCATTCCATACAGAGATGTACTAAAACATCTCCATATTCTGTGACTTTAGAAAACAGGGATCTGCATGGTTTTGACCCAAAATAATTTATGTAATTTCTTTTAAAAATTACTGTGTAATATATTTCGGTGCATCGGTCCATTTCTGAAAAATTTTAGTTTTAATAAAAATTTCTTTATTATTTTAAATTATTTGATACCTGTTGAGCCAAATGCACCTTCGCCACGTTGTTTCGGTTAGGCTTTGAACCTCCTCAAGCTGAGGGTAAAAAATTTTTTCACAAATTAGCTGCGCGATGCGCTCTCCTGCCTTCACTTGAAAGTCTTTAGCGGAGTGGTTGAACAATACAACCTTCAGAGCACCCCTGTAGTCCTGATCAACCACTCCTGCTCCCACGTCTATTATAAAGTGCTGTACAGCCAACCCTGATCTGGGGGCGATCCTTCCATAACAACCCTCAGGAAGCTCCACTTTGATCCCCACGTCGACAAGCGCCTTGTCTCTTGCGGGGACGGTAACGTCGAAGGCGCTGCGAAGATCAAATCCGGCCGCTTTTGGAGAGCCCTTTGTGGGAGCGAATGCCTCAGGAATTACTTTGGTATATTTAAGGATCAAATCGTTGGAGGAAGACATCTTGTTGCTCTGTGAAGAGAAAAAATATAAAAATTATTGGTTAAGACGACGAGAATGTTGTATACCTTAAAAAAAAAATCCTTGTTTTTAATTAAAGCAAATGCAAATTACCAATATTTATAAAAATATAGGGATATTTTTATATGAACAATTAGTATAAAGAATTAAAAAGGATGATATACAAATTTATGATACTCACCTACTAAATATTGGCACAGGTTGTTGGAAATACACACACACACACTGTTCACTCATTTCTCGGATATTTATATATATAATTTTGAGAAAAAATAAAGAGAGAATGTACTTTAACTAGGTAAGAGATTGTAAATACTTATTAGCAATTCGTAATACGTTTAAATGTATGTTGAAACAAGCCGCTCCCTGATCTAATTGCGCTTTACTCGGAGAACGAAAAAAAAAATGCATATTCGCGACACATATATTCAACAAATATTTCTGCGCATCCGCCATTTCGTCAAAAGTAGCTTGAAGGTTTAATGTCAAACGATAATAAAAATGGTGGTAATTACAACATTTTATCAAGTAGATATATTAAACCTTTACTGTTTACTATATTTTCATACGTATTTAAATGTGTTTTTTCGTTCTTGAGACGTAATCAACCGGTATAATATTTTTTCACATTCCATACAGAGATGTACTAAAACATCTCCAAAATAGTATATTTCGGTGCATCGGTCCATTACTGAAAAATTTTAATTCAGCGAGTACAGAAAATATACAGTAGGTAATTATGTAATGGAGATTGTAAATACTTATTAGCAATTCGTAATACTTTTAAATGTATGTTGAAATAAGACACGCCATCGCCTATTTACACCTAATTGCACATTACCGGGAGAATGGAAAAATGCATATACGCGACGGACTCGAATAACGTTCCAATAATTGAACATTAATATTCAACAACCGTAATTACGTTTAAATGTACACTGTAAAAAGGCCTCGACTATTAATTTTAATTTCCGCGTGATCAGATTAACGGAGAACGGTCTTAGATAAATGTATATAAATAGGTTCGAAAAGTCAGATTATATTATCAGTTCCAATTGTTCGTGGAGTACCTCTGCCCGTTAAGTAACCGAAGACGATTTTGCTTTGCGTGTTTTTCAGTGTTGCATCAGTTGAGCGTAAAAAGTAAGTTATTTATTTTTCATATTATAAAATATTAGAAATTTTGTTTTGTTACTAGATGGATCTTGCTAAACTGAACCAAATTGCAGTCGGAGACACGAAACCCATTGCCAAGCTACATGATCTCCCGTTAGATGTACCGCAACGAATTTTATCTGGAAAAATAGTGAATACACCATATGGAAGGACAATTGTTCTGGAGTTGGCTGAATCACAAGTTTTTCTTCCAAAGCGGGTCACGGAGGAATTTGAAGTCTACATCGAACAATTTAAGAAAGGAACATACGGAGTTGTTTATAAGGGCTTAAAAGACGTTAAGAAAAAGAATCCGCTAAGTAAATTTAACATTGTGGAAATCTAGAGGCCCGAGGAGATAGAAGCAGACACCGAGAAAGCGACTATGAGCGATCAGGAATTTTTAAACGTAAGTGATAATTTTGTAAAAAAAATTCAAAAATCGTTTGATACTCTTCGAAATTCACGTGATCAAGATCGACGGTCTAGAGTTTTAAAGTTAATTAAAATCAATATAAAAAATATCAATATATATTTAAAACAGAATGGTTCAATTCTCAGTCATGGAGCTAAGCTCAAACTTAATTCCAATTTAGGACATTTAAAGCGTTTTGAGTGTACTTTAAGTCATGTGGGAGGTGGAAATGATGGAAGTGGCGTTAAGTACAGAGAAATTGAATCGATTTTTAAGCATCGTGTGTTTAGTGGTGTTATTATAAATTTGAAACACATACATTTGAATAATTTTTTCCGAGAAGCTTTTGAACATTTTAAACGTAAAATTAATGTAGCAATCAAGAGTCATAATATGTTAAAAGTGAATACTACGTTTTGTGGCGAATTCATAAAACCTGGAGGTAACGAGGAACTGTTAGATTTTAAATATTTCCATACGAAAAATGAGGTAATTGATAGAGGAATAAATTTAAGGCAATGGTTCCAGGACAATATTGTTGATCAAATATTGACTAAATTAGAAAAGTTTCAATTACGGGACAGCGGATGGGCTCTGCACAAAATTTTACATCTGACTATTAACATTAATAAATTTGAAATGGGTAATGGGTCAACTTATATTCCGCTACCTAAGAGTATTGCAAATAAAAATGCCTGCATTAATATAAAAATAAGGATAATGCCTGTTTCTTTTGGTGCGTGACCGCAAATTTGTTTTCAACTGTTTCACACTCTGATCGTGTAACGTCATATCCACATTACAGAGCAGTATTAAGGTTAGATGATATAACTTTTCCAATGCCTCTCAAAGACATTGGAAAATTTGAACAGCTGAACAATATATCTGTAAACGTGTACATTTTGGAACTAACTACTGATCCAGGGGGAAATACATATTACAATGTAGTTCCAACGAGACTCACTAAAAATAAATTAAACAGACATGCCAACTTACTCTTGATCCAAGATAGGTATTATCAACAACCTACAGATCACTTGCTAAAAACATTTCAGAATGTGAATGAGAAAGACACCGAAATAAAATACCATTATTGTTTAATCAAAAATTTATCGCGATTAGTATCGAGACAACTTAATAAAGTTAAAAATAAGAAATTCATTTGTGATAGGTGTTTAAATTATTTTAGTACTCAAGAGAAATTGAACAGTCACGAAGAGGTGTGTGCAAGAGTTAACGATTGTAGAATTTCATTTCCTCACGTAACGCATATTAGATTTAAAGGCAATTTTAGGAAAATTATGCATAAGGAGTTCGTACCGTTTGTGATATATGCAGATTTCGAGTCATTACTACAGACTTATACAGATGAAGACTACGGTTCTAAATCAATTAAATATCAGAAACATGTCGCATACTCTGCAGGTTTCTTCTTGAAGTGTTGCTATGACGATAGTTTATCATTTTATAAATCGTATAGGGGTGTAGACTGTATGGAGTGGTTTACTAGTGAGTTATCAAATTTAGCTGAATTTATATACAAGAAGCGGAAAACAATCATTCCAATGGAAGTACAATTCGATCGGGGCACTCACACTCTTTGTCACATTTGTGAGGATCCATTTGAACAAGGGGATAAAATCGTAAATTACCATAATCATTATACGGGGGTTGTACAGGGCTACGCCCACAATTTTTGCAACCAACAATACGGGAAACCGAGCACAGTTCCAGTAGTTTTTCATAACTTAAGTGGGTACGACTCTCATTTTATAATAAAACATTTAGCTCGAGTAAATCACGTTTCACTTCTACCGATCAATAAAGAACGATATATCTCATTCACACAGTTCGATAATAAGTTTAATGTACAGTTTCGGTTCATAGATTCCGTTAGATTCATGGGGGCATCGCTAGATGAGTTGGTTAAAACACTCGATTCAAATCAACTTTTCAACCTTCAAAAACAGTTTAAGGATGTGGATGATGAGATCTCTTTGGGTTTGTTGAAAAGAAAGGGTGTATTTTGTTATGATTACATCGATACATTAGAGAAATTAGACGATACCTCTCTTCCACCTATCGAACAGTTTTACAATAAATTAAATGATTGTAATATCACATTTGAAGATTACAATCACGCTATTAATATTTGGCAAACTTTTGGCATTCAAAATTTAGGCGAGTACGCAGATCTTTATTTAAAAACCGACATATTACTGCTGACTGATGTTTTCGAAAATTTCCGGGAAAGAGCTCACAAAATTTACGGATTAGATCCAGCTCACTATTACACGATGCCCGGTTACACTTGGGATTGTATGTTAAAATACACCAAGTGCGAGCTGGAAACACTTCAGGACGTGGATATGCTCCTTTTTATGGAGTCTGGAATTCGCGGAGGGATCTCTCAATGTTCCAATCGCTTCTCAGAAGCTAATAATAAATATCTTTCGAATTACGATTCGACAAAACCATCTAAATACATTGTTTATTTTGACGTTTGTAGTCTATACGGCTGGGCAATGGATCAACCCCTCCCATCGGGGGGTTTCGAATGGGTAAGTGACGTTGATAATTTTGATGTAGCCTCCATAGCGGACGATTCCCCCATAGGTTATTTTCTTGAAGTAGACTTGCGATATCCGCGTACTCTTCACGATCTCCATAAAGATTTGCCATTCTGCCCTGAGCATAGAAAACCTCAAGGGTCAAAGCATTCAAAATTATTAACTACATTATACGATAAAAAGAAATATGTCATTCATTATCGGTATTTAAAACAAGTTTTGGAACATGGGCTAGTTGTTGAAAAAGTTCATAAAATTTTAAAATTCCATCAAAGTGCTTGGCTTCGACCCTACATAGAATTGAATACTAAATTACGAACTGAAGCCAAAACTACATTTGAGAAAAATTTATTTAAACTATTTATTAACGCTATATTCGGGAAAACCATGGAAAATATTCGAAAACATCGAGTTGTAAAACTAGTTAATAAGTGGGAAGGCAGGTATGGCGCTAAAAATCTAATTGCGAGCCCTCGTTTCCATAATAGAACCATTCTGGACGATGACCTCATGAGCATCGAATTGAAAAAAGCTCATTTGATATTCAATAAACCACTCTATATTGGACAGAGCATTTTAGACATTTCAAAAACAATATTATACGATTTCCATTACAACTATATGTTGAAGAAGTTTAATAGTAATGACTTAAAATTATTGTATACGGATACAGATAGTTTAATATATGAGGTGGTGTGTGATGATGTTTATCAAGAGGTTATAAAGGCGGATAACGATAGATTCGATACTAGTGACTACCCTCCAAATAACCCTTATGGTATTCCACAACTCAATAAGAAGATCCCTGGAAAACTTAAGGATGAGACGAACGGTAGGCGTATTACCCATTTCGTTGGATTAAGGTCAAAAATGTACTCATATTTGGAGGAGGGGCAAAAATGTATAAAAAAATCAAAAGGTGTAAAATACAACGTTGTTAAAAATCATATCAAATTTCAAGATTACGTAGAATGTTTAAAGGAAAATAATGAAAAAAATGCCACTCAACGTACTATCCGCTCTTTTGCACACGATGTTTACAGTGTTGAACAAAACAAAGTAGCTCTTAATCCTCATGATGACAAACGTTTCCTATTGACCGATGGAACATTTAATACCCTACCTTGGGGGCATTATTCGATTCAGCAGCTCTAAAATTCTGAGACAGGTGATCACGTGAACTTTGAAGGCGATTTAAACAAAATTATCATTTTACCTCATATTGTAATGTTATTGACAATATAGTGTACGATATTTTAAGTTTTATTTTGTAAATCCATTTTGTTTCATTTTTAAAATGAATAAAAAACATTTTTAATAATTTACTCATTCACTCGGGGAGTTGGGTACTTAAAAAAACAAAAACTGTATTTGTGCTTTATTTTATTGTTTCGAAATCGGTAACCAATTTGTTTAAATTATACCAGATGAGCTCTCGTAAACAGAGACTCTCAATGGAAAAAGAAGTAATGTCACAATATGAATTTATAATATCTGTTACATTTAACTGGGTACCAACCATCAACTCTTTCAGCATACTCAAAAGGTTCTTGTAGTATGTTAAAAAATCTAGTTTCTTTAAATCTTCAATTTTCTTAACAACACATTCATTGGTTACGGTGCACAATTCACGTATATTATTTTCAGTTAAATATATTGTAGTTAATCCTTTAGTTACTGAAATCATTTTGAATGGAGTGGCTTTGTTGCTACTTGCTGCTCCCTCAGTGTTCGAGTATGTACCCATGATGACAATGTTACCGCAGCTGATTAGACGAAGATGTGAACTTTCCGGACTTCTAAAGTATCCCTCCAAGATCCACTCGAACTTATTAACAAGTTCCTCCCACTCGTGAACTCCAAAATTCATATGGGTCACTTGATTGATGAAAATTTTTATGGTAGGTTCAAAATTTTCGATTACACGTAGGCCGACATTTAAAACAAAACCGCTTTTAGCGCACGGAAATGTCGTATTAAGAAGCAGAAAAGGAAATTCATCTTCTGATTGCTGGGGGGCGCTAGTAGGATTATCATCGCACAATTGAAGAAATTCACCCCACGCATCCACTTCTGTTTCCATATTTGCTTGGAGCGATGCTGCTGGTGGAGGAGGAGGAGGTGGAGGAGATGACGGTGAGTCTGGTAACGGTGGTTCAACCCTCATCTTCTTTTGTGGTACTGAATACGAAGTAGTTGGCGACACACATTCTCGATACATTTTCAACACATCTAATACACACTGATCAACCCCTGCTGTAGTAGTAGTAGTATTATCAGATTTTGTAGCGCGACGCTTCATTTTTACGTTAAGACTAAAGTTGAAATAGTTTTAATATCCCATTATATACATATTGCTGTGAACAATGAAAAGGCCCTCTGAATCATCAGATTTGTGCGCGTTTTCCATAAGAAACAATGTTATTATAATCAATTCGAGGTATCTATCCAATACTTTTATTAATTCACGACGAAAAAGGCCCCCTTGAGTCATCAAATTTGTGCGTGTTTTCCATAAGAAACAATGTTATTATAGTCGATTTGAGGCATCTATCCAACTATTATGGGAATTATCAAATCCGAGCCATTTAACATACACCTTTTTCCCTTTCTTCCGTAAAACTTTTTCTACGAGATAAATGTCGGGAATTTTTGTTTTCTGCAATTCCTGTTCATAAAATGCCCCACTAATGGGTTGACCATGCAAATCTTCCAATAGATATGTAATGGGGTCGGTAATTTTTACCCTAGTAATTTTAAATAGTTCTGTTGTCCAGTTCGGAGTGTAACCTTTCTCAAATATATGTTTAGACTTGCTAATTCGTACTACGTCACCGACGTTATATTTCCTTCGACCTGTCGCTATTTTCACGCGACTATATACCGTATTCAACAACTCCTTCTCATTGTTTTTCGTAACGTCACCAGGTTTAACGTTAGTGACACTATGCTTTCGTCCATTATATTCTTGCACAATAGTTGGTAAAATATCCAACCATTTGTAGGTACCATTCAAACTGAAATATTTAAAAAGCTTCTCTTTTATAGTTCGAATGGAGCGTTCTGCTATTGCTGCCTTCGTCTAACTGAATGTACTATAATGGTTAATTCCGTGTTCTTTCATAAGTCGTTGAAAATGCGAATTGTAAAATTCTTTACCTCGATCTGTTTGCAAGTTTCTCGGATGTCGCCCCCCGCCCTCTTTAAGAATTTCCGCAAAGGCTTGTGCTACAACATCACCCGATTTCGATTTTAGCGGCTTAACCCAAATGAATTTCGAGAAACAGTCGACGACGAGAAGAAAATATTTGTGTTTTTTATTGTAGTTTGCGTAGAGATCCATTTGCCCCAGGTCGGCTTGCCACAATTCATCCAATCCTTTGATTACAGTTTTTCGCCTGGGGAATTTTTTTCTTATGGGTCTGTGTAACTCGTCCACGAGTTGAATTTTTTCCTTAGTGTGCTTCACCAACATGTCGTTCACTTGTGTTTTTCGGATAGCGCCTTTATACTTGATGAATGCTTACTTAACGAAACTTTTAATTTATCCTCGTCTTCACTCTCCTGTCGATTTCGTTCTTAACGAAATCTCTGAGGACATCAACAGCAGTTGCAGTATGCTCATCCACATATTTCCTCGTTGCCAACGGCACTCCTCCGGCCATCAATTTTTTTGTTTCCTTCAAATATTTCTTTATTTCTTCCTCGACATACTCCTTATTAGCAACATCTTGACCATTTGTCGGTTTTCGCACGTTACAAATTTTTCGATTTCCAAAATCAAAATCTCCATCTGCAGTTCGAGGTATAGAAAAAGATGGTTTGATGTAATTCATCCTTATCACCCTCTCTGAATGCCGTCCAAATTTATCTAGACTCATTTTACTAGCACTGCAACCAATTTAAAACTAAATGTGAAAGACACATTTTTTGTTAATATATAACTTTAGCTTCTCGAAGTTCTTCGATAATTGAGGAAATCTCGTTGTCGTGTGACGTATTACCGGCCACTTTCGAAGACATCAACAACCTTAGTCTGTTTACAAGTTCATTTATATCATCCCAGTATACGTATTCGATAGGATCATTATTGTATATTTTCACTCCATCCCCACCACCGCCACCACTATGTCCAGGTGTTGAATCGGAGAAATCGAGCGTCCTTCTGCTGCTTAACAAGGGCTTAACGATGTGTCTGTATTTAACACTACCACTAGCCGCTAAACGACCAAAGTTGCTGAAACCCTTTCGGAATACATTGGATAAATTTAAAATACGTTTATAATTTTCGAGGTCGTCTGTCGAATACTTATCCGGATTTTTGTGAAAAATCAGCCTGTAGAGACCATCAGTAGCGGGGAAATGCTCACCATCCACTATAATATCCCCATTATTCATATCAAAATCTATGATAGCTTTTCCGAAGTACCATTTAGATGAGGCATTGGACCTCGGGCATCATCTATTTGCGGTGTGTGATGAAAATATTCTAAAATGTATCTTTGACTAATCTGAGGATACTGGGACATATATTCTTTCATCACGACGTTATCGCTCGCCTCATTAATTTCACGTCGAATATCCTCAATGGACATCTCATTATAATCTTTGGTATTCTCATCACCATCTTCATCGTAATCTTCTTCTTCCTCATTATAGGTTTCTGTGATATCGTGAAGCGGTAGAAATTGTGTCTCTTCAAATTTCGGAGTACGTGGAGGTGAAACTTTCTCTGTTTTTAGTAGCGCTTGTTTTTCTTTTTCTTCTTCTTCATGTTTTTCCTGCTTTAGCTGCTGCTGCTGTTGTACTAGTACATTTAAGGGTTCCGTCAAGGGGTTCAAAAGTTTATTTAATGTACTGTCCTCCTCCGATCGACCCAACTTTAAAGCCTGATATTTTTTTCTTACAGACTTTGCCAAGTTTTGTATTCGTTTTTTACGTGCAGATTCCACGTTACTTAATACTTTCATGATGGACTACTAACACTTAGACTACTATTTTTGAACTTTTATATACGCATCGAATCCTAAGCGATAACGGCCATTGTTCAAGTCACAATCTTTTACGATTACTAAAGCCCCAAATTTATCTTTATTCCAACATTTAAAACATAACCGCTTGAACTCATCGTATGACATGTCCGGAGAGACGTGCTCATCGAATACATGCTTTAAATTAACATCGTCCTGTTTAAATAACACTATAACATTACAATTATCGCGAATGAGTTGTTTCGGTATTTTGCTATAAGTCTGACATAGGTAGGCGACGTCTATACCTTTATGACGACCCATAGAGAAATACGTACGGATTTTGTCTTGCTTCTCACACGCCACATCGTCGAATATAAATATTGAATTTTTTCTCGCTTCTTCGGGGTCTATTATCGTTTCATTGTCTTTGAATGGGAAATACCGTACGCCTTTCACTTTCTCCAAAACCTCCTCCAATAGTTGATATTTCGGTTGATACAACGATTTTGAATATAGGTAGACATTTTCAAAACGCAGTCCATTTGCATTAAATAGTAGCGATAGAATAGCATTAGTTTTTCCACAACCACTCGGTCCACAAAATATACCTCGAAAGCAATTCGGTAGTAATTTACTGTGTTTAGTCGGATCGGGACTTGTGTTTTCGACGAAATCCAAATTTTCTATTGGTAACTCAACATCTTGCCTAACGATATGCATTTTAAGTACTAACCCTTTGCTCACTTTTAGGTCCGTATATAAATATTACGTGGCCATCATACACCTATTGTCATGCTAACGTTCAAACGAAGAAGAGGTAGAGGATTGCTAAATAGTTTGATAAACAAGTTACCGATCGAGTTGCATATTCCAGGTTTCCAGTTTTGTGGTCCAGGAACAGAGGTACATAAACGGGTTGCTCGTGGTGAGAGGGGTGTTAATCCGTTGGATAACGCGTGCATGAAACACGACTTGGCATATTCGCAAAATTCATCTTTAGCCGATAGACATAAAGCCGATTGGGAGTTGGAGAATCGCGCGTGGGAAAGAGTAAAAGCAAAGGACGCTTCATTCGGGGAAAAAACAGCCGCTTGGTTAGTGACGACAGGAATGAAGGCAAAAAGGAAACTAGGAATGGGGGTGAGCCAACGGCGACGGCGTCAACGATCTGGAATTTCATTCCGAAACGCGCTGGTAAATCCGGTGGCTGCAGCATTGAAAAAACTTCCACTACCATTAACCGATCAAGATTTGAGAAGAACTTCTCTGCTAGGATTACGTGCCGCTCGGGAGGCGCTCAAAAGGATCGGAGGAAAGCGTAACGTTAGAGTCCCTCGTATAATACCTCTACCTAAATCTGGTGGGTTCCTACCCTATTGATTCCGATATTGTCGGCACTGGGTGCGGTCGGTGGACTAGCAAGCGGCGCTTCATCAGTGGCGAAAACGGTTATAGAAGCCAGGAATGCCAAGAAAAAACTCGAAGAAGAGAATCGTCACAACAAAGCTATGGAGGAGATTGGAAAGAAAGGCTCCGGTCTATACCTAAGAAAAACACCTCGAGGAGGATTCGGACTCTATTTGAAGAATAAAAAAAACTGCCAATAAAGCTATTCAATAGATCTCTCTACGATTATGAAATAGTGAAATTCGCGAAAAAATTGGAAATACCATATTTTAGGGGGGTATTCATGCGTGACACCCTCCCGAAGACCCCTAAACGTAACGAGAGTGCCATCGTTAATTTAGATATCAACGAGCACGAGGGTACACATTGGGTAGCTTATATGAAACGTGATAATTGTGTAAAATATTTCGACAGTTTTGGAAATTTAAAACCACCAACGGAATTAGCACAATATTTCGGAAAAAATGTAAAAATTCTTTATAACGAAAAACGTTCCCAGAAGTTTAATTCTAGCAATTGTGGGAAATTGTGTATCGAATTTCTATATAAAACTAAATGAAACAACAATAACAAAGTTAGTCATGTCTGTGATTTTCACACTAAAAAGTCGTACGTCGACGCTCTCCATCGACTTGGTGAACCCCATTCGACTAGATCCCGAATACCAGTATGGTTTAGCATTAATCGGATTCCATTCGTACCATACAATTCCGAACGTTGAGGAGAATACGGAATTTCATTATAGGGTAGGGAGTACATCTCAATCTATCACTATACCTTCGGGTTCATACGAGATAACAGATCTTAGTGATTTCCTCAAAAATAAGTTCATATCGAAGAATGAGATAAGCAAGGGTGGTGATGAGGACGTGTTCTTCTTGAAACCGAATAACAATACATTAAAGTGTGAGATATTCCACAGAGATTACGATATAGACTTTACTAAGAAAAATTCTCTAGCACGTCTCTTGGGATTCTCACCCCGCGTTCTGGAGGCTGGGAAAATACATACGTCCGATCTGCCTGTGGAAATTGTTAAAGTGAGAACTATTCACGTGGATAGTAACATTACAGGTGGTGCGTACTACAATCATAGTCCCTCTCACACCTTGTACGAATTTCCGATCAGTGTCGATCCGGGTTTTGCCATAGACGAACTTCCCAGGAACTTAGTGTACCTGCCTGTGATTCGAAGCGAAATCACCAACATTACCTTAAATATTCTAGATCAGAATTTTGAACCGGTAAATTTTCGTGGTGAGGAAATTATCGTGCGACTAGAGCTTAAGAGATGGTCTTGATAATCGACCATACTAGTATAAAAGATACTTGGATTGGGCGTAAGGCATTAGTAAGTAAGCGACCTCTTAGGGGGAAATTATCTTCGTCAAACGCCAGTTTTCTTCGATCCATTGGATATGTTGTCAAACCGTATTTTCGACCTCTACCGGAAACCGCTCCAAGACGAAACAATTATACACGATGAATTTCGAACGTATTTACCCTACATTAAGTCGTTCGAAAACAATGACATAATCGAAATTACCATTAATAGAAATGACGTATGGTTACTGATGTACGATGCCGCTCTTACGATAAAAGGGACTTTTAAGCAAACAAGTGCTACGGGATCTGCCAAGCTATCCAGTAATATGGGAGCGTTTCTATTCGATTCTGCGACATATGAGTTAAACGGTATCGAAATGGAACACGTTAAGGACCCTGGAATCGTAAGTCTTGTACGGGGCTACTTATGTTATAATGAAGAGGACTCCAAACATCTTTTGCCGGCGAGTTGGACTTACCTTAAATCACCAGACATTTTCGATAAGGATGGACGTTTTTATCTAAGGATTCCGCTTTCGCATTTTTTCGGTATCTTTAATGATTATAGAAGAGCAATAAGTGGAAAGCAAACGATTCGATTGGTAAGAGCTCGCAATGATAATAATTGCGTAATTTTTAGTGGTGAAAACCCCGCGGCAGATCGTAAAATAGAAAGTATCGAACTAAAAGTGAGACATGTTCTTCCCGCCGATATGCTCAAGGTTGAACTTTTACAATCCATACGTAACGATTTGCCTATTCTCATGGCATTCAGAAAGTGGGAGTTACATGAACTACCTACTCTTACCGAAGGTTCCATGAAAGAAATTTGGAATGTTAAAACTACGAACGCCGTAGAGTGCCCCCGTTACGTTATCGTCGCCTTCCACACAGCGAGAAAAGATGTTTTAACTGCAGATGTCACAAAATTTGACAATTTGAATGTGTCGGATATAAGATTATTTTTGAACGGAGATTATCACCCGTACGAACGTCAAAGTTATAATTTCGCTAACAATGATTACGCGAACGCTTACCACTCATACACAGAATTTTACTCTAATTTTACGAATGACGAAGATGGAAAAAAGCAGCCCTTGATTGAGTTTGCAGACTTCAAAGACCACGCCCTATTCGTAATAGATTGTTCACGACGAGACGAGAGCATCAAATCTTCAACGGTGGATGTAAAATTGGAAATTGAGACTAGAGTGGGGTTCCCCCCCAATACTAAGGCGTACTGTATAATTATCCACGATTGTATTATGGAGCACCTACCACTAAGTGAGACAGTCAGGAAATTAACTTAGTCGATAAGTAACCGTCATCGTGCAATGAAGGCTGTCACCGTAGACATTCAGGGGTTTTACCTTTCCGCACCTTGTGGTGGCGGCCAGCCCGAGTTTTTCGCAAAAGAACTCGCCATCTGTAACGGCCATCAAACCGGTCACTACTTGTTCGAACCTGCAATAGCCTACGAGTCATTATCAGATGCGGATAAGAAACAAGTGAATTTCGTATCGCGCAACATACACGGACTTCATTACACGCCCGGTTTCGTACCGTACAAGAAAATTCCCGAAATTCTCGAACATCACCTTTTGGGAGCTGACATCGTTTACGTCCGTGGCCACCAAAAAGCAAATTTTCTCGAAGATAAGTTTTTCGAGATGAAGAAACCTTGTCCGCGAATCGTAAACGTCGAGACTTTGGACGAGTGTTGGAGTCCAACCCCACCCACTTTTGGCCCCAATTCGCCTAAATGTATGGATCACTGTTTTTCTAAAAAAAATTATTCTTGCAGTTTAAGAAACTGTGTTGTACTTTACGATTGGTTCTATAATTGTATACCACTTTCTAATTAATATATTATTTTAAAATAACTTTTTCTCTCTTGCAAGAGGTCCGCTCTCATTATTTAATCTTAATGTGCTTGTAATTTAATGCCATTTTACCAGTAACCATGGGTTCGTTAGCATCGACTTATGTTTTGTTAAGCTCTCTTGTTAACGGTGTATTTTATATTAACCATCCTTCGGGTGCTAGTGATGTGTTTATTTGTTTCGATCGAAATAATGAGAGTTGGCCTGACGCTTGGAAGAGAATGGAAGTATGTGTTATTTCTCATTTACCTTCTCTTAAAATAAGTGTACCGAAAAACGCTACACAATACAAACTAAGAATTATTTATGAAAATCATACGCATGGCGACAGCGAGTGGAAAAATTTTACACATCCCCCCACCATAACACCAATCGTTACCAATATCTACGGCAGTTCATTAGTTCGCGGGTTAGTTTGGTACATTGCTATCACCCTGTCAATACTTTTCATCGTAAGCGTAGTACAGCACCTAAGAAATGGCGCTTCATAAACTTTCCAATTGGTTTAAAAGTGACGACAAAGAGGACGACGACCGTTTACCAGTACTCTTTATTGAATCTATGGAAAGGTTACGTGAAGAAATTGACATTATTGCTGAGCAGGCACGTTGTATTAAATGTTTTTTTCGCATGCTCCACGATCTCGATATACCTAAAGATTGGAACATCCCACTTCCCGAAAAACCATGTAATTTAATCGAAAACCGTCCAAAACCTGAGAAGCAGCATCGAGAGAGCCTATTAAAATTTCCCGATTTAATGTATGAAATAAAACGTAGGTTAAGATGTGAAAAATGCTACAGGCAACTATTAATTATTTTGGGATTACCGAGAGAGTGGTCCTGTGTACCTCTCCCATCATGCGATGGGCATGAATTTGTGGGTTATGATACTGTTGATTTGTAAATATTAATAAAATGCATGTGAAATTAATGTTTGATTGACTAAAGAAAATTTCAATAAATATTGTTGCGTATAGCTTCAAATATGAACTAAAAATAAATAACAGTGTAAAGGCTTAATGGTCAAATGGCAGGGCGCTTACCTTTCAGGTCGGAGAACTTGGGTTCGATTCCCAAGTTAAGCCTTTACATTTTGAAAATTAAAAATATTTTTGAAATTTTTCGAATTTTCTTTTGGTTCATCCTTTGTTCATCATTCCATCTTCTCATCCCCACTACTACTACTAGTACTTAGTGCTAGTAGTACGGACCTTAGACTATTTGAGATAGAAATGTTCTCCGAGGGACCAAATTGTACACTACCCTCTCACAAAATTATCTCTTTTAAGCTAATCTTCTCATCCCTCTCCCCGAGTTGGCCAGTCGACCGATTAGTCGATTCTAAGCCGGCTCCAGACTGGGCGCTCACACAACAGATGGCGCCATCATACCATTCCACAGAACACAAACCGTTAATGTGTCAGACTTTTAGTGTCCCATGTTAACTGTCAAAGGTGGAGCCCTACCTTTACCAGCGGAGGCTACTCCCCCCTCCACTAGGGGCCCCCTCGTGGCGACGTGAAAAGTGAGGTTATGCACCACGGCCTAAGTCCGGAGGGGGACCTAAGGTGGTGCTCCTCCTCCTTCTCTGGGGACCTGAGGTGCTCCTCTGACTTAATGTCACGAATGGGGGATCCGGAGGGGGGGTTCAGATTCCCGAGAGCCGGTCCCAACCCCGTGTGCTAAATTTTGCGTTCCACGCCCACGTCGGCTGTCAAAAAACACGCGAGAGGGGCCCACCGCTGGGGACCGACGCGGCAGGCCGAGGGAACCCGCGGGGCTTCGTTGGGGGACGCGGGGCTACGCCCCTGCATCTACCGCTTGCGATTGTTCCACGCCGACGTCGGCTGTCAAAATACGCGAGAGGGGGGCCCACCGCTGAGGACCGACGCGGCAGGCCGAGGGGCCCCCGGAGCACGACGCGGGGCTCCGCTGGGGGACGCGGGGCTGCGCCCCTGCATCTACCGCGGACGCGGGGCTACGCCCCTGCATCTACCGCTTGCGATTTTGAGGTTAGGTTCGAATGTGGTCGGGAAGCCGTGTATCACATCTACTGATCCAGTTTTCTAAAAATCTTTTTTTTAGCATGTCCATAATAGGCCTAAGTTTCCATAGCTTATCGGATTGATTAGGCTTTGTATTGTCTGCACAGTGTAAAAATCTTAGTATTTGCCGAAATTTGTCCCTTCGTATTGCATTGCTAACCATTTGATTTCTCATGTCATCTTGTGAGTCCAAATAAAAATCCCGGCCAGGTAGTTCTGAATATCCTGCCAAGATAAGAATTGCTAGGCAACATTTCATATCGGCAACTGTTATTTTCGGATTTGCATGATTTAGGAATAACGCGTATTTGTTGGATTCGTTGACAATGAATTGAACAATTTCGTCATCTATAAACTTTTCATATATTTCAATGGGTGACAAATGCACATATCGTAGTCGGTCTGATTTTGGAAATTCCCTTGGACCCGGAAGAAATTCTCCATCTGCCCTAGTTATCTTGGTCCTGGACGCTCTGGTATTTTGTGAGTCACACCAGTAGTCTCTTCGGATTCAACACCTTTTTCTACTTCGGTGACATCGTCAACTTGAGTAACTTCTAGTTCGTTATCGCTTTCAGTCCGAGTATTGTGAAGTTTGATTTCAACATGAGCTGAGAGCTGTTCTTTGTTGAGATTGTCGACCATCCCCCCTTCATCTTCTTCGGCCGAGTCCTCGTCCGTAAGAACATTGGAATGTGGAGGTTCCAGAAAAATCTCTAGCATCTAAGTCGTCCTCATAAGCCATATTTAGAGCCTCTTCGAGAGTAAAACCTCGCCTAAAAAAAATTGCGTACGTAACTGGCTAGCGTTACCATTTGGTAACACAAAATAAAGTACACGCGAATTAAATTCGGAAACCCGGAAACGGTCTTTTTAAAATTTTTTATTTATGTAAAGCGCGATGCTTACAGTTTGTAGGCGAAAATGAGAATGAATTGTGAATGCAAACGGCGTAAAGAAACAAGATTAACAAAATACATATGTCAGCAAAACAATTAAACGTTATCTTTTAGTTTCTCAGAATCGGGCCTCGGGGTGCTGAGTCGTGCAGGTACGTGGGACGTAACTCGCGAAAGATCAAAAACATGATATATAGCATCATTCTTAGTAATTAACTATAAAGGTTAAACATTCATCTAGCAAAAATCACTGTTTTCAAAATAATTATAACAAAAATAAAAGTTTTACGGTACTTACTCTAAACGGAGGTCCAACGTTTGATCGGCCATTGTGTTTTCTCAAATTTAACAAAATATCACACTAAAACTAACCGAAATATCAATGCCGCAAATTATACGTTAGGTTCAAATACTATCTGACAGCTGATTGACATAACCTATAAACGTATTTTGTTATAGAGGTGGGATATTTTGATTCATATAGAGATGTGCGTTACTGTTAGCATACGGTAACGCTAGCCGTTCAAGGGATATCTTTAAGTTCTGAGGCATGGGACTATCAGATTCTTCTCCTCTCTTTCTTGTGAACAGTAGGGCTCTTTCATTAATAAATTAACATATACACAATCTGGACTCTCATTGCTAAGGGACTGGCATAATGTGTAAGTATCACCGGTTTTATCACAGCTCTTTTGCTTACGTTTGGGGAGCAATAGGGCTCCCCATTCGGTAAGTTGACAAATGTATACGGGACAATCACGTCCCGGACAAACAATATACGGACAATAACATATATCACAGTCAATATCACAGAATGTTTTCATCCCCTCTTTCGTCGCTTCCTTGCTGGAAGGTCTATGGCCTCTTGTATTCTTTTTTCTGATTTGTCGTAGTATCTCTTTAAATCTTGGGCACTCTCTCCAGGTGTCTCTGTGCCCAGATTCCTCACATGAGAAACAGTATGTCGTCTCTTTACATTTGAGGGATGTGTGCCCTTTTTGGCCACATCTCCAGCAGGCATCCCTTGGTGTTTCGGTGTTCTTGCAATCTCTAGCTAGATGCCCCATTTTTCTACACCTGCAGCACCGGGGGACGTATTCTTTCTTTCGTATCCTGCACATCTCCCAGCCTATCCTAATCCTGCCGGCTTCGACTAACTTCTTTGCGGCGAGGCTGCTGGTTCTCACCGTAATAGCCTGCTTTCCTCTGCCGAATGGCCTTAATGGGCCAGCTTTACAGGGCTCGTTGGTTAAAGCCCTGACGCTCTTTTCAATTTCACTAGCGTCCGAGTCAGCTCCAATATCGTATATGTTTACGCTTTCTAGCATCCTATCTGGGGTAATCTTTAGCCCCTCCGTGTGCTCCCTAAGGGCTTTGCCTAGGGTCTCCGCTGCCTTGTCGCTCCTGACCTCCATGAGTAGACTGCTATCTCTCGTTTCCCTGATCCCCCTTACTTCATTGTCTTTCGGAGAAGTCACTTTCACTTTGACGTCTCTTAAATTTCAGCGAAGGACTTACCATCCCCCTTTATGAGGAGGGCTGGCCCCCGTCTTCTCGGTCCAGCGTTCCCGCTTCCCGAGTCTTTAGACAGGCTTATGTGCTTAGGGAAATGTACATATGCCGAGCCTATTCTTTGATTGTTCGTTAGCGTCAACTCCAGTACTTTCCTTTGTTTTTCGGTGTCCCCCCCACCGATTGACACTAAGTGCAGCTCCTCACTTGAGTAAGTGTCCACGATCTTTCCCGTTACCTCTAGTAACTCACTTGTATCCCCTCCTGCTCCGATGGCCCCTATAACGATGTCTCCTCCTTCTAGTGTGCTCTTTTTCTCTCCTACCGTGAGGATCTTCGTGGTGCTGATTTTGGCAACCGTTCCGGCCTCGTTCAGTCCTTTATTTATGGCGTCACATGCCGCGCTACTCTTCAGCCAAGCGTGACGTTCTATCTCCTCCGTCTTGGTGATATCCACGAGGACCGCGATATTTCTGTTGCTTTGTGTTTCGGTCTCACTCCATCTCCTCACTTTCGTTATTTTGTATGCCGACTCATCCCATGGCTTCTCCACGAGCTCCCTCACATCCGATCCTTGTGGATCGGAGTTCTTCAGTGCAAGCACCTCTTCATGATTCACCGGCCCATCTGGTATCGTCTGCGTACTCTTGTCTACCTTATCACGTTCTTCCGTCTGCATCATGCTTTCAGTCTGCGTTGCCGCGTCTGTCCCCTTCGATGGACTTCCGTCCCTCCTTACGCTTGTCACATCCCCCTGTCCTTTCGCGAAGCTGTTGTATACTTTCCTGGTTAGTGACGAGATCTCCTTTACTATGGCTTTAAGTTCGATTTTTGTGTTTTTTATTTTTGCCAGCTGTGCCAGCTCACACGTCCTCCTATAGTCTCTCCAAGGCCTCTATAGCGTCATCCCTCTGCTCGGGAGTCATGACTCTTTTTCTCTTCGTCTTATTTCCCCCCCTATGTGCCCTATCCTCTTCTTCCTCTTCACTCGTCCCGACTCCTCCCGTGGTGCCGGTCGGGGTGAAGAAGTGTTCTTCTTGGAGGCTCTTCATTCTTTTGCGGCTGTCCGACCATGTAGGTCGGGGTGCTGGGTGCCCCTTCTACAGGTGGGTGGCTCTTAGGGGTCTACGGCGATCTTCGTACCTTTTTTTTGCCTTTTTAGGGTCTCCTCTGCCTTCCTTTCATAGTCCAGCCTCTCCTCCCTCTCCTGCTCGGTTTCTCGGACCTTCTTTCCTAAAACCGTCCACTCCATAATTTTAGCCTTTCCTTGTCCCTTGCCTAGGTCTTCTCTTAAATCCGTCCATTTCCCCCCCCCCCCGAGTTATCGGGAGGGCTGCAGTCGTCGGCTGACGGTCGGGGGGTGCCTGCATCCACACGCACCGACCGGACCTGGGGCTTCCGAGCTCCCCTGATCAGTAAGAATAGAGTCTTGTGTCGTCTCCATCATGTTAAATTTTTTGGATTTATAGGGTTACCTTCCCTTCCATGTCCGTTGCCGTGTGGTCTCCTGCGCCGTCTCGATTGCCCCCCTAAGTGGGGCTCTCGAGCAGACGCTCGTGATCGGGGTTCTCCTGCGGGGATTGGTTACCACGACCTTTCAAGCCCCGACCACGCGGTGAGCCTCGTCTCATCTGTGCCGTGGTGGTCTAGTTGTAGTCCCATTCTAGTCCCACGAGTAGGGTCGGTCTAAACGTCCAGCAAGGGCAGATTCTCTGTGCATCTACTTGCTGTTTGCCTTAGAGTTGCCTCAGCCTAGGTGGCCATAAACTCCGTGTTCCCCTCACTCGGCGAGCCGTGGGGGACACATGGCGATTTCAAAGCCGTTCTTCTGTGTTACCAGTGGCGTCTCTGTGGAGTATGCCTTTGCAGCGCGCATGCCGCTCGCCCCCACCCCCCATAGGGTGCAACTTCTAGCCGTTGACTTGTGCCAGGGATAACCCTCGCTAGCTGCAATCGCTCTTTTGAGCTTTTTATTTTGTCTCGTTTTTATTATGCTTAGTTTTATGTTAGCTTCGAGGATGTTCCTCTTACTTATTACGGACTTAGCTTTACAAGCCTTGCTGTGAGGGTTTTCCTCTTATTTTGACTTTATGTTACGTCTTTACTACTGAATATCATTGTGAGGTTATTCCTCTTTAATTATTGCAGCCAACGGGGATTACTCCTCTTACGAGGGTGCCCTTTTTCGTTCAATGACCATACCACCTCGAATCCAACACCAGATCGCCGGGTCTGCTCTTAAGCAGGGGCGCCCGGTTCCCGAGTTCTCGTTCGACACTATGTGCCCGGTGAGATCTTCCGTTCGATTTCCCCCGGCAACCTCGACTTGATTAGGTAACTCGCCAGGTCAAGCTCAACAGTCATCCAAACGTGGCAGTCTCGAGGTCGGGTAGTAGGGGCGAGACCAAGGTTGTCGTGGCGCCCTATTACCGGGGGCTTGCGCGGCCTCTCCCCTCTTCCTGCTAGCCCACTTGCTTTCCTCATCGCCCTCCCACAAGTGGAAGGCAATCTGTCATTAGATTTCCTTTCCCGTTACTTTCAATTTCCTTTGTTTTCCTCTCCCTCTTCCTCATTAACTAAGCGACGACTTCGAGAGCGGCCGATTGAACAGACCAGCTCCGAGCCGACGCATGTCTCGCACACGGGGACCTTTCGGACCCGCAAGGGCGCGGGACACGTCACAGCCTTGCGACGCGCGATAACTCTCTTCATCTGCACCAATTTTCAAAGGTGAGAGTACTTGACTCCGCACGTCGTAGCCCCCGACACGTCGTGATCAGTGCATGGAAAAGCAGATTACCTTAACTCATCTTTCCCCTCAATTAATTTTGACATAGTTATTTAATCCGACAGTCGACTAGACTTAGTGATATTGAAGGTCGGGTTGGTTCGACGAGGCTCTTGCTCTTCCCCAGTTAAGGGGTTCGCACACAGCCTCGCCCCTTCTGTCCGCTAGCCCACTGGCTTACCTTCTCACTTCTCTCGTCAGGAAGCATCTGTCTACAATCTCTGGCTATTTGCGGCCGTGGCCGTTTCCTGCCGAGCTGCTGGTGTAATCTCCTATGTTTTCGGTATGCACCCCGGGGTACTGGTAAACCCATCGAGTCAGGAATCCACGCCCGCCAGGCGGAATCTAGCGCTGGTCGATGCTCACTTTTGCAGGTTGCGAGCACTAGGTGCTGGCCGCAGCCGCGAGTCTTCTTTACGAGCTCATCGGCCAAAAATCTCTTCCTCCTCACGGAGGTGGATCTGCTCGGCCGCGTTCTCCGCTACGGTCTTTAGCACGAATGCTAACCGCTGAGGTGACTTCTCGTCTCAACATCTGTTTTCGTTTGCGTGGCAACTCCACGCCTTGTTCCATTCGCGTACGTAGTGCGCATATTCTCAAGTCGGCTATTCCTCTGTGTAATGAAGAACATGTGCCTTCTCTCCGCTTCCTTGGGAGCGACAATAGACTCAATTATATCGTCGCTATCACCGCAAGGAGCTGAGGTGTTCGTTCAGTTTTCTATACATACATTCTCTTCGTTTCTCTCCCTTGCATTCTCTCGGATAGATATTCTCTCAACACCGTCCAAACGTCCTTAGGAACGACGATATAGCTGTGATATCGCCGCCAGGCGGATCGGGACCGACGTGCGCGCATCCATCTAATTCTCAAATGAACGAGAAAGAATGCAAGAGCGCTAGAAATGTACTTCCGCATTCATACATTCCCTCTGTCTCTCTCTTTTGCGCTCTCTCGGATAGACTTTTGTTCTCTCAACACCGTCCATCGCCGTAGCTACGACGATATAACTGTGCTATCGCCGCCAATCGAACAGGGACCGACGTGCGCGCGTCCATCTAGTTCTCAAGTGAGCGAGAAGGAACGTAAGAGCGAGAGGGATGCATTATTAGGCCATTGTGAGGGAGCCCGTTCAATACGCGGCACCATTCACGTCCTCCGGTTGGACTAACGTCACCCGAGGGAGACGATATATGAACTCGCGCGCCATTCATCCTACGAGCGATATCATACGTTCATATGACATCGGTTCTCGCATTAGTCGGCAGCGTTGACAGTTCTTTATATATCGTCGTTCCCCTTTTTCGCTGACGACAGGATAGTTTCACCTTCAGACTGCGTGCACGTGCATGTCGACGTATTCACTCATGGTTCTCCAGGATTTGCCTGCAGTATTCCTTGAATGCCACAAAGAGATCTGCCTCCATTAGTCGGGAGGGCGCAATAGGCCATGTGAGACCAACCTCTCGACATTTCTTTATCAGGTTCGCTCGGTATTCCGAGTTTCTGGGGCAGTCAAACAGGGCATGGAGTGCGGTGTCGGGTTCACCGCAACCGCAGTTCCTGCCTTCGACGCACCCTAGCTCGTAAAGCAGGCCGCACATTATCACGGAACGGAATGGATCGGAACGGAATGGAACGGAACGGAATGGAATGGAAATTTTGAATCTCCGCACATTAGAGCGGATTTCCGCGGAAAACTCTATTTATTTAGATGTGCCACGTGCATGAGAAAGTTTAGTGTGTGTGATTACTTTGCAATGGACACTTCAGACGAAGAATTCGTAGCGTTATGTGTAGTTGCAGAAGAAGGAGAAGCTAAGCGAAGAAACAATAAAAAACGCAAATGGGTGCATGAAATTAACCTGAAAAGAGAAGAATTGGGAGAGTTTCATCACCTATTCCCAGATCTTTTAGAAGACGAGCAGAAGTTTTTCAAGTACTTCCGGATGTCTAGCGAAAAATTTTACGAATTATTGAGTATTTTGGATATTCACAAACAAGATACAACATTTAGAAAAGCTATAGGTGTAGAAGAAAAATTGGCGTTAACTCTGAAGTAAGTATTTATTTTTATTAAATTTTACATTACAAATGTGTGTAAGTTTTATTGCCATCTGTTGTCACCGCATAATTAGGGCTGGTTGATTCATCATTATCAACCACATTAGCATTTAAACTTGATCTGGCCATGGCTTGTAGCTCGAATTCATAAAGAATCGTAGAAATTCGATGTTTTACTTCGACTTGTAGGTCAGGAGGCAAAGATCGTGTTGTTTCTTCAGCGGATTCAAAGAATTTTGTTAAGTGATCTGTTCTTTTACGTTTTTCTTTATTATCTAAAAACTTCTGCAATACTTCTGCTGAATTTAATTCCGGCTTTGGAGCGCGTTTCTTTGGTTTGAAGGCGGTTGATGTACTCGTATTTGAAGAGCTAGGTGTTAAAATTATATCCGAGCGAGGTGACAAAATGGTCGTATCGTCAAATGCATCTTGATGAGTAGCAATAGAACTTTCACCACCTTCATCTTCAACATTTTCATTTTGTTCATTCATCGTATCATCAAGTGGTATAGTTATGTTTGATTGTTGTGGCCTTTCCTTTAGATTTGGAAGAAGAAAACTCATTTCATCTTCATACTTCCATTTCTTTGGGATGGTATCTGCAGAATCACCACTTTTACCACGTCTTTTAGCTTGTGACTTTCTGTAGCAGTCTTTTAAGTGTCTCCATTTTTTTTACAGTCTTCAACTGAAAGAAAAATAATTTTTAATTTTTTTCAGATTTTTGGGTCACGGTGATTCAGTTGGCAGTTTGGCGTTTAGCTACAGATTAGGGGAGTCAACGGTTCGGAGCATTGTTTATGAAGTTTGTGCAGAAATTTGGTCAAAACTCCAACCCATTGTGATGCCATCACCAAAAATTGAACAGTGGCAAAATATAGAAAAAGATTTCTGTACAAAGTGGAATTACCCTAACTGTATAGGTGCTTTGGATGGAAAGCATGTTGTGACTGAAAAACCAAGAAATAGTGGCTCAACTTATTTTAACTATAAAAAAGAATTTAGTGTTGTCCTCTTGGCGCTAGTTGATGCTGACTTAAGATTTATTACCGTTGATGTTGGGGCTTATGGTAAAAATAGCGATGGAGGAATTTTTCAAAATTCGGCACTAGGAAGAGCTTTGAATGGTGGTAGATTGAATATACCTGGACCAAAAACCTTGCCTGGAAGTGATCTTTTGATGCCGCATGTAATTGTAGGGGATGAAGCTTTTCCCCTAAGTACACATCTAATGCGTCCATATCCTAGAGTTCAGCTTCGAAACAATAATAGTAAAAAAATTTACAACTACAGACATAGCAGAGCTAGGCGATGTAGCGAAAATGCTTTTGGTTTACTTTGTAAAAAGTTTAGAATATTTTTCAACAAATTACACGTCATTCCTGAACATCTCGATAAAATAATTTTGGCGGCTACTTGCTTGCACAACTTTTTAAGAAATGATAAATGTTCTTGGCAACCTGATGAACTCGAGCAATCTGAAGTGCCACAAGGATTAGACAGAATGAGGAATATGGGAGGTAATTCTACTCGCGAAGCAATGAATATTCGAGATAGATTCGCACATTATTTCAATACACCTCACGGACTTGTCCCTTGGCAAGAAGAACGAATTCAGAGAGGCCGAAGACAACTTTAAGTAAGATGTAATACGTGACATTATATGAAAATACAATTAGGTACCTTTTCTTTTCTACTAATAAACAAGGTTAAAGGTAACATTACTTACCTGGCATTTTTACTTCACTGGAAATTTCTTCCCATGCATTTTCCTTCATTTGTTGATTGTGATAATTCTTATCACTCATTAAATAAAGATGTGGGTATTCACGAATTATATTGATAAATAGTTCTTCATTCATTTTGATTAACTTATAACCCGACAAAACAAGACACAACTGCGTGACAATGCTACTTTGTATTTCTTCCAGACAAAACACTTGCTTTTTGCGAGTAGTTCCTAGTACTGAACAGTGGAGGGGGTCGCGGATCCTCGGAAAAATTCGCCCAGCGAGCAATCCAAGCGATTCCGTTCCGTTCCTATATGTTCTGCGCTGTTCCGATCCGCGATAGTGTGCGGGCTAATATTTAGTTCAATGCTTTTAAAAATTTCCGTTCCATTCCATTCCGTTCCGATCCATTCCGTTCCGTGATAATGTGCGGCCTGCTTTAAGCTTGTCTCGGAATTTTCCGTGGTCCAACAAGGGCAGTGCGCCCTTACCCTTGCTAAGGCTTCTTACTCCGGGAGGTCGCCAGGTATCCCGGAGGCTCTGTTTGAGACCAACTGTCGCATGGCCATTCACCCCTCGGCACGGGTCGCATGACACCTTGGGTTTCGGGTTTTTTCATGTGTATGCTTCCCGGGTTTGTTCGGGTTGTCCGTCCCTAGGTCGGTTGCCTTTACCCAGCTAACGAGTCCGACCTACCCGGGTTTTTCCTGGTTTTCCTTCCAGTGTCGGCCGCAGTCCCCCGGGGTCAAGCCCCTAGCTTCCTGCGACCGACTGTGAGCTGTTCCTTGGCTTCTCCGGCTATGCCGGGTACTGAGCCCCCCGACCAACTACAAGGTCTCACAGCTCCCACGGGGGGAACCTAACCTAACCTAGCCTAAGTGAAGTTTGAAGAGGTTATTGCAGGAGTGTCGATATCGATGGCTAGCATGATGCGTTGTCGGTCCTAGCGTGGGCAGTCGAATAGTGCATGCTCTGGACTGTCTCCTGTTTGTCCACAAATTTGGCAGTTGTCGTTGTTTCGTTTACCCATTTTGTGGAGGTATGTTCCAAATGTGCCGTGACCGGTATAGGTTTGTGTTAGAGTGTGTGAGATCTCGCCATGCTTTCTATTGTTCCATAATGTTGGATCGGGGATCATTTTCCGTATCCAGTGCTGTTGTGGAGTAAGTCTGTTCCATCTGTCGTTCCATCGTGTGATTGCTTCCCTTCTTTGTGTGCGTCGGAGTTCTGTTGGAGTTCCGTATGTGTCAGTAATAGTATGAGGTCTTCTATAGGTAGAAGGCCGGATATTGCTAGTGCTGATTCTCTAGATACTGTACGATATGCGCAACATACCCGTAGTGCCATTCTGCCTTGTGTTCGTTGGAGTATGGAGAGTGTTGATTTGGTGTTTGTGATGTTGTGCCATATTGGGGCTGCATATAGTGTTATAGAGTCGACCACTCCTGCTAGCATGCGTCGTTTGCTACATAGTGGACTTTGGATGTTTGGCATTATGCGGCTTAGTGCGCATGCGGCTTTCTCTGCTTTCGCAGTTGTTTGTTGTGTGTGTACTTTGAATGTTAGTGATTTGTCTATCCATACTCCGAGGTATTTGATGGATGGTCTCACTGTTATTTGTTGGTCGAGGATGTTTATGTGTGGGAGGTGTGCAGTCCGTTTCCCTCTTATCAATGTTGCTTCCGTTTTTTCTGGGGAAATTGTAAATCCGTTGTTTTCCATCCAGTTGTTGATAAGGCAAAGGGATTCATTGGCGGTTTGTTATAGTCCTTGTGTTGTTTTGTTGATTATTACAACTGCAGTGTTATCTGCGTAGGCTACTAGGAAGGTTCCATTGGGCTGCGGAATGCGGAGGAGCCCGTCGTATGCTATGTTCCATAGTGTTGGTCCCAGGATTGATCCCTGTGGGACTCCTCGTGGTGCAGCCCGTGCTTGGGCTCTTCCGTTGTTGTACTTTTGAATACGCCGATGTAGGAGAAACGATCTCATTATGTTGTAGAGGTAGGCCGGTATGTTGTGTTTGTTGAGTTCGTGTAGTATCGTCTGGTGTAGTATTGAGTTGAATGCGTTTTTGACGTCAAGGCTGATTATGAGGCATAGTTCTTGATGTCTCCATCCACCGGACCTAGCGTTTTTAGCTAGGTCCACGATCTGATGTATTGCGTCTATTGTGGATTTTCCACTTTGGAATCCGTACTGGTTGGGGGAGAGATTGAGGGTTTCGTTGAGTTTGTTTGCTATGATGTTTTCCAGGAGTTTACTTATTGCATTCAGAATGCAAAGTGGTCGGTATGTTGTTTTGTTTAGTTTAGGGAGGAGTACGAGGCGTGCGAGTTTCCATTCGTTCGGGAATATACCGTGCGTAAGTAGGTGTGTGATTGTTTGTGTGAACATTTCCGGGTTTTTTATCGCCATATGTTTAATTAAGATAGATGGGATTCCATCAGGTCCTGGGGCGCTTTTGGTGCGGATTTTATGAGCTGCGGTGGTTATGTCTTCGTTTGTGATGTGTTGGTTTGCGTGGAGGAGTGGGTCCTGTAGTAGGTGGAAAGAGTTGGTTGTATATTGTATCGGTTTGGTCGGTGGTGAGTTGTGCTATTGGTTGCCGTCTGAGTTTGTTAGTAGCTATTTTGTATCCTTTGCCCCAGATGTCGTCGTCTAGTTCCTGGAGGAGAGTTTTCCAGCACTTTCTTTTTTCTGCTCTAATTGATGTTCCAAGTTGTTTTTGTTCTGATTTGTATGCATCTCGAAGCTGGGTTGCTATGGGTGTATTTATTGATATTTTGTATTTTTTGCGACTGTCTGTGCATTTGGTTTGAAGTTTAGATATCTCGGGTGTCCACTAGTATGCTTGTTTTTGCTTTAGAGTGGTGCCTGGTGGAGACCATCTGCATGTGGCTTGTGTTGTGTCTTGTATTAGTTTAGTGAGTGCCTGTGCGGTTGTGGGTGGTGTGTATATTGTTGAGATGAAGCCCTCTAAGAGGTCGGTGCTATTTTCATTCCAGATCCATTTCCCGATGCGCGTGGAACGTGTGTGTGTGTGTGTGTGTGTGTGTGTGTGTGTGTGTGTGTGTGTGTGTGTGTGTGTGTGTGTGTGTGTGTGTGTGTGTGTGTGTGTGTGTGTGTGTGTGTGTGTGTGTGTGTGTGTGTGTGTGTGTGTGTGTGTGTGTGTGTGTGTGTGTGTGTGTGTGTGTGTGTGTGTGTGTGTGTGTGTGTGTGTGTGTGTGTGTGTGTGTGTGTGTGTGTGTGTGTGTGTGTGTGTGTGTGCGTGTGCGTGTGCGTGTGCGTGTGCGTGTGCGTGTGCGTGTGCGTGTGCGTGTGCGTGTGCGTGTGCGTGTGCGTGTGCGTGTGCGTGTGCGTGTGCGTGTGCGTGTGCGTGTGCGTGTGCGTGTGTGGGTGGTGTGTTGTATATTGTTATGTCTATTCGTTTGTGCAGGCTGAGAGTTTCATCTTCGCTGATATGCCATTTGTGTTTAAGTTTGGTGAGTGAATTGTTTCCCCATGTGAGGTCTAACCAAGATTTTTGAGATCCTCGTTCGAATGTAGGGGTGGGGTCGTTATTGAGGAGGTGTAGCTGCAATGATGCTGCCCATTCTTCGACTATTTCTCCTCTTTTATTTTTTATTGGGCAGCCCCATGCTGGTGACTTGGCGTTAAAGTCTCCTGCGATGATTATTGGTATTGATTGTTGTTTGATGTGTGGTGTTATTTCGTCTAGAAGAGTAGCAAGATGTTCTGTTGGTTCATTGGGGGATGCATATGTAGCGAAAATTGTGAGTCAGTCAGCTCTTACACCAACGAAATCTCTTCTTATGATGGGTTCGCCGATTTGTGGAACGGTTTTTAGATGTATCCCCACATCTTCTCTTTCGTCCATTGTGATGCCGGATCAGGAGGTTGAGTTAATAATGGGTTGGAAGGTTTTATTCCAAACATAACTTCGTATGGCGTAAATTTAGTTGTTGAATTTAATGATGTATTGTAAGAGTGTACTGCTAATTGTAATGTTATCTATGTTAATTTGTTTTTTGTACTGATCATGTAATGCATTGCCTGTTTCTTTTAGTGTAGCTATAACGCGTTCAACTGCATCGTTGCTTTTTGGATGATATATAGCTGAATGTGTCCATTTAATGTTAATGAAATTTTGAATTGTTTGGTTAATAAATTCTTTTCCTTGGTCTGAGTGTATTCTTTTCGGAAATCCGAATGAAGATATAAATGAAAACAATGAGTTTAAAACAAAGTTACCGTCAATGGGGTTTGGTGTACTGTATACTTGGACAAACTTTGATAGTTGGTCTTGGATGACTACTAAATTTCGTTTGGTGTTTTTGCTAGTTATTGTGCAGCTATCTATATCGATGCGTTCTAGGATTTGAGAGGGTGTTTCCGAAATTTGGACAGGTAATTGTCTTTTTTGTCTGTCGTGTTTGTTTGATAAGCAATATTCACAACCGTTAACTACTTGTGTTACTGTGTCTTTCATATGGGGGAATGTATAGATTTCGCTTAACTTACGTAATGTTTCGATAATACCTTTGTGTCCTTGTGTAGGATTTTCATGATATTCCTTAGCAAGTTTTATTTTTAATTCGTCAGGTATTAAGTCTGGGAATTTACTGGATAAGTGCAACGTATTTAAATATTTTTCCGTATCAAGAGCAATTTCTTGGATGACATACCAATTGGTCTTATCGGGTTCGATTATCCAAAGGTTTTGTTCGTGATATAGGGTAAAGATATTAGTGAAATTTAATTTATAGTTTTGTATATCAGGACTATTGTGGAAGACGATTTCTTGTTCTTCGCTGTTAGTACACGTCTGGACATTACTAGTGATTTCGTCGACGTCAGTAGTTAGTAGGATGGCTTTCATTTCTCTTCAATAGTCATGTGTGGGTAGAACTAATACGTCGAAGTCGGGGGTCGTTTCGGAATTATTTATTAATACGTTCGGTGAACGGATTTGTTGTAGGGGTATGTTTTCTAGATATTCTTCTAGATCGTCTACGTATGCCCTTGAAGTTGGTGACAGGGGATTGTTGTCTGAAGATATGAGAGAGTCTAATTCTGATGGTTGGATGTCGTTGAGAGGGGAGGTTGTTTCGGAAACATGGATTCGGGATAAAGCATCCGCGTTGGTGTTTTGTTTACCGGGTTTGTATATGATTTCATAATCATATTCCTCTATTTTTAATCTCCATCTCATCAGACGGGAAGTAGGGTCCTGGACTGAGAATAGCCAACGTAAGGGTTGGTGGTCCGTTATGATTTTGAATTTCCGTCCATAGAGATAAGGCCGGAAGTGCTTTAGAGACCAAACGATGGCGAGAAGTTCTCGTTCGATGGTGCTATATCGCGTTTCGGCTGGATTTAATGTCCTTGAAACGTAAGCAACTGGAAGGGAATTCTTGATTGAACCTTGTGAAAGTATTGAACCGATTGCATATTTGCTGGCATCAGTAGTCAATATGAAGTCTTCTTCAAAGTTCGGGTATTGTTTTTTAGAAGATCGAAAGCGTTTTGGCATTCGCTTGTCCATACAAATTTTTCGTCTTTCTTTAATAAGCATGTTAATGGTTTAGAAATCTTGGCGTAGTTGGGGATGAATTTCCTATAATACCCTGTTAGTCCAAGAAATTGTTTGATATTTTTATCGTTTTTTGGAATCGGGAAATTCTTGACACAATTAATTTTGTCGGGATTTGGCCTTATGCCTTTATCGGATATGATATGTCCTAAAAAGATTGTTTCACGACGAAGGAATTCAGATTCGTCTAATTGAATTTTTAGGTTGTGTAGTTTTAATCTTTCGAATAGTGAGGTTAATTTAGAATTGTGGTCTTTAAGATCCTTGCCATAGACGATTATATTATCAATGTATACTAGACATTGCTGAGGAGTGAGGCCCTGTAAGGCTAGGTTCATGCACTTCTGAGAGGTCGAGGGCGCGTTTTTCAAACCAAATGGCATGCGGAGATATTCGTAATGTTTGCCATTCGCGGAAAAGGCTGTTTTAGAAATTTATTCTTTGGACATTTGGATTTGATGGAAACCCGAAGTTAGGTCGAGAGCGGTAAAGTATGTTGCTTTACCTAAGCTATCGAGGATTTCTTCAACATTGGGTAATGGGTATTTATCGTCAATTGTCTTCTTGTTGAGTTGTCTATAATCGATAACCATTCGCCACTTCGTTTTAATGCTGGCGTCTTTCTTCTTGGGTACAATCCAAACCGGAGAGGACCACGATGAAGAACTAGGTTGTATTATTTTGTTTTTCATTAGTTTGGAAATCTGAGTATCTACTTCTTGTTGATGAACTTTGGGATATCGATAATTCTTTGCCTGAATAGGTATTTCGTCCGTCGTTACGATTTTATGTTTTAAAATGTTAGTGTGTGTTAATGTATCGTCTTCTAAGTGGAATATTTCTGGGTAATTTTTTATTATCTCTATTATAGAATTTTTTTCTTCTTGATTCATGTGTGTAATTCGTAATTGTTTAATTAGTTTTTGTAAACGTTCGCTTTTATCGCCTGGAGACTTATTTTGATCAATTTTAAAACATTGTTCTTGTTTAAAAGTTGTCAATCTTAAATCATCGATTTGAAGATCGAGCGGTGAGTCTGTTAGGTTTATGCAAGTAAACGAGATCTTTTGAAGTGTGTACTAAGCAATTTGGGATTAGGATTTTATTTTCAAAATTACTTCGTTTTAGTAGGTAATCGCAATTATTTTTGTAGTTTTTGATTTTAACTTCAATTGTGTGTTCGTGTCGAGGTGACAAAGAAATGTTGTTAATTGTTTTATTATTATTATATTTTAATGGAATTTCCAGATCGTTGACTTTGATTTTGGCATTATCATAATCAATTAGTGCTTTGTGAGTTTGGAAAAATTCTGTCCCTAATATTCCGTCTAAGTGAAAGTTAGTGTCGTTAATGACATGGAATGTTACTAATAGGTTGTCAATTTTTGTTTTAACAGTTCCTAATGTATTGAATGGGATGGAATTTAGACCATTAATTTGTGTCGATTTTGAAGAATCTGGTGTAGGCAAGTTTTTGTTGAATTTTAAAATATTTATACTGGCTCCTGAGTTTATTAATAATTTACATTTTTGGTTGAATAGGTTTGCTTCGACGTAGGGTAACGTCGTATTGGTGGTTTTAGAAATCTTATTACATATAGAAGGACTAGAATTTATTGAGAATCGGTGCCTTCTGTTTCCGTTCTCACAAAGGAGTTTAAATTAGTTGAATTTTCGTCTTCGGATTCTCCTGAGGAGTCTGAGGATTCTGAAGAGGAGATTGGTTGGCATACTCCGATATGTTCCTTTTTTTGTTTATTTTTTAGGGAATAACAATTATCTTTGGAATGACCTGTTCGTTTGCAATAACTACATGTTTCCTGATTTTGGTTAGAAGAGGTTTGAGGATGTTGATCCTGGGATTGTAGATTTTTGGAAAATTTAGTTTTATATTTATCTTTATAGTGGTTTTTATAATGATCTTTAGAGTTGTTTTTGTGAATTTTATTGGAGTGTTCGCGTTCTTTAAGAGCATTAATTTTTTCAAAGTCTAAAGCTTTTTCAAACATCTTTCCTACGTCGTCATTTTTATGCATCATTAATGGATTACTAATTTCGTTGGGTAATTTTCGTACAAAAACTGAGGCACAAATACTTTCAAAAATACCATTTATGGCCTTTTTTGTGTCTTCAGGTTTCGCTTTTTGTATCATGTGGGTACAGATATGATCGCGTAAATTCGCGATCTTATGGTATAGATCTTTTACGTTTTTCGTTTCGGAAGCATCTATCATGTAGAGGTCCCAAATAAGACCATTTACGTCTTTACTTGTCCCATAATGGGCATCAAAAAGATCGAACAAACTTTCAGTATCGTCTATAAATCGATTTTGAATAAGGTGAAGTGGAGTTCCCTCTATTTTAGAGAAAATTATAATATTTAATAGTTCTTTCTGGTCTTCAGAACAACGATCAGCGATTATTTCATAACTGTGTTTGAATCTAAGGTAAGAAACACCGTTATTTCCTCCATCAAATTTGGGGAATGAACCACAAAGTAGATTAAATCAAGAATCTGACATTGGGGCTCTAGAAGTGACTGTCGAGTCTTCGTTACCATTTTCCAAATGATTAGGCATGAATTAAATAAGTTTTTGAAAAGAAAGGGGGTGAAATTGTGGCAATGGATGAGAGCAATTCACTCACCTAATCCTTGGTTTCCTGCTACTCGAGCGTCTGAATTGATCTCGTCTCGGCTATGCTGCCACTTAGAGGTGTTGACCAATAGCTCTTGTAGGGTTCGGAAGCGACGTCCTAGTGTGACCGCTGAGCAGGACTCCTCCTTCGGCTGAGGCTTCGGGGATGGCGTCCACGTAGCTTGACGTTCACACACGAGACTTCCGGGGTTTGTTGAGATTCCTAGGGGAAGGAATCCTGTTCGTAGCGCCAATTGTTATACTCGGACTTGGGCCCAGGGTTCTTCTGGACGGCTCGCCGATATAATTTAAGGCCGATATAAGGCCAACCAAGACCTTCAACATCAAATCAAAATTTCCAACGAAGACCTTTTAATGCATTCCAAAATACTTACAAATCTCAAAATCAAAGACCACCCTTCATTTCGGAAGAAATATATAACACAGAAACGGAAACTTACGAAGATAATCAATACACTGAATACGTGGATGAAAACAATTTCGAAAAGGAATATCAAGAACCGAGACAATATCCTAAAAATTCCAATACTAACCAAAATTTTCAATCAACTCTTCAAAACAGCAAACCAAGATAACACCGATAATAACATTTAATACGCTTTCAGAAAATATAAGTGAGTTACCTTACATTATACTTCCCGAATACAACATCAAATTATTAATAGATTCTGGCTCAACAAAATCGTTTATCAATCCTGAAATTGCACACAGATACTTTTCAAATTCCATAAAGAATGAACCTTTTATCGTATCGACTGTTTTTCAAAAATCTTCACACCAATTTAGTACATTAATCCCACCTTCAAAAATTTTCAATCTAAATCCTTCAAATAGACTAAAATTCTATCTATTCAAATTCCATGATATTTTCGACGGACTCATCGGAATTGACAATTTAACCTCACTTCAAGCAGTCTTTGATTTTAATACAAATCACTTAATAACGCCCTATGCGAAAATAAAACTTTATTTTTACCAAACCAAATCATCCAGTAACCTAAATCAAGTTACAATTGCACCCCGGTCCGAACAAGTAATAAAAGCTAATACAAACGCCGACGCGTTATCACGAGTAGAAATTCATACTAAAGAAACAGACACTTATTGGAAACAATTCGACGACTTAATTGGTAATCAATTTGAATCCATTACTTTCGACGAACCCTCAACATTAAATGAAAACAAAACTGACCTAGACATCCCGTAATAAATATCCCTATTGTTGAGCATGCATTAAACTACGGACAAAATCAAATAATAATAAGCTCTGTATTACATTCACCAACACTTCCAAAAATAACTAAATTATTTGACAAAAAACAACGTATTCATGTTCAAATCTCTCAAAACAACTTTGAAAATGATATTGTAAATTTTGTTAAAAATTATATCGTACCCGATGTAAACTACTTTTTGTATTTTGAAGATCAAGAGATGTACGAACCATTCTCATTAGTTTTGCAAAGAAATTTCAAATGGCCCTCTCTAAAATTCAAACGTTGTAAAAAGAAACTAATCGACATAACGGAAAAGGATGAAATCAAAAATACTATTCAAAACTATCATGAAGGCAAAAGTAACCATAGAGGTATACAAGAAACTTTAGACAGGATAAAAGATAAATATTATTGGCCCAAGATAAAAGAATCCATCCAAACTTTCATTAATCAATGTGAAATTTGTCAGCAGGCTAAATATGATAGAAATCCCGTAAAAATGCAAATGAATCAAACGCCTACACCTATAAGACCATTCGAAATAATCCACGTAGACACGTTCACATTCGAACAATCAAAATTTTTGACAATTATTGATAGCTTTTCGAAATACGCGCAAGCATATTATGTCACCTCGCTAAACAGTACAGAGATCGCAGATAACTTAATCAACTTCTTTTCTCATCATGGCATTCCAAAGATAATTATTGCAGACAACGGCACCGAATTTAAAAATTCAGTAATTACAGAATTCCTATCGCTACATAAAATTCAAATTCATTTCTGTTCCCCAAACCATCCACAATCCAATGGGATAATCGAAAGATTCCATTCAACATTAATTGAACATTTAAGAATTCTAAATACTCAAGTATACTCTAAAACTCCTGCGAAAATGAAAATATTATACGCAATCTTAGCTTACAATTATTCTATTCACTCCGTAACGAGACACAAACCTATAGACGTAATTAACGGACACATCTCAGACAACGATCCTTTTAATGTAGAACTAGATAAGATTTTACTTAACGACTATGTACAACAGCACAGAGAGAAAACGAAACTGTTGTACTCAAAGATAAACACAGACCTAATTAATAACAAAGAACGTATTTTAGAGAAAATGAATAAGAATCGCGATAACCCAGAAATATTCCAACCAGAACAAAAAGTCTTTATAAAGAAAAACATCAGGCAGAAGAACGCAAACAAATTCGATAAAGCAAAAATTATATCAGATGTAAATATTGAAAGAAAAGTAATTGCAACTAATTCACAAAGTAAAGTACATATGGACAATGTAAAACGTCCACTGAGACAAACATATTCATTTGACTAAATTAAAAAAAAAAAAAAATTTTATTTTCAGATTACCATGCATTCTCGCCAAAAACGAAATAACCTACCGAAATCTGGAAGACAACCCAGGTATAATACCATTAAAAATTGGAACATCAAAAATTAAAGAATACTCACATACTCTCATTTATTATTATGATTTAAATCCAATAATCAATGAAATTAATAAATTAAAAATTCAATCACAAAATATAACTAGACATTTATCACATAATGAACAATATTATAATGAAACGTCAAATTATATTAAAATACTAAACTTTATAGAAGATAAGGTAGAAAATAGAATTGTAGAATTATTACCACACCCACGTAGACTTAAGAGAGGTCTAATTAATGGATTTGGTTCTATATTCAAAGCTATTAGTGGAAATTTAGACGCTAGCGACGGGGAAAGGTACGAAAATCTAATTAAGAATTTACAAAATAACCAAAACCAACTAGCCAACTCTGTGAAAAACCAAAATTCACTCGCGGTATCACTAATCAATAAATTTAATGAAACTGTCTGTAAAATTCTGCATAATGAGGAAATATTAAGTACACGTATCAAACAAATTTCGGGAATTGTCCAGGGAAGTACTAACAGAGACTATATAAGATTTATCAAAGATACACTAATTCAATTAATTAATATGTTTGAAATTATAAACTCAATCTTACAAGATGTAGAAACATCGATAGCCTTCACTAGATTGGGCACTGTCCATCCAAGCATAATAAAAACAAAAGACTTATATGAAGAGTTAAATATATTAAAAACTAAATTTAAACCAAATCAATTACCTTTGAACGTGACCTTAGAAAATCTAATATATTTCAAAAAATTAATCACGATCGATTGTTTTACACTAAATAACAAAATTACTTACCTTTTTCATTTACCTATAACCCATCCGTATACATTTGAAATGTACCACTTATACTCCACACCCATCCTTTCGAGAGGAAAATTCAAGGCAATAATACCAAAATCGAAATTTGTTGCAAGAAACGCATTGTTTTATGTTCCTATAAGTGACCCCTGCATGGAAGCAGCTCCAAGATTCTACGTTTGTGAAAAACACACACTTCAACGCATCAATAAAGAAAACCCTTGCGAAATTCAACTTTTAGACACCAACACCCCGAATCAATGTTTACAAACAGAAATTAAAATCGACGACGGCGTTTATCAAGAAACTGAAAATTCGAATCAATGGATCATCATTTTACCTCAAGAAGAAATTATTCGACTTCACTGCCATGAACAGATGGAAGTCATCAAACTCCGAGGATCATACCTCTTTGAAATACCGTTAGGATGCCAACTTTCTACTAGAAAGAAACTAATAACCAACGAAGAAGACGCCACGTCAGGACAAATCATCCTTTTTCCAAATCTACTCCCAGAAGACGATAGACCACTTCGAGTAAACTATACTCTCAACCTGGAAGGAAACAACTTAGACGAACTCCAAGATATCAAACAAGCTTTCATCAAGAATGACCCCATACTCGATGGACCGATGGTGTCATACACCCCAAGTGCCTGGACTATCTTCATATATGGAATCATCGCTATCATCATAGTAGTATTTATCAAGAAGAAACTAAGTCGCAGAAGACTTCGAGAGCAGCCGCAAGAAGAAGCCATTGCAGCCCTAGAGTTGGACAACGTTCGACTTCCGCTATAAGAATCCCGGAACTCGAATCTTCGGGGGGAGGAGTAATGTCACCCCTAAACAATAGCTACATTATTAAAATAGGAAACCTTTGCCTCAGCAATATGTAATCATATAAATAGAAGCCGAGTGTTAGTAGAAGCAGTTGAGCCTAGACCATTGTATAGTCGAGTCGTAATGTCGTAGTTGAGTAGAATCACAACTGTATTTAATAAGTTTGTTTTAATATAAGAATAAAAAAGGTTTTTTAAAAACACCTCTCGGTCCTCGACGGACGTAATTCGTGCTTCCACCTTAACATACGGGCAGCGTTCGTAAGAAAATTGTGAAACATGTTTGATCCATAAGCACAGTTTACAACTGGTGAGCAGTACTTATTTGTGCGATAAGGAAAGTTGCATAAATATGATTGCTTCCATAATGAAATATATGATGTTAATTATGGTACTACTAGTAATATTTGTAATACAAACTACAACGATCAACAGAATTAAAGTGAAATCTATCCAGTTTTCCAGAGGGTAAAACCTCAATTTATGCAAAATATGGCAACCGTATTCTATTGGTTTTATTTGGTTATATTCTACACCCTACACTTTTACATTGAAATGCGTTATACTTAACAATCTTACCACCAAGTCTTACCTTTCAAAATTTATAATAACACCGTTATTACACCAATTATCACACTAATTACAACGAACTACTGTTCCTAACCTCGTAGCGCGTCTTATTTCCGATACATGAAACTTCTTCTTCTGCTTCTTCTTTGTGTTTTGGCCTCAGTCTGCTGGAACTATTGGCCATGTCAATCTTGTTGGGATACTTGCAGGCCACGTTTGTGGGTCTAAGCTTAAGCTTATACCTGTTTAATTATATATATATATTTTTTTTTTGAGTGTGTACATGTTAGAGACGTCACTACAAAGGAAAATGTAAACTTTTCTCGATCTGGGGCAGTGGCAGATCATTTCACAGGCACCCAGGACTGCCTCGGAAGGAATATCCTGGGGCGGGGAAAGGATTCGCAACTGGTCTATATCGTGTTTTTATATGTTAATTTGGTTTTTTTAAGAAAATAATTTATTTTTATGAATGTATTTTTGTTTGGGTTTCTTAAAATAGATTGGATGCTTAATGATCCGGGATTGTGTTCTTTTTGTAATTGTGTATATAAATTAAAACCGTTTATTTCATTAATCGGGCATTGAAACCACATGTGTGAAATATCTTCTTTCTTTCCACATTCACAATAAGGGGAATCTTTAATACCGATTTTAAATAGGTGTTCACTAGTTAGGCAGTGTCCAGTTCTCATTCTAATTATGGATGTGATATGTCTTCTGCTTAGAAATTCTGTTCTTTTGTACCAGGGGGTTAGGTTGAAGGTGTCTTGGATTTCATGATACCATTTACCAACTCTTTTAAAACTTTCCATCCATCCTTCTTTAAATTTGTTTATGGTGTTTTCTATTAGTATCGGGGCTAATTCCTTTGGTTCTGTATGGAATTTCATCGGAACGTTGAGGTTTCTTCCTACATTGGCAAGTTGGTCAGCCGTGGTATTCCCTTGTATATTATTGTGCCCTGGAATCCATGCAAAGTTTATGATATTGTTTTTGTCTTTCAGATCCTTGATCCTTTTTTTTAATTTTGAGGGTAAGGTTATCATTTTTGTTGCTGATTTTGGTGTTGTTAAGTTTGTCTAGTGTGCTTGATGAATCTGTAAATATTATGCTTTTTTCTAAGTTTAGGTGTTCTACAAATTCCAGGGTTTTGAGGATGGCTAATCTTTCGGCAGTGAATATGGATGCCTCGTTTGGAATTCTCTCAGCATAATTTACTTTATGTATTGGAATATGAACTCCATATCCTGATTTATTTGTTGTTTTTGATCCATCTGTGTAGATAAATGTATAATCATTCCAATATTTTTCCGTCTCCATTAGAAACTTTTTGTTGTTATATTCGTCGTTTTTTTCTAGATTTAGTTTTGATATTTATGTTTTCTATTTGGTCGTAAAATTCGTATGTGAAGCAGGGTAGTGTGTTGTGTTTCTTGGGATTACTTGGATAGTTTTCTACTTCTATTAGTGCTTTTATCAATGGTGGGGTCTGTTTGTTTCTCCAATATTTATGATTCGATGTGACCTGTTTTGATATGGTGATTAGTTTCTCTAAGATTGGGTGATTGTGTGTTTGTTTCCATTTTGTGATGATTTTAATACTCTTTATTTCTCTTCTTGTTTCTAGGTCTAGTTCCCCTGCCTCACTTAGAAGTGCATTGGTTGGTGTAGATTTCATGTTGCCTGTGATGATCCTGAGGGCTTGGTGTTGAATATTATCTAATTTCTTAAGGTTTTTTTTTGAGGTAGGGAAAAAGTTAATTGAGTTTTCTTCCAGGTAAGTCCGGATTTTCCCATTGTAGATAAGTTTGAGTGTGATGGGGTCAGATCCCCACCAGGTCCTGCATAGGGCTTTAAGTATGTTCATGGTGTTGTTAGCTTTTTTGGAGACTTCTTCTATTTGTCGGTCCCATTTTAGATTTTTTTGGAAAATGACTCCTAGGTATTTTACCTCATTTTTATACGGAATGATTTTGTGATCGATAGTAACTGGGGGGGATCGTCAATTTTTTTTGTCTTTCCTTTTGAAAAGATTATTGATTCGCATTTGTTTATCGCTAGGTTTAATTCGTGTTTTTTAAGCCAGGAATGGATGTTGTCTAGTACTTCGTTGTGTTTCTGTATTGTGTTAATGGATACATCTCCTGTGTGGAGAAGAATGAGGTCATCTGCATATGATAGAAGGTCAAATTTTTTGGGTACATTTTTAAATAGGGAGTGAATATATATGTTGAAAAGAAGGGGGCTTAGGGGAGATCCTTGTGGGATTCCTTTTGACGTATTAATGGGACCGTGAGTATTATAGTTGTTGTCTGTGATGGAAAGGGTTCTGTTTTATAATAATTTAAATATGATATTGATAAGATATTGTGGGAATATTTTGGTTTCAGTCATGATGTATAATTTGTAGATGTCGACGTTGTCGTAGGCTGATTTAATGTCTAGGAGGGTGGCAATAACTTTTTGGTTGTGAGAGAATGCGAGATGTGTGTAAGTGGTAAGATATATAATGTTATCTATTGGGCCTTTTTCTTTTCTGAAACCTGTTTGTAGGGGGTGGAGGAGTTGATTATGTTGGGTGATCCATTCTATTCTGTTTTTGACCATGATTTCAAGAGTTTTTGTGAGACAAGATATTAATGTAATCGGTCTGTAAATTTCCATATTGTCTGGTTCTTTGTTTGGCTTCAGGAAGGCAAATATTTTATGGTGTTTCCACTTTGTAGGTAGGTTATGTCCTGTCAGAAATTGATTGAAAATATTGGTTAGGTATTCCTTTGCGTTTTTTTGGCAAAAATTTAATCATAGAGTACGATATGTTGTCAGGACCGGGTGCTGAGTCTTTGTTTTTAATTGCATTGTTTAGTTCATTGATGCTAAATTTTTTAATTTTTTTCGGTATTGTGTATATACATGAAACTTAGATTACTAAAAGTTTGGCTTAGAACAAGAAAAGTCGTAAACGGTGGCCATCTTTATTCCTTGCTCCCGTTTGCCAGTGGAAATAAAAGTCCTAGATTAACCGACAAAATTCAGCATAATTTTGTGTTTCGTGCTTGTGTTTTATGTATAACTGCAGAAGTCTGGCAACATCGATGTCGCCAATTCCTCAATGCTACTTTCATCCCCATGGTCGGAATGCCTCCTCGGTAGATTTATTTCCAATATGAGGTTATGATTGCCGCACGCTAATCGTGGAACACCCAATGCAGAGAACGAGAACGATTCGTATCGTTTCAATTTTGGTACGAATTTCAGGAAAGTACTACCAAAGTCCTTTGAATAGGAAATAAATTTCTATACAAAATTAATTCACACTGGAGTTTCCTCACTACATGGTTTATATTTGTGTACACGACGTTTGGGAACGGCGGTAGGAAGACGGTGCGTGAAAAGTGCGAATAGAGTACGAGCTATAATTCCACGAAATTGTCTATAAAACCATAGGGCCGGCACCGGTACAAGCCTTAACTATTTAATTATTTCATTTTTTACAAGCTTATATTACAAAAACCTAAAATATAACTAAGGTGAGTAATAGACCAACCGATTTATGTAGTACACAGATGGTCCCAGAATAGTTTGAAATAATTTCCTAACGAATTTGGCGAAATGTGGCTAATGGAACGTTTTATGTTAATAAAGAATTACGATTATAGGTGTAAACTTTCAATATTCTGTAATCGCACACCTCTGGGGAAAACCATAAATTTGAATACGGCTGCAAAGCATTACCCACATACACAATAATTATTTAATTATTTGATGAAAATTCTATATTTTCGAGAAAATATTTATTGAATAATGAAAACTACATAAAAAATAAACGCTATTAATATCATTTCATCCTAAATACCTATTCCAAGAATTAACAGTTTGTAGTAAAGTAATTATATTTTCATTTACTTACAATTTCGCGAAAGACTAACCGAATTTGCGGAATTTAATCACAGAATGTGAAAGAAAATGTTTCTGCTAACTTTCTAATAATTATTCGGTTATACATTTGACGTCACATTTTCTCATCTACGTTTTCTTCCTCACCCTCCTCTTCACTCCATCTGCCTTTCTCACCCTAAACCCATTTTTATGTTAAAAATTAAATAACAATTTATAATATATATTTTATCTAAAAAGTACCTTGAAATTTATAGGCAGTCCATTGCTAAAATAATATTTTCGTAATTCATATATTAAATACATATTGGTGTCTTTAAATACATGTCTGTTCATAATTCGCTTGTTCGAATAGCGACTTTAGAAAAGGTTGACCAATTGATAAAATTAAAAATTCCTATAAAGTCATCATAACCATTTATAACATTATGATTCTAATCTAACCAATATTTAATTATTAATTATTATCTTAATTTATTAGGCAAGAGCCATTATTGATGCAGCTATTACAGAAAACCATGGCTATTTCAACATAGACAATAAGTCTCCGTATGCACAGCAGAACCGTATCATATGAAATGGCTATGGCAACATTATATATATTAAAGCCGACACAAAGCGAAGGCGTATTCACATAAACATACCACCTTGAATCTGTTTAACTCAGTAATTATTTGATGTGTTTCCATAAGTCGACATTCCCCACTCTGACCTCGGTTATCATTTTCACCACAACAGATCTGACAGTAACAAACATGTAGACCATGTTTATTCTATATAAAAAAGATGGTGAAATTTATCATAAAAATTTAAAGTGAAATATATTGGTGTGTGAACAAAGCGGCAACACTGGAGTTCGAATTGTGGCATCGCAAGTGTACCTGAGTATAATTTTAAATATTTGCGGCACCTATACACACTAGAAATGAAGTCCCATACTTATGGCACTGGTGCCATAATTAAAATTTGGGTACAGATCGCTTTCTACGGAGGGTATCGAAACAGACAATAGAGCGAATTATAACAGAGATGACAGTACGTATCACGTAAAGATAAACGAAATTGCCATAAATGCTCATATAGTTGGAGGTGCCACAAATGTTTTCATGAGCGTGCGCGCGCGCGCGCGCGCGCGCGCGTGTGTGTGTGTGTGTGTGTGTGTGTGTGTGTGTGTGTGTGTGTGTGTGTGTGTGTGTGTGTGTGTGTGTGTATGTGTGTGCGTGCGTGCGTGCGTGCGTGCGTGCGTGCGTGCGTGTGCGTGTGCGTGTGCGTGTGCGTGTGTGTGTGTGTGTGCGTGTGCGTGTGCATGGGCGTGTGCGTGTGCGGATGTCATATTAACAACTCACAAAAACCCACTAAACGCCATGCCAGCCCTCAACCACTCTCCAACACAATAGACACTCACAACAAATTTGACATACTTAACGACATGGACACCGATGAACCCACCACGCAAATCACTCCCACCGCACACGAAAGTAAAAGACAGAAACAACAAACCCCCAAACCACAACAACGCACCCATAACAAACGTCAACACAACAACAACCAACACAACAGTACCACTGTTATGGTACTGTACTCAACACAAACCACAGCAACCAACTCATCCCAATCCCAACAATAAACCCCCTCCTATATACTTACACGACACCAACAAATGGTCAGACGCATCAAAACTATTTCGCACCCACCAAGCCCACTTCACGCATGCTAAAATCACCCCACAAGGCGTTTGCATCATCCCATCAGACACAAAAAACCACAGAAAAGTAACAAAAATCCCGAAAGAACACAAACTCGACGCTCACACTTTCACCCTTCCCGAAAATGAAAACATCCACACCGTCATCCGCGGACCCACTTTTTTCGGTGCGGTGTGTTTGATGCCGCTCTGGTGTATCTAGTTGATATACATCCACATTTACCGCAATAGTTTAATCAGAAACTTCCGGTTTGACATGTAATGAGGCCGACAGGAAATTCTGGTGTAATATAAAAAGCTTAACGGTGAAGAGTAGACTTCAGTTCCAGTTTAATTGCAGGTAAAAAACGTTGGTGCTAGTTCCATTCCAAACTTGATTACAATCAACTATTTAAAAAAGTAAGTTATATTACTATTCTTATATTATTTCATATTTTAATTGATATATATCTTTTTAGTGGATTTTTTGAAAACTTTAAATGCTGCTTGGTTAGAGGCTGATTGTGACAAACCTATGAGAAGATACAACAACTAGATCTAGATGTGCCACATAAAATTTATGGAGCGAATTTTATCACCACCAAGTTTGGAGAATACGTCTTAATTGAATTGGAAGAATGTAAGTTGTTCCTACCTAAAAGGTTGACTCCTAATTTTAAGGAAGTCAACTTGGAGGAGTTCAAGAAGGGCGTTTATGGCTTGGTTTATGAAGGGGACAAACTTATCATTCACTTCGAAATAGTTTTAAGGTTAGTTTAATTAAATTTTAAAATTGTTTATAAACTTTACTGGGATATGCTTATCTTAATCAATAATTATTTAGTTAAAATAATATTATAATCTGTTTTATCTGCGTTGTATACACTTTATTGAAATAATTATTTGGTTAAATAAACCTATGTTTTTATGTATTATGTGCGTTGTATAAATTTTATCAGAATAATTATTTGGTTAAATAAACTTATAGTCTGTGTATGTGCGTTTTTATTTTAAGGAAGGGGAAAAATAAAAAAAAATCAGAAATAGGAAAGATAGTGTCACGCCTAGGGGGTATGGGGTGTCCCTAGGAGTGCCCTTGGGGTTTGCTCAGAGGTAGGGAATGTATAAAGTGGGTACAAAACAAAGTGGATTTTATTTACGACTGAAAATTCAAAGACAACAAAAATACTAATAAGTAACAGGACAGTTTGAGGGAAGAGTAACCAGAGTGAAAAAAACGGCAAATGAAGTATGGAAATACAACGGTCAATCTTAACAAATTGGGTATCGTTACATAAAAAATACCTGCTTAGCTGGTCCAGAGGCACGAGGGAGGCTGGCACGATTGCGGGATGGTCTCAGGGGTGCCGGGCAGCAGCGTGACGACGGGCTAAAGACTACCGACTACGGACTCCCTCTCCCTTATTGGGATCGACAATTTATATTCGTAATATTCGCAGGTTCAGCGGTTCTGTACTCATGTGGGTCGCCGAATTTGCGAAGTTCGGTTCGCCACAGGTGAACCGATGAACCCGTGGACTAGTTAGTTTCGTCATAAAGATGTTATTATTCGCCAAACTGCAACTCGGCACATGGCGACGAACTTGTGGCCCGGGTCATAGTAAATGTAGGTCGATAATTAACGCAATCGTGACAATAGTTTTTAATATTTCTGAAGATTGATATAAAATACATATTGTCACGAACACGAGACTTCGACGACCACAAACAATAAACAACGGTTTAGTACATGGCTGATAGGACAAGGTCAAGTCGCGCGAAATACGAACAACAAAAGCGAAAGAGTTTACATAAATAACCCACGTTGCAACTACAAGCAAAACAAAAGCCGAACATAAATAGAAGGCACAAGGTAGTTGAGAGGACCAGTGGGGTCCAGACGTGCGATCTAGGACAAGTGCTGCCCAGGGGGCCGCCCGGAAGAGGGCCGTCCCTGAAGGGACCAGCCGGATGGCCGGTCGACGAGAGAGTAGTAAGAGCCCCGACCGGGAGACTGTGGTCGGTCATCGAAGTCTCCAGAACCCGGCCGAACGCACGAAGAAAAGCCTTCCGACCCCCCTGCCAGGAGGCCCTCCGCTATGGAAACCAGAAAGTCCGGACGACAGGCGATCCTGTAAGTTACCTCCCTCATCTCTCACGCTCCAGCCTTTGGGATTCGCTGTGGCCCCCATCTTCTTGTTCTAATTCATTTTTGTTTATGTGCTGACCTGACCCTTTTTAGATTCCCCGCCGTCTGGGAAGAATAAAGCCTTTTCTCTCTCCTTTTTCTAACCTGTTTCGTTAATAGCAAGCTCTACCCCCATAGCTACCAACCCCTTACCTCACGCAGCCGTGACACAGGGAAATACTCGTGACAATATCAATATATTTACGAATTTTTTATGACTTTTATGACCAAGTTTCCGGAGGATCACATAGGGGCCTTCTCGCTTTGATGCTAACTTGGCAGAAAATCGAGTAATAATGTTGCTCACGGGATGGTTTCGAATGAGAACAAGGTCGCCTTCTTCATATGTCGGGTCCGGTAATCGGTGGGAGTCGACACGAGCTTTTTGTCTTGTCTTGTCTTGTCGTGCTTCATTTGTCTCTTTAGCCATGTAGAGGGCGTCAGCCAGCTGCCTCAACAGTGGGGTGATTTAAGGGAGAACGTTCTCAGCTTCGATGATGCTTCGGAGATCCCTGGTGGTTTCTTCAGGAGTGCGCAGTTCTCGTCCGAAAGTCAGGTATGCGGGAGAGTAGCCGGTACTTTCGCAGTGGGCCGTGTTCATGGCGAATCGGATTGATGACACAACGTTCGACCCAACTGGAATGGTTGCGTTCCACTTGATTGGCTAGTTGTGTTTTGAGGTCTCTATTCCGTCGCTCCACTGGATTGGCAGCGGGGTGGTAAACAGAAGTGAGGTCCTGTTTGATACCGAAACAGTGGGTGACTTGTTGCATGATGTGGCTGATGAATTGTGGGCCATTGTCGGAGATGATCTTCCGAGGGCAGCCAAACCTCAGGATAATTTCTTCAACGAGGAGCCAAGCGCATGCTTTCGCCGTTGCCTGTTTTAGGGGAAATAGTTCCACCCATCTTGAAGCGGTGTCCTCGACGATGAAATTCCATTGGTGACCGTTTTCCGAAAGGGGCAGAGGTCCGAACAGATCTATAGCGAGCACCTCGAATCGCTGTTTCATCACTGGAGTCTGCAGCAGTCCCATAGGTTTGAGGTTTAGGGTTTTATCTCTTTGGCATGGGAGACAATTTTTTACATGTTTTTCGATATCTTTCCTCATTCCAGGCCAGTAGTAGCGTTGTTTGATTCGATGCCATGTGCGTTCAACTCCGTAGTGGCCAGCCGTCGGAATGTCATGGTACTCTCGAAGGATGTCGCTTCGGTTATGATTGGGTATGACTAATTGGGCCTCTTCCCCGTCAGCCTCCTGGTCGTATCGGTACAGAACCCCTTGGGAGGTCATATATCCTCGGTTGGTCCGGCGAGTGATGTTTTCTTCTTTGGTCGGGTTGCTGAACGCGTCTAGAATTTTTCGAAGTTCAGGGTCTTTAAGCTGATCCTCTCGCGTAGTTCGGGGGCCTCTGGTAGGGAAATCGACCTGAACGGTGCAGATAACGCATTCCTCTGAAATCTCGTGTGGGCAGTCGGGACAAGAAAGGAAGTCGGCGGCGACCTTTCCCTTTCCCGGGGCGTATTCTATGGTGAACGTATATGGTTGTAAGGCGAGGGCCCAGCGAGCCAGGCGACCCGAGGGTGATTTTAGGGTCATCAGCCACTTGAGGGCCTGGTGGTCAGTGATGACGACGGTCGTCGTCTCTTCAAGATATCCCCGAAACTAGTTCACTGCCCAAACGATAGCGAGGGCTTCTCGTTCGGTGGTATTGTAGTTCTTTTCGGCTGCGGTCAGGAGTCGACTTGCGTATTCGATCATGCGTTCGTGGTTAGACTCCCCCTGCAGCAGAACAGCTCCGAGCGTGTAACTGCTGGCATCCGTTCTCAATGTGAAGGGTTTCTCGAGGTCGGCCTGGATCAGGATAGGTGCGCTGGCGAGGGCCTCCTTGAGTTTAAAGAAAGCCTGTTTCTCGAGAGTGGTCCAAGTCCAAACGGCCTTCTTCTTGGTGAGTCGGGTAAGGGGTTTCGAGATTTCTGCAAATTGGGGAATAAGTCGTCTGAACCAGGAGCAGGTCTGGATAAAAGAAAGGAGAGATTTGAGTGAGCGGGTTTCTGGCAGATTCTGGATTGCCTCGACTTTCCTTGGGCCTGGACGGATTCCATTTGGAGAAAGGATATGACCGAGAAACCGGATCTGCATGCAACTGAAATGGCACTTCTCTCTATTTAAACGGAGATGTAGTTCTCCTAGTTTCTGGAAGATCTTGCAGTGATCTTGGTGTTCCTCGAACGTAGGTGATAGCAGTATCATATCGTCTAAGTAGGCTAGGAGTGGGATGTCCCTCAAGCTAGTGCGGAATTTGTCGATGAGACGCAGGAAGGTCATTGGCGCGTTCCTGAGCCCGAACGGCATTCGGTTGAAACGGTACAGTCTCCAGGGAGTGATGAACGCCGTTTTGTCTTTGTCAGACTCCTCTATCGGAATCTGCCAGTAACCGGCCCGGAGATCCATTGTGCTCATGAAAGAGGTCCTGGTAGTGGCTTGTAGAAGATCATCGATTCTTGGGAGTGGATATACGTCTGGAATGGTGATCTGGTTTAGTTTTCGATAATCCACACAGACGCGCGTCCTTCCCCACGGTTTAGGTACCTTGACGACGGGGGCTGCCCAGGCTGATTCGCATTCCTCTATTATGTTGGCCTCGAGCATGGCATCCAGTTCTGTCCGGAGGACTTCCTTTTTGTGCGGTGTTAACCGGTACGGTGGGCAGGCGATGAGCGTGTGGCCCCCTTGTTTTGATGACGTGTTTAGTGGCCGTGGTGGCCGGTCCGGTTTCCGAAAAGATGGCCGTCGAGTGCTGTAGGAGGGCATTTACCTGTTCGCATTGTTGTTGGTTCAGATGCGTTGTTTCGCTGTCTCGGAGTTGTACGTCGATGGTAGCGAGGTCCAAAGAGCGTAGGCGCGCCCAACGGCGTTCTTCCATGGTGACTAATGGTTTGGTAGGGGAAGGTTCCTGGTAACTCGCAAGGTCAGCATCGGCGCTCTGGAACATCCATGTTAACGTCTCCGGGTTGTACAAGGTGAGGAGGGGTCCCTCCGGCATGGGGACTTCCTCTGAGAAGACTGGGGGTCCATAGTTTAGGACATCTCCCTACGACGGAACTTCCAATTCCATAGGGGAAGTTTGCTTTGGTGGATCGAGTATTATACTATAAATTATAATAATATTTACCATGATACCCTGCCCACTCCATTAAAGGTGAACATCCCTATTGTAAGTGGTTCTGATAATTCTAGTCTTGATATTGTCACGAACACGAGACTTCTACGACCACAAATAAAAAAACAAGGAATTAGGACACGGCCCGAGGCCACGGTCAGTTCGTGTGAAGAACGAAAAATGAAAGCGAGAGTGTTTACAAAAGATAGCACACAGTGCAAGTATAAGCAAAACAGAGTCGAACATAAACAGAAGGAAGAAGGTAGTTGAGAGGACCAGTGGGGTCCAGACGTGCGAGCTTGGACAAGTGCTGTCCAAGGGGCCGCCCGGAAGAGGGTCGTCCCTGAAGGGACCAGCCGGTCGTAGGGAGAGTAGGAAGAGCCCCGAGCGGAGACTGTGGTGGATCGTCGAAGTCTCCAGAACCCCAGCCGGACGCCCGAAGAAGAGCCTTCCAACCCCCCTGCCAAGAGGTCCTCCGCTATGGAAACCAGAAAGTCCGGACGACAGGCAATCCTGTAAGTTACCTTCCTCATCTCTCACGCTCCAGCCTTTGGGATTCGCTGTGCCCCCCATCTTCTTGTTCTGATTTATTTTCGTTTTGTGCTGACCTGACCCTTTTTTTAGATTCCCCGCCGTTTGTGGACAATAAAGCCTTTTCTCTCTTTTTGTTTTAACCTGTTTCGTTAATAGCAAGCTCTACCCCCGTAGCTACCAACCCCTTACCTCACGCAGCCGTGACTCAGGGGAAGACGTTCCGGCTCGTGACAATATATATATATATATATATATATATATATATATATATATATATATATATATATATATACTTATAGATGGTGCGTTATAGAGCCCGAGATATTATTGGGGCGTTGTACCACCCACCCTTTTTAAAGTTAATAGCGGTGTATATACAATCATGTTATCATTATTTGTATCAACTTAATTGGATTTACCATAGAGGGGAAAATTTTGGTTAGTTTTCAATAGTTTATATATTTGTAGGTCTATATTTAGCCCTAACGATATTTGCCATACCTTATTGAGCCTATTGATATACAGATGATTTGATACGTTCTGTTCGCTGTGGAGCCCGGTTTTTTGCCTGTGCACACTTTGCCTAACATAAACAAAAATCTATTTTTAGAATCCTTTTCAGTAAATTTTACCGACTTCTTTTAAAGCGTATACCGGCATATTTAGCGGGGACTCACGCCTTTTACAAAATACAATGAAGAATATGGGCATGAAACAAAACTTGCTTAGCAAAACTTTAGCCGTCAGTACAATTTTTGTAGTTTCTATACAAATTTTTTTGTTTATTTCAATATTTTCTTGATCTAAATTTATGTCTAATATGTCTACAAAAATTACGGGATTCTACACTTTTATTAGCATCAATCATAATCTTTCAATTTTCCTGTGTAATAATATATACAGGAAAATGTACAGCTTTTTTAATGAGAAAATGTATATGAGAATTTATAATGCATAATTATAAATAATTTGTTTAAATGTATTTTCATTGCTCTTCAGGCTGGTTGTGTGATTTGGCATTGATAACGTTAAACATGCCGCATCACAGCGAAAACTCAATTAATTACATTTTTCGATGATTCCATCTTTTGGAAAACGGGTGCCTTTTCAAGTGTAGAGCTTCTGAATTGCCTGCTTTTACGAGGTAAAGGTTTCATAACAGGATATTCCAAAAATTTTCAAATCCTAATCCAAAATACTTTATGTAGATATTTATCAATTCATTTAGAATTAATAACTCCAACCATGGGAGGGGGCAATTTCAGTGTTTTTTGAGCAGTAATATAAAATGCCAAAATGTCAACGCAAATTCATTACACACAAATATAAATTTAAAAGTAGAAACACAAAAATTGAAAATTACTTAATCAGTCTTATTCCTCAGTTATCAATCAGTTCATCAATAGAAGGAAACATTGTTTGTCTGTAAAATATCCTGGTACCGCTTTTCTTCCAAACAATTTGAAATAAAAATAAATGTAAAACACATTAAAACCATACTCTACTCTTATTCCACTACTTACAAAAGTAGAACCCCTTCGTTAATTTTTTCAATGTATTTGATAGTTTTGTGTTTACAGGATGTACCTTTTTCACATAATTTTTATTTGAACAAACAATAACTGATATAAATTAATCACAGAATGACTAGGGAAGACGTAAAGAATAAAGTGCCACAAATTACAGAAAGAGAAAATGCGATGTATTTACATTCATCTTGTCTATCGGCATTCATAAAATTACCTTTTATCGACTTAAAAGCAATTCTTTGAAATTGAGCCCCGTTAATCGCCTGCTTGGCGGTCCTTTACTTACATCAGCAAATAAACATTGTACATATAGTGTTCTTGGTGGAAAAAAATATTATTCTTTTAAAGTGAAATATTACACAATCTAGGTAGAAATTTGCAAGGTGATACAATAATCATTATTGAAAGTATTTTTAAAAGGGGTGTTTCAATATCAGCGGTTCTTGTGATAACACAACCGAAGAAAGGCGTGGGCCGACGCTCCTCGCCACTGACCTTCGCTCTCGACGTAGTTTCCTCGGTGAACCCCCGAGGATCGCGTAGTCGTGTTTTGCAAAACGCCAGGCAAATTTACTTTCAAACTTGATCGCGGGTTATAAGTGTTAGTTATCTGTTGTGGTGTACCTAGTGTTGTGATTTAAAAACGGTGAGTCTATTCGACGAATGAACTAAATAATACTACAAACAAGAAGTGAAATCTCGATAATTTAAACTGCCAAGAAATCGAAAATGAATTCAATGTATACAAAATTCGTGTAACCAAAATATAGTTAAAAATTCGAATTATTAAATGTACTTCACGTGAGGTTAGCTGGGTCTAAGAAAATATCTATTTGGAATTATTAAAACGGTCGAATATCCAGATTTCACTGGCTGTAAATTATTTTTTACGTATTAAATTAAAAGTGAAATGGTTTTGTTACCTGGAAAATGAGTCTTAAATATTTCTGCAGAATTGCTACTTTAACTACCATGGGCACTCGGGGAAAAAGAATGGTATTGTTGGCAAAAACTGATAATGAATATCTACTAAACCTTCCATTATATGAATCTACAAAAGGTTCAACATCTGAAGAGCAAATTAAGGCTTTGACATATTTTAAGGACATTTATCAAAAAAAAGTAAATATAATATTGAACACAAAAATTGAAGGTTTTTTAAGAAACGAAGATACTTACAAAAATGTCGGACAGGTTGACAGGTTAGTATTCTCTTAAGTAATTAAAAATTAATAACAATATTTGCATCAATTCTTCGTATTTGAATAATGTAGACTGTTCATTAATTTTTAACATTTGCATCTTTAGAGAAAAATCATATATTGAACAAAAAACCGAAGCGAATCCGTCTGCGCAAGCTGAATTCGAGAATCCGCTGAAAGAAAACAAACGTGACGATTCTCCAAATGATTATTCCGATGAATTCTCTGAATCCTCTGGAAGTGAATATATACCTGATACGGATAGTCAGTCAGAAGAAAATGATGTAGATATTGACGAAGGTAGTACCAATACTACATCATCATTACCTAATCAAGAGACGACGAAAAATTGTGTAGAAGAAACCACTGAAGGTAGGTAAATTCTGCGATATATCTTTCGATGGTACTCCAACAGCGGTCGCCAATTTAGTGACTTATTACAAAACAAATTTTCTCAGCTATTGAAGTTATTTTTTGTAATATTGTACGAATTCCATAGAGTGCGTAAAATATCATTTGTAAATCGTTATAAACAATACTTTTCTATATCTTGAAAACTATACGTTCTACAATATACCTTCAAGGTTATTGTTGTAGAAACTTTATTAACTGTCAAGACAAATTTAAAATTTTCCGAAGTATATTGTTCAAAATTAATGTTAAATTAACATTCATATCGTTCGTAAGGAATAAATGAAATGACACACACATACTATATTTGTAGTACTGATAAAATTCTATTAAAAACAACGAAGAAATTTTTAATTTCCAATGAAAGATGATTCAGTAATAGTAAATATACAACAGAGGTGCTTTTTTTAAATCAATTGGTAATGTTTAGGTGGTTATAAAACAAGTTTTAAAAGATTAAAAAAGTGACAACCGAGTACCATTGCTTATTTATTATAAACCTGAATTGTTGCAACAAACAGTAGAAAATTGTTAACATATTTTAAATTTCCTAATGAGAATTTTTGCGAAAAATGCTTTTTTTTCTAAATACCAAATTTAAACTTTAGCGAACGGTTTCATCTGTTTTACAAAAATTTTTGTCTACATTTCTTTGTGAGAAAATCTTTCAAAAAGTATTGGGAATGTCTTTATTGCTTACTACTAATGAATAAAATTAACGCAATTCGCAAGTTCAAAATTTACCCATTCACTTGTTAACTGGGAAAAATTTCTTAGATCTGTAGTAATAGATATCCCTAGCGCGGAATATAGAAGTATCTGAATGCTATACCTGATATTTTTGGGAAGATTGATGCGTTCGTTTACAGTTCGAGAATTATACATTACGCTCGGTGTATTCTTTGTTTACAAGTTTCGTAAATTGTTTAATCCGTAAACTTGTGAACGAATAAAAAGTTTAAACTTGCATGTGCCAAATGGTACTGAATGAATTCATTAACATTATCAAATAAAATCGTAATAAATTTGTAGAAGCAGATGTTTTAAAACAATATTGTATTGTAATAAGTACTTTTTTAATATAGGAAACGTTCGACTCGAATTAAAATTTGGTATTACTTGAAAAAAATTTTTTTGCAAAAATTCGCCTTCCAAAATTTACAATTACAATAACATTTCGAATAGTCTTTCCGATTATTTTCAGTTTTGTGATTGATAAATGATTACTGTAAAATTATTCTAGACCACTAACACTTTAATATTTGGTTGGACAAAAACAGCAATTTAATGGTTTATTTACTATTTCTCGTCAATTTTTTACTCGACATTAATTTTTTTGTTTCAAAAAAATTTGTTAGCTATGCAATTAGAGTACATATATACATTTCAATTTAGTCCTGAATGAAGTTATTATTTTTTATAAATTTTGGTACAAAATTAGTATTTTACAATAGAAATTTCTTGACTTTTGACTTGAAACTGATTTGATTTTGACTTGACTTTAAAATTCCTGAACTGATTTTGGAAACCTAAAATTCATCTTGAGAGTTAACTAACTTGCAACAATTTTACCCATGTGAACTATAACATAGAGTGAAAGTTTTTGAGATAAAAAAATGCTTTGATTTTAAAGTTTTGTTTATAACAATTTGTAAAACGACTTTTGTGCCCATTGTATGTCATTTTATTCGTCATCATGAAAACCAACTAAAACTGCCTAGAAAACCTGTATTGTGAAGATGTCAAAATATTGATCCGTTCCCCCAAACGTTTTTGATCAATAAATATATTCTTGTATTATAGGCGTTAATACAAAAACTGATGGAGATAGTACAATCATATCATTTGGAAGATTTTTGCAGACATCTTCTAATCCATTTAGCATAGAAAATTTTGCAAATTCGAGGGCATGGACTAAAAAAAGTTCGTGTCCTTATTGTTTTCAAGAAGTAACACATTTCCCACGCCATCTGACTAGAAAACATCAAGAAGAAGGTGTAGTCAAAGAATATTTATCTATGTCTCCAAAGGATCCAAAGCGAAAACAACTATTACATGTCATTCGTCGGCAAGGGAATTTTATGGCTACTTCTCGTACGAACATTATTCGCCCAATCCGAAGACCAAAATCACGTCACATTTTTGATGATTACGGAAATGGACCAGAGAATTTGAAGGAAAAATATATCGTTTGTAAGGATTGTTTGGGGTACTTTTCGAGAGGGTATTTAAGGCGGCATCGAAATCAATGTGCCTTACGAAAAAGTTCCAACACCACTAATCACCGAGAACAACACTTAACGACAGCTCAAATATTTTCTGTGTGCTCTGGCAGTCATAATGATTTTTATTCTACTTTACGTTTAACAAATGAAGTTTTTCCAATTATGCGAAACGATCTGGTTTCCAAAACTGCAATGGGAGACAGGTTAATTTGCAGTTACGCTGAAAGTTTACTAAAAAGACATAAAAGGATACAAATACGAAATGTTATTTCAAATAAAATGAGAGAGTTGGCTCGTCTTTTGATTAGCCTTAAAAACACTACAGGTCTTCAATGTTTGTTCGATGTTCTTAAACCAAATTTTTTTGATAATTTTGTTATAAGTACAAAAATTATTAGTGGATATGATGCTGAAAATCGTACTTTCAAGGCGAGTAGTTTAGCACTACATATGGGGACCACCCTTAAACAAGTTTGCGATGTTGCCTCGAAAATGATCATTAAAAAAAGTCCCTTATTTCCATGTCCCAATCCCGAAGTAGCATTGAAAGACATAAAACGATTAAAACAGCTGATAGAAAATCACTGGAATTCGGAGATTTCTAGTTTAGCATTAAAAAATCTAAATGAACAGAGAAATGAGAAAACGAAATTACTACCACTGACAGAAGACGTTGTGAAATTCCAAAAATATTTATTTGAAGAAAGTATGAAGGCCTCGAAATTATTACAAGAAAACCGTCAAATACAAAAGTCACACCGAAGACTATCAGAATGTGTTTTAGCAACAACTTTGCTATTAAATAGAAAAAGAATTGGAGAAATTCAATATTTAAAATTAGCAACATATAACAGAAGTATGCCACAAAGTCGACAACAAGAATTTTTCGAAACATTGTCAGATACAGAAAGGGCATTGACGAGTTCATTTAAAAGGGTTGTCACGGAAGGAAAGGGAAGTAAACCAGTGCCTATTTTATTTGCGAAAGATGTTCAAAATTACATTGAATTATTAATTAATAGTAGAAATTTATGCGTCCCCGTAACCAATGAATATTTGTTCGCAAACCCAAGCACTAACAATGGATGGATAAGTGGATATCATACATTAAAGAAGTTGGCAAAGGAATCTGGTGTTAGAGATAAAAATTTATTTACTTCAACAAGATTACGTAAGCAAATTGCCACTGTCCTACAAGTATTGAATATGACTGAAAATGAAATGGAACAGTTTGCCAAATTTATGGGTCATACCAAACAAACGCATGAGACGTATTACAGGTAAGGGCTACATATGTTAGACATAAGTAGTTTCTATTTTTTTTTTTCAATTTTTACTACCTTAATGAGAAATTTTAAGTATTGCTTCGTCTGAAAAAGTTTAAACCCTTCAAATGATTCAAACAATCAGATATAAATATTTTGTAAGAGTTTAAGAAAAATATTCATTATTTATTTTCTCTGGAAATGTTCGGTCGTGAAATTTACACTTACGGTGGAAATTACTTACGTTCAGAGCTAAAAGCAAGTGTTTGAATAATCAACATAGTTTTGAATAATGAAGTTAAAAATTTTAAAACAAAAATTAATTAATTGTCCACATTATTATAAAAACTTTCATCGCTTAACAAGTTATTAGAAACAAGTAAAAAGCAAATTTGTAAATACCTGCTATTATTACCGTTTAATAAATGTCCAGTTCAATAAATATTTGAAAAAGGTGGAATATTTCTTCATTATTAATATTCAATATTTTAGACTTCCTACAGATGTGTATCAGACTGCTAAAGTATCTAAAGTGTTGATGGCAATAAATAGTGGAAAGGCTGCACTATACAAAGGAAAAACATTGAATCAGATAAGCTTATCCGATTTAGAGCAAGATTCAGATTCAGAAGAAATTAATAAAAACCTCGTTTCTGAAGACGAGAATAATTTCACATCAATTGAAGAAAATTCGTTAGCTGGTGAAGTAAAAGTTTTTAACGATACAGGTAATATGTCGTAAACTATTACTAAAATTGTTTAAGCTTTGCAGTTTACATAACTTGCACTACAAATATATTTCATACGATAGTAATATTTAAATGTATTTAGTGAATATTGTTGTAATAACAAAAAATCATACTACTTATTACTCCTAAGCAGTTTTTACAACTTCCAAGCTTATTTTTTACACTTATAGACTACTATACTCTTTAATTTAGTATTAAATCATTAAACTTAAAAATAATTGAAGATTATTAAATACATATTTTCGTTCGACAACGACTTCTTGGGAGTAATCGAAACTTATGTTTCTTAGATTAAATTTCAATTAACTAAATTAATTTCGAACAAATCGATTTTCAAAAAAGAAAGAAGGAATTGAACTCGTACTGAAACTATTTTATTTTTTACTAAAAGTTCCAAGTATGGAAATTGAATCAATTTTTTACAACCACGTTTTAAATATCAAGAATATAGTAAGAAAAACCTAATACTTTTCTATTTGATGGTTTTCTATTTGATTAAAAGTAGATTTATTTGCTGGTACCTACATAATTTTTATGAACTAATGTGTAAAGCTAATATAATCTGCTTTAAGGTATTAACAACAGATTGACGACAGATGCTAAAAAAACTATTACACGATTAAGGTGGACAGAGGAGCAAAAGAAACTAATGAAAACTTATTTTAAAGGACATATAAAAGAGAAACGAGCCCCAAGAAAAAACGAAGTGGAGAAGTTTAGAAGCCTTAATGGGTCTGCTTTTAAGGATAAGAATTGGATTAAAATTAAGGCATTTGTTTTTAATTGTTACAAATAGGTAACTTCGCTCATATATCAGATGAACGTGCGGTGGTGGTTCATTAAATGTCCATTTATGTGCAGAGGTTATGTCCAACGGACGTCCAAATTTGGCCGTTGGATTTCCAATGGATCGTAAAAGTTCACATATCAGGATATCTATTGAGCGTCTCTAATATGGCTATTCATGCTAAGTGTAACTATGAGTTGACTTGTAATATCATATTTTGAACATTTAAAAAGTATATAAAAAGTAATAAAAGTATAAAAAGTATAAAAAAAATATTTAATAAAGTACTTATAACAGATATGAATTAGTTTTTCTTCCCGGTGCCCTTAAAATAATTTCGTAACTTTTCTTTTCCCTTCTCCCTCTCTGAAGATTTTGTAAAATTGCCATTATTTACGCAATTTGAAACAAAAAGTGCCTATTAAATTGATAAAAAGTTTTGAGCGTTTAATTCTTCAACAATGAATTAATATAAATTTTTCACTTGTGTCAAAAACACAAATAAAACAAGTAAAAACAATACTTAGATAAATTCGAACTGGAACCACTAAAATGGTAATCATTGAATTGGTAATAAATGCAATCACCACTAACTTTCTAAGAATAAAACACGTGCAGTAAATAACTTTAAATTTTGTCGGTCTAGTAAGTCGCAAACTTGCGGGGCTTATTAACAACCTAACTCTGTATACGGAATATACATATACGAATAGCGCTCCCTATAGGACGAACGGCGAACTATTCTGTATAAAAAAATGACTACATATGTCCTTGGTACGCCCGGCTGAAAATTTGCAGGATGTGCAACCAACATACCACCTAACGTTTAATAACGAAATACACCGAAATCGTTGTTGAGCCCGGCGATGGGCTAAACAACGTATTTTTGGGCTAATCAACGTATCATCCGTATGTAATTCGGGCTCCACAACATACCGTATATATGTATATATATATATATATATATATATATATATATATATATATATATATATATATATATATATATATATATATATATATATATATATATATATATATATATATATATAGAGTTAAATTACTGAATCGGGAAACTTGCTTTTTAAAAAGGTTTATTTCTCGATACAGAATTACAAGGGATGAGCTCTCTAGCTAATGCCAAAAAGAACTGATTCGTTTACAAGGGATCTTTCCTTAAATACTAAGTCTTATCAGAAGTCGTTAATGGCACTTTCTCTAGGCGCCTGTTGGTGGTCACGTAGGTGACCGGATGTAACTATATATATATATATATATATATATATATATATATATATATATATATATATATATATATATATATATATATATATAAATAATTAATGTAATCACCGACTTACCTTCATATATTCCCCTTTTAAAGACTCATATATTGCCTGACAAGTTTCGGGTATCAAGTTACATAGAGTTGAGGTACCAATTCCTGTAGTGAATTTTAAGTCTTGTAGAGAACGACCTGTTGCCAAAAATCGAAGAGTTGCTGCTAACCTTCTTCTGGAGAAATACTTTCCCTCATTATTGTATCACGTTTCACAATTTTTGATTGGATCATGGTCAATCATTTACTAAACGTTGTAGAGTCCAACCTTAAGTAATTCCAGTAGTCGTTTGGATAATTTTCTCTTAGTTCAGGTAGAAGTGCTGCGAAGCCCGAAACGATCCCGATCCTTTTTCCACTTTTTAACCCATTCTGTTCTTTTATATATTTTATTATTTTTCGTTTGTAAAGTTTTGTGGTAGGTATATAATGCGGCAATTGTAATCACACGAGTGTATTGCGCTTTTTTATTAATAAAGTCCATTTTAAAAAATCGGGTTATTAAAATGTCACTACAATTTCTAGGCAACAATTTCAGACTTGCTTGAAATTCCACACGTCACGCCAATCGCAAGTGATACAGCACACTTCTTCTGTTCACACACACAAGATTGGCTTCTACAGTTTTAACACACACGAAAGAACGAAGGATAAGATTGTGTTAGCTTATACAAAGACGTTCTTGACGCGCCCCGTTCCAGTCCTGTCCTTAGAACGCGCGACTGGAACAGGCCATTCCAAGAGTGCGTGATTGAGTGTACGTGTGAACGCCTCTTAAGAGAGAGACGGACGCGTGCCATGCAGGAGAGTCGTGGCCTGTGCAAATCTCTTTTCGAGGAGCGAGACGCCGCAAGTCGAAAAGCCGCCGAGCGCTGTGCGTAGAGCGGTATATGACGCGCACATCAGCCAGCTGACAATTGAGTTTTTATGAGATTGATTTTCCGGAGTATTTCTCGCACGTGTAAATAAGAGGCGCATAAGAGTTTATTAGTACGTACATAAATCAGTGGCGCATTTTACGAGTTTAACCTTTACCTGGCACACCTCTCCCGAGTAACATACCTGGCACATGGGGTTCGTACGAACCCCAGTGACAAATATCCTTGTAAAACTTGAAATATTGATTGTATCTTTTTAGAAAAAATCAGAGATCAACTTCAGATACCCCTTCCAAGGGTGAAATAGTCAGAGTTTAGAAAAATGAAGATTGGCGTTCAGGGAAAATTCGGAAACTTGAAAAACTTGGAAAAAAAAATTTTATATAATTACGAGAGAATTAAGAGAAAATTTTTTAGTCACGAGAGAACAAAATAAATTTATTTGACGATTAGTAGTAGCATTTTCGTTACGTGTGTGGCCAATTTCTTTCATAAAGTACTAATTCCGAGAATCTATATAGGAGTTGTAGTGAGTCTAAGAGTGATAACGATTTATTATCATTACAAATAAGAGTTAAGAGTTATTTTTTTTTGAAACTGAAATTTCAAACTTGTTTATCTAGAGTTGCTTAATTTTAAGTGCATGTTTTTCAGAGCATATATATAAAACATAAATAATTTTATTTAAATTGAGAAATAATTAGAGAATTCATCGGAGTAAAATTTGTTTTTCTGCTATTTTTTTTATCTGAACTAATAATTGAAAGCAACAATTGTTATTCAGATAAATAGTAAGAGTTAAGAGAAAAAATTTTTCTTTATACAGAGACATGGCAGATAACTTAGTGAACCCAGAGCAAAACGACGGAGAACACCAAAACAACAACAATACAGAGGATAACAGAGAGGAGCCAGTGGTTGTACCTCCCACGAATTCAGTAGGAGAAAGAATGCTGGAGGCAATGGAAAAACAGACCGCCGTGTTCACTGAAATGAAGGACACATTAGGTCAACTCAAGGAAGAGGTGAAGAAGCTGGCCCTCAAAAATGGCCAAGCGGTTGAAGAGATACGGGGAATGAAAAGCACGGTACAAACTGTGCTTGCTGAGATTAGAACTCTTGCCACCAATTCAGAGACCAATCCAGAGGTAAATACAACCCACATTGCACCCCCAAATATACACTCTACCATTTCAGAGAACAATGCAGTTAGGAACCTAGAGAATTCCGCGTATGATAACTTAAACGATTCTATTATGAGATTGAATAATAATTTAAAATCTACCTTTAAGAGAAAAATTTCAATTAAGAGAGACTATAAATTGACTAGTAAGAGCAACTTAAATATTTGGATAGATTCATTAGAGTCAGAATTAGCAGCAAATGAGTTGCTACCTATATTGAAAGAGAGCATGAGGAATTTCAAAATGACAATTCAGAGAATACTAAGACACAGAAACAGTTAGTTAAGGATATAATTATCAATCATGTTGATGATTATTATCACAAAAAGATTTTAGGACTTACAGAGCAGTATGAGATGTTAGAGAAAATCAGACAAGCTAGACAAATAGAATCTAACACGACGAAAACGACAGTTGAACAGAAATTGTATAATCTTAAGAAAGGAGAAAAAGAGAAAGCTTTAGAGTTTATTGACAAATTTGAGGCAATTTTAAAAGAGTTTGATGCATGTAACCCTAAAGTGACGATTTCAGACGACGAGTTAAAATCCATTTTCTATCATGCGGTACAGCACACGAGCCAAGTGCTCGTGACTACCCGCGTGGTAAGAAATCAGACAGGTACGGACATAACATTTGAAGAGATGAAAAATTGTATTTTACAGGCCGACGCGGAAAACCAAAATAACAGAGAGTCACAGGCCAGAGCAAATGCAGCCAGAGGAGGGGTACTAACTTGGGGCTACGCACAGTCTGAACAACACAGAGATGAGGTTCAGAGAAGGAGACAAGACCAGTGTAACCGCTGTAACAAAAAAAAAAGGTCATTGGCAAAAGGATTGTCCCTTAAACGGGACAAACAAATGGTTCTGTTACAAGTGTAACATCAAAACGCACAAGAGCGATCACTTCACCGCGGACGGAGATCAGAAGTACAGCAAATCTAGTAACAATTACACTAACAGAGCTAGAGGTAGAGGTAGGGGTGGCAGAGGGAACAGAGGGTATAGTCAGAGATTCCATCCGTATGACGACAAAAATAAAAAGAGCAACCCACAAGCTAACCAAGCAGGTGAGTCCTAAATAACATCAAAATAAGAATAAAATAAGTTTTATAGCTGATTCTGGAGCTACAGAGCATATTATTAAAAAGAGCTTAATTTTAAGAGATTACACTAAATCGGAGAGAGAAGTGATTAAGAGCGCAAATAGTAATAAGAAAGCAAATATTAAAATATATGGCAGAGGTACAAGAAATATACTTAACAAATGTTATAGCAGCATCCAATATATCAGATAATCTGCTGTCTTTGAGAAAGTTTGCCGAGGCAGGTTATGGGATATATATGGACGATGAAAAATTGAAAATTTTCGATAAAGAGTCAAAGGAAGAGTGCTTAACAGGCAACTATGAAAAGCCAAATTGGGTAATAAAGTTCAATTTTCAGAGTGATAACAATAATCATATAAGAGATAAATTAGTAAGATATACAGTCAGAGCGAATCTTGTTTCAATAGAGGATTTCCTATCGCAATCTCAAAAGGATGATTCGAGTCCTTTTCTAGATATGTCAGATGCCAATCCTTCTGAGAATGGGAGGGAGAAAGAGAAGGAAATCCCGGAGGTGAATCAGAGCGAAAAAGGGCAGGTCGAACCAGAACTAATAACCTTTCAGGAGTTAAACAGAAAAATAATAGATCTCAATAATATAATTCCAGGGTCAGAGTTAGAAAATCTCGTTAAATATAACAAAAGAGTAAGTTTAGAAAAAAAAAGCTTGCACAGCAGATAGTCGATAATTCCATTTGGTTTCTTTTGTAGTAAATTAGAACAAGACAAGAGAAGAGATCGTTCCGAGGGCCAAACTCCCCCGAGAGACCTGATTGAAGCAGCCCGCCACCGTGAGCAGGAGGGTAGTGAGTTAAGTTCCCAAATTAATACAAATATTTTTCTTGAGGGTATTGAAAAATTGATAAATAACACCAGACCTTCATCTAGTTCCCAATTGCTTGGTTTATCTATACACAGCAACATAATAGGTGAATTCGATCCCCTTTGCCATAACGTACTTGATTGGTTAAGGTCAATTGATGAATATGCTGAAATTTACGGGTGGCAAGACAGAGTTGTTTGTCATCTGGCTCTTGCAAAATTAAGGGGACCAGCAGAAACCTGGTATAGGGGGTTACGAAGTCGTATGTTTACTTGGGCTGAGTGGAAAGATCTACTTACTCAGCATTTTCAACGAAAGACCAGTTTGCATGATTCACTATCAGAAATGATGAAATATGTGTATGATTCGAGCACAAGTTTGTACTCTTATACATTTCAAAAACTAAATTTGATCAATCAAATCAATTTGCCCTTCGCCGATGCCGATAAAGTCGATCTTATTTTAGGCGGCATCCAGAATAAACAACTAAAATTTTCTGTTGAAGTTGCAAATATTACCGACCCAGCTGCTCTCGCTCGTCATTTCCAAACACTCGACAAGCACGACTCTCCAAAACGCGGACCTAACAAAAATAATAATGCTCAAGAATTTCATGGTAAATCATCACCCTCACGACCTCATTTACGAAAATGCTACATTTGTAACGCTTCTACTCATCTTAAAAATCAATGCCCCCATAAACACAAGTACTTGAAGTACCATCAATGACCCGAGGCGACTGTTTATGTAACTGGATCGGATATGCGGAAATTTATAAAAACCATAACAATTCAAAACGTACCTATTCAAGCTTTCATCGATCTCGGTAGTGAAATTTCTTTAATAAACATCGCAGTTATCAGTAAATTAAAATTACAGCAAAAATTTCTCCATGAACCACTTTTTGTTCAAACTTTGTCTGATTTGTCACCAACGATTAATTCTTTTGTAAACGTCACTGTCGAGATCGATGGGATCAAAAAACCTCTTAAGTTATACGCCATAAATAAACGTGTACAAAGTGTTGATGTTTTGATAGGTCAGGACTTTACAGAGTTAAGCGACATTCACTATGAGAAATCTGACACCACTTTAAAATTTTCACTGCGCGCTGTTAAACAAAATACTTGTGTAAGTCATCGCCCTCGAATAACCGAAAATGATATACAAATTGGGATTGAAGACAGTCGAGTATACCATGACCTATTAAAACTTTTAAATTCTTATCCCAATCTATTTGCTCGTAGTACATATGACGTAGGCACTTGTACTGCTGAAATGGATATTAAATTAATTACCGATAAACCCGTAACTCATCGAGCCCGTAGATATTCTGAATCGGAGCGAGAAACAATTCGAAATATTGTCTCCGAATTATTAAAACATAATATTATTAGAGAATCCACTTCTCCGTATTCCAGTCCAGTTCTTCTAGTTTCAAAAAAATGTGGAGAAAAGCGCTTGTGTGTCGACTACAGAGCCTTAAATAAAATAACTGTACCCGACCGTTACCCCATTCCGCTTATTGAGGATCAAATAGATCGGCTGGCAGGTTACAAATATTTTTGCAGTCTCGATCTCGCATCGGGATATTATCAAATTAAAATGTCCGAAGAGTCTGTCCCAAAAACTGCATTTATTACACAAGATGGTCTTTTTGAATTCTTAAAAATCCCTTTTGGTCTCACCAACGCCCCCGCTGTGTTTCAAATGACGATAAACAAAATATTAGGAAACTTACGTTTTACAAAGGTATTAATATATTTAGATGATATTTTAATACCCGGAAAAAGTATTGCGGAAACTCTTGAAGTTCTACAGGAGGTGTTAGATCTATTACACAAGAACGGACTAACACTTAAGTTATCTAAATGTGCCTTTTTGCAAACAAGAATAAAATTTTTAGGTTTAGAAATCTCTAATTCCACAATCAGCCCTACTGATGATAAAATACGTGCAGTTAAAAATTTCCCGGTGCCCGAAAACATTCACAATGTCCGTCAATATTTAGGGTTAACTAGTTATTTTCGAAAATTTATTCCCCGCTACGCAGAAAAATCAAAACCATTAACCGAACTTTTACACAAGGATACTCCATGGAAATGGGAAAAACCTCAAAATGACTCTTTTCAATTACTAAAAACATATCTGTTAACAAAGCCTGTCTTGAAAATATTCGATAAAAAGTTAGATTGCGTTCTTCATACGGATGCGAGTTCCGTGGGTGTCGCCGGATTGCTGATGCAAGTTGAAAATAATAAAGAACGGCCGATTGCCTATTATAGTAAACAAACATCTCCTGCAGGAGAAAAGTACCACTCTTATGAATTAGGAAACACTTGCCATCGTTTTATCTGTAAAAAGGTTTCGACAATATTTATATGGCAGACCGTTTGTTATTGTTACCGACTGTGCGGCCGTTGTCAGCACGTTCAAGAAAGCAGAATTAAATCAACGAATTGGTCGTTGGATTTTAGAATTGGGCGAGTATAATTACACAATTAAACACAGATCCGGACTCCAAATGCGTCACGTTGATGCTCTGAGTCGAAATCCTGAAATGATGACAGATGTTACTAATATTGCAAATGTGAATATGATAACAATAACCGAAGGAGACTGGTTGTTAACGGCTCAACAGGGTGATTCAACACTTAAAAAGATTAAAACCATTCTCCAAACCGGAAATGAGGCGGAACATAAACAAATTTTCAAAGAGTACGCTTTAAAAGGAGGTACGGTATATAGGCAAACGACAACAGGATTACGCTGGGTGGTGCCAAAACAAGCGCAATTCCAGATTGTCAGGTTGAATCATGACGATGTTGGTCATTTCGCGGTAGATAAAACGTACGACCTCGTGTCCCAGAACTATTGGTTTCCTCATATGCGTCGATTTATAAAAAAATACATTAAAAATTGCTTGAATTGTTTATATTTTAAATCAGTGACAAATAAAAAGCCCGGCTATCTCCACCCTATTCCGAAAATTCCACGACCGTTTCACACGGTCCATATTGATCATTTAGGTCCATTTGTCAAAACAAAAAGCGGAAATTCTCATATCTTGGTGATAATAGACGCATTTACAAAATTTATTTTAATATACCCTGTACCCAATACCAAAACAGATCACGTGATTTTTGCCCTAAATGACTTAATAAAGGTCTTTGGTGCCCCAAAAAGAATTATAAGTGATAGAGGTAGGGCTTTTACCTCTCGAAAATTCGAAAGATATTGTGTTTCGAAAGGTACAACTCACTACCTGAATGCTGTGGGGCTGCCGCGGGGAAACGGCCAAGTTGAACGATACAACAGAACGATCTTGGACTCGTTACGAACAATGGGTGCAAATGGTGACGATGATACTTGGGATGAAACCATCTCCGATATTCAACTCGGATTAAACGGTAGCTTGAACCAAGCTATTGGTACCTCCCCCAGCGAACTTCTTTTAGGTATCAGAGTTTCGGGACAAATTGCATTTAATCCACCTATAGCTGAGCCTCTCGAGCACTGCGATGTCACTGCCTTGCGCCGCCATGTAGTTGAAAGTACACCCAAATATCAGGAAACCCAGAAGAAGTATTTTGATGCGAAGCGTACTTCTCCTCCGGAATATGGAATAGGCGACTTGGTACTGCTGAAGGTCACCTCAGTCCCAGCTACCGGTACCAGCCAGAAGTTGCTTCCGAAGTGGAGAGGACCGTATAGAGTTACAAAGATTCTGGGGCAGGAACGTTACGAAGTAAAGGACATCCCAGGCATGGCTCGTTCTCAGGTGCCCTATGTTGGTGTGGCAGGAGTTGAGAACATGAAACCATGGATACGGTTCTGATAAGGGTAAGGAATGACCACTGTTCTGGAAGTGTCGGGTGTCTCGGTTCTCGAGGTTGAGCCCATGAGCTGGAGGTAGGTCAGGTATCGAGCGAGGTCCGACCGGTTGTCCGAACAGTTGGGTATAAGGGTAAAGCACTGCCTGGAAGTGTTGGATGTCTCGGTTCTCGGTAATGCCCTGGCGTCCACCCTAGAGTCTACCCTGACGTCCACCCTAGAGTCTACCCTGACGTCCACCCTAGAGTCGACCCTGGAGTCTACCCTGGCGTCGATCCTAGAGGCTACCCTGGCGTCTATCCTAGAGTCTACCTGGCGTCGACCGTACAATCTACCCTGGTGTCTACACTCGAGTCTACCCCGAAATTCATCCTGGAGACTGATTTGCGAGGAGCGGGCGAGAAAAGAGAAGAGAATCCAACCGGTTGTCCCGCAGTGTGGCTAGGAGGAGTGACAGTGGGAACGCGAGGGACGCCTCGGTTCCGCCAGCACTCTCTAGCGTGGGTTGAGCTAGCGCCCATAATTTTTGATCAAATATCGATTTATTTTATATTTATTTTTGGTATGTTTCCCCGTATATGTAACTTTGCTCCCGCACTTTATGCTTGCTATTTTCCCCGAATCTCCCCATTTTTGACAATTCTATTATTTTATTTACATATTTTCGCTGGTATATTCTCCGTCTCTCTACTATTGACAGTACTGTCGTTTTATTTTAGCCACCCCTACTATTAGCCCTATAGTCACCTAGCCCTATAGTTATCCCTCATAAATCAATAACTGATTATTTGATCTTTTCGTTCAGATACAAAATGTCCGAATGCCGGTAGTACCGCCAGTCTGCAACCTTCCCTTAATAGGCACATCCCGAAGTGAGGACACTCCGGTAGTCAGGAAAGGCCGAATGTTATCGAAAGTTGCTGTCCTGGCATGTTGAGGAGTGAACTCATCGACGCAGACGTGACTTCGGAGGGAAAGAAAATGCAGACTCGGGACTTTTGAGGAAGAGCGCGGCATTCTGACTGAGTCCGTAAAGCCGTCGTAACGTACTTTCGTTATTAAGCAATTATTGGACATTAATCTGTGTAGTTTTGCTCGGGCGAATAAAACTGTATTTTGTGGAAGTGGGTGTACTCATTTCTTATCGAAATTTACACTTACATCTTCTGTACCAGTGCCACTTTTAAAACTAGCATTCATTTTTGCACTTTCAGTGCAATAGGTGGAGCGCATAGAATGCAATTTTGTGACACACTTCTCCGTCACTAGAGGTCTCACATCTTTCATCATATTGCAAATGCGTTGCTACGCTTGGTCTCTTATGTGCCTATTATGATAATAGGGCGAACTACTGTCATACAAGTGAATCTCCTCTTTGTATGCCCCAATGAGGACCTCTATTTGAGGCCGGGTCCATTTCATGGGAGATTTTACATCCATTACTAAAAATATTTGTTCATTGATACTGTTTTTTTTTCTCCATACAATCAATTAAATCTCAATCAATCTCATCAATCTAAATATAGATTATGCTGAACTAAAAGAAATGAACAATTCTTGAACATTACATTTTGAAATACTTACCAAACCGACAAGACCACACTAATAATTTAAAATCAGTAATGTAAAACAAGAATATCGATAACAAAAATAACGTTAACAACAACAATAACAGAATGAACAAAAAAAAACGAGATGAACAACACCACGAGACAAAAAGATACGCAGATCAACACCTAAAGCAAGAGATCGAAGTGAGCCTGAAAATGCCTTGTACAAACTACATAGCAATCCATTTCTTTGGAAAATGTGGAGGTTCATATACATCTGCATACGGTTCATTTCCTTCTGATGATGTGATGGGCGCAGGTGTTGAAGCAGAGGACGTGTGGTCTGATGTTGACGGATACATATAGGTGATGGTAGTTCTTTGTTGGTTATTCGCATTAAGCTGCTGCAATTTGTACTCTTGCACTACATTAAAAATCTTCCCTTTAGCAGCATGTAGACGAACAGGATCAAGCGATTTGAGAGTTGGTGCGATTCCGGCCAAAAAAGCATCAACAGGATGTGGTTCAGAATTTTGACTTTGTGAATTTGGCGTATTTGTCGAATTGGCGGCTCTATTCTCGGCTTTTTTCTCAGCCAAAATGAATGCCATTAGCCGAGATGATGCAGACTCTTGAGATTTCACTTTCTTCGGTATTCGGTATTTATCTTCCGTTTACGTCCTCTAGATAAAGGCGTCTCTTGGAAAGAAACTCGATTGGTTGGAGCTGTGGCCGGTGGCATTGGCGAAGGTTCAGTAGTCTCCTCAGGTTCATCAGTATTGCTAACATCTGGTGGTTGCTGTGTTTCCTGGATGGAGTTCTGCTCTTGTGATTCGGAGTTCTGATGTTGTGATTCATGCTGTTGTAGATTCAGGTTCAGCATCATCGTTTTCTTCATCTGGAATGTTACTTAAACCTTTCCGATTGACGAGATAAGGAATTAAGAATTCAAGGATAGCCTCGTACTTGTACTTAGAGGTTGATATAACCCCCTGTCCAGATTTTATTTTCCTTTTTTGTCGAGCTCTGCGTAAACTGTCTAGTATACCGTTCCAATTTTTGCATTCTTCTTCTTGACCTACAACAAGTGGGTGTTCGGTAAATGATGGGCCAAAAAAGTACCACAGTATGGCGACGGTCTGAGAGAACATATATGGAACAATTTTGAAATCGGAGCATGTTTAGTTTTTTTTTGAAAACCCCTAAATCCTGTCGTATCGCGACGGTTTCCATACATCGGACGCTAAACCTCCTCGCGCGCAGACCGGCGAGAAACCGGCGATTGTCGCTTTCATTGGCGCTCGCGTGATTCGCATGAAAATTTTACATTTTCTTTTTCGCGAAAATTAACCTGGAAACCTCATGTGTGGCATTAAGAAAAAGTGTTCGAAATATCTCCACCTGTTTGGGTTTTTTTTGGCTCATGATTTACCGGATATATATATATATATATATATATATATATATATATATACAAATAAATTTTAAAATATTTATACATACCTTACCCCTATCCGTGGAACTAGTGTCCCAGGACAAACCAGGGGTAGCAAGGAGGATGCGTCCCAGTATTCTCTGTCCAATGGTGGTCGGATGACTGCTCTGCGACGTCGGGGAGCCAAGATATTCAGGTTTTTCCTGGAACTCCCTATGCTCGATAAGGCGCGAAACCTTCAGACTCCCCCTTTCAGCCCCCCTGGAAGAGTCCCTGATGATAGTGGGGCGCTGATAAGCTGTGGCCTGGTATAGGAGGTGGCAGGCTTCCTGAGGGCACTAGCGGGGACTTGATGAATGAACTCCCTGAGTGGGGGTTGTTCACCCCTTCCAGAAGATGCGATGGCCGAAGATTTTCCAGGGGTGGTTGCAGGGATGCGCTCCGAGGTTTTACGTCTGGTGGTGGTAGAATGGCGGCCCTACGAGGTCAGGGAGCTAAGATATCCAGGTTTATCTCGGAACTCCCTATGCTCGATCAAGCTAGGAACCTTCTTGACTCCCCCTTTCAACCCTCCTGGAGGAGTCCCTGGAAATCGGGGGGCGCTGGAATTCTGCAGCTGGGTGTCGTAGGAAGTAGGCTACCCGGCAGCGTCGGTGGGGTTCCTCCCTGATGTTATCCAGTAGGGGTAGTTCACCCCCTCTAGAAGTCGCAGTGGCCGGGGAAGTTCTCGAAGTGGCTAGGGGTGAGCGTCCCTGCGCTCTCTGTCTGGTGGTGGTAGAGTGGCAGTCCGGCGACGTATGGGTGGTGAGATGTGGAGCTCAGAGATGTGGTGAATCTTCTCGAAATTTCCGAAGATGACGATTTCGTTTAAGGCCGGCGGAAGAGGACCATAAGAGGGCCTTCGGACGGCCGAGTGGTTTCGGTCACTTTTAGTAGCCGTGCGCCAAACTTTGGGAGGTGTTAGTACTCATCAAAAAAAAAAAAAAAAAAATCCGATAAACATCTGTCCAGAAACGCTTCCTTCTCAAGATACAGGGTGTTCAAAATTTAAAGAAAGTCGGTTAGGTTAGGTAAAAAAGTTAGCTCGCGTTTGACAGTGTTGTACAGGAATTCCTATGTCGCATTTTATAAATAACGCAGTGTATATAGGAAAGTTGATTATAACAATAGATAGTTAACTGATATTTCTGATACTGATTAACTCATACTCTATTGTTCTTCTAGTTCTAGTTGATACTTGTTACAATTTTAGTTTTGTGGACGTGGGAAGCACGGAAGAAACTCAGATGGTGGTATTTTGTGTAATTCCAATTTTGGAAAAAAAACTAATCCGGAATAAACTCAATATCCCAGAGAAATGGTGTCTTCCAGGGACAGACACTGAACTTCCCATGGTTATAGTTGCCGATGACGCTTTTCCCCTCACAACCAACATCATGAGACCATTTCCGGGGAAGAATTTGACTGACGAGCAGAGAATTTTCAACTGCCGATTGAGTAGGGCAAGAAGGATGTCTGAAAATGTGTTTGGCATTTTGGTGCAAAAATTTAGGATGTTCATGAGACCTCTCCAGGGAAATCCTGAAAACACAACGAGCGTTGTACTCACAGCATGCATCTTTCACAATTTCATTCGAAATAACCAAGGCTACAATGCGCGTGAACTACCTGACAGTACTGATGATACAACTCGAGTGGAGAGATCTCGTCTTCAGAACTTTCCTCGTCGCCGCGGAGGGGAAAATCGCGAAGCATTTAATTTGAGGGAGCAGTTTAAACAATTTTTCAATTCTCCAGAGGGCAGTGTAGAGTGGCAAGAACGTCAGGCCCTCACGATTTAATTTTGTTTGATTTTCTTATTATCGTCCTGATTTATTACAGCTATACAATGTACTTCCTATTCAATAAAATTGTCCTATAAAATTGTCCCAAATAAAATCTCCTTTTTAATTTGAATTTGACATTTTATACCGATTTCCTATATGTACACCCACTGCAGGACCTCGAACACCAGTCCCTTAGGGAACGGATGAGAGAGTGAGCAGAGAAGTTCAAGGCGGAGGATCATCCAAATCCGCTTGTACGACAGTCCAGTCCAGAGTACGGGTTCTGGGTCCTTGGGAACGATACCGGCGCCCTAGGACCCATCCGTAGTCGAGGACAACTAGGATTGAAAATCACCGATTACGACACCACCGATTTTGACGCCATCGATGTGATCGATAAGGTTCCTCTAAGGAACCCTAATCAGCCCTAGGCCCTCCAAGGACCACCACGCCCCGCTCGAGGCCGATTAGTAGCCCCTTTAAGGAGCCACCAGCCGGAGCCTGCCCAGGACCACCCCGAGAAGGAGCCCCCCGACGCCGACCACCTAGGACCGTCAAACGGAATTCGAGGCAGCCCAGCTGCCGACCAGCCCCCCCACGCCCCGACGGCCCCGAAGTCTCTCCAGGACGGAACGGGCCAACCCATATGGTTGAGTCGCGGTGTTCTGCGGTTTCCCGCGACCGTAACCAGAATTGGCAGCCACCTCCCGAAGGATTCAGAGCGCTGCAGCCTTCCCCTCACGAACCCCCGTACATATAATGTACCACAATTCTGTTAACTTTTGTATATTGTATTAACTTAGTTAGGACGATGCCATATGCTTATTCTTGTATTACGTAGCGTTAGTAGTAATATAAAGATTTTAAAAGTCAAGTCGGCGGACGAAGGAACAAAGAGCGATGCCGAGAACCGTCATTGACCGTGAGACACGCCAGGGCTCGGGGCGCTCCCACGTGGTTGCATAATGGAGAGGGTCTTTTAGAGGGTTTATTATTTCACGATCCGAGTACTCTATCTCCCTGATTCCTTCTCCGAGACTAACTAACAAAACAGATCTAGTTTAAACAGAAATAGTTCAGATAAAAACATATTGATGTTGAGACAGATAATTGTGTTCATAAGGTACAATCCACTTTTTTTCAAAAAGTTTGATTAAACAGTTTTTACATATGCTTTCATTTTGTAAAAAAAATTGGACATACCGTGCTGGTTCATTCTAGAAATAGCTCAGTCGTCCAGAGTTAAAAAGTCATACCCTGTATTACGCGGGGAAGAGAAGAATACCTAAATAGCATCACCCGGCTTACTGTAAGAGGCAGGGAGAAGATACCACCTTCACAAGGGTGTCTTACAGAGCAGAGGGACCTAATGTGACATGAATGTAAGCGCGATAGGTGGGGCGAAAGAACATTCACCGGGATATTAGTCATTTTTGAAGTGAAACTTTTTAGCGGACGTTGGATATTTTGGGTGAGGTGGGATTCGAAAATCCGCGTAACGCTTAAATAAAGTGAGACGCTTTTTTCTCATTTGCTCATTTTCTCATTTCTCCTGAACACGTGGTGTGTTTTAGCGTACTTTTCTACGTGTTGGCTATGGAAGAAATTTTTATTAATTTTAAAAAGGACCTCCCGCAAACCAGGAATCGAACCAGGGACTCTCGTGTGAGAAGCAAGAGCTCTATCCACGCAACCACCGCGCCTTTTGTGGATATATTATCTTGTGGATTATAAAGTTTATACATCAAAATTTGTTAATTTATGCAAGTAACGGTTCAGCACTGCTCGATGAAAATTTTCATGAAATCGCAATGGTAATGAGCGGAGATTTCAACATTGATTTTTCCGATCAGAAGGCAGTACCATTGATATTGGCCGTAATATAACTCACAAGAAAAAATAACATTTCGTGGGACAAACGCTGCAGGATTTTACAGGAGATAAATCAAAGATTTTGTTTCGTAATACAGGTTAGAGAGAACATTGATTTTCCAGAATTCTTCAATTTTTACTATATTTTTGAGAATACATGTTTTTTTTTGTCTTTTTGTAGAAATCTATTATCATGGATCAACTAGACTCAAATTTATTGACACATGATACAAATTCAGAGTTTGAGAACAATGATTGTGAGGAAGAAAAAAAGGGCCATTGATAAAGAGATGATAGAGAGGAAAAGGAAGAAAGCAGAGTACAACAGAAGGTATAGGGCGAAAAATCCATATTCCGAATTTTCATTGCATAGTAAAATATAAACGACAAAATGTTGCTGCGGGGGGAGTAGCAATTTATCACAATGAAAGTGACCATACAAATACAGTGACTTCTCATATGGATGTGCTTTCAAGGGGATCAGAATCTCTTGTTGCAGCACAGTCTGCTATTGGTGAAATTTGTATAAGTAAATGCATTCCAGAAACTGGGGCAGAATTCCTAATTGTAGCTCTATACATCTCTCCTGGTAAAAGTGTAAATGATATTATAAAGTTTATACATCAAAATTTGTTAATTTATACAAGGGACGGTTCAGCACTGCTCGATGAAAATTTTCATGAAATCCCAATGGTAATGAGCGGAGATTTCAACATTGATTTTTCCGATCAGAAGGCAGTACCATTGATAGATTTTCTGAAAGAAAAATTAGATTTGGTAATGTCCAATGACAAGACTCAAAGTACGACCAAATACGAAACGACTATCGATGCCGTATTCAGTAGGTACATATGTGCTGTTTGTGTGCGGCTTATACCCAACGAAGTTTCACTTCAACCGTCTGGTCCGATGCAGATTCTGTTTTTTTGTTTTGTTTGGGTTTTATTGTAGCCATTTAGCCGTTATAGTACTTGTAAATGTGGACCTTGTTATAGAGAGACGAAAACACCTCAATGGAAAACACATAGAGGACGAGAACACAATGATATGTAATCTCTGGACTGTGTAGATACTTTTTTTGGCCTGCTGGAGCAGCGCACGAGCAATAATAGCATACAACTGCACCAATCGCTCAGCAATAGTAGCAAAAATTTCATTACGACGCGTCAAAAAGTGACCGGAGGCAGAGGCAACGTGCAACAGCACCCTCGTACAAGCTACAATGCTGCAGCGCAATGAAGTTCGGTTGCAGCACACCCAGACCTGTTTGATGGAGACAACTAGGGTCATCACGTATTGTAGGATGTATAGCCACAGTTCGGTAGTGTCTGGAGGACTATCGAGCAGCATTATTCAAGTAGGAGTCGAAGAGTGCCGACTTATTCACCGTGATAGCACATTGCGGTTATATGGAAAAACCGTAGGCAATATTCAACTAAACTCTACCACGATGGCATCAATTACACTGGTGGGAGCGGTCGACAATGCGGAGAAATGTAGCGGAGCGCCTTATCAAGAAAACGGCCAAAGTTGGGATATTGTCGTCGTCGGCGCGTCTGTTAAGATAACCATCCGAGATTTCTGGTTTCCGGTCAAGCTGGACGATGACGAGATAATATTAAGTGGGAACGTAGCGTGTCTGCTTTTGAAGGGGTACTGCTTCGATGCCATTTTTGGAGAGGCCGTTTGGGAGTTAAATCAACCTGCACAATGCGAGAAAAGTTTGAGCAAACTCTATGGAGGAATAGCAGAAGAGGTGACGGATGTCAGATCTGGAAGGAAATACCTAGTGGTAGCAGATGACACACACATTTTCGCCTTATCTTACGAAAAGAAGACATGGCTCTGTGGTCTAGAGATTTGCCAAACAGAACATCCGAGGATGATGGTTCTTCAAGGACATGGAGAGATTATATCTGGACGCCCTCCACAGACGGTGTCAAATACAACTAGAATTGCTACAGAATCGTCTAGCAGCTACAGCCTTGGCTCACAACGACGTTAGTCAGCTATTCCAAGGACAAGCCAGACTAGTGGGAAGAGTACTGGGAGAGGTCTTATATGTCATAAAATGCGAACCAGTACCCGTAGAGGTGCGACATATCGATATATGTTATAACGAATTATCCATCACTGTCAATAATCAATCAAAATTTATGGCACCCATTTCCAGGATTATCCAAGCAGTTTCCGAAGAAGCGAACTGTAGTAGTCTCACCCCTTCCCTGTACTACATCGAAAGAAAATGGGTTGGGTTTTCGCCACACACTACGCTCACAGATTCTCCACCAGAAGAGCTGGAAGCAGACCAAGAACATTCCATCAACTTCCACCCAATATGACCAGTGGGTTCACAGAGAATTTATCCTCAAGAAGAACTTAATGTCGCACAGAAAATAATGGTTTTCGGATCCCTACAGCGAGTAGCTCGGACCCTATATACGCTGCGAGTTATGGGGGATGAAGCAAATTCACAAGGCATGTCTCATCTCAACATGCTATCGACGGGCGAATTAAAGGAATTGTATCGTATTGTAAGGTATATAAGTGTAAGGTATTGTAACTGCATGTATGCAGTTGTACCGAACACTGAGAGGTGGTGCACACCTCTTGGCATGCTTATGAGATTGTCCATTTTAAGGTAGTAACCCATACTACATTTCATTTGATATACCATAAATTCGTCTATATCAGACATTCCACATCTAGGTGTTTCGATTAATTCGTTAGTTTGATCGTTCATTTTTTCTGTCCGAAACCAAATGGAGTCTTTTTTAAAGTAAAGACAACACTCATTGTGCAGGTTCTGTTGGGAAGAAGATGGAACCTCCTCTGACATCTTGTGCGACTGCAAGGCACTCGCAGGGCCCAGGTGGACAATCTTCGGGGTAGAGAAGATCTCCCCGGAAGAAACGAGGAACCTCTCACTAGGAAGCATAAGTACCTTCATGCGGAAAGTGCGACTAGATTAATATATATATATATATATATATATATATATATATATATATATATATATATATATATCAAACTTTTAGAGGAAACGGTTTTGGTTGTAAAATAAACATTTCTTCATTACGCCAACTCCGCCTTTTGACACTTTAAACATTATACAAATGTTTTAAACAATAGGATGAAAGCCAATACATGAACATTAAAATTTTCTTTGGTTCCAAAAAACCATAAATGTTTTTTTATAAACACTGAATTGCTGAAAATTAATTCCACCTGGTTAAGTATACAAATCTTTTCAGCTCCCTAAAGTCAACAACTACTTTATTGGGTTTGGATGAGCCGAAATATAATTACAATAATGCCTCTACAACGGATGGACAATCTACAATGGATCTACAACAATGGGATATCATTTTATAATATTTTTTGATCTATTCTACGTATTGTTCTGCCTTCTATTAATAAATAAAACCACACCCAAAATTATGACCTTCAAAATTGAATATCAAACTTTTCTGATTTTCATCTCTTGAAATCATATTTAGCTATAAACAAATGTGTCTATCAAAGTTGTATAGTGCATCGAATGCATTCAGAATTATTTGTTTTAAGTGAAACTTGTCTTCCGAATATCATTCTTCCCTTCAAACAAGGTTCCGAACTAAGTTGTTTATGGTTACTTCAAATTTGGTACACGCTGTATTACATTTTCTTATATTAAAACAGCACAATTTAATGTACTAGTCGACCATCTGAGCATATTTCCTACAAGAAACCTGTCTTTGATTAACTGAATTTATTCCAAGATAGAAACTCGCACTGTATACTAAAGCTATGTAATTATTTCAGAGATCGACATAACTTCTTCCCTCTTCTCATCACTAAGAAAGTCAACTATGAGACTATAACAATTTTCAAAATAATTTTTCATTTAAATCTGTAACCTTAAGGAATCTCCAATCTCTTACTGAAATTGTTAGCCTCTCTAGTGATACTTTAGAATGAGCGTACATAGAGAAAAATTTCTATTTTCAAATCCCCCAAAGGATAAATTCAGAGTTATAAAACTTGTCTGATATTCAGGGAGCCTAAAATATAAAAGTGCTAAACTACAAATTTCTAGATATTAGCGTATTGCCAAATAATTTTCATCCCCTTTTCTACCCCTCGGTAGAAAATAAATGTATTGGGCCACTAGGCGGATAAACTATATTAACCATAGAGACACCTCGGTAAATATAATAAAATATTTCTTTGGTAAAATTTATATACCCCTCCCATCTATTCAATATGATATGATCATAGTTGCACCTTAATCTCACACCGTAGTGAACGCTACGTGCAGCGAAGTAACATCCATCATGCGAGTAATAAATGGCAGCGCTGTGTTAAAAGATATAGTTCTTCTTATGGTTCCCTCTTGTGATCTTATTTATGGGTGCCTTAAACATTAATGTGCGAGTACAAACCATTACTCAATTTGTGGCACTTTACACAGCATTTTAAAGAATGCATTCAAAGTTGTTAAATATTTTGGATTAGGCCACCAGAATTATAACATTTGCAGAACACTGCTCTTCAGACAGCATCACACAAAGGAAAACCAATATCACTGTAAAAAGCCGAAGTATCAAAGAAAAAACATTGTGGAACCGTGTGTAAGGTGCCATAATTCGTGCCGATGCCAAAATGCAGCTCCATTCACACACAAGATTCCACAATTATACACATGTAAACACACCCACACACACACACGCACGCACGCACGCGCATCCGCACACGCGCACGCGCACGCACACGCACACGCACACGCACGCACAAACTTGACGGTATTTTCCTATTAAGGCCGGTTCATATAGATGCGAATTGCGAAATGCGAATTGCGAATAATGTTCCTATTGGTCCAGTGGATTAGGTGGGAGACGCGTGTCGGCGATCTGCGAATTCGCAGGATTTGAAATCTGGGGGGCGGGAAACTTGAGATGGATTTAATATTTTGCGAAAATCGCAAGAAACCGACGCGATTACGCATGCGCGTGCCGTGTTCAATAACCTTAAAATAGTCGTCCGCCGATGATAACCTTAAAAGTGTTATGTGTTTGTTGTGTTGTTTGCAAGCGTTATTTCCTTCGACGGGTGTTTGGATTATTTGCCGTGAAATAGTTATTTTTTGTATTGTATTTTGTATTTTTTGTAATGCAGGACGAATTCAGTGAGGTATGTACAGTGTTTCAGATAGTTGGTTACCAAGCATGTGAAGTATATGTGTAAATTGTTGTAGGTGCAGTTTGAATGTAGTGAGTGTGGAGCAAATCTCGGCACGGACTATGATGGCCGGCACCACTGTGCAGGCAACATGGCCCCGGAGAGCCCTCTCAGACAAGTTGCAGATTATTGTCCACAACTCATAGAATTAGTGCACAGTAGACCCGCGTTATGGGATCACACCCTACCGTTGACGATGAGAGGGAAAACCATCAAAGAAAAATTGTGGACCGAGATAAAAGAGGAACTGGGTGGGCCGCTTTCGACCCCCCAACTGGAAGCAAAATGGAGGAATTTAAAAGATACCTTCTTTCGATATAACAAGTGAGTTATGTGTAATGTGTGCTGCGTTTATGTTACATAATGAGTGATACTTGAGAGTACCATTAAGACGGATTTATTATTTCAGAAAATATACACCCACAGGGTCGGGTGCCGATGACAAGAAGAAATGGAAGTATTTCGAGTTGCTTCGTTTCCTACAGGAAAAAAATGCTCCGCGAGCGACGTATACCAACATTTCCAGCGACGCAGAGACGCCATCGCCGTCACCAGGCTGTTCGTCTTGGACGTCAACTAGTACAACAGCCTCTGTGAAGCGGAAACGAAAAGGTAAAGGTAATGCTTAATGATACAAAGCTGACAGATGTATGTTATTTATTATTGTTTGCAGACAAACACGATGAGCTGTTGGAAAAAGTGTTGCAGGAACCCGCGCCTGCACTACCAGCCCTCTCACCAGCATTGCTGACCGTGCAGTCAATACTTGAGAAACTACCTGTGCGTATACGCATGCAGGCGGAAATTGAAATATTACAAGTCTATACGTTGTATGACAAGCATGGTAACAGTGGCGAAGAAACCTAGGGACTAGGGACTCTGATTGGGTAGAAATGCATGGTTATGTACAAAGACGATATATATGCTTAATAAAATAGTTTTTGTATACATGGTGCCTTTTTATTTCACAACCAAACAGTGCAACAATTACAACACAAAAGTACACAGTACACCTTATTGTGATAACTGTGATGTTATCGGAGCCACATCAACAAAATACGTTGCGAATGCATTGCGTACAGAGGACGCCTGTCGACAATACGCATTGCCTCCCATTCTTCCAGCATTCGGTAACCCGTGGGTACGACTTTCATGTCTCCACTCTCCCTCAACAACTTCTCCTGCGTCACTTTCTCTGTCAACATACCACGAAGGGCAGTACTTGTCGCAGTCAGCTTTAAGGCTGTCGGATTTTCTTAGAAAGTTATGTAGGCATACCACTGCGCCTATCATTTCCTCTATGGTATCCAACTTTGCTATAATGGGTTTTTCCAATATTTTCCATTTGGCTGCAAGAATGCCAAATGTATTTTCAATCGTTCTTCTGGCACGACTTAATCTGTAACAAATACACTATTTTGCAATGCATGTCGCCAGACTATGTAGGCTATATCCATACCGATAATTGAAAATGCGTTCCTTTTCTGGAAGGTAGTTTCCAGGGTATGGCCGCATTAAGTGGACACCAAATGGAAATGCTGCATCCCCTACAAAGCAGTACGGGAGTGGTGCGTGACCAGGAACTAATTGTCTTGGAGCAGGTAAGCCGATAGAATTGGAAAACAATTTTTTTCCAAAATTACTATTGCGCAAAACTCCTCCATCACTTTGCCTTCCTTTTGCACCCATGTCAACAACAGTAAAACAATAATTTGCGTCACATACTGCTAGCAAAATGACACTGAAGAACTGTTTGTAGTTGTAAAAATCGGAACCGGTGTTTGGGGGTGCCTACCAATAAGATGCACAATGAAACATATTAACGAAGTATGTATGTAGATATATAGCTATATGTTTACTCACTTGAATTCTCACGTGTTTTCCATCAATCGCGCCTACACAATTCGGAAAATTCCACTTCATTTCAAACTCTGTAGAAATTTCTTTCCACGTGTCTTCAGTGGGAACTGGCAAATACTCGTCACTCAAAGCTTTCCACAGAGCACGACATGTGGTTTTAATGAGAGTAGAAACAGTGCTGAAACCCAATCTGTAACTGTATGCAATGCTGCGCATACTTTCACCAGATGCCAAATATCTGAAAGCCACATTTCGTATGTAATAGTCAATTACAGTACTTTGTTACTGCACTTACCTAAGTGTTGCTGACAACATTTCCCCCGGTGAGATTGGTTCGCGAGCAATATACGTTTTCTGCACGAACGGTGCTACTTTCTCCACTAACTTATCGAAATCCTCAACAGACATCCTGTGATAATTTCTGAATTTTTTTCCATCTTTAAGACGCATTTCTTGCACCAAATTATGATAGGCACCTTGTTCTTTTCTCACTTTAAATAGTTCACAGGTACCAATAGTTCTCTTTCCGGCCCGTTGTCGTTTTGATAACAAATAAAGGGCAATTGCACGTCGTCGTCGCCAATGGTGCAATTTCCAACGGTACTCCTCCATAACTCTGCAATGAGTAAAATGTACACATAACTACAATACTCATAAACAGCACCTATGATAATACAATACAAACGGTACCATCATATACACTATTACACCTACGTATGAAATACAATACAAATACGACTTACCCCCTTTAATGCTGACACACAATACTAATACGTAATATATGATTATCCACAAAATGTCCTAATATACAATCACACACTATACATAAACAATCACCATTATTCAAAGACTATAGGTTAGAATTTCGAACCATGATTATTTTTATTATTCCCATGCGTAACAACATAATATCACATTTCGCCTAGCAGTGAGGACATAAATGTCCCTAGATTGTTCGCATGTCTATGAACACGGGCTCGCGAATGCGAATTTTCGCAATTCGCATTTCGCAATTCGCATCTATATGAACCGGCCTTTATGCTGCAAACAAAATCTGTTAATATTTCAATGAAAACAAGTTTTATCTACAAATACATTTTTGTTCACCTAATGTCAAATTCAGTTTATATACCCTTTCACCTTCTCGATGATAAACGTGTTTTTCGATTTAGTATAAATTTAGATTTTCACCGCCTAGTACACCATTATACGTGTTGCTGCAAACACAAACAACAATAAAAAACAGTGTTAGAATGTCTACCTGCATAAGACCTCGTAAACGTCAGCGATGATCTGTTGGTGAAGATTCGTCAAGTGGGTGAGTTGATTAAAAATAAAAATGATTATATTAAGTGGATTAAGTTTCTAAACAGATCTATATTATTGATAAAAAGTTTATTAGACAAAATGATTGCAACAGTAAAAGGTGATTTTCAAAACTAGAATCAAACTTGGGGCTTCTACAATATTACAGGGAACAGTTTAAACATAAAAAAATTAACAAAACAACACCGTCAAAATTTAGAATGGGTCGATTTAGAATCGTGTTTTGAAAGTAGGGTGCGAACTGGTGCAATCATGAATTTGAATATTAGAGATCCCTTCATATTTTTTACGAAAGCTCTTAAATCCTTCACTATTAAAATTAAACAAGAACTTGCCAAATCCTTACTTAAAGTTAATGTCGTATTTTTAGCTAATTTCGTAAAGCCCGAAACAGGTGAAATTGAACTAAAACATTTTCAAACAAAAAATCGTGTCATAGATGTAACAACTAATCTCAAGGACTTTTATAACGATCATGTGAAAAATACAATTTTAAATAAACTCCAAGAATTTCACGAAAGAGATTCAGGTTGGAGTCTTTATGAAATTATATAATTAAGTCAATATTAATAATTATACCCCAATAAATGTAGGTTTTTCAACTTTTACTCCATTACCTAAATTTATTCAAAATAAGAAGGCGGTTCTAAATTTTCAAAATAATGATTGTTTTTGTTTTCTTTGGTCAATCGTTGCATTTCTCCACCCCACGTCACAGCACCCTTGTTGAACCTCATCTTATCCTCATTGCAGCACCATTTTGAAGTATGATGGAATCTAATTCCCAATTAAGTTGAAGGACATTTCACATTTTGAGTTAATGAATAACATTCGTGTTAATGTATTTGGTATTGAATCGATTAAGAAAAAAATTTGGAAATTGTTCCGATTCGTTTAAGTACTTCAGAATTTTTACAAACAGTGAATTTGCTAATACTGGAAAGTGATCGATATAATGACAATGCTGCTGCTGCTGCAATGAACTTGAAATGTGTTCACAACTATCAACCCATCTATCATTTCGCACTAATAAAGGATCTATCACGGTTATTACGTTCCCAAAGTAATGATGTAAATCATCAAAAATTTATTTGTGAAAGGTGCTTAAACCACTTTTACTCCCGCGAATTATTAAGTAAACATGCATATATGTATGAAAATGAATAAAAGTAAAATGGAAGTACCATCGGATAAGGAAAAATTTGTGTCATTCCATAGCTTTAAGAATAAAATCAAATGTCCGTTTGTTATGTTGAAAACTACCGATAGTAATGTAGGAGAAAGTATGCATAGGGTTCAAAAGCATATTCCTCATTTTATTTATTATGCAGTTTTGACAATTCCCTTTCCAAATTTGATATGTACACTGGTGAAGATTGCATCAAGTGGTTCGTTAGACGTCTACGAGAAATAGCTGAAATGTTAAATGAGAGATTTAATAATGCCACCAAAATGACACCCTTAACTTTATAACAGCATGATTTTAATTTATCTACCTTGTCATATTTGTGAGAAGCCCTTTAAAGAGGGTGATAAGAAGGTACGAGACCACTGCCATTTCAGTGGAAATTATAGGGAAAGCGCGCACGCATCCCCTTGTAATTTGAATCTAAAAGATGATCACTTCAACCCTGTAATCTTTCATAATCTGTCAGGCTATTTCATTATAAAAGCTCTATCAGTTGAAATACCGGGACATATACAATTATTACCAGTAAATAAAGAAAACTACATATCCTTCACTAAACACATCAGTTTCACGTTCATACGATTTCGATTTTTAGATTCATTCCGATTTATGGCAAGCAGTTTAGATACATTAAGTTCATATGTGAAGGATTCTGACAAAATTATAACTAAAAGCTTTTGTAACACCAACGAGGAATTTGAACTGTTGTCCAGAAAGGGTATTTTTCCTTACGATTACCTGGACAGTTTGGATAAATTGAAAGAGGAGAAGTTGCCTCCGATTGAAGGCTTCTATAGCAACTTAAAAAAATATGAGGTCAAGCAATCAGAATATGATCACGCTGTAAAAGTTTGGAACACATTTAAGATTAGGAATTTATGTGAGTATATGGAGCTGTATTTACGAACTGACGTTTTACTTTTTGCTGATGTTTTTGAAAATTTTCGTTCTGTTTGTCTAAAGACCTATAATTTAGAATGTTTAAAGTATTATACAGCTCCAGGTTTGGCATACGCTAGTTGTCTGAAAATGTCTGGTGTTACCTTAGAGTTATTAACAGACATTGATCAAATAATGTTTATTGGACGTGGAATCAGCGGGGTTTGTATCAGAGTGCTCTACCGAAGATATCATTAATACCCCAAATAGTTCAAACTATGGTTATATTCTCGAGGTCGATTTAGACTACCCAACAAATCTTCATAATCTCCACAAAGATTTACCTTTGTGCCCTGAACGAATGACACCACCCATATCATCATCTAAACAAGTGAAACTTTTAACAACTTCATTTGATAAGAAACATTGTCATTCATTATATAAATTTAAAGCAAGCAGTCCGTTTTAGTCTTAAGATTTCTAAAATTCATAGAATTTTAAAATTTAAACTATATTGATTTAAATACAAATTTACAACAGAGTAAAAATGACTGAAAAATTTTTTTATAAACTTATGAATAATGCTGTGTTTGGCAAAACCATGGAAAACGTTAGAAAATATAAAGATGTTAAATTAGTTACTAAGTGGAATAGAAGATTTGGTGCTAAAGAGTACATATCAAAACCGAACTTCCATAATCTCACCATTTTTGATGATGATATGGTCATTATTGAACTAAAAAGAACCACCATTAAATTTAATAAGCCAACTTATGTAGGATTCACTATTTTAGACATTTCCAAAACCATTGTATACGATTTTCATTATAATTACATCAAACCCAAATTTAATGAGAATGCGAAATTATTAAACACAGATACAGACTCCCTTATATAACATTTGTTCGTAGAGGACATTTATAAATACATTTGAGAAGATATTCACAAATTTGATAGATCTGATTATCTTACAAATAATCAGTTTAACATACCATTAGTGAACAAAAAACAATTGGGATTCATGAAGGATGAGAACAATGGTGAAATAATGTTGGAATTCGTGAGATTGAAATCAAAAATGTATGCATTTACAAAAAAATCAAATCAAACAATGAATCTTGACATAATCAAAAAGGATAAAGGAATCACAGGCACATCACTTAAATCGATTAATTTTCAGCATTATTATGATTGTCTATTCGGTGGCAACAACTTATCTGTTAATGAGATATTAATCAAAAGCAAAAAACATGAGGTGTTTCCGATTAATCAAAAAAAACTTGCCCTAACTCCACACGATGACAAACGAAACGTAAACTACATCTATACAGATACGCTTCCTTGGGGTTATCAGATAAGTTAATCCGCTTAATATGCATCATTTTTATTTCTAATTTGACTCTAGTTCACGATGACAATCGACACACCTCGACATTGGAACCCATCGAAAGTATCGAGGAGCTGTTATCTATGGTAGAGGAAACGGTGCGGGACTTGCTGTATTTGGATGACTGGGGCAACTGGGACATGTTCGAAGGTGTCGAAGATGCTAATGAGAAACCGTTGCTGCTCAACGCTCCAGATACGGTACACACTCTATTTCCCATACAACGAAAGGAGGAGGAGGAGGAAGAAGATAATAACGAAATCTTATTAAATGATCCTGTGACGGTTCACTCTATATTTTCAAAAACCTTTCATTGCAATGAAAATATTAGTATAATTAGATATTGCGAAAAATGTAACATTATTTATGTACCAAATAGTTTAAAAAAATTTATCATTGTTATTGTTTAGAGTGTTGCTCCATTAATCGTTTTGTAATGTAACTTGTGTTTTATTTCTACCCTCATAATATTATTAAAATGTAACATCTCTTCACATTAAAAACAAAAAAAACAGTTTTATTTCTTATCTCCTCCGACGACGACGACGGAAACATCAATAGCGTTATCTCCAATGTGTTTTCCGTTTTATTTCTTATCTCTTCTTCATATACACATAAAGTTATTTAAACATGTCGGATTAGCTACGGTGCTAACGTTTAGGACCCCCGAACTGATGGACGTTGGTTCGAGGCACACACCCTGATGCGGAAATTATTTCAGTTACAAAGTGCCAAAAGGGCACTAACAAAAATTCAGAAAATTCAATTGTGCCTGTCTGGCAAAGTGCCAAAAGGGCACTATCGATCAACCCTTAGCGATAGGGGTAGTTTGCACCCCCGTGGGTAGGGGTGAGTGGCGTCCAGATGAGACACCGCTCAGGTAAATGTACACGTACAGGTAGAAGCTCAGGTAAAAGTCATCAGCCCCGATCACCGCTCAGCTAAATCCAACCCACCCGGGTAAAAGGCATAGGTTGGAGGACAGGTAACCGCCCAGGTGCTGGCACAACTGAGCACCCTCTCCTGACGCTGTCTTCGTAATTGCGTGACTCAACGAAAACACTGCGTATCGCTTATCTTAATTAAAATCTCAAAACTAATTAGCATTCATGGTCACTTCTTGCAGGCTAATTACAAGAAGCATGACTCAGCACAAAATATCCCTCGCACACGTTCACGATGGTCGCTCCGGAGGACCACCGCCATCCTCCATATCCACTCGTGAGGGTCCAAACGTCAATTTGGTTAATAGCGGTGTTTACCTTACTACTTATGTTGTGTGCATCCTTTTAGTTCATATTACAACCTTGATGAGAACTACCCTTATAATTTCCAGTGAAATATGAATGGTCACGATATTTAAGGTTGACGACAGATATGACAATGAGTTGACGACAAAAATTTCTGCTCCTCTTAGGAAGACAACGGTTTCATAGCGACAGGGTTACAAAAGATATTGTTGAGCTCAATAGCGATCTTTTCTTATTTTTCGACGAACATTTCAGGATTTTTTCCTGTGTAGAGGCTAAACTTTGAGAGAGAATCATCATAAGAGCTTTTAAGATAGTAGGCTATGCTAAATGCCTCATGTTTTTGAAATTTTTTGGAACGTTCGGTTTGGTTCTCATCAGTAAACGGTTTTAGTATACTCTCGATATCAGCATATATAACAAAGGGTACTTTCTCCGCGTACTTGAAATTTTAAGGTATTTTTGTATGCTGTTGGTAGGGGTAGCTTCGTTGTGTTCTTTAATTTGCATCGAAAGGAATGTTTTATTAACTGCTCGTTAGAATAAAACCAATTTAGACATCTATCGCAAAACCATTTTTTATGAAAAGCACATCCTAATTGTCGACTTAACAATCTTGATAGGTTGGTGATTAAAGCGAAATGAAAACGTTGTCGTTTCATTATTATGTAAAAGAGTGGAACTTTGTTTTGGTGATTCTAAGACGAGTAAATTAATTTCGGTAAGATTTTCAGATTGAGTTAAATAAACAAAACAAACAAAAACAAACAAACAAAACCTCTCGTTTCCTTTCATTACACGCAAAAACGTTAATCGCTACATTGTTCATTTTTTCAAATTTTGGAATATCTTTCAAAATTATAGCAAACTCGATTCCATCGAATTGAAAAATCTCTAAAAGGAGGGTACCTCCATTACATTATTTGAATACCACTCTTTGACGTTGGTATTGTTATCTATAATTTGATTATTTGCTAAATAATTACTTATTTTGTTAATAGGTGAAAGGAATGGTTGAAGTAGGGGGGAGGGGGGAGGAGGAGGAGGAGGAGGAGGGGGAGGAGGAGGAGGAGGGGGAGGAGGAGGAGGAACGAGAACACAAATACGCGTTCGACTCTGTTCGACGACACGGTAAAAATAATTAAATGCAACACAATGTGCAAAGATCTAGAAAAAACGGAAGAACAAAACAAAGTCATTAGTGAATACCACGACAACAATCATAATGGTGTAATAGAAACATACAACAATTTAAGAAAACGATTTTATTGGCCCGATATGAAGGTCAGAATAAATAAAATAATCAACGAATGTGAAGTTTGCCTCCAAAGTAAATACGAGAGACATCCTTATAGGACCGAATTTTCAGGACCAATGCTAGCTAAAAGACCGTTCGATGTTATCCACATCGACACCTTTAGTTTTGAAGGAACAAAATTTTTAACAATAATCGATTTGTTTTCCAAATATGCACAAGCTTACTTCGTCAAAGATTGCTCCGGCATTACCATTTTAAACAAATTACGCCATTATTTCTCCCACCACAACCATCCCAAAAAAATAGTTTGCGACGAAGGTAGAGAATTCAAGAATAATGTATTCCAAGAATATTGTGACCTCTTCCGAATTAAATTACATTTCACAACAACTTATAATCCTAACTCAAATTCTCCCATAGAAAGACTCCATTCGACACTCCTCGAAAAAATCAGAACAATTAAAACAAAAAACCCAAAAGAAACACCCCAAAATGTAATGACTTCAGCAATTTTGATTTATAATCAATCTGTTGATTCATTCCAATACCGGTTACACCCCTTTCAGTTTATTATTTGGTCCATACGATAATCTTAATGCCCACGAACTAGACTTAGACAAAACTATCTACGAAACTTATAACGAAAAAAGGAAAAGAGAACTATTACCATTTTATGAAGCGATCTATCAAAAACAATTAGCAAAAGGAACCAGAATTTTAGAAAAACGAAATGAAAATCGAGAAAAAGATCCTGAAATCAATGAACCCATAGCATACTTTAAGAAACCAAAAGTTAGAAAAGCCGATCCTCTGTACGATAAAGTAAACATAACAGCAACTGAAAAGAATAAATTAAAAGGTATTAGAGAAAAAACTAAGCAGCCAACAAACACCCACATTCAAAGAATCAAAAGGCCTAAAAGAAACATTCTATTACAGGATGACCCTCCTGACCAGAGGCCAGGCCCTTCACACTGAAACGATTAACCACAATGGCTATCTTCAAGAAGATTTAGGAACAGCTAAACTATTTAATCACTTCCATAAGTTTTATTTTTATTTTAATATAAGTAGCATAGATTTAAACTATAAAGCTCTTTTAGCAAACACGTATATTTTAGAATTAAAAACTAGTAATACTAATAACAATAATATGAGCTCTCTGATAAACATTTTAAAAGAATATTGTACTCAAGTCGATAATGAATTAGCAAAATTTAACGGTATACCTAAACGTGCCTTAATTAATGGACTAGGAACTGCAATTAAGTACATTACCGGAAACTTAGACCAAGACGATTTAGATAACATTAACAACAATTTAAATACCATGCTAGAAAACCAGAAAAGAATCATTACGCAAATATAACTATGCCTCATTCGCTAACCATATCACCGAACGTTACTCTCGCGATTTACAAACAATTCAACAAAACCTCAACAACTCAATGAACGCCCTAACTAAACTCGACTTCTTGATTGATAATGAATTACAGATTCAATATAACATTTACCTAGCACAAAATCTAATAAACATCCTCCGCATTATTCAAAGAACAATATCCTTAGCATTTAATGAAATCACCAATTTAGAAGTCATAAGTAACCAAGAACTAAAAGACATAATTGAGCACTTAAAAACTATTTACCATAGAGATCAATTATTAGAAATAGACAGCCTACACCTGTTTAAATTAATCGAATTCTCCAAGTTTAGAATCATTGCCACTAAGAGGGTCATAACAGGAATTTTATGCATTCCTATACTATTCCCAGGTCCATACATGTACCAAAGAATTTATCCCATCCCAAATAATTTCCACAAAATTTTACACCCACCAGCGAAATACCGACTGCTAGGAGCAAGAGACGAATTATGGACCAATGAAGATTGCCCGCGCATCGAAGATCAAGTATTATGTTTCCAAAAACCTTTTGAAGACAAGTGCACACTCACCAAACTCCAAAATTGTGAATTTATATTGGTCGAGAATGACTATAAAATCATTATGCAATTGTACAACCATAATATCTTAGTGTCATGCAAAAAACCAATTAGAATTAGTGAGGAATGTAAAGATAAAGTCTCTTATGAAACAATAGTAGGAAGCTCGATTGTATACCCTAACAAAACAGGTTGTAAAATTATAATCGAAGATTTAATTTTTGTTAATACCTTTATTAACTTCTCGCATAAATTAACCGAAATGCACATAGATAATCTTAAAGCAACTAAACGTATTAATTTGCAAATGAAGCACCTAGACAATTATGACGATCTAAAACAAGAAGCTAAAGAGTTGCAAACTAATATAAAAATTGACCCTTTAGTTCATGTTTTTCATATCTCGATAACTACCATAATAATGTTAATACTCTGCTTCACCTGTATTACTATTTATATTTTTAGAAGAAAATTGTTTAAAAATTGTACACAAAAGAATGTTCAGCAAAACTTAATAGAGATGGGAACCCTCCTCAAGGAAGAAGCCGGACCACTTCCAAATCTAGCCCCGACGCTGCAGGCCGAGGACGCCCTGTCTTAAGGAGGGAGGAATTACGTACCGTCACCTTCCTGATATCTAATGGTACCTACGTGAGAATCCCGAGGACACCCATTAGTATAGCCTAATGACAGATTTATGACTTAGTTAGTATTTAGGGCACTTTTTAGCAAATTGTAAGTCAGTTCTTATTAGACCTCACTAGAGAGCTCAACCCTGTATTTTGTTCATCGTGAATAAAATCTTTTTAAAAACGCTTCTTTCGAAGTCGCGTATTTAATTATATATATATATATATATATATATATATATATATATATATATATATATATATATATATATATATATATATATATATATATAATTATATATTAAATTATTATAATATTTAATATTATAATAATATAATAATAATAATAATATATAATAAATAATAATATATAATATATTATAATAATTATTATAATTTAATATTATATAACGTTTCTACGTACAAACAGATTTAATTCTTCCGGAATTACAGCCGTCTTTACACACAGAGATTTTGTACTACACTGACGTCAGGATTCACAATTCACAATTACATAAATAACTACTTGTTTTTCCCTAACAACGGCCTATACGGGGCATTCGCTACACTATCCCTCCCCGTATTCAGGGTCGCCCTCGACCCTCGGACGATCTACTTCCACAGCAGTCCATATCAGCGAACTGCTACTGCTACGGGTACTGCTACAGCTACTGCTACTGCAACTGCTACTGTTCCTGCTACGGCTACGGCTACTGCTACGGTTACGGCTACTGCTACTGCTGCTACTACTGCTACTGCTACGGCTACTGCTACAGCTACAGCTACTGCAACTACTACTGCTACTGCAACTGCTACTGCTCCTGCTACGGCTACGGCTACTGCTACTGTTACAGCTACTGCTACCGCTGCTACTGCTATGGTTACGGCTACTACTACTGCTACTGCTGCTACTGCTACAGCTATGGCTTTTGCCACTGCTACGGCTACTGCTACTGCTAATGCTACGGTTACGGTTACTGCTACTGCTACAGCTACGGTTACTGCTACTGCTGCTACTGCTACGGCTTCTCCCCTTCTTCAGAGATTCCGCCTGATCCTTGCCAAATCCATTTGATTAACTCCATTGAGCGGGTTGGACTGCAAATCTTGTACAAAAATTCGTCAGCAGCAAATCGAAATCAAGCAGGCCAATCCTCTTTCTGACCATGAAAGACACCAGGGATGACCAATCCCATCCAATGCTCCAGGTAGAAGAGGGACCTGTCTCTTGAAATCCTCCAAGCAGGCCAATCCTACTTCTGACCATCAGAGACACCAGGGATGACCAATCCCATCCAATGCTCCAGGTAGAAGAGGGACCTGTCTCTTGAAATCCTTCGCTGCTCCTGCAGTTACTGAAATCCCCAGCAACTGCTTCATGGTTCCAGACGCACAACCCAGTGGTCAACCATCACCAATTCTTGTACTAAAGATGAACAGCGCCCGTCTCCCAATATGAGTTACAAATGTGAGTGTAGCACTCAAACGGGCCACGCGCGCCAGCCGCACGCAGTCAATCCATTCGAGTGTTATCCTAAATGTAACTTAGCTGTAAGTCCTGTGGAATCTCGAGTCGCGCCAGCCGCTCAACAACTCCATAACGCCGCACAGACTACACTCCTCGCCTCTCCGCCGCGTGCCATCGCCATCACTTCTGTACGCCATCTCAGGTCCACCAAAATTTTTCCGCTACTTCGGTTCACCAAATCCCGGACGAGCCCCCAAATTTGTAACGTTTCTACGTACAAACAGATTTAATTCTTCCGGAATTACAGCCGTCTTTACACACAGAGATTTTGTACTACACTGACGTCAGGATTCACAATTCACAATTACATAAATAACTACTTGTTTTTCCCTAACAACGGCCTATACGGGGCATTCGCTACAATATTATATTATATATATGTATATATTTATATACACTATGTATTTATTTATGTATAAAAGAAAATAAAAAATTAACAAAGCAAGTATTCTTTATTGAACCTCAAAGTCAAACATCTACGATATTTATAATTCTAAGATACAGTTGAATTATTTTCTGCACTTCTTCACTGTTCCTTTCATCAACCCAGCGTCGGTAGCAACATTCACAAGTGTCGGGTCCTTCCTGTGTCTCGTCATATGCCCAAGGACAACTTTTGTAGCGTGACCCATAGATCGAGTACACCTTTTCATCGTTTTTATTCTGCTCCAGTTCCTTCTGTAGAGTGGGAAGTTTTCGTTTATGTTCCTCCAGCAACACGTGACTATAGAGATTCAAAAACTCTCGCAGCTCCATCATAAATGTTTACAATAAGTTCTTAAACACAGATGTATAGACTTTTATAAAATCACTAATTAATGTTATCGAAGAGCACACCGCTATGTAGATAAGAACTATGCTCTGGTTTCCCGGCGAGTCTCCTTTTGTACCATCGGGAGTGGTGGGGTTAAGTTTTTGTCATTTGTCAGTGCTATTGGTAGGTATTGATTCATGAAAAAGGGATTTTGTGTTCTGCATTCGAATCCACCGCGAAGGCCAGCTGCTTCTCGTTTCATCACTAGCAAAGCGTACAAAAATTTCTGTAGCATCATTAGCATGGATGTATAATATATTCTGCACAACGGCATTCAACACTAGAATCCTCCATCACTCCATCAACATTTGATTACTTACTATTCAATATGAAACAATCAATGGCTTATATGTTTAAAGAAGTGGTGGGGTGGGGCTACCAGAAACTTCCTAGTATGTTAGATGACGAGCACTCCGTGGCGCCCTTTAAACTGGGCATCAGGGTGTTAATAATGCAATGTTAACGAAACTCGATTTTATATTTATATACCTTCTTAATAAAGTAAAACATGCGTATATTCTTAGCCGAGAGGTAACTCTTCCGCCTATCACACAGACGACCCGAGATCAAGATCTACTCACATCTTCTTTTTCACCCACAAATATCATTCTAGCACATTGAAGTCGAGGTTAACGGTTAAAAGGGCTCACGTGTCATGGGGTCAAGGGTCATGGGTCACGAGGTTTTCAAGGTCGGTGTAGACACAATCCTAAACCCCGTATGGAAATATGAAACTTAAGTTCTCTTATTAGAGAATAAATTTCAATGTAATATTCTTTGAAAAGTTTACTTAATTTAACTAGGTATGGTACTTTTTATATAAATAGTGTTTTTACTTTATTAAATAGAATCCTTGTAAAACGTCCACCTGTACTTATTTGTATTTTGAAAAACTACTATTTTAGGATATTTTATTTTGAACTAATTTTCATTGAACATGTAATTTTTTAATGTATATATTATGTAGTTGAAACTTCATCAATTTCCTTAATGTTACTGCCTATCCGTTCTTCAGCACTAATTGGTTTTCTGAATTTTGAATGCTGCCTTGATATGTATGGGTTGACGATTTTTAATACCTTTTGAAACTTTTCGTGTCATTCGGAAATAATTAAAAATTTTTTGTTAGTCGTCAATTAAATCAGGAAATAAACTAACATATTCGACCATGTTTCTTCGTTTTCCACATATTTCATGTACCCACTTCCGCTTTCTTTTCTAATTTTCTAATTTCTAATTTTAATAACACATCTTCTTCACATGTAAAGCTACCACAATTATTTTTTGATTCAATACACTCCCATCCATCTCGGTGAAATACAACGTGCTGAACGAATATTCTCCTGTTTTACCGAGGTTCGTTGTCAGCCAGTGAGAGTATGAGCTCCATTTCGTCGTCCGTTGCGAAGCGTTCCATGCTGGCGCGTCGCCACACATTAGTGCGAATAATGGACAAAATAAAAAAATAAATGTCTAGTTCAGTTGCAATATCTATATTAACATTTCTTGTCTGGAAGTATTTAATATCATTTATTTCAGCATCGTTGCTTTTTTTTAACAAAATTACATGAAAAACAGAAATTTACTTTAACCATCTGATTTGCTTTTAGAATATTTCTGATTCTAGTCTTAAAAAGGGCATAAGCATCAAACATCAACAAAATTGGGGAAACATGTTAATTTGCTTATGGTGCAGGATGTTTATGCACATGAGGAAGTTGAATCTGCTGAAGTTCAATGTCACTATTGTTGGATTAAAAATTTATCACGATTAGTCAGAAGTCAATTAACTAAACACCGAATAGTAATTGAAGTGTGTGAAAGGTGCTTATGCTATTTCCAAGATAAAAATAAGCTTGATATACATACAGAAAATTGTGAAAAAATTAATAAATGTAAAGTATCCTTTTCTCCAGAGCCTTTAATTAAATTAAAAAATTTTCATTCACAAACAAAAAGTACCTCTCATTCTTTATTGCGATACTGAATCCCTTCTAACACCTCATAATGATTTAAATAATTTTGGTAAATCTCGTAGGTATCAAAAACATGTGCCTTATAGCATCGGCTACTATGTAAAGTGCTGGTATGATAATTCCCTTTCGTATTATAAGTTATGTAGAGGTCTTAACTGCATCGAATGGTTTGTTAAAGAACTAGAAGTTGTATCCAATATGATTGAATCAAAAATAAAACACATTGTACCGATAATTGAACCTCCAAATGTTGAGGTAACAAAATGTCATATTTGTGAATCGTTATTTAAACCTGATGATATTATCGTAAGAGATCACGATCATTTCACAGGTGTCTTTAGAGGATTTGCACATCAGGTATGTAATTTAAATTTCAGGAAATCTTTTCTAGTTCCCATAGTTATTCACAACTTATATGGGTATGATGCACATTTTTTAATTAAAGATCTCGCTAAATATAGTAGAATATCTCTACTGCCTATTAATAAAGAACGGTATATATCATTTACGATATTTAATACAACCAATAATGTTAAATTTAGATTCATTGATTCGTTTAGGTTTTTGGGAGCGTCACTAGATGAAATGTCATCAATACTGCTTGAAAAAGATTTTAAAAATTTAAAAGAAAAATTTGCATTTTTATCTCATAAGCAGTTTGAACTACTTACAAAAAAGGGGGTAGTTCCTTATGAATATATCGATCCGATTGAGAAATTAGATGATGCCTCTTAATCTGAACATGAAAAATTTTATAATATATTGAATGATTCTAAGATTTCTTCTGAAAAGTATCAACGTGCCCAATTAATTTGGGGTGAATTCAACATAAAAAACTTGGGTGAATACTAAGATCTATATCTTAAAACAGAATTGATGCTTCTGGCAGATGTTTTTGAATGTTTTAGAGAAATTGGATTTACTACATGTGGTTTAGATGTAGTGTGGTATGTCACTTTATCAGGGTACTCACGGGATTGTATGCTAAAATTTACGCGTTGTGAATTGGAAACAACACAGGATGTTGACATTTTATTATTTATTGAGGCTGGTATACGAGGTGGAGTTAATCAATGCTCTAATCGTTATTCGGAAGCTAATAAATATACGAGAAATTATGATCCTGGAAAACCATCAAAATTTATAATGTATTTGGACGTTAACAACCTTTATGTTTGGGCTATGACGCAATATTTGCCATATGGGGGTTTTAATTGGGTTGAAAATTGTGAAAATCTGAATGTAACAAAAATTTCTGATGAATCGAACGTAGGTTATATTTTTGAAGTTGATATTGAATATCCTCAAAACTTACATGATCTTCATAGAGACCTACCATTTTGTCCAGAGCATTTAACACCACCCGGATTAAAATTGATAACTTCTTTATATAAAAAAGATAAATATATCATACATTACAGGAACCTCAAACAAATTTTATCTAATGGTTTAGTTATTACAAAGATTCATCGTGTTTTACAATTTAATCAATCGGCTTGGCTTAAACTATATGTAGATCTAAATACATCTTTGAGAGCGAATTCCACTTCATCCTTTGGTAAAAATCATTACAAGCTTACTACTAACGCAATATTCGGAAAAACGATGAAAAATATAAGAAAGCACCGTATAGTCAAGTTACTTTCTAATTGGGGCGGTCGCTATGGTATTAAACATTTAATAGCTTCACCAAATTTTCATAGCAGAACTATTTTTGATGAAAATTTAGTAGCGGTAGAAATGAATAAAACTTATTTAGTATTCAAAAACCTCTTTATATAGGCATGGCAATTTTGGATACTTCTAAAACTTGTGTGTGCGATTTTCATTACAGTTATCCGCTCAAAAAGTTTAGTATTGATCATTGCAAACTTTTACATACAGCTACGGATAGCTTAATTTATGAAATTCGGTGTAATGATGTATATCTAGAACTTATAAAAATGATATTCATAAATTTGATACTAGCGATTACCCGAAAAATAATCAGCTTCAAATTCCTCTAATTAATAAGAAAATTCCTGGTTCAATGAAAGATGAAATTCAATCAAAAATAATGACATGTTTTGTTGGCTTAAGATCTAAAATGTATGCTTTCATGCTTGAAGATGAGCGTTGCATGAAAAAGTTAAAAGGAGTTAAATCCAATATTGTTAAAAATAAAATAACCTTTAATCATTTCATTGAATGTTTACGCAATCGTAAGGAGAAAAGTGAAGTGCCGTGTTCTATAATTTCCAAGGCACAGGATGTCTTTAGTGTGAAACAAACCAAAATTTGTTTAAGCCCCTTGGATGATAAGCGGTATCTGCTACAAAATTCATTTGATACGCTTCTCTGGGGGCACTATTGAATTCCACTCGAACTTCTATTCTCCAACAAGTCATACATCTTGAATTTTATATCTTAAGTCCTCTTCGAACTCAAACATAACCAGTAATTTTCAATATATTTTACAGAGTCATGAGCGTCCCAGCATTCGATATTTTATATGTAAGCGAACCTTTAAATGATGTTTTAAAAGAAAACCTCATTGAACGTGATAAATTCATGCCCAGCAAAGCTATTGCTAAATTACGAACTCTTAAAAATCGTAGTTGCATGGCTGGCGGATTTGTTAGCTACATGATTGGTCGCACAAAGTATTACCGTGATATTAATTTTTATACTGGACGCTAATGAATATCTTTTTCATAATGGTTCCACTCATTACTCAAATAGGAAAGAATTTACTTTTAATAAAAATGGAGTCATATTATAGGATTATGTTCTTGTAAAAGAGACACCTACACCAACGATGGAAACGTTCTCCATCTCAGTTATCAAAAAATTCGATCTGGAAATATGTAAAGTAGCATTTTATATTATTCCATCGTGTAATAATGTACTTCGTGTAAGGTATAATGAAACTTCACTTCTTACGGGATTTAAAACCATCTTAATAGATCTGGCGATTATATAAGAAGAATTGTGCGAAATTGAATTCCCCAAAAATTGTCACTATTATGCTTAGATAAACTATAGTAATTTATGAATCCATTTTCTAGTGTTAATATGTAATAAATTTTCTAGTGTTAAGATTAATATGTAATAAATTTTATAGTGTTAAGATTAATATGTGATAAATTTTGTAGATGGGGTGGAAAGATATTAATAATAATAAACTATTATACATATTTACAATGTTTCATTATATAAATTGTATTAGATTACCATTTGCTTAAATCTTCCAACAATTTATTCTTATCCCTAGAGTGGTATCGCGGGGTGAAAAAACACCCCAGACCGGTTTAAATCTCGCGCTAACTAAAAACGGCTTACGTTTACGACCCCGAACCGTAACCATAATTCAGTTTCATCATCTGAGAGTAGGGGGAGCACACTGGCAGCGACAGTAGCACCTGGAACTTTGAGCAGTGAGCGTTTGAAGTCCGTCTGTGGTGTTTTTTCACCCCCTATACCATTTGTGTATAATTTCTTCATTTTAAAGTTTTTTTATTTTCGTGTTTTTTGCACTTTTTGGGCAAGTAATAAGTGTATAATTGCCCCCATATTTATATATTTACATATACATACTCGCGCGTGGATAACATAACATCACTTTTGTTTTCATCCTGTATAGATTCTAAAATGTCCCGTCGGTACAACTTGAGACCTTTGGAGGCCATGCCTCATGCGATTAGACAAGAGGAAGATGGGATTGAACCTTTAGAAGATACAAGTGACGAGGAAAATTTAACGGAAGAAGAGAGTGGCTCAGAAACAGAGCAAAGTGCCGAATCAGACAACGAACAAGTCGAGTCCGAGAGTGAGGTTGAGATATGTAAATCACATTTTTTGGTATATTTGGTACGAGAAAATGCTTTTCTCAGTTATTTATTGTAATTTTTAGTCGGAGGAGTCAGATGATGATGACATATGTACAGCTCCACCATCCAAAAGACCGCGTCATACAGAGAGCAGAGAAAGTAGGGGAAGAGAAAGGGGAAGAGGCAGTAGTGGTGGTAATCGAGGACGACGCAAAAGTTCTGTTTTGGGTAAAAATAGGCATAAGTGCTACATAACTCCACGTCAGAGACTGTCAAATAGAGGCCACATGACCATGAATCCTCCCACTCCACTTGGACCAGCAAAAGAGGTTAAATCTTCTTATGAAAGTTGGAGTTTATACTTTGATGAAACCATGCTTTCGAAAATTGTCCAGCACACGAATGAAGAAATCGACCGTTGGACCGACAGCCGAGAAATAAACAGGCAGTTGGGTAATGTATTTAAACATGTCGATGTAGTTGAACTGAAGGCTTTCATCGGTTTATTGTATTTTTCAGGTCTGCAGAAAACAAATATAACCTTTATTGAAGATCTGTGGGATCTAAAAACTGGTTGCGCGAGATACCGCGCCGTGATGGCCGAAAAAAGATTTAGAGTGATTTTACAATTCCTTAGATTCGACGAGAAGAACACTCGAGCAGTTCGTCGTGTTCAGGATAAATTCGCCCCAATAAGAGATATTTGGGAATCATTTATTGAAAAATGCAGGACTCTATACAGCCCCTCAAACTACTGTACCATTGACGAACAATTGTTATCGTTTCGTGGGCGCTGCCCTTTTAAGGTTTATAATGGTCAAAAACCAGATAAATATGGTATAATGGAGAAAAATATGAATGACGCTAAAACATTTTATTTGGTGAACTCGATTCCATATGTTGGTAAAGTAGTTTTGGAGGACAAATCAGAAAAAGTGCCATCCTATTATATTAGAATGTTGAGCGAGCCAATTCACGGAAGTTCCAGAAATATATCCTGTGATAACTGGTTTTCCTCAACAGAAATTTTTGGTAGTATGTTGGAAAAGAACCTAACGATGGTTCGAACACTGAAAAAAGACCAAAACCTTAGTATCGTACACGCGAAAGAAAAACAAAGTGGTTCTTGTGTTATCAACCATGCATCGGTTGCAAGAAATAAATCAGTACGAGAAAGCCAGAGATGGTCATGTTTTATAACATGACAAAAGGCGGCACTGACACATTTGACCAGATGTGTCACGAATACACCACGGCAAGACAAACTAAAAGATGGCCAGTGCGCGTTTTCATGGGAATGTTGGACCAATCAGGGATCAACGCCTCGATCATATACAATTTAAATGCCGACAATCTAGTACTGACCAGGAGAGATTTTTTAAAAAGTTTGGTAGACGATCTCACAATTCCTCATATCCGGAGGAGGAAAGAATTAAAAAAACTACCCCACAAAACCGTATTTTGTATACAGAAGGTGTTGCATGAAGGACCAATAAGGCGAGACGTAGGTGGAACAGGGAGACAGGGAAAATGTGTCCATTGTCCTCGGACCATTGACCGAAAATACGGTGTCAAATGCTCCAAGTGTCAGGCCTTCGTGTGCCAAGACCATAGAGCCGCTCTATGTCAGGCATGTGGTGAGCAAGAATGAATGGAAAAAAAATGATTAATAATAAATTTACTTTTTTTTTCATTAATTGTACTTTATGGTTCCAAATAAAAATGTTTTTTAGCAATTTGAACAAAATTTTTATCATTATAACGATCTGTGCGGCAAAAATCGATTTTTTAAGTTTTTTATATTTGCCCACTTTGATTTCTCAAAATAAATACCTTTTTTGGAGAATTTGCGAAAACCAATATAATACCCTCAAAACATAGTATCGCCCCTTCAGAACCTCGTTGGAATTTCTCAATTTTCTCACAAACTCACTGAGATATCGCAATTTTAACAACTTTTTACTTTAACTTTTACTTTATTTTAACAACTTTTTAACAACTATTTTACTAGTTTTTCACTTTTTTGCCTTTCTGGGTCGATTTTCCCGGACTTTGAGCCAAACCTATTTAGGTCCCTTGATTCCTAATCAAAAGACGAAAAGAATGAGCTGTCATGGAACCCTCAAAGTCATACTAGGGCCGAGACAGGGGCCTTGAAAATTGGGGTGTTTTTTCACCCCGCGATACCAAAATAGGTGAAAAAAAATAGCGATACCATTCTAGGGTTATCATAATACATCATTTCTCTAATACAATAACTTTCTATAGTTGCAGCAATATCACAAAATGCTAAAATAACATCTTCAATATTTTGAATATTTTTTAACTTATTAATAAAATTTAAAAAAAACCCTTATAATACTCTAAAAGTATAATTCTTTTTAAACTTGCTATTTTTATAATAATGAATTGTTTGTTTATATCACACAGTTCACGTATATTATTTTCGTAGAACTAAGGAAAGAGGTCGCAGATCTCAACTACAGACTTCATATTTCCGAGCAGGAGGCCAGATCTACTGCCCTTGAAATACAGGGAGTCCCTGCTCATCCAACTGAAGACCTTGTGGAGGTGATCAAGGAGGTAGCTAGGTCCCTAGATGTAGTTGTGAAGCCGACAGATATTTCTGATGTATTTAGAATGAGAGCGGTCCCGGAAAATCCACGTCCACTTGGCATAGTAGTCAAATTCACTCGTCAGAGCATCAAGGAGGAGCTAATCAGAAGGCGTAAGGTCAAAAGGGAAAGGCATCTCCATCCACATCTTATAAATCTATCAATATCTCCCGTCTGTCAATTCCCGTTGCTCTCCTGACCTTCCATTCATTTTCTCCTTTTCCATTACCTCTCGCCCCTGTGTCACTAACATTCTGTCATAGCCTCTACGATTATAAAGTAGGACGAACGTCCCCGCTTAACTTTGGGTTTTGTTCAGCTAGAAACATACGTAAGGCTTCTTCTAGTTTATGCTATCCGCCGTCATCAGCAGCTGGCAGCATTAACAAAACTGTACTGCCTGATTTCAAGTCATCTGAACATTTAAATATACTCTACGTTTGTATACTAATAAACACACATTTATCTAAATACTTGCAAGTCTGTCGTAAGTTCAGGAATATCCCTCGCATATATACTGAAGATGCTCTTTTTGTTGTGTCTTCCCGCTTATCTGAGCATTTAGTATGATAGTCGCCTCTACAATCTCCATGTCAACCAGTTCACTACAGTCAATTAAAATCTGTCATGTTAATGCCCAATCGATTCCTGCGCATTATGACGAGTTTCGTAATTATTTCGCGAATCATATTTACAATGTTATCCGTGTTAGCGAGTCTTGGCTTAAGCCACATATTTCGTTAGATTCCGTTTCTATCCCGGGTTGTAGACTTTTCCGTAAAGACAGAGTTGGTAAAAATGGCGGAGGAGTTGCATGTTACGTCCAGGAAAAATTACGCTGTAAAGTCGTGAAAGCCTCCCCTGAGTGCTACGAAGCTGCGCCGGAATACATTTTCGTGAAGCTGGAAAATGGAGTGAAAACGCTGCTGCTGGCCACAATCTACCGCCCTCCAAAGAGAGGCCACTTAAATATCTTTGAAATTGAACTGGCTGAACTTATTCCATGTTTTGATGACATCGTTATCACTGGCGATCTAAACGCTAACCTAATCACTTCCAATTCTTACCAAGCTGAAGTCACATCTATGTTTGACAGGTGTAATCTAAAATTTTTATCGTTTGAACCAACTCGCCATCTTCCAAATAGTCGAACCCTTTTAGATCTTATAGTTGTAGAACACACTGATAAGGTCAAAACACAACTTCAGATACCACTGTGCTTTCTTTCTAATCATGACCTCATATCCATTGAATATGTTTTCCAGACGCCATGTTTCAACCCTCGCATTGTTACTTTTCAAGATTTCCGCCATTTCAATCATGCACGGTTCTTAGATGATGTTTGTAACACGGATTGGAGCGAAGTTGAACGCAACACTACGCTCGACATGAAAGTCAATGCTTTTAACAAAACTCTGAAACAATTGTATGAGGCCCATGCTCCCTTAAGGACTGTTAGAGTTACTCGTCCCCCAACGCCGTGGTTAACTAACGAAATAAAAGCCAAAATGAAAGAGAAAAATAGGCTTAGACTTGCTTATCGCAGAGCTCTAGACCCTCAGTTGTACGTGAAATACAAAGTTCTCAGAAATAAGGTTACGCAGATGATCAGGAGTGCTAAAGCCTCTCATTTGAACAATATTTTCTCCAATACACTTACGCCTTCGGCTACCTGGAGAGAGCTCAGAAAACTTGGCATAGGAAAACCTAAAGACTTCTCAAGTGCAGGAATAGACTTGGACATTCTCAATAATTTCTTCTCTCAGATTCCTCCTGTGGCTCCTTTAAAAATTTTAGAAAGCAAACAGCTGTATGATTCCTGCCCTTCTCCAAATCGGGAACAGTTTTATTTTTCTTATGTGGACTTAGCGGAACTGAAAGCGGCAATTACGCATAGCTCTTCCAATGCCAGAGGTGTGGACGAGATCCCAATCAGTTTTGTCAAAAAAGCTATCGATCACTTAGGGCCGAATGCACAGTCGTCCCTTAAATAAAGAACCCCTTAAGCCGCAAGGGCGCCTTTATAAAAAACACCTTAATGTTAGGATACTAAAGGCATTGCATAGTCGTCATTTAAGGGACCCTTTATTAAGAAAAGGATAATTGTGGCAACGCTGTCGGCAAAGTGGAGAAATGTGTGTTTCATGATTCTGTGGAAGTTCGGTTTATCATATATGAGTGTTTCATGACATAGATGTTAACCTATATGTTTTGTGACGTTAATCATCGTTATCCGATTCGAACGCTTGGATTGGCCACGCCAAATAGTTGAGCAGTTTAGTGGGTTTGTTAAGTTGGGGAAAAATGGAGAGGCAGCCGCCTTTTACTGAAGCTGAGAAGTTGCTGCTGGTTCAGTTGATCGCAGAGAAAAAAGACATCTTAGAAAATAAAAAAACCGATGGCGCTACTTTGAAGGTGAAAAGTGAAACTTGGGAAAGTATAAGAGAAATGTTCTGCAGCCAAGGCTGCACAAGTAGGAGCACTAAGCAGTTAAGGAAGTGCTGGGAAAATATTAAACAGAAGTAAGTCAAACAACATGATCATTGCAAACGTGCTACAAAAAGTGTGGTTTTAGAAAACGGCAAGAGAACACAAAGAGGACAGCGCATGAATTAAGAACGGGTGGTGGACCGCCCCTTCCAGAAGAGAAGGACAGTGTGCTGGAGTTCGCCGCAGCAGCCATACCCTATATAGATGTGGAACTAGATAATCCCTTCGATTCAACGAGTACCTTTGTCTCAGAAAGTAAGATGCCGAAAAGTGATAAATAAAAAATGTATACAAATGTATGTCTTAGGGGAGGCAGACAGAAGGAGGGAGCCCCATATAGAAGAAGAGACGGAGTATACTAATACGTTGCAATCGCTACCATCAACATCGAGGGATTTGCCCGAGGCAGCGGCACTTCCCAAAAGTATGTAAAATGTTGAAGAAAATTATCAACGTACAACAATGAATTTGTTAGGTACTAGTACTCCAAAGAGAAAGGCGCTCGTCACTCCCACACAAGGAGGGATCAAAAGGTTGCGGTACTCTCAGCTGGCCCAGCTGCAATGCCAGAAGGTGGAGGAGAGTATCATCCAACAGCGGAAGCTGCATGCTATGCGGATGGAGGCGGCACGTAATGAAGTGAAATTGTCTGCGTTGCGGCTTCAGGCAGAATTGAAGAAGCATCAAGAATAATTGTGTATATTTATAAGAATTTTATAGTGTAGTCGGTAGTGCAAGTTTGCTTTATGTTGGTTTTTTAGTTGTATATATTTAGTAGAATTGTATAGAGTAGTGAGTAGTATTGTGTGTTTGTTTATGTTGGTGTATGGTACTGCTGTACTATTGGTGTAATAAGAAATACAAATTTCGATGGGTATATATATATATATATTAGAAATTAAAAATGCATATTGGCAAAATTTCTTTTAAACATTGCTCCAGCTGGATCGCCATTAGCTATACCTATGTTCCCTTCCTCTTCCTGATCATTGTGCTCATCATTTAACACGAAATTGTCTTGTTGCCGTCCAATATTGTGCAAAACGGCAACTGCACATATAACTGTTGAGGACAATTGTAAATTTGTCCTTAATGGACCTCTTTGACATGGAAAACGGCCTTTCCATATGCCGAACAGTCGTTCCACAGTATTTCGAGTGCGTATATGTGCAATGTTGTATCTTTCTTCGTGTGGATTTGCAGGTTCCAGAAACGGTGTTAATAATATACGACTTGAAGCATACCCACTGTCACCTAATAACATCAGGCCCGGAAATTCATTTCGTTCAAATCGAGCACGTACTGCACTCCTCATGTATATATGAGGGGTTCAGAATTGAAGTAGATCAAGTCCAATTTCGCACTATTTTAAATTGATCCGCTTTAAAGGTATATTAAACAATGTTTATTTCAATAGAGGAGTGAATAAAGTCACACTTCACGCATTAAAGCGGCCAGAGTTAGTTTTCATTTGGTTTCTGAAAACTTTGCTTATTCGTATCAGAGGGGAAATGGATCAAGTCCATAAAACTTGTTGTTATGTGTGGGTGTTACTTTTTCTTTGGTGTGAACAGAACTAATGCATTCATGTAAGCGACCTCACTGTGTGTTAGGGTTTAGTGATAATAAATTCTTGTTTTAATACAATTTAAAATGGATGACAGTGAAACAGGGTCTGAACCATTCCAAGAAAGTGGATCAGATTATCAGCCTTCGGAAAGGTCCGATACTAGTGATTGTGAAGGTATGGTTTAACTATTTTATTATTATTATTTTAATCAGCGTGCATTACTTCCTAAAAGTGAGGTTGTGTTTCCATTACAAATGTCCAGTATCTAATGTCCTGGTCTGATAGCAACGGGATTTGATACCAACTTTGTTTGCATTTTTTTATAGGCGAATTAGGCGATGAAGTTATTACACCCACACTGAACAATGATACTAGCCCAACTATGACGGGTGTTACAGACACCATAATTCAGCATGATATTGAGACAGGTATAAATAAATAAATAAATCTAATTAAACAGGATATTCAGGGAACAATTAATTTTAGGTTTACCTAAATCTAGAAAGCGAAGTGTAAATAAAAATAATTGGAAGGCTAATGTGAAAAAAAGCCGACGAAATTGCGGTAAAGAATATATTTCTTCATCGGGAAGACTCGTACCTTCAAAAACATTCCAGAACATATACGAGTGCAAAAAAAAACTGACTGGATGAAAATAGCACGAGAAGCAAAGAAAAAAGAACCAAGATTTAGGGTTATTGAAATGAAGAGGGAAGAATTTAAATCAACCAAAAATTTGGAAGCAGCAATACAAAATAGAAAGAAAACTGTAACTGGACATGACTTTTCATGGTTAAAAATCAGGTGGTTGCGTTTTGAAAGAGCGTCGCCAACATCCCTAAAGTTTAAAAAGAAACTCTCAATGAAGACATTGCGTTTGAAACAGTTCATTTAAATAAAACTGAACGAGGAAGAAAAATCACATCATTAGCCATCCAACAGGATCAACTCTATCCATCCAGACGTAATGTAACTAAATCCAAAAACCTACACATGAAAGATCTTCTTCACTTTATCCCGCCCATATACCACAATTTTTATAAAAATTTACCTATTGAAGGAAACACTAGACAAAGCGAAGGCAATACATCCCTGACTGACGAAGAAGAACATACCGATGAACCTGTTTATGTCTAAAATGCAAAACATTTTCAGTCATAAAATGGTTCAAGTCTTACAAGTTTCAAGTTTTGATTCAGCGACTTTGAGATTTTCTCGAGATGAGTGAAGAAGGTAGTGACCTGGCAATTTCTCCGACTCCGGTCGTTGAGGATAGGATAGGATAGGAGTTACGACGTCTGAATTGTTCAAAATTAAAAAAATTAAAATAACCAACCCTACAACGTATTCGTTGGAAGATCTCGATGAACGACCCATCAAAGGTGGATTCTATACGGAGGAATTACAGAAAACTAAAACTCCAGGCGTATATTTAGTGGAAAAAATTTTGAGGCGCAAAGGTAATAATGTCCTCGTACGTTGGCTCGGTTTCAATAAAAGTCACGATTCATGGATCGACACCTCTAATCGCTTGAAGAGAAAGAGAGAGAGAGAGAGAGAGAGAGAGAGAGAGAGAGAGAGAGAGAGAGAGAGAGAGAGAGAGAGAGAGAGAGAGAGAGAGAGAGAGAGAGAGGGAGAGAGGGAGAGAGTGAGAGAGAGACTGATTGATTGGTTTATCGTTTATAAAATATTCTAGGGCAAAGCCCTTTGGAATACAAACTAACATTAGTACAATATACAGTAATATAAAATAAATTCAACTACATATTTTGATTTATAAATTAATTTCACCTGATCGCTAAAACGAGCCTAGAAATTTACATCGATAGAAAAAAAAAGAAAAGAATAAAGAAAATTACAATTTAGCGTCTCTGTTTTGGTCTGTTTAGTATCAATACTGCTCCTGCTTCGAATAAATTGCTAGTAATCTCTTAAAAGTGGCGAGTCGAGAGGAAGATTTCAAAGGAGTGGGCAAGGAATTCCATAGACGTGTTGCAAAAAGTGTGAAGGATTTAGAATATACAGAAGTTCGATGAACAGGTATGGAAAGTTCTAGTGGGTTGACTCGTGTGCTTCTCGTGGAGATATTTCTGACGTAATGAAACAAGGAATACAAGTAGGAGGGACACGATGTAGAAAGAACTTTAAACTTCCGAACACCCATCGCAACTTTTAGGTGATTATATACCGTATTTAGTAAATATTTTTCATTTTTCTTGGTAACTTCACAAGGTATTCACCCTAGTAACAGAATGTTTTTGCTGAATAAATTTTTGCACGATCGTCGGTAAAGCATCGATCCATTTGTAAGTGCCATTTAAACTAAAATATTTAAACAATTTTTCTTTAATCGTACATATTGTACCGGTGATGAAACGACGCCACTGTCTATTCCAGCATCGCCGAGAAACTTCTAGTCGCGCCTCGATGTCTATTAAATTGTTCTACTCGATTCGAGAAATCGCGCGGAAGCGTATATAAAAAAGACAGGAGCCGAGCGACGGACAGACAGAGAGAGACCGACACCGAATGTAAACAAACCGAGAAGCGGACGAATCCCTACCTGCGACTAAATACGTGATATATAAATTAGTCTATAGAGTTAGTGTAAATAAATTACATTTAGAATAAGTAAATAAATTGTGTTAAGAACAATAAGTGGACAATTAATTTGTGTGAACCCGCGTAAAACGGAACAAATTGGTGTCAGAAGTGCGGGATTATTAGTGACAGACAAATAAATTGGGACAATGAAGAAACTCTGTGAATTAAAAGTGGCGGATTTGAGGCGGGAGCTGGAGGAAAGGGACATCGACGCTACGGGCGTAAAAGCAGTCCTGCAGAAACGCCTGAGGGATTATTTGATTGACAATGGGGAAGATCCGGAGACGCTCGAGTTTGAGGAAGAGGGTGAGCGTCTTTTGAACAACAGAATAGAAGATCTCCGCGGCGGCCTGTTAAGCGAAATAGGCGGCCTGGACGATAAAATAGAAGATCTCCGCGGCGGCCTGGACGATAAAGTAGAAGATCTCCGAGGCGGTTTGATAAACGAGATGAAAGATCTTCGCGGCATCCTGACAAGTGAAATAGAAGATCTTCGCAGTGGTCTCGGCGGTCTGGAAAATAAAATGAAAGCGCAGAAGGAGGAACTAGAAACTAAAATAAGGGAACTGGAGGCGCGCTTGGCAACGAAAGAGGCAGCTAAGGATTTCAAGATGCCGGAGGTGAACCTCAAGGTAACACCAGTTGAAGAGCCGTCAAAAGAGAACATCGGAGCCTCGGCACGTTTGAAACCACCAACTTTCGACGGCAAAACATCGTGGCCGAATTACCTGAAACAGTTTGAGGCTGCAGCCAAGGCCAACGGCTGGACACCCCGAGACAAGGCAGGAGCGTTGACGGTGGCGCTGCGGGGAGACGCTCTGGATATCCTGCAGACAATTACACCGGAGGAGGAAGGCGACTACGATGGGCTGGTGAAGCGTCTGGAGATGAGGTATGGACAGGCGCACTTGGAGCAGGTCTACCAGTCGCAGATGAAGACCCGGAAGCAGAAGGCGAACGAGAGCCTCCAAGAGTTTGAAGCCGACGTAGCCAGACTAGTTCGCTTCGCGTATCCGACGGCTACCGACCACCTGATGGAGTGTCTGGCTATTCAAACGTTCGTCGATGGCCTGCGAGACCTCGAAATTCAGAGGACGGTGCGGTTGGCGCGCCCTAAGACCCTGATAGATGCCCTGGCCATCGCGTTGGAGTTTGAGGCTGCTACCGAGGCCTCCAAATGCCATGGTCGGGTAAGGGCTCTCAATGAGGCTGACAGTCCCAACGAAGGTGCCAGGGAAGACTCCATTGAGCAACTGGTCAACGCCATTAAAAGCCTGGTGGAAAACAAGCAGACAAGACCCGTCCGCTGTTGGAATTGTGGTGAGGTTGGCCACCTGCGTCGTTCCTGTAAACGACCGAGGAAGGAGGGACCGACTGCGCAGGAGAAACAGGAAAACTAGAACGGGTCGGCTCCGAGGGGGCAGCTTCGACCCGACATCCGCTTAAAGACCCCCTAGTTTTTGTAGCTTCCCTACGACATCATAGTGGCAGTGTCTACGTGGACGGTATAATCGATGGGGTGAAATATGCCTTATTGGTAGACACTGGAGCAACCAGGACGATCTTGAGGGCCGGAATACTCGACACCAAGCGAAGGAAGCTACTTAAATCCAGATGGCGGCTACGAACAGCTACGGGCGAAGCGGCCACCGTCCACGGGGAAGTCGATGTGGAATTCAAGATCGGAGCAGTGAAGTTTCCACACCGAGTGATTGTGGCGGACATCGAGGAGGACGTGATTATGGGAATGGACGTAATGAATAGCCACGGTATCCAACTGGACTTTCAACGTCGCGTATTGAGGGTAGGTCCAGAAGAGATATTTCTCCATCCTCAGAGGGAAGTCGTTGGACGAGTAATTGTGGCCGAAGACGCGACTGTGCCTGGAAGGAGTGAGTCGGTTGTGGTTGCTAGACTCGACGGCGTCGTAGAAAAGGGGTTCCCAGTTATGGTGGAACCCTGGAACCACGATGTGGAGGTCGGCCGAGGCGTTCTTGTGGGTAAGGCGTTGGTGTCACTGAACGACGAAATTCCCATTCGTGTGATTAACGTCAACGATTACCCCGTGACTCTCAAAGGGGGAACCAGGGTAGGGACCTGCGCACCGGCAATGTCAATAATCCGCCAGGTAGCACCAAGTGCGACACCGGATTCTGTTAACCTAGACAGAGTGACTTCGGCTGCCTGCCACAACCTCCAACCTCTTCAGAGGAAACAGCTGAGTGACCTATTACATCGGTACCGAGCCATTTTCATTCCCGAAATTGGTAAAACCCGAAGGACCGACATCGTCAAGCATAAGATCGACACGGGCGATGCGAAACCCATCCGACAACCTGCCAGGAGACTGCCCCAAGTAAAACGGGAGATGGCAGAGAAGATCATCCAAGACATGGAAAACGAGGGAGTGATCGAGCCATCTAATAGCCCCTGGGCGTCTCCGGTGGTTTTAGTAAAGAAAAAGGATGGGAGCACTCGGTTCTGCGTAGATTACCGTAGGTTGAACAACGCCACGAAAAAGGACAGCTATCCGTTGCCTCGCATCGATGATACGCTCGACACGCTCTCAGGATCAAAACTCTTCTCTACCCTGGACCTGAAGAGTGGATACTGGCAGATCGAAATGGATCCCGCTGACAAGGAGAAGACGGCGTTTTCAATTGGCACAGGGTTATGGCAGTTCCGTGTAATGCCTTTTGGGTTGTGTAATGCGCCTGCGACCTTCGAGAGGCTAATGGAAAGTGTGCTGAGGGGACTCTCTTGGAAGACGTGCTTGGTGTACTTGGATGACATTATCGTGGTTGGCAAGACATTCCAGGAACATCTGGTGAACTTAGAGGAGGTGTTTAAGAGACTCCAGGCCGCGAACTTGATGTTGAACCTGAAGAAATGTCACCTGATGCAAACAAGAGTACATTACTTGGGCCACGTGGTTAGCAGCGACGGAGTGGAAGTGGATCCGGAAAAGGTCCAAGCAATCCGACAGTGGCCCACTCCGAGGGATAAGCATCAAGTGAGGAGTTTCCTGGGCCTCTGTACCTATTATCGTCGGTATGTCCGAATGTTCTCGGACATAGCCAAGCCCCTAACACGTCTAACGGAGGGAAGGCGAGCTTTCCAATGGGACGAGGATTGCCAGGCTGCTTTCGACACACTGAAAGAATGCCTGACGACCGCTCCAATCCTGGGGTATCCAACAGAAGAAGGTCCATTCATCCTGGATACGGACGCCAGCAATGTCGGCATTGGAGGAGTTCTGGCACAAGTACAAGACGGGCAGGAACGCGTTATCGGGTATTTCAGCAAGGTCCTGTCCAGGCCGGAGAGGAACTACTGCGTTACTAGGAGAGAGCTCTTGGCAGTAGTGAAATCCGTGGAGCACTTTCACAAATATCTCTACGGTAGGCGGTTTTTGCTAAGGACGGACCACGCAGCCTTGAAGTGGCTTTTACAATTCAAGAACCCGGAAGGCCAAGTTGCGCGATGGATTGAAAGGCTGCAAGAATACGACTTTGGCATCGAACACCGAGCCGGGACGAGCCACCGGAATGCCGACGCCCTCTCCCGGAGACCCTGCTCGTCGGAGTGTCAACATTGCACCCGTGTAGAGAAGAAGGAGGCGGTGGTGTACAGAACCACGGTCGTGAGTGAGGACTGGTCACCTGCCGACATCCTGCAGCAGCAAGAACGCGACCCGGAACTCCAGAAGATCAGGAAGTGGAAAACAGAGGGACGGCGACCGAGCTGGCAAGAAGTGGCTCCATTTTCCAGAGTCCTTAAGTCGTACTGGGCCCAGTGGAAGTCCCTGGTACTCGAGAACGGGGTACTAAAAAGGGCACTCGAGAACAATGAGGGCACCGAACGAAGGATGCAGTTGGTTATCCCCAGGAGTAAGGTGTCGGAGATACTTCGGCTGGTGCACGACGAGGCCTCGGGAGGACATTTGGGTGTGACGAAGACCCTGCAGAAGGTGCGTGACCGCTTCTATTGGGTTAACTGCTCCAACGACGTGAGGGATTGGTGTCGAAGATGTGCCACTTGCTCCGCCAGTAATGGTCCACATCGTAAGCCGAAGGCGCCGATGCGTCAGTACAACGTCGGGAGTCCCTTCGAAAGGATCGCCCTGGATATTACGGGGCCGTTCCCAATGACCAGCAATGGGAACAGGTACATCTTAGTGGCCATGGACTACTTCACGAAGTGGGTAGAGGCGTACGCGATCCCAAATCAGGAAGCTGCGACTGTGGCAGACGTCCTGGTGAAAGAGTTGATCAGCCGTTTCGGGGTACCGATGGAGTTACACTCCGACCAGGGCCGCAACTTCGAGAGTGAACTCTTCCAAGGAGTCTGCGAGAAACTGGGCATTCGCAAGACCAGAACGACGGCGTTACATCCCCAGTCTGATGGCATGGTCGAACGAATGAACCGAACGATGGGCAAATATCTCTCGAAGGTAGTATCTCAACACCAACGAGACTGGGATCAACACCTTTCCTTCTTCTTGATGGCTTACCGATCAGCGGTAAATGAATCCACTGGGCAATCCCCGGCCAACGTTCTCTTCGGCAGGGAAATGAGGCTCCCGTGTGACCTGAAGTTTGGGTGTAGACCTGGGGAAGACCTGGCAGGAGAGGATTACGTTACCAAGCTCCGGAGGAAGATGGATGAAATTCACGAGTTGGTTCGAGGCCACCTCAGGATCGCCAGTGACCGAATGAAGGATCGGTATGACGTTGGAGCGGACGACGGCCTTTACAACGAGGGAGACTTGGTGTGGCTCTACAATCCACAGAGACGACGTGGACTCTCGCCGAAGCTGCAGAGAGCGTGGGAGGGCCCCTATGTCGTCAAGGCCCGTATCAACGATGTCGTCTACCGAATCGTTAAGGTCCCTAATGGAAAACCCAGGGTGGTGCATTTTAACCGGTTGGCACCGTATGAGGGAAACCACGACCTGGAGGAGCAAGTCACACGGGTTCAAGGAGAGGAGGTGGAGCTGTCTTTCGAGCAGTTCATGGGCGCCTATGGAGGTACAGGGAAAGCGAGGTTCGGCGTCACTAGGGAAGAGCATCGTAACCTGTTCGAGGTGCCCGAGGACTATTCGTTAGCACACTGTGTCGCCCAGGATTTGAAGATGTCCCGAGGGATAGCGACAGTCTTCAAACGGAAGTTCGGAAAACTCGATGAGTTAGAGCAGCAGGGCCCGGCAGTCGGACGCACCTTGGTGATAGAAGATGACGGTTCTCAGGGGAGGTCGGTGTTCTACTTGGTCACCAAGAAGAGGTCATACGAGAAGCCAACGTATCAAGATGTATGGAACACTCTATGCGATTTGAGAGTGGTTTTACTCGGTAGAGGCATTGGAAAGCTGGCCATACCAAAACTGGCGTGCGGCTTGGACGGCCTGGACTGGAGGGTCGTGAGGAATATGTTGGAAGTACTGTTTAGGTTCACCGACATTGAGATTCTGGTATGTTCTTGGGCCCCTGGCGGATACCAGAAGGAGAAAACGGTTGACTGCTATTTCCACCAATCCTCGCGATGTAAAAATGGGTCCAGCTGCAGGTTCCGACATCGGCGTGACGGAAGAACGTTTCGGGACGAAACGTTTTTTTTAGGGCGGGGGCAGTGTACCGGTGATGAAACGACGCCACTGTCTATTCCAGCATCGCCGAGAAACTTCTAGTCGCGCCTCGATGTCTATTAAATTGTTCTACTCGATTCGAGAAATCGCGCGGAAGCGTATATAAAAAAGACAGGAGCCGAGCGACGGACAGACAGAGAGAGACCGACACCGAATGTAAACAAACCGAGAAGCGGACGAATCCCTACCTGCGACTAAATACGTGATATATAAATTAGTCTATAGAGTTAGTGTAAATAAATTACATTTAGAATAAGTAAATAAATTGTGTTAAGAACAATAAGTGGACAATTAATTTGTGTGAACCCGCGTAAAACGGAACAATATCGATCGTTCAGCTATCGCAGCTTTGATATGAGTATAGGAATTGTAATGATTGATTCCATGACGTTTCATCAGCCGCTGGAAATGTACAGTGTTGAAGTAGCTAAAGAATGAATGATTTACACCACGACAAGTGGTCATACAAGCATATTTTGCATATAAACCTGAATATTGGCATTTCATCCTTTAAATTTTGGTCATGGCTCGTTGGAAACTGACACTTAAAAAAGTGCGTCAAATTGCCCATAGGCAGGGGTAACCTTAGAGAAGAATTCTGAGAATTGAAGCAATTTTTAGTTTCGTTATCAAAAAATGTTATGAAAAGTTGTTTCAGGATCTATTTGTGAAGATTTGAAAGAATAATACAAAGATATAGATACAAGAAAATACAAAATTATATTTTTACATTTTTCTTGGTACCACTTCTTCAAATATTCATAAGATTCTTAAGGACATGAAAACATGGATGAGGTTGTGAAATTATTAACCGTAGAAGGTATGTTTCCACCATTCAGACTTTTAGGCACACCATTTAGAATGCCGCTTAAATTTAACTCGGAGATTTTTGTTAACTAAATTTTGTCTGCTAAATGAAAACATTGTGGACATTATGAAGCAACCTCTTACATTTCATCTCTGTTACTATTTATATCTGAAACTCTCGAGTTGCACTCTAACACCTTTCATAATCAAATCATTTCTACTTTTTCGCCCTCCGTGAAGGAAAAATCATTGTTTTCAAGTTTGCGCTAATGTGTTTCACTTAACAAGTTTCCCGGGCATGGTAATGACCGCAAAACCCCTTCTGGCGAGATACAAAAGGAATTAATTTGTTAACGGTCCGATAAACGACGATGATGGTGTAAAAACATTTTTAGACTCGAGGGCCCTCCGTCAGAAATAACGAAACGAAACGTTAATTGCACGCAAAACCTACGAGGGTATCTGGAGCAACAATTGTCGGCAATAAAAGTTTTGCTTCGTCAGACAAATTCAAATTATTTCTATTAACTTCAGGTTCCTCAGGGATTTATCATAAGAAAATTGTTTTCCCCGCAATTGCCCTAAGGTTTTATACTAAAAATGAAACTCTTCATAAGTTCAGTTGGTTTCTCTGATGATAATACACAACCGCCGCTAAATAATTTTTGTCCAATAGGGGTCAACAAGTTTATCTTTGAAATTTCATTTAAGTACGTTTTCAAGATAAAGCATAACATTTTTCAGTTAAAAGAAGAGTAATTATTAGTAACTAAACGTTAAAGTCGTCTTTGACGTCTTTGGTAACGTTTCTACGCTTCAATTGTCTACGGTTTGAGATTATTTGAGGTGGATGGGGATAGTGATTGTCCCTATGAAACCGTATAATAATACATTGAAACGAACCTTATAGTAATTATAAAGATAAAGGAGGTTCAGTACGTATGTTGAACAAGTTGAGAAAATGTTTTTGGGCGTTACTTCACAATGACGTAATAGCGTAATGGTTTTGTTTTAATTTCAGTTGTGTTGTTGGGTGGCATGAACGTTGGTGCTTCCTACTGGGGTAGGTTCACCATATTTGTAACTATATTACCCGAGGTAATATAATACAGTAATATAAACTAATTACAAGAAGCGTGGCTCAGAACAAAATACCCCTCGCACCCGTTCTCGATGGTCGCTCCGGAGGACCAACGCCATCCTCCATATCCACTTGTGAGGGTCCAAAGGTCAATTTGTCATAGGACCACGTTAGTTAAACTACTTACGTTTATTCGAAATCGTTATTTCAACCAAAATATGTTGGTTTGGAGAATTTGTTGAAACCCATAAAAGGTATAGGCTATTACGCATTCAGGGAAAGCGAAAGTATAATGGATCCATCCGTAGCTAAACCCAATTCCCTATTCATCTTCGATCTCTCTCTTGTATCAACCAACAAGTGATACGGCAATATTATTGTATGGGGAGGCACTATAACATCGATAGTTTCTACCTGTCTCAGAGGTATGCCAAAATTCCGAAACGCTTGATAAGAGAAAACGCCAACTGTTTAATTTTATCCAACAGGACGATCTGAACTTGAAGCTTGTACATGGATCATGTGGGAGCTGATATGAGATTTGAGAATTTCAAATGTGTGCTTTTTGTTGGCGTGAACCTTTCGGTTTCTTGATTCCCAAAGATGAAAACACGAACAGTGGTCGATACACAAGGATTTAATCGTTTTATTTACAAAGATACTAAATAATAGTTATTTGTTATGAAAGTGAGTCATATAGAGCTTTACATTTCCCACCTAACCTCTCATTTCACAACAGAACCTGTTCGAAACAGTTAGACTTGTTTAAAGCGGTTAACATACGTGAGGGATGCTGAAAATTCTATAAACCATTTTAGGGACGAACAATTTCAAATACGATACAGATTTTCGAAAACCACAGTTTTACAAACCATTTTACCACTAACTGAGAACCAAATTAGAAAAGTAAAGAATCGCAGATTAACGTTTTTACATTTGGTACAATTACTTTAACTTTATGGTCCTATGCCACTGGTAATTTTTAGGTAAAATTGTTATCATTTACTATTTATAATTTTTATTAGATTCCTTATTTTATCACACCGTCTCAGGCGATTCAAGGGGAATTAGCCAGCAGTCAGTGAGCGCAATTATAAAAAGACTGTGCTGCTGGCTGAAAAAGTTGGACAATACGTCAATTTTCCGCACGAAAATTGGCAAAGAGAGAATACTACCAATTTTTTCAGAGTGGTGTTGGCTTTCCAGGTATTGCGGGATGTACTACGTGACTGTACTCATATTCCCCTAAGCTAATCCAGGAGGAGAAAATTGGGAAGTGTTTCGAAATAGAAAAGGGTAAATTTCTTTAAATGTGCAGGTAAATTGGTTGACAATTGTTCGATATATATACAACAGTATAATATATATTTGTAAGTGTATATATATATATATATATGAGTGTGAAAAAAATAGTGATTTTTCATTCAAGAAACCCTTTCAAGCACTGTATGTTTCTTTTTCAATAAAGATATCCCTATATCAAAAAAAAAATTAATGAAAAAGTGTCTTTTTGAAAAATCCTGGACGTATGAAGCCCCTTAAAGAAAGGTCAATCAGTTAAACACACAACAGAATTTATCGAATGTTTTGAAACTTGTAAAAATTTACTAACTTCGGAACCAATCCTGTCTTATCCAAACTTTGGAAAAGAATTTGAACTGACCACCGATGCTTCAAATTTCGCCATAGGAGCCGTATTATATCAAGACAATCACCGAATTTGTTATGCTTCCAGAACTCTTAATCAAGCCGAAATTAACTACTCAACAATAGAAAAAGAACTATTAGCCATTGTTTGGGCTTGTAAGTATTTTAGACCATACCTTTTTGGACAGAAATTTAAAATCTTAACTGACCATAAACCCTTGAAGTGGCTTTTTTCTTTGAAAGAGCCCAACTCTCGATTAATTCGATGGAGATTAAAACTAGAAGAATTTGAATACACGATCGATTACGTAAAGGGTAAAGACAACCGGGTTGCGGACGCTTTGTCCAGAATACCTCAATTAGACTTAAATGCTTTGGAAACAGCTTCTTTGGACTTAAATATAGATGATCTTGACGAAATTATTTCAAGAGAATTCGAGGAACTAGAAAGACTTCCAGTGTTAGAATCAGACGAAATTTCAGAAATTTTAAACGAATTTGATCAAAACGCACCAACCGAATATTATAATTCACTCAGATATTCAGGTTGAACAACCAAAACAAAAATTGAACGAAAACGATTCACAAACAGTCCACACTGCGATAGAAAATCCGATTTTGACAATCCCAATTCCTAATAAACCGTTAAATATATATAAAAATCAAGCGATATTCACATGTGGCGATATTCCAAATTTTAAATTCAGAAAGGAAAAATTTTTCGAATATAATCGATTTTATGTTACTCTACCCCGTAGAAGTATAAAAGATAATGTAAAATTATTTTGCCCCTAAACAAACATACGCGTTATATTTTCAAAAATCCGTATCGCCAATAGATTTTAGTTTAACAATCCAAAACACATTTAAACATTCATCCTTCAAACTAATACACTGTACGAACATTGAAGAGCAAAAAGAAAAAATAGAATACTAGCACGTATTTAAATCAGGACATCGAGGAATAAACGAAGTAAAAAACTCTCTCAGTCAAAAGTACTATTGGCCAAAAATGTTAAACGACATCGAAAATTTTATAAATAATTGTGAAATCTGTCAAAAGAATAAATACGATCGAAATCCACCAATAATTAAATTTAATTTAACACCAACGGCAAACAAACCTTTCGATCACGTTCACATGGACGTTTTCCAAATTTCAAAACAACCATTTTTAACAATCATTGATTCTTTTTCACGATACGCTCAAGCGTACCCCTTAAAATCAATAACCGGAATCTCAGTCACAGACGGATTATTAAACTTTATAACTCATCATGGCCTACCTTCAAAAATTACTACGGATCGTGGCACTGAATTCAAGAATTTTGATTTAGAAGATTTTTGTAAACTACATAGGATAGAATTACATTTTACTGCACCAAAAAACAGTAATTCAAATTCACCAGTTGAAAGATTTCACTCAAGCCTTTTAGAACATTATCGTTGTATACGAGAAGAAAACAAAAATCTAAACACTGAACAGATAATGAAACACGCCGTTCTTTGTTACAATAATTCAATTCATTCAGTCACAAAATTAACACCTTTTGAAATAATAAATGGACATATTAATACCCCAAACCCCTTCGACTTAAATGACCAACTCATCATTTCAACTTATGTTCAGGATCACAAAGAAAATACAAAACGATTGTATCAAAAAATTCGTGAACGAAATGCAGAAGTAAAAGATAAGGTTATAAGAAAATTAAACGAAAATCGTTCAGAACCCGCTGACTTTTCACAACAACAAACTGCTTATGTAACAACCAAATTTAGGGATAAAAAGTTGCAGACATTTAAAAAGGTCAATGTTTTATCTGACGATGAAATCCATGTAAAAACAGATAAAGGCATTTATCACAAAAATCTATTCAAAAAACCACATGGTAATAAATTCAAATTGTTACAGGAAAACAATGGAGAAAGGACTACTGATCCTGTGCCTGGTCCTTCAGGTACAAATTGATAACAGCAATGGAAGCGAATTTAGTCTCACTAGATTAAAAACTACTAGACTAGACTAGACTACTAGACTAAAAAACTAGAAAACTTATTATTACCAATTAAATTAGGAGACTCTAAAACGATATATACTAAAGATACATTCCTACATTACGTAGAATTGAATAACTTCGAAATTCATCGAGTAGACGCTTTAGAAAATACCTCCAATAATATAAAAAATAATTTCGAAAAACTTAATACTACCAATAAATATCGTATATTGAACTCACGCGAAACGCACTAGTAAGAGCGGAATTCTTAATAGAAACGGTTCGAAGGAAACTCGATAACTTCATCCAAACATCAGAAAGAAAAGAGGGCTTATTAACATAATTGGCAAAGTGAACAAGTGGCTGTTTGGAAATCTAGATTCGGAAGATGGTATTAAATATGACAACGCTATTAAAATTCTTGAAGAACAACAAAAAACGATAGTTCATGAAACTAACCTCTAAATATCACTGTTTAAAAAGCTGATAGGTCATTATAACAAATCAATAACTGCCCTGTCAGAAAATCAAAATAATTTTAATGAAAATCTGAATAGATTTCAAAGTGCAGTCGATAGTAAAATAATTGGTCAGTACATTAGTTTACAGAGCATACTCTCAGGCATCCACGTAGATTGCCAAAATATTATCTCATTTTTGAACAACTTAGAAAACGCTATCGTATTCTCAAAACTTAACTCGCTACATTCCTCAATACGATCGGTAAAAGAAATTCTTGAAATAATAGAATATTTGAAAAAGATTTACAAAGAAAGCGAAATTCCAAATTTCAAAAACCCCTTAACATTTTATGAATTTTTGGGCACTCAAGTGCACTTTACAGAAACGAAGATAGTATTTGCAATTCATATTCCAATAATCGACCCTAAAATCTTAAGAGTTTTATCACATATATCCTGTTATCCAAAATCGCCGAATGTTTATCCCCGAGTACCAATATTTGGCACGAAGCGGTTTATCGACGAGACCGGAGAAGACCGCCTGTCCAGTTCTAGAAGATGTCTTCTATTGTCACCAGAATTTTCTACCAGCTGACAACTGCACGATTCAAATGATAGAAGGGAAACCACCGAAAAACTGCCCCATCCTCGAAGTGAACATCCAAGAGCCGATAATTGAACAAATTACCCGGCAAGAAGTCATCATAATGCCACAAGGGACCGAACGCATCCTATCCAAATGCGATAAGGACCAATACTTTGATAGCACCCCAAACTTAATGAAGATACCAGAAACCTGCGAAATCCAGATAAAGGGCAAAAAGTTCATCAACAGTAAGCAAATCCAGCAAGGGAAACCGTTAATTATACCGAGATTGGAATTAGTAGAGATTCCAAATTCAAAGTCCTCTCTATCAACCAACATAACGAAGATAGACTTTGACAATTTATATAAAATTAATGACGCCGCCAAGCAAATGTTACCCATCCAGGAGGGAGGATCCAACATCTACGTCATGTCCACGTGTTATTCTATCTTGGGACTCGTCGCGGCAGGACTCGTCGCCATCATCCTGTATGCAGCAGCAAAAGGAAAAAAAGGAAAACCAGACTCCTACTCAAAAGAAAAACGAGGATTCCAGAAGACAACCCTGATGCCAAAACGACTTCCATCGTTTTCGCTTCTTAAGGAGGGAGGAGTTACATGGTCACAGTCTACAATAGACAAAGAGAAAACCGACGACTTGCACATCCGGCCAAGATGCAACATTTTGCTTAGTTAGCAACTAAATTTATATTTAATCATTTGCAATGTAAAATTAGGTCATTCTTCGATTAACTGTGTTAGAGAATAGTTGTAATAAAGTTTTTAAAAAGTCACATGTAATTTGAAAAAACATAATTCGGGTCCTCGTTAAATACTTACCAAATGATTAACTGAACGGATATGATAAGAACAATTATAGGGAATGTGCGGAATACTGCGAAAAGGAATACGAAAAATAATGATTATGTAAAGAAAACCCAAGTGTGCAGTTGCGGTAAAAGTACCAATTTTTTTAATCCTGGAACTGCACACTTGGGTCTAAGAAACCCAGAGCGCCATTCATTGCGATGTGACATGCGCATGAGTGACTTGTTTGTGTCGCCACTTTATGTAAATTCAGTCTGCAGTTAGCCGAGTTAGAATACGGGTGATCTGCTGCATGTTAGTGAAACAACGAGGTAAGATATTCCCAAAATACAAGCATGGGTTCCCCAGACTCAAATATGATGTTTATGGTAATAATTTTGTTTCAACTTATGTTTATATATTTTAGTATAATGGCGTCTACTAGCAGAGGAAATCGTCATCCGTTATCTGAGGTGTAATTGCAGAGAGAGGCAGAAACATTATGGAAGAACGAGAGTGAAAAGGACATCGTTGACGATATGTCTGGAGGGGACGAATCTGATGAAGATTATGTTGAAGAGCAACTCTCAGATAACAACAGTGAACAAAGTGACACAGAAGACGAAGTAGTTGATGAACCAGTTAGAAATATTACCAGTTTACTGGGGAGAAATGGTAATCGATGGAGTAAACAAGCACCAGTAAAACAGGATGGTACAAGACGAGAGAACATCGTAATACATTTACCTGGCTCCAAAGGAGAAGCTAGAACAGTTCAAATTCTTGAAGAAGCTTGGAATTTGTTGTTCAATGAACAAATGATAGATATTATTGTTTTATACACAAATGAAGAAATTATTCGTAAATGCGATGATATCAGACAACAGAGTTACACAAGACCAGTAAATAGAACAGAAGTGAAGGCTTTTATTGGGTTATTATTTTTAGCCGGCGCACTACGCGTATCAAACTGCAACTTAGATGAACTTCGGTCAGTCAAATTTGGAAATGGAATATTTCGGTCAACAATGTCGCAGCAGCGATTTCAATTTATAGCATTATGTCTGAGGTTTGACAGTAAAGACACTAGAGGCAAAAGAAGGTTAGTTGATAAATTTGCATCTATACGAGAATTATTCGACATTTTTGTGAATAACTGTATATCGTACTATACTCCATATGAATACTGTACTGTAGATGAACAGCTCGTAGGATATAGAGGAAAATGTCTATTCCGAATCTATATGGCTAGTAAGCCTGATATAAGTATGGAATAAAAATAATGATGTTGAACGATTCAAAAACGTATTATAGGGTCAATGTAATTCCATACGTTGGAAGGGTAACTACAGAAAACAATGAGTCAGTACCGGCTTATTATGTTCGAAACTTTTCGAACCAATACATGGAACTAATCGAAATCTCACAGTTGACAATTGGTTTACGTCAATTCCCCTAGCTGAAAAAATGATAGAACAGTATCAATTAACTCTCCTAGGAACTTTGAGAAAGAATAAGAGAGAAATACCTACTGCCTTCCTGAAAAAAAAAAAAGAAGTAGGTACATCGCTATTTGCTTTTGACAGAAATAAGACTCTTGTTTTATACACTCCTAAACGAAACAAAATTGTTCTTTTGCTGTCAACATTGCATTCTGATGATTCTCTAAATGCCGTTACTGGGAAGCCCAATATTATACATTCGTATAATGAAACAAAGGGAGGAACAGATACATTCGATCAGCTGTGCCATTCGTACACAACTTCACGGAAGACCAGACGTTGGCCACTACAAATTTTTCAATATACTTGATGCTAGTGGAATAAATGCAATGGTTTTGTTTTCCCTCTCTAATCCACATTGGAAGGAAAATAGGAACAATAATCGAAAATCTTTCCTAAAGCAATTAGGAATGAGTTTAATCGAACCATGTTTACAAGAACGTTTGACTGTTGCTACTTTACAAAAAACATTGCGACAAAAAATTTCTGAAATTCTCGGAACTAAAGTTCTCCCACCACAACATGATGTTCAGTTAACAAAACAAGTTAGATGCTGTTTTTGTGCAAAAGGAAAAGATAGAGAAACCAGTTTTGCGTGTTCTGCGTGTCGTAGGCCATACTGCATGGAGCATAAAGCCCAGCTATGCTGTGAATGCGAACATAAAGATCCAAGAAACTGAAGACCTGGCTAAGAAAAACTAAGATTGATATTGCCAAAAGAGGTTATTTTTTGTTACAAGGATATTTATACTTATAATTTGTAGATGATAATTTGAATTACATTTTCATTTGTTCTCACGAAATTGTTTTATGTTTGAATGTTATTTTACGTTATTTTTTTATTTTCAACAAATATAATATCTCGTTGTGAAATGAGACAACATGATTGAATTTTTTTCTACACATCCTATTAAGATCAGATATTCTCCCAAATCCATAAAATATTCACATTTCATGTTCATGCCTCAAAAAATAAGGTGATGTACCAGGGTTAAGATTGCAAATATTTTTGCAATAGTGTTCAGGTTAGAAACCACGTTAAAATAAAAACTTGCTCAGTTGGATGTTATTGAAAAATCCACCGGAGAAATATCGTGCGAGAAAAAGGCTGCATGTTTGGGGGGTGATCATATACTCTTGTGATGTCATCTACCAAACGCGCCGTAATACACCAGATCTGCGACACACATTTTTGCGTTGGAGTTCATAGTAATTGAAGATCTGTGTGAATTAGATGTCGTCAGAAAACCAGCTGACACTATTACAGCGCAGAGGCGAGGAACTTGTTACGGTACGGTTATGTGATACACCCTCCACAACTTGATCTCACTGAGGTGAGGAAAATGATTGAAACTGAAAATGCTCAATATCAGGCAGACCGGGATGAAATACTACGCCAAGTATTAGCATACTACTATAGTATCCTGCCATTGGACCATGAGGCCGTTACACTGTAATATATTGTTCGTACGTATTTAAAAGTCAATACACGGTTTCCTTGTTATTATTTATTAATCCACACTCAATATGAGTTAGATGCTACTACTTTTAATTTACGTATTCATACGTTTCCAATTAAGTGCGTCCATTGAATGCGAAATAAAAAAATAATTTTGAATCGTGTTTTTATTAAAAGCGAAATTCCGCAAGTCGTAACTAGTCTAGACTCGTCTAGCCTAGCGTCGACGGAGATGATCACCAGGTATCGATTCTTCTTCTTCTTGTTCTTATTAGAACAAACCTCGACGGAGATGACCACCAAGTCTAGACTTGTTTCGCCAAGTCTAGCCTCGACAAGTCTAAAGCTTCCTGCGCGTGTGTGACGTCAAGACCTTCAGTCCCACCCTCCTGAAGACGATCAATAAGAACACAATGTTAAAGGAGTAAAAATTCCCACGGTTAGCAAAATTTTACCATGCTCAAATGCCCCAAATAACGTGACGTCACAAAAGATCACTTCTTGTAAACTCATTAGGCGAACCATCCCGCATCAACAACAAGAACATCCGCCAAAATGTTTTGACACCCTCTGGTATTGTCGATCATTTCTTGGAAATATGACGTCATTAAAGCCTCTGGTGTTGACGATCACTTCTTAAGCGAAATAACCAGAGCATCCACCAAAATTTCTACACCGTCTGGTATTGTCGACCCCTTTTTGTACACCTAGAAGTGATGTCATCACTCATGACCCCCTCACCATCGTTTAGGTGCCGTCGAAGTGCCACAGATGCACACTAGTGGTAGTACAAATTTATTGTGAAACTCCACCGCACGTGTCGTAATTCACCGGATCCACGTGATATATGGGAAGATATTTTCGTATTAGAAATCACGTTGATTGAACAACTGTGCGAGTTCGATGTCATCAGAAAACCAACCAATGCCAATACTACTACAACGCCGAGAGTACAGGAACCTCTTGAGGTACGGGTATGTGAACCATCTTCCATTTCTGGATCTCACCGAGGTGAAGAAAATGATGGCGACTGAAAGTGACCGATGAGAAGAAGAAGAAAATCAAGTTAGATTATGATGGATTCGCAGAATTTTTAAAATTTCTCCATGATAGCCGAACTAAAATATTTAAGGAGCCGCGGTGTTTCATTGAAACTGTACATTTTATTCTATGACAGAATAAGATTGAATTAAAATTTTCTATAGAAGATATCTTACGTGTGAATGTCAATCGTTTAGAAGAATTGTTATTATTAATAAAATCAAGTGATTGTTAGATTAATTTAAAAAATATTTTCCAGTATATAAATAAAATATTTAATAGGAAAAATATTATCTCATAATTCTAAACCCTGCACATCCTCCCACACAAACATACACAAAAGCATGCGAAATTTATCAGTAAATAAAAATATGTTATTAGGAGCAAATATTTTTTGTCGCAAAAACAGCCGGATGGTTTTCGTACGCAAATTTCGATTAAAGTATTATCAGAAAAATTCCATACATTTGAGTGACACTATAAAATCAATATATCGAATCGAATTTGTTAATTTCCTACTAATGTCGTAGAAACCGTGTTTAAGTGAAGAGGTCCCCGAAGGAAAATTTCGTTTTAAAATAATTTGTGTGAACACTTCGTGCAAACACATATTCATTTTTAAGGGAGACTCGCGAAACGAGTATTTTCCGGATAATTGCGTTAAGTGTAATTGTGAAGATATCAACTACCACATAGAGAGATATTCATCCGGATCTTGGGAACGTTTCGTAGCGCGTACTATCTGGAAATCTTCAACCGATAAGGTAAGATATAACGAAAAATTTTCACTTAACTTTTAGTACCTTCTTGGTTATATCTTACAGTGATTCACGAGCGAAATCAATTTGTTCGAGATTAGAGAGAGAGACGTACAGGAAACCCTTAAAAAAGGTAAAGTTTGAGAAATTTCTCATAATAATCTTTGTAGTTTTCACTGTTTTTTTTTTGTTTTAGATGAATCTCGAAAAATTAAATGAAGTATGTCTTGCAGAGGGAAACTGGAAACCAGTTGTTAAATTGCAAGACATGGAGGACAATCGCGTATACGAAATTTTCTCAGCTAAAATTGTAGACACGAAATTTAGAAAATCTATCGTGGTGGAGTTGGAAGAAAATCAAACGTTTCTACCCAAACGAGTTTTTCAAGAATTCGAACCGTACATTAATCGACTCTCAGGTGGAAAACGAAAGTATGGTCTCGTCTTTTTAGGTTTGAAAGACGTTGGAAAAGGAAACGCATTAATCCAGTTTAAAATTGTGGAGATGCAGGGCACTTCTACTACCGACCCCGCTTTACAAATGTAAAATATGGAGTTTTGGTGATATAAGAAGAAAAAAGAGAGATAGGTGAGTAAAAATAAATTTAACAAAATTTTGGAATTTCAACAGTTCTTTTTTACATTCATATATATTTTTTGTTGGGGTTTTTCCACACCACTTTTTAGCTTTACTTTCAATGGCAAAACTTTTCGTTTAATATCAAGTATTTAGTATTGAGCAGAAGAAAATTGCGTTAAGTCCTTTCGATGACAAAAGATATTTATTACCAGACTCTCACAATACCCTCTCGTGGAGCCATAAAACCATTCCAGATAATGACAATAATTAATCGCATTCACTCTCTTTTCTTTTTTTATTATGCCCGCACGGGGGTAGCAAGATGTTCAGATTTTGCTGTCTTGAGGTGTAACGCCCCCACGGACCCGAGTCACATATTGTTATTACGCTTATTATACTTATCGCTATTACGCTTTAATTTTAATTAAGTTTATGGGTTCACTCTCTCTTTTCTTCTTTTAATATCCCGCACGGGGGTAACAAGATCTTTAGATTTTGTTATCTTGGGGTGTAACGCCCCCACGGACCTGAGTTACATATTGTTATTATGCTTATTATACTTATCGCTATTACGTATGGGTATAATGTAAAACAATTTTGGATTATTTTAAGGTACTACTTTAATTAAGTTTGTGAGAGTCCACGGTGCACAGACACACACATACGCTATAAAATATTTTTAGGTCCATTGTAAGCAACTTTCCCTTTTTTGTATGTACTAGAGAGAAGTATCAGATTCCATTCCTCTTGGTGTGTTTTTATTGTATTTGGAAACTATTATATCTTATTATATTATATATTGAGTAAAAATATATCTTTCTCGTTCACCAAAAAGGAGTTTTTTTTTTAAAAAATGAAACAAAGGTTATTTTACCTGAATTTTATTACTAAGATCGTCTAAGACAAGTAAGAATAAAAAATTAAATTCTTTTTTCTAAATCTAATAACACTTTTTCACGATTATAATATATACATTCTTGGAAGCAATAATTTAATATACACAGTCAACAAAGTGGTAAGCGCAAGTTCAGAGGTAAGACGACTAAATCAACTGCGCAATATGTTGCGCCACCCTTGCCGAAACCGGCAAAAGTTGATCTTACTCCGAAGAAGTTGTCGACAACGGCAACTCCGCCAAAGAATGACCCCTTTGAGATTGATCACATCTCAGATTTCTCTTTTTTTGAAACAGAGGCGGTCTGATCGGAAATTTTGCCCAACATTCGAAGGATACATTCCCATTTGTAGGAACGTATACACTGCTATCACCTCAGTGTCAAAGGACTTCGCACGCAATATTTCCGAATCGTGTTTTCTTTAGTACTGCGTGCAGCATTTGTACGCAAGACTTGTAGCCATACGCTCACATTACACTTTCGGTGATGATGATCTACTACCAACGGATGATCGCCGGCTGCTTGAGCTTATCGGAGGCCACGCAGACTTATATGTGGTACCCGCTCCTCTCGACTCATATCTGAGAGGAATCGGGGCATTCACCGACCCTAGTGGTGCACACTACAGGCCAGACTTCAACAGTTTGTGGCCTAACGCCACCAGGGACTTCGGCCGAATCGATTCAAACAACCACTTTAAGTATGAGGCCATTCCGTCACCACGTATAGTGCTCCGCAGGATCGTAGAGGACTACCCCTACACCCTGGATCAGAATCGCCCAAGACATTGGGAGATCGAGGAGATCAAACCCCGCGCACTCCGACCTCCTGCTGAAGAAGCAGGCCCCGCCGCTCCAGTCGAGCCAGGGAAGTCCACCGTCAACCTGTTAGGTTGGCGACCCTCGGTTCAGCTGTCTACCAGCCAGCGAGCATTTATTGAGGACTGCCTTGATGGCGAGGAGTTCGTCGTCGGTTTGAGACGATTCGGGTTCTGTCAGACGTTATGACGGAAGATTGGGGCTTACGTTCAGTCCGCCAGCGCGTTTATGCGTATGGGGGCTGAAACGCACCACTCCGGGGTAGGCTCAATGAGTCAGGTAATTTATTTTACCCGATCTACAGCTGAAGACTTCTCTCGCACTAGCTATTACGCTGACGCCGAGATGCGTGCCGAGTGCAACTTTCAAGTATCGGCAAAGATCAATGTCACTGCGGCTATCGCGACGATGCGCGTCCGGAAAGACGTCATCGAGGATACCGATCCCTACGCTTGTTACGATTGGGGACAATATACTAAGGTTCCTCCGCAATGGCGAAGAATTCGTAATGCTATTTTCGAGTTCGGAAATGCAAATCGACTCAACATAGAGGAGTTCACATCCGGATCCCAACAACGTGGTCAGTTCATGGATGGATGGATTAGAAAAGCCATCATCCATAAAAACTTCGACAATCAACAAAACTATTAAGGATATCATTAGGTATTAAGTTTACATTATTGTTTAATAATTCTTTAACACCATCTAGAACATTGAAGTAATATTGACAAAAATTTAGAACGCTTAACATACATGTCTTAGAATATAACCCTTTCGAGACTACCGGGACAATACGTCCCAAGGCATATTTTATTTAGACTATTGGGAATAGTGATCCCAAATAAACGTATATAAACGCCAGTTCAGTCTTTTCAACTACCAAAGTAATCTAGCGTATGTTTGTTTACGAATAAAACGAGATAACTTCAAATTTTTCGTACACGTGGTTGCACCTAGTGCGTTTATTTAGTGAATTTTGTATTTGTTTTTTGATTAATTATTTACTGTGTACCGTGTGTAAACATGTAAGTACTCCTACTTTAGCACGCCTAGTGTTTGCACCATATAACGTTTGGGCTGAGTCAATACGGTAGATTTTATTTTCGAGGGACATTATGTCCCAGCAGGCTACTTTGATGGGATGATTTATCCCAGTAGGCGTAAAAATTGTTTTTCTTCTTTTCAGAATGAGCAAAAGAAAATTAACTGCAAAGGAGCTTGAAGAAATCGCTGAAAATTTGGACTTGTCAGAGACTGATACTGATCCTTATCGTAACAGTGAGGATGAAGATTCAGACTGGTATCCTTCGGGTTCCGAATCTGAACATGCATCTGAAGGCGATATGCAGACTTCAAGTTCCGATGATGACGTTATTGAGCCTGAAGATAACGAAGTTTTTCTCGATAGTTATCCAGATACAGTTAATTCCAACGTTCCAAACGCATCGACAATTCTTCAACCAGTGCCTACAACATCTTCTGGATCAGACAACATAATCTGGAATTCAGTGCCGCAGAACTATACCCCAAGGGTTCAACTCCCCACTGCTAGGAATACAGAAATTCTTTTGAACTCTATAAATAGTCAGTCTGCAGAAATTGATATTGTCACGAACACGAGACTTCGACGACCACAAACAATAAACAACGATTTAGTACATGGCTGATAGGACAAGGTCAAGTCGCGCGAAATACGCACAACAAAAGAGAAAGAGTTTACCAAAACAACACACAGTGCAAGTATAAGCAAAATAAAGCCGAACATAAATAGAAGGCACCAGGTAGTTGAGAGGACCAGTGGGGTCCAGACGTGCGAGCTTGGACAAGTGCCTGGTCCGGAGAGTCGGAGCCTGGAGTGGCGAGCCCGGAAGAGTGCCGTATGAAGAGGGCCGTCCCTGAAGGGACCAGCCGGATGGCCGGTCGAAGAGAGGGAGTAGAAAAAGCCCCGAGCGGAGCCTGTGGTCGATCATCGAAGTCTCCGGAACCCAGCCGAACGCCCGAAGAAGAGCCTTCCAACCCCCCTGCCAAGAGGCCCTCCGCTATGGAAACCAGAAAGTCCGGACGACAGACAATCCTGTAAGTTACCCGCCTCATCTCTCACGCTCCAGCCTTTGGGATTCGCTGTGCCCCCCATCTTCTTGTTCTGATTTATTTTCGATTTTTGTGCTGACCTGACCTTTTTTAGATTCCCCGCCGTTTGTGGAGAATAAAGTTTTAACCTGTTTGGTTAATAGCAAGCTCTACCCCCGTAGCTACCAACCCCTTACCTCACGCAGCCGTGACACAGGGGAGGACGCCCAGGCCGCGTGACAATATTTTTCTGAAGTTATTTCCAAGAAGCTTGTATATATTTATATCGCAATGTACTAATGAGAGGTTAACCATTTTGGAAAAGAAAACTAAGAAAAAAGTTAAACAAACAGACTCTTCAGAAATTATGATGGTAATGGCTTATAACACGCTTCCAAGTTTGAGTTGCTATTGGTCAAAGCATACCTCCATGGGTAATACTGCAATAAAAAATGCAATATCACGTGACCGTTATAAACTACTTATATCCAAATTATACTTCAATAGCCCTGAGAAACCAGCAGATTGTTCCAAGATTTATTATATCGAGGAGCTTCTGGAGTGTTTCAAACATACATATCAAAATGCAAGAACGGATTCGGTTTATCAGTCTATAGATGAAAGTATGGCGAAATTCAAGGGCAGATCGAGTCTAAAACAGTATTTGCCCTTGAACGTGGAATAAAGTTATAGGTAAGAAGTGACTCTCTTAGCGGTTATGTTTATGACCTCGATGTGTATAGTGGAAAGCAGGATGGGCAAGCAGATGGAACAGTAGGGGAAAGGGTTGTTAGAAAACTTACCAGCTCAATTACGAAAACTGATGTCGTAATATGTTTCGACCGATTTTTTACATCTTTGACATTGATGAAAACCTTACCATATGCTGCAGTAGGAACTTGTATTGGTACGCGAAAGAACATACCAAAGAGCCAGGGTAAATTAGAGAAGAATGAATCAACATTTCTATGCACAAATGACGGGATTACGTTTACTAGATGGCTCGATACCAAAGAAGTTTTGGCAATTAGCAACTGTCATGGGGATCAACGTACATTTGTTGACCGAATGCAAAAGAATGGCGAAAAACTTGCTGTTGAATGCCCCGAGATCATCGCCTTCTACAACAAATATTATAAAGGCATATATGCATATACATATATACATATACAAAGCATATATACATATATAGCACATATACATATATACATATACAAAGCATATATTTGTATATACAAATATACAAAGATGATTACTTTGAAAATCATGGTAATGTTGCAGAATGTGTGCGAAAATTGCGTACGGATTTTGGAAGAAGAGAAGCACCGTCAGCTCCGTATGTTCGTTATCTTGTGAAAAAGGTGAAAGAAACTGGCATCCTCATCGATAACCCAAAGCGTCAAAAGCGAAAAACAGTGCGTACACCCGAGAATATTGCTGCTGTGGCAGAAAGTGTGCGTGAAGCGCCATCAACATCAATTCACCGTCGTTCTCAACAATTGAACATTTCGGAGACATCATTGAGACGAATTTTGCATAAAGACCTTGGTATGACGCCATACAAAGTCCAATTGGTTCAGGAGTTGAAGCCAACTGACCATCCAATGAGTTTTCGCTTCGCTAAGTGGGCCTGCGATCGACTTGCAGAAGATGCCGATTTTGCCAAAAAAAATCATCTTTTCAGATGAAGCTCATTTTGATCTTGGCGGGTATGTAAACAAGCAAAATTGTCGCATTTGGGGTACAGAAAACCCGCACGCATACATTGAAAAGCCGGTGCACCCAAAACGAGTCACTGTTTGATGCGGATTTTGGTCCAGAGGCATAATTGGGCCATTTTTGTTCGAAAATGAGCAAGGAGTGCCCGTTACAGTCAATGGCGATCGTTATCAGGCCATGTTGAACGAATTTTTGTTCACAAAAATTGAAGAGGAGGATATTGGCAACATTTGGTTTCAACAGGACGGCGCTACGTGCCACACATCCGAAGCTACACTCGAGGTTTTGCGCCCTGTTTTTGAAGATCGCATTATCAGCCGCAGAGCTGATGTCGTTTGGCCACCTCGGAGCTGCGATTTGACACCGTTGGACTATTATTTGTGGGATGCCGTCAAAGATAAGTATTACGCCGACAAGCCAGACAATTGACGCTTTAAAGGACAATATTCGTGAAGCCATTGGTGAAATACAGCTGCACACAATCGATAATGTGCTTAAAAATTGGACCGATCGTGTAGGCTACTGCATGGCCAGCCGAGGCAGCCATTTGAATGAAATTATTTTCCATTATTAACCGGAAGGATTGTACTTTCAGATAAAAATCTTTTTTTTTTCAAAGAAATTTGAGAAAATATTCAGTAATTTTTTTTATAGCATTTTCAAAAAAAAGTTATTTGGTGGACCCTACATGTGGGAGGGGTCGATTTGACCCATCATTTAGCTGGCCTATATGAATTTCACCGCAAGTCTACCAAGTGGTGGAAAAAAGTTTTTTACAAATTATTAATGATAACTGCTGTAAACTCTTTTATTATTTACAATGAAGTGAGACGTAAAAAGATTCCATTTTTGGAATTCTTGAAAGGGAAAAGCAAAGCCGGGGTGAAGAAACGTTCAACTTCCGGAAGACCATCAAAGCGGAAGAAAGAGGAAATCCTAGGATTGATCTACCTGTAAACAGCATTGATCCTGATGAAACCGCTTGGAGAAAAACCCTCAGGGTGTGTCTGTCATACTCTGTATTGTCAATAGGAAGCAATGGTCTAAAGCGACTATTGGATGTACTACTTCATGAAGATATTTTTGAAAGAGAAGATATCCAACAATTAGTTGATCAATATGATTATAAAGCTGTTCTCAAAGTGGAAACTGGACTCCTTGCTTCATTCTTACTACCGTTAGCAGCAGTGAAGAGTGTTCCTGATGTTAACTCAAATTCTGCAGTTGAAGGGTTCACCTGGCAGATAATTAAGGCATTGAACTCAACACTACCTGTTGTCATTCCTATACCGACAGCAAGTTTCCTGTATGACTAGAGCATTACAAATGGGGAGATTAAGATTCCCTTGCTTCTGTCACGAACACGAGACTTCGACGACCACAAATAAAAAACAAGGAATTAGGACACGGCCGGAGGCCACGGTCAGTTCGTGTGACGAACGAAAATGAAACCGAGAGTGTTTAACAAAACAAAAGTATAAGCAAAACAAAAACCGAACATAAATAGAAGGAGGAAGTTAGTAGAGAGGACCAGTGAGGTCCCGACGTACGAGCTTGGACAAGTGCTGTCCAAGGGACCGCCCGGAAGAGGGCCGTCCCTGAAGGGACCAGCCGGATGGCCGGTCGGAGACAGTAGAAAGAGCCCCGAGCGGAGACTGTGGTGGATCGTCGAAGCCTCTAGAACCCCAGCCGGACGCCCGAAGAAGAGCCTTCCAACTACCCTGTCAAGAGGCCCTCCGTTATGGAACCCCGAAAGTCCGAACGACCGGCAGCCCTGTAAGTTACCTTCCTTACCTCTCACGCTCCAGCCTTTTTTGGATTCGCTGTGCCCCCCATCTTTATTATTGTGATTTATCTTCGTTTTTTGTGCCAACCTGACCCATTTTTAGATTCCCCGTTTGTGGAGAATAAAGCCTTTTTCTCTGTTTTGTTCTAACCTGTCTTCGTTAATAGCAAGCTCTACCCCCGTAGCTACCGACCCCTTACCTCACGCAGCCGTGGCTCAGGACCTCAAGACGCCCCGGCTCGTGACACTTCTTTCGTGCATTCTATAAGTTTCTACTAAAAGCAAAGTATGGAAATAACGACTACTTAGTCAGTATGGACAGCCAATGGAGGATGATATTATCTTGGTGTGAGTTGACAACTTCCAGAATGGCTTATAATTTTGCTGTCATGCCAAGGACAGCTCTACATCTACTCGAGGATGTTGTAAGGCAGTCTATTGCAATTGAAGAGCAGATGGAGGAGATTGAGGACAGACTAGTGGCATTAGCACCATCTGCTGCCTTGTTAGAGCCTCACGATTCATCATGGGGGATAAAAAATTATCCAGATATAGCTTATGGAGCGGTAATACATACATACCATGAATACTACTAGTGGGAGACAAACCTCATGAGAGGATTATAAAATGAAAAGTGTAACAAAACTTTATCTATTGGGTCGGGGAAAAAATAATTTCGGTTCTTCACAATAGATGGCGATAAAGTTGTATATCTCCAGTAATGCTTATTCAATGAAGCCATACTATGTTTAGAGGTTAGAGTCCACAGAACATTCTATAGTACAAAGTAGCGTCATTCGCTTGCTCATTCAAAAATTATTGCGCTTTGACAATGGAGATTCCAGAAGGCCACTTTCGTCACATTTTGCTTTTCTACTTCCGAAAAGGGAAAACTGCAGCGCAGGCTCACCGAAAATTTTGTAGTGTTTATGGTGATGAGTGCTTAAGTGAACGCCAGTGTCAGAATTGGTTTGCTCGATTTCGTTCCGGAAACTTCGGTCTTGAAGATAAACCTCGCCCTGGTCGGCCAACCGTTGAAAAAGTCGATGAAATTCTTGAAAAAATTGGGGCAGACCGACATGTTTCATCTCACGACTTAGCTACAGAACTAAATGTCGACCATAAAACAGTTTTGAATCATTCACATGAGTTTGGATACCAAAAGAAGCTCGATACTTGGGTTCCACATGAATTAACGTCAAAGCAATTAATGGACCGAGTTTCCATTTGTGAATCCCTGCTGAAACGAAACGAAATCGAGCCATTTTTGAAACAAATGATTACGAGCGATGAAAAGTGGATCGCGTACGACAATAATGTGCGAAAGAGATCGTGGTTGAAGCCCGGAGAAGCTTCACAATTAGTTGCGAAGCCCGTATTGACGCGAAGGAAGGTGTTGCTGAGTGTTTGGTGGGATTGGAAGGGTATCGTTCATCATGAGCTGCTCGAATCTGGCCAAACCATTAATTCTACTGTCTACTGCCAGCAACTAATGCGATTGAAGCAGGCGATTGAAAAAAAAACGACCAGAATTGATCAATAGGAAAGGCGTTGTCTTCCATCACGACAACGCTAGACCTCACACGTCTTTAGTGACTCGTCAAAAATTGAGAGAGTTTAGCTGGGAAGTTTTGGTGCATCCACCGTATAGCCCGGACCTTGTCCCGTCGGACTATCATTTGTTCCGGTCTCTGCAAAACTCCCTTAATGGTGTAAAGCTAGCTTCAAAAGAGGCTTGTGAAAATCACTTGGTTCAGTTTATCGCCCAGAAACCTCAGAAGTTCTACAGTGACGGAATTATGGTTTTGCCAAAAAAGTGGTAAAAGGTCATCGATCAGAACGGCACATACATCACACATCACACAGAACACATTAACGTTCAAAATTTATATTGATAAATTCACCTTGAAAAATATGGAAAAAACCGAAATTACTTTTCCCCGACCCAATATATTCCAAATAAGGCAACAATAAAGGACTTTTTACACTATACACGTACACTAAAAATGTCGGTGAACGTTGATCCAGATGACGCTCCCAAGTTAGAAGAATAAATGAGCTGTCTTTACGCCCCCCTCCCCCCAACTGGGGGAAATACTGTATATTGTGAATATTATCATATTATACATCACTGATATTGTGAATGAAAAAATAAGGCCTATTTTCAGAGGAAGCCGCTCAAATTTTCTTCCATTCCACCTTTGGTATTTACAAGGAGGACTTTGGAGTGCTATCAGCCCTGCGCACTTATGCCATATTCGTGTTAACACGGTTTTAATTTTAGCACGATTCAAAAGAGGCGCTGTGATCATTTCTCTTCGGTCAAAACAGTAACTTCTGTGTTGCGTTATGGATCAAATATGTGGTTCTATGTTAGTTTGATATGCGGTGGTTTAGTAAGTTAAAACGGCGATGCGCATCGATTTGTTTGATATTGTCAAAGTACTTCTACCTGCTCTTATTTATTGTGATCGTGTTATTCCCAAAGCCTTCCAAAGACAAATTTTGATATAGAACCGTCCAGTGTATAATAATTACACGTCACCTTCAAATTATTATTTTTTTTTTTTTTTAGTTAATACCCATTAGTCCCAATATTTTTTCATTTATTAGATTTTTACAATTTTCAAACGATTCACTTTCACTTATAAATTATGACCATCCGTCTACCGAGATGAATGGAATTAAAAAAAATATTTTCCTTTTCAAGATTCTGATTTTAATAAGTTTAAATTAAATCCAATTGAAATGTTGATGGGAGGGCTTATGTTGGAAAATCAGGTTTCGTTAAAAAGTTTTAACACAAAGGGTCATCGTCATTTAGAGATTTTATACTTGATGAAATTGGCAGAAATTAATGACTATAAAAATATATCACTATTGATAGATCATCCATCACACAATTTTTTTACATTTTGGTTGACCACTAGATTTCCACAATTCTCAAAAAAAAGAAGTCAACCTTCACATCAAAATAAGAAATGGGATCACGGCTCGGCCATGGTGAAGTAGTGTAAATTTTATAAACGAGCTGACGAAGCACACTACCAAGGTGCGAAACATTTTGATAAACAACCAACCTTATACCAACAAGCGCGGAGAGCACAACAAATAAATACTGTAACGTCCCCTCACTAACCCCTTCTTCCCTCTTCTTCCGTTCGACGGTAGAACACCCCGCTACCCCTATGTAGCCAACACCCCCTACGCGACCACCCTATCTACCGCGAGAGAGCAAGCGTCTTTCACCCTTCAGGACAGACCCCCGCGGCCACCGAGGGATGACATCTCAGCCGGGAGCCCCGGACGGACTTCGGTTCTTGAGCTTGCTCCCCTCGAACAGCTTCTTAGGCGTGCAATATTAGAGACGGAAAGAATTCGAAACCACTCAACCCCTCTTGACTGCTTCCCAGGGAGGAACGTCAGGATTTGGAGGAATCCTCTCTAGGAGCTTCCCTGCGGAAGTGTTAGGAAAGCGACTTTCCCTACACTCTCTACTCATTGTACATTTTGTGTATAAACAATTTGTAGCAGTTTTATATGGAATGCCACAAGCAGACGTTCTATTCTACTCTAATGTCGACATTAACATTCACAATAACTGTTTTTCACATAAACAACAACCTATTCGGGGCGTTCGTTATAATATTATTCAAAACTAAGTAAACTCAAACTTCTTATGTCATTGAATATGAAAAAAATAAAGAACATGATTATGCTTGAAATCCATGCGTCTGTTCCGCGCCACCTTGTATAAGCAATACATGTTTGTACCATGAACAATGCGATAGACTGCGACTGGTGTTTGCGAAAAGCATCACTACAGACGATCGAGAAGTTATGGCGCTTTTGGAAGATAATTACCACAGACTCGTAAATATGCTGTTTACTTCCAGTCTTCTTTACCGAATTTTTTCTCGTACTTTGAACGAAAAAATGAAAATTTCCATTTGCAAATATGAAACTATAAACTTGGTCCGGTCCGGTCCGGTGGCTGGAGAATGACCAGCACTTGACTGAGGGAGGGCCCACATCCTAGTGAAAGATTGTTTCCATAGGTTCATGGGAGTATATTGTCACGAACAGGAGATTTCGACGACCACAAACAAAAAAACAATGAATTAGTAAACGGCTGAGGGCAAGGTCAATTCGTGCGAAGCCCGAACAACGAAAGCAAGAGCGCTTACAAAAACAACACGCATTGCAACTTGTCGTCGAAGACTCCAGAGAACAGCCGAACGCCCGAAGAAAAGCCTACCAACCGCCCAATCAAGATGCCCTCCGCTATGGAAGTCAGAAGGTCCGGACGACAGTCGATCCAGTAAGTTACCTCCCTCGTCTCTCACGCTCCGGCCTTTTGGATTCGCTGTGCTCCCATCTTCTTGCTCTAGTTCATTTTCTTTTATGTGTTGACCTGACTTTTTAGATTCTCCGCCGTTTGCGAGGAATAAAGCCTTTTCTCTTTTTTTGTTCTAACCTGTTTCTTTAATAGCAAGCTATACCCACATAGCTACCAACCCCTTACCTCACGCAGCCGTGACACAGGGAAAGACGCCCCCGGCTCGTAACAATATATGGCACGGGAAAAATGGTTGGGGTGAATAGGTGGGTCAATTAGAAATCTTACCGAGTGCACTGAAATAATAGAGTTGGTAGTAGTCAAAAAAAGGGATGCGTAGCTACATTCTACAAATGTAACTACACGTTGACGAATAGGTCAATTGCTAGCAGTATGTGAGTGTGGAATGTGGCAAGATGATTCCCCGTGTAGTACCCAGAAGTAAATAACGGAATAAGTAAAATCTACGAGTTGTCATCAAAGCCAGTTCGTTCCTCAAAAGGAAACATTACACGGAGATCCTGCCTGGACTGACAGAGATAGGAAGAACGCCGCGTCTCCATGATTGTCGATTCCGACATGGAAAGAAGAGGGAATCATGTCTCAAGCTGGCAATTCAGGGGAACAAAATACCAACTTAAAGCAGGTATGGTTACGTTAAACCCTTAGGCTACAAGCGTCCGTCTCGTTAGCCTAGCGAAGCTGTCGGCCTAGGGAAGGAAATTCGAACAAATCCGAAACCCAATGCGATCGTGCCGAGGGTGAATGGCCGTGCGTGAGTCTGTCTCGAGCGGTGCCCTCCGGGTCCCAGACGCCCCCTTGTAATAAGAAACCTTAGCGTGGCTACGGGCACACTATAGCAATATTGCCTTGTCTTCGGGCCCCAGTGTAAAGCGCATGTGTGTATCTGGGTAGAATGCTGTCAAGGCGAAGTGCGGCTTGAGCGGTAAACGAAAGTTTGCTGAGCGAAAGACGACAACTTGCATCATTCTAGTAGCGAGCTTGCACCTCCACGTGGTCGAAGGCGGAAAACGACCGAGGTACCGCCGGAAGTCCGTGACTCTTGGTCCGGCTTCCGGGATTCTTCCTTAACTCAAGGGCGATAGGTTTGAATATCCTCGGCGGCTAAGCAAGCATAATAGAGCGAGTACTTAGCAGAGGGAACTGATGGCGAGTCTCCATAAGACGCCCCCCTCCTCCCGGAGGAGCTCGGTGTCTGGAGATGCTCCCGCGGTCGCTGCTGATGTATTAGCAACCGGAAAGAGCATGGTAGATACAGACCCTACTGATGAATTGATGAGATATCATCAAGAGTTTATTAACTTCATAGAAAATGACCTAGATCCCTCAAAGAGGTTAACGGTTGGGTCGAGGAACCTGCTGAAGACAATGGTATCCAAATGGGCTATACTTCATGCCGAATTGACCGGACAGATGAAAGCCCTTAAAATCGAAAACGAGGCTCTAAAAGCCAAACAAGAAAATAAACCCCTGACACAAACGTCTGGCACCCCCGTACTCGGCTATGCGGATGCGGTAAAGTCCAGAAGGACTAATTTGGTAGCCAAAGCTTCGGCAGCGGCGCCGTCAACGGTGTTCATTACCGCTAAGCAAGGTGAAGACATAAAAACAGTGCATCAGACATTTCTGAAATCCGTGAATCCTTCAAGGGATAAAATAAAAATTAAAAAGGTTAGGACATCCGCAAAGGCGCTCATTGTCGAAACAGACAATGCAGCTGAGGCTGACAAGTTAAGAAACCACAAGCAGCTAACTGCTAAACTTAATTGTGAACTCCCCAAAAAGAGGAAACCACTCGTTATTATCTACGATGTCCCTAACAGTTTAAAGGCAGAGGAGTTTAGCGAGATTATCTACGCCCTTAATTTAGAAGGGCAGATAGATAAGGAAAAGTTTCTTGAAGGATTCAGAGTGAAATTCAAAACAGGCCCGAAGGACAAAGAAACTGCGCACTGCGTAGCAGAGGTTACGGCGGAAGTCAGATCGTTACTATTACGAACGGGGAAAATATATATTTCATACAGATCAATATCCATAAAAGATTACACAGTCGTGCCGAAGTGCATGAAGTGTCATGATCTTGGACACATTGCAAAATACTGCCCCAAGGAGGCAGATTCCTGCGGACACTGTGGGGATGATAAACATAAAAAGGATGTGTGCCCAAAGAGGAAGCAAGCTCCAACCTGCGTACCATGCTCAAGGAGAGGTAAAAAATGTTCGGGAAAACAAAAAGAATGCCAAACCTACAAGATGCTTTTGGAAAGACTAATTCAGAAGACAGATTATGGACTGTAAATCAAACAAGACCAGTGAGCAAAAGCATAAGCCTCCATCAGCCAAGATGAGAGATCTCAAAAGGGCCCTACAATTTAAATCCAGAAAGCAAGGGCACGAAGCTCTGGAGGATAAGTCCACCCAAACTGACAATTCAAAATCCGAGACACCGACATTTACCAGAACTCCGAGCAAATGGAAAAGAATATTTTCCATGCGCCGGAGTAAAGGAACCTCTCCAGATGGAAATGCGGGTGGGAGTGAGCCTACTCTGGCAATAAACCCCAATCAGATATACGGATTATGCGAGGTAAGCATGAGAATAAACAGGGTCGAAGAACCTACTAACCTGATTATGGCACTCAGGCATATTGTGAGAAACTTGCACCCACAGGGGAAAAAGATCACCTTTCCGGCACCGGAGGCGGTTGACCGGCTGTTACTTAAGAGAAACGGCCTACCCACTGAGCCATCAGAGCTATATGAGATCATCAAGCAGGCCTATAAAAGAAGGGACGAAACTCTAGAACTAGAACAACTGTATAAAGAGTTCGTACAAGCACATGGCAGAACAGCCATGGACCCAACCAAAAGTTGGCCCACGTGCTACACACACACACCAGAATAGCCTGATGCCAGAATCCCACATACTTAAAGTAGCGCAATTAAACAGTATGAGATGCGCAGAAGTAAACACAGAGGTCAGACACTTGGCGGAAACCCTAAGACTAGACCTAGTGGCTTTACAGGAGCCGTACACTCTCAGAGGGAGTGTAACGGGAATGCCCGCAAATGTAAGAAAAATCAGTCTGAGAGACCGACCAACGGTGGCGGTGGTGATCTTTAATAATGACATAACTGTAACGCTAATATCACAGTACAGCGACGAAGAGTGCATCTGCCTCGAGGTCAGGTCGCGGGAGATTGGAACCTGGGTCCTGGTTAACATGTATTTCCAGTTTGCGCAAGACATAGAACCATACTTAAGGAAATTGCAGAAAATCGCAATGAAGTACTCGAACGTTCCTCTGTTGATCATGGCTGACGCCAATGCGAAGTCGGCACTGTGGCACAGTAACAGAACAGATGAGAGAGGAGAAGAATTGGAGGCGCTGATCCAGGAACTTCAGTTAGAAGTCCTGAACGAGCCAGACAATCCATCTACATTCAGTAACCGTGCAGGTGCCGAAACCAACATTGACGTCACCTTGACAAATAGAAAGGGATACAGGCACATTAGTGACTGGAGGGTAGAATCCCACGTTACGATTAGTGATCATAACATGATTATGTTCACAATAAATAACTACATGAAAGAACAAGGGATAGACATGAACGACAAGAGGAAGTACAATATAAACTGCGCGGACTGGGAGGGCATGCGGCTGGGATTCGGACCACCCCCCGCGATACATCCTGGAGAAGACATAAATGAGTACACCAATCGCTTAACAAGATCCATAATAAATATCATGAACAGAACAATTCCGCAAAACCAAAATAACATGAACAGAAACACGAAGCTCCCGTGGTCTCAGAAACTGACGGACCTAAAGAGGAAAGTCAGGAGACTACGGAGAAGCTACCAGATAGAAATGAACCTAGAAGAAAGGGAAAGGAAATTGGCAAAATACAGGGAAGAGAAATTTTTATACAAAGAAAAATTAAGGGAACTTAAACAAAAACGATGGGAGAGGTTCGTTGAGGAGAACCTCGAACTGGATGTGTGGGGCACACCTTATAAGGTGGTGAGGCAAAAAATACCAGTAAAGGCAATAGTTAACACAGTGGTAAAAGGCAATGATACGCACACAGAAAACTGGGAGGAAACCATCAGGGAGCTGATGAAATCTCTGTTACCAGATGATAATATGGAAAATGAGACTGCTGAACAGCAAGACATAAGAAAGAAAATGGCACAAAAATACGCAACAACAGAGCTGGCTCTCCCCTTTACGGAAGTAGAGGTGGCAGAGGCCATGCGAAAATGTAAGAAAAAGAAAGCTCCCGGACCTGATGGAATGCCCACCGAAGTAACTCATAATCTTGCCCCCGCACTCCTGCCCATCCTGACGGGCCTCTTCAACGAGTGCCTCTCCCAGGGAAAATTCCCTAACTCTTGGAAACAAGCCGACCTAATAATCATCTCCAAGGAGGGAAAGAGAGACCTCTCTTCATGCAGTGCATACCGCCCACTATGCTTAATAAACACCTTAGCGAAAGTGCTAGAAAGACTACTCTGTTTAAGACTAACACAAAGAAGAAAGGAAAGCGGCCTACATCCCAATCAATACGGCTTCCGTGAGGGTAGATCCACTGAAGATGCAATCAACCACGCACTCAGAGCCATGAACACAACGGACAGCAAATATGCTGCTGCAATATTCATAGACATTAAAGGGGCCTTCGACAACCTCTGGTGGCCGGCACTGTTCGCAAGACTAAGGGACGTCAACTGTCAAGCCAATCTATACAAGTGCTTTAAAAGCTATTGTCAAGACAGATACGTGAATATAAGCGCCTCGGGAAGTCACATCTCGAAGCGAATCACAAAAGGATGCCCACAAGGATCGGTCTGCGGACCTATCTTCTGGGATCTAGTATCAGAGGACCTACTGACAAAAATTGAGCAAACAAGGAATGCTAGAGAGGTAGTGGCATACGCAGACGATATCCTAATAGTCGTAGAAGCAAACGCAAGAAACGAACTAGAAACCAAGGCGAACGACGTAATGTCCCTGGTAAGCGGATGGTGCCGAGCCAACAAAATGGGGTTGTCTATGAATAAGACGACCTATGCCCTGATGAAGGGAACGCTAATGAGAGACCCGGGAATCAGAGTAGATGGAATCCCCATTAAACGAAGCTCCACTAACAGATACCTGGGGATATGGCTGGATGAGAAACAAACCTTCCTGGAGCACATATCCACCATTAGTGCGAAAGGCATCTCAGTCATGCAAAGAGTTGCGAGACTTGCACAGACGACATATCGAATACCACTTGAATGTGTAAAAGTATACATGAGCGCCTTATTGACATCAATCACTGCGCATGGCGCTAGCGCCTGGGCTCACAGACTTAATCTTGTGAAGCCGCGACAGAAAATAAACAGCACGCAACGTCAGATTCTAATCAGGCTGACCCGCGCGTACCGAACAACATCCTCGGACGCGCTGGCAGTAGTTCTGGGGATTATCCCTCTCGACTTGCAGATAAAGCAAAGAGCTGCCAACTACTGGCTAAAGAAGGGAAATCTTCAGAAGGTAGAACAAATACTAAATTCCCGGGCCTCTAACAAGAAGGAGGTCAAGCATAAAATAATGGAAGAATGGCAGAGAAGATGGGATACGACTGAGAAAGGAAGACGAACATATGGCTTTTTCCCAAATATTCAACAAAGGATGGGCATAGCTCACATGAACCCATCGGAAGGTCTGATCCATTACTTGACAGGACACGGCCCATATCCATCATATAAATGGGCCAGAAACTTTGTGGATGACGACCAATGTACCTGTGGAAACACAGGGACCCCCGAGCACATGCTGCTTGAATGCGAGCAAACCACAGAAATGTGGGGAGCTGCAAGATCGCAGCTGCTGGGGAAAGAAATACAGGAAATACTCAGAAATCCTGATGACTTCAATACGCTGAACGACCTGGCAAATCGTTACAGTAATGAGATGAAGCGACAGTTCCTTGAAGGTTAGAGCAAACTAACACCAAGGTGACCAATAAACAATAGAACTTCAATCGACCAAAAGACACAATCTCCTGGAAATCCCAGTTGGTATAACCTACTGATGCCCAGGAGAGACCACTCGAACATCGTTCCAGCATAAAGGTAAAGAGCAAGAGGGTACGTGACAAGCACGATCGCATGTAGTATGTTGTCACGTGCAAACCGTAGGAATAACACCTAGAAATTGTAAAGTAGTATAGAAACTAACATTTCTTTTATAGTAGAATAAGGTTTTCTTTTGATACTAACATAATGTAAGTTAGCGTAGTAGTTAGTAAAAGAATAAACTGCGAATGTAGTAGAATAGAAGTAGCTAGATAGACATATGATACGAAGTGGGAAAGGTGCCGCCTCCTCGGGGCTGGGACGGGCAACGGACCGGGAGTGACCAGTCTAGTCGGCTGGTGAATCCCGGGACGGCGAAGCGCACCCAACGTAACGGGGTAAATATATGTATCTTTTTTTTTGTGAAATGAGATGAATGTAAGTAGAATTAGACTTTTGTATCGTATAACTTTGGAAAACAGGCTTACCATAGTAACCAAGAAGGTAAGCCATTAAGTTTGTTAGACAAAATAAAAAAAAAAAAAAAATAAAAAAAAAATATAGCAATATATATGCCCTCGGGCCCTAGTGTAATTCGTGTGTACGTTTCTAGGTAGAAAGCTGTCATGGCGGAAAACGCGTAAGCGATAGTTGCGAATCGATCAGTTACTGCGTTCAGTGAGAGCTTTCTAAAGCCAAGACTCGCCACCTCCACGTGGTCAAGGGCGGGCAACGCGTCAAGTCACCACCGGCCTCCGGTGTGAGAGCAAAGCTTGTGCGGCTAAGAGCGAGTCGACGTAATGGCGAGCGCGATACGTTCCCCAACCCCGTCTCGGCGAGGTTTGGTTTCGAACGTGTCGGCACCCATTGCGGGAAATAAAGTTAACTATGCTGAAGGCGATAGTCTAAAACAGATAAACGACTATATGAACGAATTTAATGAGTTTATCGAATATGAGTTCGATATTAGCAAAAGAGTCACCAGAGCGGACAAACAGGCGATCAAGGATCGTTTCACCAAGTGGGCCCTGCTCCAAGCTGAGCTAGCGGGCCAAATCAAAAGGCTAAGGGAGGAGAACAAGGAACTCAGAAATAGAGGTACTACCACACCTCCAGTCGTAGCCCCCCTTCTGGGATACGCTGGAACGGTAACCTCAACCTCAAAAAGAGTGAACATTGTGGCCAAAGCGGCAGCCGCGGCACCAGTTACTCTGTTCATAACCTCCAAACACGGGGAGGATATCAAAATGATCACCCAAACTTTTCATAATGCAGTAAAACCTGCTAAAGACAAAATTAAGATAAAGAAGATGCGGACCACTAACAGGGCAATCATAATAGAGGCAGAGAATGAAATCGAGGCAAATAAGCTTAGGGCCCATAAAGCTCTAAACGAAAAATTAAAGTGTGAGATGCCCAAAAAGAAAAGGCCACTGGTCATACTATATGACGTGCCGAACAAAATGTCAAATGAGCAAATATGTGAAGACATATATGCTCTTAACCTAGAAGGAGTTATAGATGAAGAAACCTTTAAAGAAGGTTTTCGGGTACGGTTCAAGACTGGACCTAAGAACAAGGAAACCGCTCATTGCGTAGTGGAAATGAGCGCGGGAATAAGAAAAAGGCTTGTAGAAAAAGGGAAGGTGTACCTGGGATACACGTCAATATCTGTTAAAGATTATAACGTGATCCCAAGGTGCATGAAGTGTCAGGATCTTGGGCATATTGCTAAATATTGCACCAAATCCAAAGAGTGCTGCGCACACTGCGGCAAGGAGGACCACAAAAAGGACGCATGTCCAATCAAATCCCAACCTACTAGATGTATCCCCTGTCAGAAGAGAGGTAAAAAGTGTTCAAATAAGCAAAAAGAGTGCCAAACATATAAAATGCTGATCGAGCGTCAAATACAACGCATTGATTATGGAGTCTGATAACCAAAATAATAAGCAGAACAAAAAACATAAAGCACCCTCCATTAAGCTGAGGGACCTACAAAGGGCACTAAAATTTAAAGAGAATAAGGGTACATGTACTGTAGCTGAAAACAGTACCCAAACACAAACACCTCCTCAAACACCATACTTTACCAGAAATCTGACAAGGTGGAGAAAGGTCTTTTCCCTGAGGAAGAAGGCAAAAAAGGAAGAAAAGGCAGAACCATCCGGAATTGATCCGAAAGAAATATACCAGAATTGTGAACTTAACATGAGTTTGATTCGTATCGAAGAACCTCAAAATCTGATAATGGCGTTAAGACATGTAACCAGACATCTCCACGAAAATGGCAAAAGAATAACCTTCCCGGTACCTGAAGCGGTGGACAGGCTCCAATTGAGGAGGAATGGTCTTCCATCAGATCCCAACAGCCTTTGGGAACTGGCAAAAAAGGCTTACGAAAAAAGGGATGAACCACTAGACCTAAACCAGATTTACAAGGATTTCGTCCAAGCCCACGGCAGGGTCGTAATGGACCCCTCAAAAAGTTGGCCTGCGAGTCACTTTGTTACGAAAATAGCTTAATGAATGAATACAAACACTTAAGGATAGCACAAATAAACTCAATGAGGTGCGAAACAGTAAATCTGGAAATCCGGAAAATAATAGAAGACCAAAATTTAGATATGGTATTCCTACAAGAGCCATACACAAGAAAAGGCAAAATTACCAATATGCCAATAACAGCAAGGAAGATAAGCCTTGGAGACCGACCGATGGTGACGGCGGTTATTCTGAACCAGGAGGTGTCTGTAACACTAATATCGCAATATAGCTCTGAAGATTGTCTATGTCTGGAAATCAGATCAAAGGAGTGCGGGAACTGGATTTTAGTCAACATGTACTTTCAGTTTGCTAATGCTATTGAACCATACCTCACCCAATTAAGAGACATTTCATTAACATACAAAAACTCTCAGCTCGTTTTCATGGCTGATGCAAACGCAAAATCGCCTTTATGGCATAGCACGATAACAGATGAGAAAGGAGAGGAGTTGGAAGCCCTAATACAGGAACTCCAACTGGACATAGTGAACGAACCTAACAATCCATACACTTTCAGTGACAGAGCAGGTGCTGAAAGCAATATCGATCTTACGATTGCAAACGACAACTGTTGGGGCAAAATCTATGACTGGAGAGTGGAAGCAAACAAAACCATGAGCGACCACAATTTGATTAGGTTCAATATACGAAAGACAAGGGATGACAACATTAACATCCAGGATAACATGAAAAAGAGGTACAATATCAGATGTGCGGACTGGGAGGGCATGCGGCTGGGTTTCGTCCCACCCCGACCAATAGAGACTGGCGACAATGTCGATGAGTACACCAAACACCTAACAAAGTCGATAAAACTGATAATGGACAAGACCATCCCGGAAGCCAAACTAAGGTCAAACTCGAAACTCCCCTGGACCCAACACCTTACAGACCTGAAAAGGAAAGTGAGGAAGTCCAGGAGGAGATATCAAAGGGCACTATTAGAAGAAGAGCGGGCAATGAGACTTGTCGAGTACCGAGAGATAAAAGCAACTTATAAGAAAAAGTTAATAGAGTTGAAGGCAATCAGGTGGGACAGATTTGTAGAGGATAATATGGCTCTCGACATGTGGGGGATTCCGTACAAGGTAGTAAGGCAAAAATTACCTATGAAAGTAGTTGCAACAACCGTAAAAATAGGCGAAAATCAGTATACCGAGTCGTGGGAACAGACAACAAGGGAGTTGATGAATTCACTCCTCCCCGATGACAGCAACAACAATGACACCAACACACAAAGTTGGATGAGAAAGGAAATGGCAAATAAATACAATACACATGAGCTTACCCCCTCCTTTACTGAAAAGGAAGTGGAGGAAGCCTTACTAAAGTGCAAGAAGAAAAAGGCCCCAGGCCCTGACGGAATCCCCATCGAGGTAATTTGGAACCTGGCACAACACCTTTTGCCAGTGTTAACAAAACTCTTTAATGAATCTCTCCGACAAGGGAAATTCCCGACTCTTTGGAAACAGGCAGATCTAATAATCTTAACGAAAGACGATAAAAAAGACCCCACAACAGCGGCGGCCTATAGGCCAATATGTCTTATCAACACTCTGGCAAAAATAATAGAAAGGCTGTTATGCCTCAGAATTAAGCAAATACGAGAAAGGACTGGACTTCACCCGAAACAGTATGGCTTCCGAGAGGGAAAATCCACAGAGGATGCTATAAACGCGGCGTTAACATCCATTAACAACTCAGAATACAAATATGTCATAACTATCTTCATAGACATAAAGGGAGCGTTCGACAACTTATGGTGGCCAGCGCACTTTGAAAGACTCAGGGAATTAACGATTCCAGGCGATCTATACAAATGTCTAAGAAATTACTGTCAGGATTGATATGTGAACACCCAGGACCACGAAGTACGTATCTCCAAACGAATTACGAAAGGATGCCCTCAAGGCTCCGTATGTGGCCCGGTGTTCTGGGACATCATTGCAGAAAGTCTCATATCTATAATCGACCAGTGTAGTGATGTTCATGAGGTGGTGGCATACGCCGATGACATCTTACTAATAATAGAGGGCAACTCTAGAAAAGAACTAGAGCTCAAGGCTAATAGAGCGATGAAGCTGGTGGATGACTGGTGTGAGGCATATAAAATGAAACTATCACTGGGGAAAACAGTATATGCCCTAATGAAGGGCAAACTGGATAGGGATCCAACCATAAAAATCGGAGACACTAGCATAAGACGAAGTAAAACAAATAAATACCTAGGAGTGGCAGTGGACGAGAGACAAACATACCTCTCGCACATTACGATGGTAAGTGCAAGAGGCAAATCAATAATGCAGAGCGTAGCCAGGCTTGCCCAGAACACGTATAGAATACCTCTAAATTATGTTAAGATTTATCTCTCAACCATTTTAACATCAATTACCTCCTATGGGGCAAGCGCCTGGGCGCACAGATTGAATCTGGTCAAACCAAGACAACAAGTTAACTCTACACAACGGCAAATTTTAATACGACTGACTCGAGCATATAGGACAACGTCCTTGGACGCACTGTCGGTAGTTTTGGGGATTATACCTTTAGATCTTCAGATCAAACAAAAAGCCGCAATGTACTGGCTTAAAAAGGGCAATCAAGTCAAAGTAAATGAAATTTTGCAGGCCAAGGCCTCGACAAAATTCCAGATTCAAAATCAAATTCTAGAGGAATGGCAACAACGGTGGAATAACTCGGAAAAAGGAAGACAAACTTTCCAAATTCTCCCAAATATTAAACAACGCTTGAAGATCACACATCTCGATCCTTCTGAAGGTATGATCCATTTCCTTACGGGTCATGGGCCATACCCCTCGTATAAATTCGTAAGGAAAATCACCGATGATGACTGCTGTAATTGCGGAGAAAGGGGCACTCCGGAACATATGACATTATACTGTAACGAAATTGACGACACATACAACAACGATAGGCTGACTCTAAGAGAGAAGACACTCAAGGACATAATACGCAATAAAGAAGACTATGAAAAGCTAAATCAAATAGCGATAGCTTTAGTCAAGAGAAGAAAAGGCAGTATCTGAAAAATGGCAAACAACACGAGTAAGTGAATTAAACAATCAAAATCAAATGTAAAGGAATGGATAAACCCCTGGAAATTCCAGTAATGCTATTACTGAGGACCAGGGGACTATGAAGGGTACAATAATACTTGGTAAGTGGCATGGCATGGTAGTTTAGTTCAAAAAGCATGCCAGAATGCCAGTAACCATCACTTGGAATTAAAATAGTAGTAGTAGAAATTAACATGTTTAGTAGATTAAGGTTTTAATACTAACACTAATTTTATTTTGCATGTATATTTAGGATATAAAAGGAAAATCAAGCATCGTAACGAATTTAACAAAAAGTAGTATATTATACAGGAGTGGGATAAGTGCTACCTCCTCGTGGTTAGGGACGGGCAACGACCTGGGGACGGCCAACATAGTTGGCGCGTTTAAAAACCCCAGGCGGCTAACAAGCACTCAACGTAACGGGGAATACTAATGTAAGACCGGTGAAAGTAGAAAGTACAATTGTAATTGTCTGTAGTATTAATCCCTAGTTTTGTATTATATAAATGAGCATTTGCGGCTTGTTATAGTTACCTAGAGAACAAGCCTTATGTAGTTAGAAAAAAAAAAAAATATAGCAATATATGTTTTCGGGCCCCAGTGTAAAGCGTGTGTACGTATCTGGGTAAGAGTGCTGTTATGGTGAGAAGCGATTAGCTGAATATAAACGTGAGTAATCGATTCTAGGCGAAATAGTCCTCTTAGTGCCGGTCTCGCCACATCCACGTGGTCGAAGGCGGGCAACGTGTTAGCCACCACCATCTTGTGGGGAGAGCTGTACACGGCCAAGAGCGAGACAAAGACTCATAAAGACAAAAGTGAAAGTGAAAGTGTAGTGTTACAAGTGAATGCGATGCGTAATAAGACTATAACATGAGCTTTAGCCTCAAAGATCCCCAGTTCTCCCTAGGAGAGCAGCAGTATCGTCAAAGGGCGATGAAGACCCTTGTGAAGATACTACAACACTACTACAACAGATGGATACGGACCCCATCAAAAGCAAGTCTCAATAAGAGCTAGATAATAAAATGCCAAATGAAATAACGAATATCAAGGTCTATATGCAAGACTTGATAAACTGTACCGACCACGACTTTGATGTCAGTAAACGACAAAGTTGCGGACTTGGGCCTTATTCCAAGCAGAACTATACGGGAAATTAAAAACACTAACAGCAAAAAATGAGCATTTAAAAAAGGACTTAGCAACCCGGTCCGCACAACCGGAGACAACTGTACCTCGTAAAGGATATGCAGAAGCTGTCCAAACCAAGTCTAAAAAAGCAAATATTCTAGCTAAGGCTTCAGTAACGACGCCCACCACCCTGTTCTCAACTGCAAAAGACGGGGGAGACGTCAGAACGATTCATCAAACGTTTTTGAAGGTAGTAAAACCGGAAGGCTAGTCATGGATCCAACCGAGAACTGGCCAATGTGCAACATCCAAGTTTAAAAGTTGCGCAAATCAATGCAATGAAGTGCGGAGCAGTAAACATGGAGATCCTTAAGATCGCAGAACATCAAAATATGGATATGATCTTTTTCCAAGAGCCACATACCTTCCGTGGTCAAATTACAAATACAGTAAAACTTGCAGAAGTGACCAGTTGAGTATGTTGACAACTTGGTCACAGTGACCAATTTGACAGAATTTGTGTAAAGTGACCACTTGCCTGTTGTGACCATTGACCATTTTAGCCCTGCCCCATTTAAGAAATTTGTATATATATTCTGTTTCAAATCTGACCATCTGAAACCCGGAATAATAACGACCTGCTTACCTGGTTTTATAGCGAACGCGCGGCGGATGTATGTATTAGCACCCTCATTCCATAACTTCTAGGAATGAAGAGGAATTACCTAAGTGTTTTTCGACCGACGAGTTCGATACAATGGGAATCCCCCGACACCAATGTGACCACTGTTTTCGGATGTTGTACAATTCAGATAACGAGAACTTTGAGTTTTGTGAATTGTGTGTGAAAATGCGAGTTGCAGAATATGCAGAACGGCGAGTTTTAAGTTTATTGATTTTAAATTAGATTAAATTAGTAATTTATATGATCTTGTTTTAGAATGGCGAAGAAAAAATACAATGAATTGGGTCTCAATGAGAAATGTGATCTAATCAGTTTTTTTTGAGAACCACAGTCAGAGAAAAACTGCTGAAAAATTTGGAGCTACTAAAACAACCGTAAACAACATTAAGAAAAGGAAACGGACTTCCGTTTCCAGGTTTCCAGGTACTCACCTGGAGAGATCAAAAACCGAGGCCCAACACTTAAAAAGAAAGCCACGATTAACAGAATTTTTCGACATAAATCAGCTAACTTTTCAGTGGTTTAATAAAATGAGAACATTGAATATCAGGATTTCTCGATCCATGTTTCAGGAAGTAGCCCTAAAATTTGCCAATGAATTAACAAAACCTGATTTTAATATGCTTCGACTGGGTGGTTGGATAGTTTTAAATTGCGATATAATATTTCTTGCAAGATTTTAGTAGGAGATTCAAACGAAGTGAAACTTGAAGCATTACACTCCGCAAAAAATTATCGCAACACCTGAATTTTATGGGTTTATGACAATTTAAATGTACTGTTTGCTATTAAATTGATATTAACCTTTTTGACGTTGTCAAACTGATATCTAAACGTAGTATCAAAAAAACATTCTTTTTATGCATGTTTTCTGATAACTGCAAAAAACGTGCAGTGGTGCAGCATTAAAATATCGTCGTCTGTTGATCTGATCGGTTCAATTTTTGCTTAAACTGTTGTTATGAATTTCAACAACGTGAATTTTTACATCTTACGTATGAAGAAACCGTGCTATGTATCACATTGGTGGAAAATAGCCGTAGCATGCAGTGTATAGCTGGACTGTTACGAATTCATCCATCAACTGTAAGTAGACCTGTGGCACGATTTAGGGAAAGTGGGGACTACAGAAGGTCTAGGCATGGTCACAAGGAAAGCTACTACCCCTCGAGATGATCGTTTTCTGCGCTTAACTGCTCTGCGTACGCGTCATTTTACTGCTAAATTTCTCAAGAATGAGCTTTCAGTGGCTATAAATGTACAGGTTTCTGCACAAACTGTCCGTAACCGTGTTCGAGAAGATGAGATAACAGCTCATGTTGACTGTTAACGAATTCTCCGTGGCAGCAACAAAGAGGCCCTTAAGATTACCTCTAACTGTTTATGGTGCAAGATCATTTCTGAGCAGATCGACAGAAAGAGGAAATCCTAGGATTGATCTGCCTGTAAACAGCATTGATCCTAATGAAACAGCTTGGAGAGAAACCCTCAGGGTGTATCTGTCATACTTTGTATTGTTCATAGGAAGCAATGGTCTAAAGGGACTATTGGATGTACTTCATGATTCTCCTTGCATCATTCTTACTACCGTTAGCAGCAGTGAAGAGTGTTCCTGATGTTAACTCAAATGTTGCAGTTGAAGGGTTCATCAGGCAGAGAATTAAAGCATTGAACTCAACACTACCTGTTGTCATTCCTATACCGACAGCAAGTTTCGTGCATGAATTTAGAGCATTACAAATGGGGAGATTAAGATACCCTTGCTTCTTTTGTGCATCCTATAAATTTCTATCGGGTGGTTAAATTTTACGGGCCGATGTTGAATGCGAACCACACCTAAACGTCAAGTTTTTTTTCTCCATTTCATCTGACATTTCTCAATTTCAGACTAACTCAATTTGAACCATGGAAAGATACACAATCGAGCAACGCGTTAATGCCGCCCTACGTGATCTACAAGAGTGTTCACCTTTATGATTCGTGGAAAGAAAATGGTCCATGAGGATTTTCACGTTGCGATAAGCACTGCTGTAGTCTACGAACAAGATACAATCGCACAGCAAGCGGGTGGATGGAGGGTGCTACGTTTCGAGATTGGTTCCACTAGTTCATTTCAGCCACATGATAAACGTTCAGAGGGCAGATTGGCGATAATCTGTCATGACATATGGATTCTGGCGTTTTAAGATTTTGTGCAGAAAACGAAATTGACTTTATATGTCTGGTCCCACACTCCACAGCTTTGCCAACCGTTGGACGTAGGGTTTTTTAGGCCAATGAAAGAGGCATGGCGCGCTACGTTAACTGAATGGAAGCCGCAAAATATATGGTAGGCAATTACGGAAGGCAAGCGTACAGTGGATCGCAATCAACGCTGCAGAGGAGTATGGTACCGCAGCTGGGACGATTACCAAAATAAGTCATTAATGATTCTAATCCGAGTGTCAATGGACTGTTTCCCATTGCATTATATTTAATGGAATGTTTTTTCCCTTCAATGATACTGATACTTTCAAGATAAACGAGCCAGAATTTGACACCAGCGCTATTTGGATCGCTGCCGTGTCTTAGTGCAAGATGTACGGAGCCCCACAGGGGTTCATAGAGCTAGTGCAACTCTATATGATGTACTCGCGGCGTCGTGAAAATCTTAGGTTACTGACCAATTGTGAGTACGGCGTCGTGAAAATCTTAGGTTACTGACCAATTGTGAAATCGACAGCATCGTACTGCCTAAAGCACGAACGCGCTCCTTCGTCCTGGTGCCATGCCTCTATATCGCAGCCAACATTGATATGAACCTCGCCCATGAGAAAGCGAGCTACTTACGACATATGCTTGGCGAATGCTGGACTAAAAGTTGGCGAGCGGAATAATCGGTGACGAATCAGATTTCAAAGTAGTGTCAATCCTTGCGTTTGATTGCTTCACATCGCTTTCCAGAGTTATGGCAAGACTGGACATTAATGACATTCCTAATTATTTTTAGTGTGCATGAAAAAGGGCTAGCACCTCACCATACACTATCAACGTGTTATACCTGAGAACACAGTAAAACGGGCTCACATGGTTGTGTCTGAGCATGCGGAAAATGCCATGGCTGTGGCTTGTTGCAATGCTATGGAATAACGCTTGTATTATTTCAAGAAAAACGTATAAAGCCAGAATTTGGCGACAATTTACCTGTTGGATCGCTAGACTCCTAAAGAGCCTATTGCTACACAACTCTCTAATGTCTTCAAAAGACATTTTGCTCAGTATAAACATATATAAACAGTATAAAGTATAAAGGACTTGCACATTTTGTGTTTGGTCTCGAGCTTCTATTCTCCTCGACTTTACCAGTGCTGAGAGCTGAGCCCCCTCGCATCACGTTACTCTATTGGTCATCAAACACGTGACCTCCAGCCTCTTGATAAAGCTGTATTTTTCGCTCTTTGGAAACAGATCGAGACCATTACTTTTAAGATGTTGGGATATTTACTCTCAACGAAGCCTCAACAGGGTCGGAGTCAGTATAGTCTTATCCATATATTTATAGAAAATATTAGGATTTAGGTATAGAGGATAGATATAGAGGTACAGGTAAATACTGATGCAATACCTGATAAAGCGTTTACATCTTCTTTACTAACGGAGCGGGCCATGCCCCGGAGAACATAATAGCAGGAGAAATAAACGCAGGCCATAAGAGGGACGCCAAAAGGACAAACTGAGTCTTCCAATGACAGGTGAAATTTGTTCAGACAACGATGTTCCATTGGCAACTGTAGCTAAAAAATTCAACGGCGTTCCGCAATCCTCTTCAGTTACAACAGTTTCCATGGCACTTTCAAAGTCTTTCCATGAACTGCTTCTGACTCCTATCACCAATGGAAGGAATAAAGTACTGAGAATCAATAGGCTTAAGCTTTAAATTACAAAGCTCGGCAAGTAACAATAATGTTTCCCTGAGACACAGCAAATAAATCAAAACACATTAATCTGATGAAGTTTAAGACACGGCAAATAAATCAAAACACACTAATCTGATGAAGTTTAAAGATTTTTTTACCGTGGGCGATATAGACCGACCACATTGGTAACATGACCCAAGTAGTGCTAACAATTTTTACCCATAGATCTATGATGAATCATTTCTATCCAAACTAAATTATGGGGCCAGATACCTATCAACTATGTTGGTAAAAAATGATATCTTACACAGTCTGGATTAAATAGAGGCACAAATGACGTTAACGGCCACATTTGCCGCCTTATTTCCTGTTCCAGTTCAGTTATTTCATTTTGTTAGTTTTCTGCAGACTGTAGACTTTCTTGTATGTTCGTAATTACCAGTTCTACATCTTCCTTCATACCTTTCATTTTGGTCATAAGTTCTTCCATTGTGCCAAGTAGTTTATTCATTTCGTGTCTCCTTGTTTCACATTGTGATAAAAGTTTCGCCCAAGTCGACCCAGTGGAGGCTCGACCTTTCCAAGTGTAAAAGTTTGACAAAAGATCGCTTTGCTTGATGAAATATTCTTGCGCAATTTCATATATATACATACGGTACATATAGTAATAGACTTGAGGAACATGTTTACACTGGTAGAGGATGCGGGTAGGGATGAAGGGTGGAAGAATTCTCGGGATTTTAGGACATGGGTCCCCCTCCATGTTGGGAGTAGGAGAGAGATCCAAGGCTTGCGTGGGCAGGGTCGCTTCCCTGAAGTAGATCTGTCTCTGTCAGGATCACAGAGAGTATCTACCCGCTACCCTTAGTCTCTGAACAAATTAATATCAAAATAGATAGCATAAAATCGAGCTCGAAAGCACAAAAATAAGAATTCTAAGTCCTCAGTAGAACAACTTCATTCGAGCCTATATATATAGCCTATATATATATATATATATATATATATATATATATATATATATATATATATATATATATATATATCCAATCTGAGCCAACCCCAACTCAAAACAAGACATATTTCATATTCACGTATTTCATATCACAATCATTTTCAAGGAAAAAAAAAACAAATTTTACTGAACCGTAGACTCCACCAATCCAACAAAATATTGTAGGACAACCATAACTTCTCAGCATTATCAGATCATTTAAAGCATCAGAAAGCTGAAAAAGCACCAATGCCTAAACCTAAAAACCAATGCCTGTTAAAAAGCACCTAACCTTGACTAGCGAAAAACCCTTTCAGACTCTCGATCGACATTTTCACGATCATTAACGTTATGTAAAAATGGAGAAGGCAACAAAAAGTAATGGTGGAAACTAAATACGCTTTACATTTTGAGCCTGGCGTCATTTACTCTTAATTTTCCATCCATGGGTTACATGTTTTTACCCATTCTTTGCTTCGTATAATGCCATGTACTTATAAACATATACTTCAAAAATGCAGGACAGGTAGTCATGTTAAATTTAATTTGTATTTCGATTATGACGTAGTTTTTCGTAATATATGAAAAACCAGAACGCAACGCTCCAAACCATAAAACCATTTTATATTCAATACTTTGATCCTTCTTATTTTGTGAGCAAAAAAAAACAGAAGTGAGCAAACAAAGAAAATGAAGCAAAATCTTGATCACTATATAAATTATTTGTTGCATTACACACAACTGAATGTTCAAATAAAAATAGTGACAGTCTTATCATAGTATAAATATGTAAACAAATTGTTACCCATATAAATGTATTTCGGAGACTTTAAACTTCAATCTTTAAAATTTTTCTACCACTCGCCATTTATATGAATGCACGAGTTCTAATTAGAAATAGGGATTAGAATTTATGTTACATCACACATTTGAACACGATAGTATTTCTTTAATTCAGAAGTTGTAGAGCACTTTCTACTATGATACCAACATATACAAAATTGTATCATTAACCTTTCTCAGATTTATTCTAAAAAAATTTTTAGAACCTAATACAACTTTACACTGCTTGACAACCAGTAGTTTACCTAATCTAATCTTTATCTTTTTACCTGACGATCAGACTCTGCTACCTTTTAGAAGCTGTTACTTCAATTAGGGGATGGCACTCAAGATCCATTAAAGGTTCATCTTTGATGTTTCTGGAAGGAGGTAAGTTCTGTATTATCCACTGATTACAACCACACCCCTCCAATAATACACAAGAACGATCATGACTAATTTATAACTCTAATAAATATAGTAAGGTTGATTTCCAAGCTGGTAACCCGTCGTCCAAATAGTTTCTGAACTCCTGATGTTTCATTTAACAAACATTCTTGGATCCTGAAACAATAGATAGCAGTTATTTTTAACCTACTTAAGATGTTATAGCAATTACATATCGACATTTGGGCACTTTCACAAAGGATGTGTGTGGGCCATAGATCATGGAATATAAATAGATCCTGTCAGTTATTACAATTTTCATATCACACCTAGGACCCAGCAACATGAAATTCTACCAAATGATTAGGTTGTGTCTACTTACCTAACCTAACCTGTTAAGTAGAATTTTACGCTGTTGCCCGCGATATCATAGCGATACAATAGATTTAACTCCGTAAAACTAATAAGACAAATGGATGTCACCACCATTTCGGACTAATAATTTGAACCCGACAACGTCGCGATCTCCAATTCTTGTTTAATGATACAAATTACTAGCGGCCCATATCACTACTCTGCGCTCCTTATAAACTTTTAGAACATGTAATACTGCAAAGAATAATTGCAAATCTCGAGACCAGATACCCTATAGAGCAGGCAGGCTTTCGGTCTGGTAGAAGCTGTTGTGACCAGGTTTTAGCTCTTACGATATATATAGAAAATGGCTTTGACAAAAAGTACAAAACTGGCACAGCTTTTATAGATCTGACGGCTGCCTATGACGTGGTGTGAAAATATGGCCTCATACACAAATTGTATGCGTCAAACTGACTAAACTAGTATGGATTATACTAAGCAACCACAGCTTTACAGTAAAACATGGTAATGAAAACAGCAAAAGCCAACTACTAAACAATGGTTTGCCATAGGGCTCAGAACTGACAGAATAGAAAATTTTAAAAACTGGAAAAAGTGGAGACTGCAACCCAATCCTAATAGAACCATGCCGTCTTGTTTCTACTTAAATAACCGACAGGCACACGGTATACACGGACAATCACGGTATAAAACTCGACCGACGCTTACCTACAAGCATCATCTAATCAAACAAACAGGTAAAATGAAAACCCAGGTTAATTTGATAAATAGGCTTACTGGAACAACATGGGCAGCATCAGCTGAGGTATTAAGAACGTCAATTGTTTGCCTGGTGTATTCAATGCCCATATGGGAAGCTAATAGACAGATTAATACGTAACTCAGCAGAGACATGCGCACCATCTCTGGAACAATAAAACCTATCAACACGAAGTAGTTCCAAGTGCTAAGCAATATATCCAATTTTTTCATGCAACATTTATTTATCGGCGCATGCATATAATCATATAACCAGAAACAGCCCCTATCACATAAATAAACAGATAAGTGCGTTCCAAAATCCAAAGGACACTGAGTGATTAGTGATTAGTGCCAGTTAATAAAAGGGACTGAACATTATTATTTCAGGGGATTAAGCAGAAGCTCACCACCCGCTCGACTGTAACGACGTAGTTTTTAAGTTTATTTTTTATTGTTTTTATTTAAAAAACAGTAAATTGTATCGAGTCGTATTATTGTGTTTTTAAAAAACCTTAATTCACGACCGAACACCATATTTGGCGCAGTCAGAAAAACCAAGACGATTTAAGAAGAATCCAAGACGACGCTACAAGAGCTGTTCTTTCGACTCTTCATAGAATCGTGAATCATCCCGACAACCAACCAGGAGGACTACAGGACAACGCTGAGGAAGCTGTACCTGCATTCTATTCCAATTAAGGTTAGTGTCGAATCTCCCTTATTTCCTCTTATATTTCCCCTATATTTTAAATTTTTCCTAAGTTTTGAACAAACTAGTTATAAATTTATAATAACAATAATATTAATCCAATGATAATTTAATAAATAGTAAGTTCTTTTCAAAATTTGGAACTAGTTAATGATAAATTACTCTATCGAAGATTTAACAAATAACTTAGAAAACACGAGTTTAAGCAATACGTCAAACACTTCATCACTCATTAATACCGCAAAAGCTATCGCAGATTTTCTACCAACTTTTAATGGAGACAGTAGTCAGTTAGAAGGTTTTATTTTTCGTTGCGATACCTTTTTTAATACTTATGGACGAAGCACTGATAATGGACTAAACGACTTTGTTTTTAACGTAATTTGTTCTAAATTAAGAAATAATGTTTCGAATTTCTTATTATGTAGACCTGACTTAACTTCATGGCCCCTTGTAAAAGTAGCCTTAAGAGAGCACTTTGGCGATAAAATCGATAGACAAACACTCACTCGCAAATTTTTACAAATGACAAAAAATAGCCATGAAACGATACTAGACTTCCTCGAACGACTAAAATTAACGAAATCCCGTGTTGAAGTCAAGATTCAAACAGATCACACCTTAACAGCGGACCAAAAAACATTACTTATTAGTCAAAACGAATTAAATTCCCTAGACATCCTATGTGCAAATTCTGACGATAAACTACGACTTCTACTTGACATTAAAACACCTAAAACGTTAGGAGAAGCTTCCAACGTAGTCATTAGACATTTTCACAATGAATCACGAATTAATTCATCAATTAGAAAACACGAAAATCCACGTCAACCAAATAAAAATTTTAACCCCTCGTTCACAAGGAAATCACATCATTCTAATTTTAACCAACATAATTATAACAACCCATTTAACAATCAGAATCAATCTCAACAAAGATCTTTTCAAAATAATTTCCAAGCCCCGAATTTCCCTCAAAACTACTTTCAAACATCGAGTTTCCCTCAAAACAATTTCCAAGCGGCGAATTTCCTTCAAAATAATTTTCAAACTCCAACTTTTCCCCAAAATAATACTCAAAATCCCAATTTTTCTTCAAATACTCATAATTTCCAGTCTAATATGGTTCAAAATCGACCACCATCTTATAGCAACTTCTCAAATTTTAACAAGCATCGACGAAATACTAACGTATTTGCTCCGGAAAATGCTCCTAAACCTAATGGACCCCCGGAACCAATGCAAACTTCTTCAAAAAATATCTCTGTGAGAACGAATCATTCCCGTCAATCAAACCCCTCAAATTTTGTATTCGAAGAACTTAATACCGAATATGACGATCAAGACAACTCAGAATTTCATGAAAGTACATACGAGTATAACACCAATCAAAATCATTATGACATGTACCAGAATGACTACACAAATTACGAGCATTATGCAAATTCAAATCAAGATACACAAAATCAAAGTCACAATGAAGCGGAATGCGAACACTTTCGGAAAATTTCGGAATGCGAAAATTTTCGGAAAAGACGCCTTCCAAACATGCCAACATAGACTTAAATAATATCTATTTAAATAATTCTCTTCCATACATAGAACTGAAAGAAATTCCTGCCAAACTATTAATTGATACTGGATGTCATGGATCTCTACTAAGACCATACATTGCGGAAAAATTTTTCCCTAATGAAATTTTTCACTGTAACACTCCTATTTCTACATGTGCAGGCACGCGAATTAGCCAATATAAAGCCAAAATCCCTCTTTTCAAAGAATTTGGAATATCAGAAAACTTCGAATGTATATTGTTTCCTTTCCATGATTATTTCGATGGAATAATAGGGTTAAGAGACCTAAGGAAATTTAAATTTTCAATGAATTTGAACACTAGAAAGTTAGAAAATAATTCAATTCAAATTCCTTTTTCTTACCGTAAAGATTTTCAAACACAAAAAATAGAAATTCCACCCGAATCTATTATAATCAAAGAAATTAAAACAGACCTTCCTGAAAGCACGGAAATTCTGCTAAATGAAGTAATTTTTCGAAATAATATCGCAAAATTTACTGCATGCATAACTAAAGTGCAAAACCAAACGGTAAAAGTTGAAATTCAAAATTTAACGAAAGAAACTCAATTGTTAACACTTGATTCACAATTTTTAACTGGATTTGGTAAAGTTTTCAATCAAAACGAATATCAATGCTTTCACATAGAAAATACTTCGAACTCTACACAGTCGCAAAAAATAAATATTCCAATTGATAAAATAAGGACAAACCATTTAAACTCGGAAGAAAAACACCATTTTAATAAAATTAATTAACGAGTTTTCCGAAATTTTTCACTGTGAAGCTAATAAATTGACATTTACAAATAAAATTAAACATGAGATCAAGACCACTGATGATATACCGACACATTCAAAATCTTATAAGTATCCTTATATTCATAAAGAAGAAGTACAGAAACAAATACATAAAATGCTTAATGATGGAATAATTAGACCTAGCCAATCCCCCTGGAGTTCACCCATATGGATAGTTCCCAAAAAACTTGATGCTAGCGGTCAGTCGAAATGGAGAATCGTAGTAGATTACCGAAAAGTAAATGAAAAAACAATTGATGACAGATACCCCTTACCAAACATTAATACTATTTTAGATAAATTAGGACGATGCAACTATTTTACCACATTAGATTTAGCATCCGGGTTTCATCAAATAGAATTACATCCGGATTCAATTCAAAAAACTGCATTTAACGTAGAGAACGGTCATTACGAGTTTGTTCGTATGCCATTCGGCTTAAAAAACGCACCAGCTACATTTCAAAGGGTAATGGACAACGTCTTAAAAGAATTACAAGGAAAAGTTTGTTTAGTTTATATGGATGATATCATTATATTTTCAACAAGCCTTCAAGAGCACATTTCTAACATCAAAAAAGTTTTTCAGAAATTAAGACAAGCGGGTTTAAAAATCCAACTTGATAAGTCTGAATTTTTATGTAAATCTGTCGAATTTCTTGGACATGTTATAACTCCAGAAGGTATAAGACCAAATCCAAAGAAAATCGAAGCAATATTAAAATTTCCAATTCCCAAAACAGCGAAAGAAATTAAATCCTTTCTTGGCTTAATCGGTTACTACCGAAAATTTATAAAAAACTTTTCCCACTTAACTAAACCAATGACGCAATGTCTTAAGAAAAACGCCAAAATCAAACATACACGTGAATTTATTGAATGTTTTGAAACTTGCAAAAATATTTTAACTAATGACCCTATATTACAATACCCTGATTTTGCCAAACCATTTAACATTACAACAGACGCTTCAAATTTTGCAATAGGAGCTGTACTTTTACAAGGTCCCATTGGAAACGACCTCCCCATAGCATATGCTAGTAGGACCCTAAATCCAGCAGAAATTAATTATAGTACGATAGAAAAAGAACTCCTAGCAATAGTCTGGGCAGTTAAATATTTCAGACCATACGTTTATGGTACAACATTTAATATTATTACAGACCACAAACCTCTTCAATGGTTATTTTCATTAAAAGAACCTAACTCAAACCTAGTTAGATGGCGCTTAAAACTAGAAGAATACACTTACAAAATAATTTATAAAAAAGGAACATTAAATAGCAATGCTGACGCCCTTTCTCGCGTTGAAATTAATCCTATGGAAATTGACGACAACCAATCAATTCTAGCAAATATAGACCCATCGGATCAACCCGACGTAGACATCAGTATGCTTGACGATATTCTAGAAACACTAGATAAGATCAAACCAACTACAAATGAATCCAATTCTCCAAAAATACAAATTCATCAAAATATTCAAATTAAACCTTCTCAAGAAAATAAAGACACTTCTAAAACCTGTTCAGCTCATTCGACACTAGAAAACCCTATTATAAATATTCCTTATACAGATAAATCACTAAATACCTACTCGAATCAAATCATAATTGGAAAATCTTGTAGAGAATCCCAAGTCAATTTCGAAAAAATTTTTAACAAAGCTAGACACACTCTACTAGTACACGACAATACATTAAACGACATTAACAAGTTAGAAGAAATTTTCTCTAAATTTATCAAAGAATATATAAGACCGAAACAAAATTATTGCATTTATTTCAGAAACTCTCTGTTCGAAATACCTTTTATTAATTATTTACAAAAATATTTCCAAAATAAAACATTTACAATGACGATAAGTAGGAAACTACTAGAGGACGTGACAGAAACCGACGAACAACAAGACAAAATCAAATTATATCATATAACAAAAACATGCCACCGTGGAATCCAAGAAAATATTTCAGCTATAAAGAAATACTATTACTGGCCCAATCTTGAAAATGATGTTAAAGATTATATAAATTCATGCGAAATATATCAGAAATCTAAGTATGAAAGACACCCTAACAAAATAATATTTAAACCAACACCTATTGGAACTAAACCCTATGAACACATTTATATAGACTCTTTTAAAATTTCAAACCAATATTTCATAACAGTCATTGATAGTTTTTCCGAATTTGGTCAAGCTTTCCCAATAACCTCTTTAAACGCAATTGAAACTACAAGTAAAATTATCCAATATTTCTCATACTTCGGAATCCCAAAGAAAATTACATCCGATAATGGTATCGGAATTCAAAAACGGAGTTTTCCAAGACTTATGCAGAAGTTACGGAATCGAATTACATTATACTACAACTTACAACCCAACTAGTAATAGTCCCATGGAACGTTTTCACTCCACAATTATCGAATCAATTAGAGTATTAAGAGAAGAAAAACCGTACCAAAACATAATAGATTTAATGAATTATGCAATTCTTTCTTATAACAACAGCATACATTCATCTTTAGAATATACACCTTTTCAAATTTCTAAAGGACAAATTGATTTTAAAAACCCATTCGAAACCACAAAGAACGAACAAGTCTCTAAGTACATTCGAGAACATTCTCAATTATTAAATTTACTATCACAACAATTATCAGAAAAACTAGATAAGAAACAAAGACAAAATTTAGAACGCGAAAACCGACACTCTAAAAGAACACTCTCTTTAGATCTAAAGCAACCTTTATATTCGGTAAATAATCAGAAAACTCAAAAAGACCAACAACCTTTTATTGAATTAAACAACCCCATAATTATAGATGACAACAAAATAAAATCCAATGACAAAATAACTCACATTCGACAATTAAAACCACAACGAAAACTTCCTATTTCAGGAAATGGACCTAAAACAATGGACGACAATACTGACACTGATAGTGACGACATTCCCTTGTCCCAACTACTCAATAAAAATCCACCCAATTAATAACCCTATACTACCTATCCAAATTGGAACCGGATACGTTATTAAAAATCGACATACTTTTACGTATCACGTTAATTTAAGTATCCCTTTAGAATTAACTACAAAGATAGAACAAAATATTAATTTATTAGGACATAAGTTAAATTTATTAGGACATAAGTTAAATTTATTAGGACATAAGTTAAAAGAAAATTCGAATCATTTTAGTTTAATACTTTTACAAAAATTAGACATAAGTATTAGATTAGTTACGCAAATAAGAGAACGTATTTTCATAACAAATAATAAACGAAATAAAAGAGCCCTAATAGACGGCATAGGAAACGCATTACGATATCTATTCGGTACAATGGACTCTAATGACAGAAATTATATTGACAAATATTTAGAAACGTTAAGGATAAATGAAAATAAGTTTAAGTCAAATCTCAATAAACAACAGATATTATTGAGAGATATAGTTAATAGCTTTGCAAATTCATTTGAGAAAATTGAAAGTAACCAAAAACAAATTTTAAGTCACATTAATGAATTTGTTAAAGATAAAGAAATATTAGAGAATTACGAAAAGGTACTATCCTTAAGTTTATCAATAGATAAAATTATTTTTAATTTAGAATACTTATTAGACATAATTAATAACATAGGAATAGCATTATCTTTTTCGAAAACTCATAACTTACATACCTCTATATTAAAAACATCTGATATTGAAAACATTCTAAGAAAATTGGAAGAAGAATCCGAACAAAATCAAATTCCAAAATTGAAAAATATCATTGATTATTATTTATTGTGTTCGACTGACGTAATTGTCACAAACGAACTCATTTTGTTCAAAATTTATACTCCTATCATATCTAAACCTTTTCACTATTTTCACCTTTTTTCTGTTTTTCAACCTAATTATACAATTATCCCTGAGAGTCCCTACATCCTATTCGACACTGAAAACTATTGGAATCTAAGAAGACCCTGTACACCAGTCGAAGATGTATACTTTTGCGAACAAGAATACCTGATCAACGGGAACCACTGCATTAAACAGCTACTATATAACGGTACAAACAATTGTCCAGTTACCAAAATAAACCTTTCAACAACAATTGCTGAAACGATCAGCCCATCTAAGATTCTAGTTAATCCGAAAGGACCCACAACGATCCACTCTTCGTGCCTACGTGATGGAATCCATATAATCCATCGACCAGCAGTTATTGAAATGGAAAATTGTAGTATAAAAATTGGGAAAATGGAATTCTTTCCAAACGAACCCATTCAAGAAGCAATTTTCGCATTACCAGACTTCGCTGATACAAACATCAACAAACCAGAGGAAAAACGCTACATATTTCGCCTACCAACCACGAGTTGCGGCATATTCAGATGTTGGTTGAAGACCTAGGAAAAGAGGACATAAGCCTCCTAGAAGCACCTCATCGTACATGGACCGACGCGGCTGTCGCGACGCTGATTTTTCTACTCCTTTTCGGGATCATCGCATACTTGAGCTGGAAGAAAATTAGAGCCATCATAAGCAGACCTGTAGAACCAGAAGGAGATGTGCAAATCCGAGAGCCCCCGTTTGCCCATCTTAGGGAGGGAGGAATCATATAACCAGAAACAGCCCCTATCACATAAATAAACAGATAAGTGCGTTCCGAAATCCAAAGGACACTGAGTGATTAGTGATTAGTGCCAGTTAATAAAAGGGAATGAACATTATTATTTCAGGGGATTAAGCAGAAGCACCACCCGCTCGACTGTAACGACGTAGTTTTTAAGTTTATTTTTTATTGTTTTTATTTAAAAAACAGTAAATTGTATAGAGTCGTATTATTGTGTTTTTAAAAAACCTTAATTCACGACCGAACACCATATTTATATTTCCCCGATATTTTTTCTCGCCGAGCATGTTGCAATATAAAATGCGGCCCCGTAATCCTGCAAGAGCTTTATGCATCCCGTAAACTCTTCTCCAATGCTTTGTTCCCTCAGTAACCCCACTGTTTCGCTTGGCTTTCGACTCGAATTTATGCGTTGAGCGCAATGTTTACAGACATTTTTATGCTAACACGATTAGAATACTATTATGAAAAACGTCAAAACGTAAAAATATATTAATTATAGTTAATACAAATCTTTTTGAAAAATAGTGTCCGAAATTGTTTATATTCCAATTATTCAAAAACTATTAATGCGATTAATTTCATCTTCCGCCTGCTTAAAGTAAACGAGTAAAGCCCACCGGACATGACGCATTTTTTTGGTGGGTGATTGCATGAAAAAAACGCTGCTTAGTTCCGTGGGTATTTTTATGCGAGTGCGTAGACACACTGGAAAATTGCAAGGGCATTTCGTTGGTTATTCTATACATTGGACGGCAAACATAAAGTTCGCCCCGCCCCTACCCCCCCCCCCCAAAAAAAGAAAGATCGCGAAACAGGAACTATCAAAAACCACGTTTGTTTATATTTGATCGTACTCAAAACCTTTTTTCCACTTTGACAGGCCGATAACGTCAAAGCGACGACGCTGTGGCCCACGTAACAAAATGCTCATTGTTCATTGGTCGACCTTCAAATTCCCGGAGAAGTGCTGCAGCAAAATAAGCACACGCTCGATTTATGGAAATGTGCGGCAATTTCGCCCTTGCGACTTCATTTTTCCCACCGTCTCTCCCCAAGCCTTTCCCACGTAATCACCCACCAAAAACTGCATCATGTCCGGCGGGCTTAAACTATCATTTCGCAAAATATGTTTCAGTAATATTAAAAATTGTGTGATGATTTTCTTTAGTCATTTTTTACCGTTTTCATAGTTCTATCGATTAAAAATTGTCTGCTCACAGTTCACAAAACGCCGTTTTAAAAGTTTTACTAAAAAAACGCGATTAATTTGGTACTATTTATGCTATAAGCAAAGAAACATGAAAAGTCACTTTTGTGGTGTTTGTTGTTTATAAGAAATTAGCTACTGTGAATGTTTCGCTGTTTTTAGTCATCTACAGGATTTTTAAAAAAAGTTGCACTAGTGGTTTGTTATGCAATTCATTAACAAAAACATGCCTTTTTGGTGTATTAGTCCGCCGAAGGTATTTATGAAAGACTGGGGTGTCTATTTATATTTAACGGTCTGTGGTACAGGATGTGTCAAGGACAGGGCAATGTATGATGAAAAATAATTCTGTTCTCAATCATATATACATACTTAGGTAAAAGGTTTCCATGTCATAAGAACATGTTTTGTTCAGACCCATCACCTCTGAAGTAGGTTGCAGATGCGTCCACCTATGAGTTCAGACGTCAATTCTGCCGTTCTGCGTCCACCCAACTAGTACAGGCATGGCTGCATGAGAAGATTTATATTACTCAGCCAACACAACCATTTGTCCTCGAATGCATCTGAAAATAAATAAAAGTTAAATAAACCCCGACAAACATTGCATATTCTCGTATTAAATTTGCCAGATTTCTGAAAGTGCCATACAGTGAAAATGGCAATGATCATCATGCAATATGGCAATTGTTACCACCGTAAGCTACTTTTCTGTCCTAATGTTTTCAAAAAAATTTCGATCGACTAAACGGGCTCTTTGTAGTTAGTTTTGAGGCCCAATATTATTGGACGTTATTAGAAAATTTGATGTTCTTCTAAGTAAGTGTTTTTCAGTATTTTAGTTTGTGGGATTTAGGAGGTATAAAACTAATAATTATTACAGGTATCATTAAATTTAATGAATTTAGTTCTACCTCATAAATTATTCAATGCAAAGCAACAAAAGAAGCAGTCGACAGTAAGCGAAGACTAAGACCGCTACCACACTGCCTTTGAAGATGTCCACCATGGATGTAGACGAAACGTTGGGACGCAACGACCTACACATTCCACGGCCTTATAGCCTGGAAGAAAACATACTTGAAGAAACCGACCAGAAAAGCCTCCACTCCAGAATTATACCATTAACTATGAAACATACAAAAAATCATCCATTCCAAGATAATCATAAAATTTATCAAAATACCAAAACATGAAGCTGTGCGAACTGTGAAATACCGGTTAAGTCAGGTAAGAGCAAAATTTGTACCCAATTACTCACATAATTTAAATTAAGGCATAGTGGCATCGAACGGAACGAATGGGCTGATCAACTGACCCGGCTAGGAGAGGAAACTCTCCTCGTTGGGCCCAAGCAGGCCAGTGGAATTACCAAGGCGATTACAGTGAGACACTTCAGAAAGCGCCTATGAGCGGAATTCGAAGAACACTGGAGTCAACACGACTACCTTCGACAATCAAGGGCTTCCATTGAGGGACCCAACCAGAAGAAGGCGAGAGAACTACCTAGTTTAGATAGGAAGCATATATACACCGTAATCGGAATCTGACCGGACACTGGATACTGAATTACCATATGCACAATATGGGGCTGAAAGACGTCTCACTGTGCAGGTTATGTTGAAAGGAAGATGAAACCTCCTATCATATCTTGTGCGAATGCGAGGCACTCGCAGGGGCCAGGTAGAAAATCTTCAGGGGGATGACCGAGGGGGATGACCGAGGGGGATGACCGAGGGGGATGACACAATGGACTCCAATCTACGTGTCGCCTGAAGGCACCCCAGTTTCTTTCATTCTTTCATAAGTGCATTTAGTATTAGTATACACATTACGAAATGATACTACAATTGTGCATAGATAAATTAGTTTCTCGACATAAATTTCATGTTTTCAAGTGTTGCCATTTAACTTTCAATATCAATTTACTTCATGAATATTTGAATGATCCGGGAAGAGTTTGCGTAGCTCTACTGTCACTGAGGGTCCAGGAGATTTGGAATTACCTCTATAACAAAAATAAGAAAGACTGGTATAAATCGACTTGTAATTGAATGTAACAATTTTCTAGCAACTAACAATTTCCATGATAACAAAACTCTTATTGAAAGATGCTACAAACTTTACATACCCTTAAATCAAGTAACATGCAGGGGAATAATCCAACACATAAACACAGCCATCACTAACAGTGAATTACTGGAATGGGCCACAAGCCCAAGAAAAATAATGAACATAACGAGACTTAACAAGACGAAAATGAATGAACAGATCAAATACAACCTCTCGCAAAACCAATAATATTAACGTTCCCAGGCAAGAAACTAGCAAGGCAACCTACCACCTTGTATAGACATACAAGAAAATAGTGTAGAAGAATCAACAAATGTTTCAACTGCGGTAAATTCAAGGAAGACAATAAAGATCACAATGAGCATCCATCAAATCCATCGAACACAAATTTACTTCAAAAATATGCCTAGAATACATAAAGTAAAAAAAACCATGAAAAAAGTACCATGGCTACAGACAACCTCAACGATCTATGCTTTCCTGAAATTTCCCGGAACTAAACTAATAAACCCACAAATAGAAAATCATCCAAGGGATTTCCCCCCTATACCAAGTACTCTGGAAAGTACGGTGATTGCGATAAAACAAAGAACGATAATAAATGAACTTCTCTATCTATCCAAGAGCACATACTCCCAGGCAACAACTCAAGCACAGAAGAAAAAATTAAATAATGATAAATTCTAACATTGTATCATCAAAATTTTGACAACCTAAATATAATAAATTTATACGTAACACAAAATAACCTAGAAGGCAAATACTTTGACACGAGCATTGATAAACTAGAAGCAGACTATGTATTTATGGAAGATTTAAAGGATAACATAAACTGGGGAAGCTCAAAAACCAACAAAAATTGACACTAACTTCATAAAATAACAGAAAAATAACTGCATAATAATAAACGAAGCAGTAACTACCAGAATATTTCCCCCTTCAAACAGTCATGTTACAGACCTCCCAATTATTTCAGAAAAATTGATTCTAAATATGGACAAAGAAAGAATCCAGAACAATGGAAACAACGACGATAATAAATGTTTCACTATTTTTGGTTACCTATGCCCTGTACACCCTTCAAAATACCCGAATGAGTGAAATCCAAATGAAGAAATTCCGGTTTCGAAATATTTGAATCAATAATGCTCAAATGAAAGATATAGGAATTCGAAACGTTCAAATCAAGAAAGAATTCGAATCAGTAATGCTGTGCAGTACGCAGACCCACAGGCATAGAAGTGCGAATGTAGAAGCGGTATGAAGTGGATGTTCTGTGTAGAACAGTTTCAACACATTTATAATTCATATTGTCACGAACACGAGACTTCGACGACCACAAATAAAAAACAAAGATTTAGGACACGGCCGGAGGCCACGGTCAGTTCGTGTGAAGAACGATAAACGATGAAAGCGAGAGTGTTTAACAAAACAAAGTGTAAGCAAAACAAAAACCGAACATAAATAGAAGGAGGAAGTTAGTAGAGGGGACCAGTGAGGTCCCGACGTACGAGCTTGGACAAGTGCTGTCCAAGGGACCGCCCGGAAGAGGGCCGTCCCTGAAGGGACCAGCCAGTGGCCGGTCGAAGACAGTAGAAAGAGCCCCGAGCGGAGACTGTGGTGGATCGTCGAAGCCTCTAGAACCCCAGCCGGACGCCCGAAGAAGAGCCTTCCAACTACCCTGTCAAGAGGCCCTCCGTTATGGAACCCCGAAAGTCCGAACGACCGGCAGCCCTGTAAGTTACCTTCCTTACCTCTCACGCTCCAGCCTTTTGGGATTCGCTGTGCCCCCCATCTTTCTTATTGTGATTTATTTTTCGTTTTTTTTGTGTCGACCTGACCCATTTTTAGATTCCCCGTTTGTGGAGAATAAAGCCTATTTCTTTGTTTTGTTTTAACCTGTTTTCGTCAATAGCAAGCTCTACCCCCGTAGCTACCAACCCCTTACCTCACGCAGCCGTGACTCAGGGAAAGACGCCCCGGCTCGTGACAATATTAATCTATGCATGTAAAACTAATATTTGAATTCATTCGAATATCTTAATATTCAGTCAATAACATTTTGATTCAAATATACCCATCACTAACTGATATGAGACAATCTCCCATACCAATTCCAAGGGAATCCTTCGGAGGCAGCCCTGGGAAATGGGGAATGTGAAATGATCTGCCATCATCACAGATCGATAAGAGTTTAATATCCTTTGTTGCGACGTTTATTAACACGTAGCACTAGTATAAACAGCTCAGACACACGTAATGGTGACCTAAAAGTATCCAGAGAAGATTGTCATGGCCAATGGTTCTAGTAGACTAAGGCCAACAAAGAGGGAAAAAGAAAAAATAAATGTAGTGGATAATCCCTATTGTCAATGCAGACATGTGTTTAAATGATGAAGAGAATGTGAATAATTAGACATCAAACTGGCTAAGGTAATAAACAGACCCATATCCATTCTGTCACTACTTCATGAAATTAATCATAAAGTAATCAGTATTATTAGTACATATATAAAACAACCGCATGTTAAGGTGTAAGTAAATGATACAAAGGATAAACATTTTCCTTCATTAACTTCGATCTCAAAAATGGCATTTTTTTTAGTAAGACTATTAGGGTCCTTGGAAAAATAATTTTAACTTGAGCAAACCAGTTGTTTTTGAGAGAAAAAAAATAACGTGAGAAGTATCGTCAAATTTGCCGGTTTTCAAAGTGAAATTTTTAAATGTTTTCATGTTATTCTCATCGGTTAAACGACAATAGTAAAGGTTGGTTATTCAACTTTACGCTGATATCCAAATTTCGTCAAAAGAGTGTGAAGAAATAAGTGAAAAAATTGAAATTTTAAATGCAGTTGTGCTTGGCGGAGATATGGTAGTGACTAAACGACTTTGTAAGTTTATGTCGTACTTTATATAACGTTTCTATATACAAAAAAAAAACAAACAGAACCAAACCGCCTAACCTAACTCTGCTTTCCGGAGGATTCTACACAGGAACTAGTACTTTATAATATTTCTAAAAGGAAAAACAAGCAGAATTACAGATTAATACGGTTTCAATGCGTTCTATTTGGTCGATTAACCACTACCATTAAGTGTCATCGTCGCGTGACAATCCTGTGATTATTTTGATCTTCCATATTAAATGAATGGAAAATTCGATGAAAACGGACATGTCCATAAAAATTTATTAATTTGTGTTATTGTGAAATATCGTGTGAAAATTAGTGCGATACATGCAGAAGACATTCCATGGATGTAGCAAAAAGAGAAATTGGGGTTCCCTCATACTTGCCGCATACATAATAGCTGTTAGCGCAAAAGTGAGGTTGGATAATAAATAAAAAAAATTCTCAAATAGTAAAAGGAAAGGCGAACTTTCGCAGAATCTTAGACAAAATATGAAATTAAATTTAATTGCTTCAAACTCTATTGAGCAGTGCGCCATCTCGTAATAGTTTTACAAAACTTCAAGATTGATGTACCTTGTTGCCAATTTTAAGGGTTGCGTATATCTTTGTGCTAGACAGAAATGGCATAGGGCGCACATGCAACTTACTTTCTCTCTTGCACAGTGACCTGGTTACTTGGCCTGCGGTCGGAATCAAATAAATGTTGAGATTCTACAATATTTGTACAATGTTATTTTATGGTTATTTTACGGCTCCTGTTTTTTTTTATTTTTTGAAATAACTGTCTAAATTTCTTGCGAAGGTTTTTCCAAGAGAAAATAAAGATGATGAAATAAAAATTAAATTAAGAAAATCGATCTGCTCATCAACTGAATTTGAGTAGTTTATTAGTTATTAATTTTTGTTATTATTACCTACATATAACATTTTATATTACTTAGACATACAGAAATATCCAGATAAAAAATAGGTGAACATGCATCATCACAAAGACAATTTCGCCATGTACCTAATGATTATATTTATTTTTTTCGCATTTCTAATGGCAGAAAAACCTTCCATATATTTATTCGAGCAAACGTTTTTTTGTTATTTTATAGTTTGAGTTTGTAAATTGTTAGATTACTGTTTTATTATGTTAATGAACAGCAGTTGGTTTAGTAATTGTCTAGAAAACTTCTAAAACTCACGAATTGCGACATTTTCTTATGTGGAATCGCAAATATATCGAAATGGGACACTTTTTCTGACGAATAATGAAAATCAAAAAGTGTTTATTCTCCCTCGTTTTATACATTCCAAAAACTTTTCTCAAATCAATTACGCAATTTTTTTAAAAAGTTTTCTGTCAAGTGACGGCTCACGCAAAATTTATAAAAAGGACTCGGAAAAATCTAAAAAATCGAATAAAATAGGTTTCATGGATGTATCGTACATTGAGAATTCCAGTTACATTCCCAGAAAAGTAGATAACATATCTGTATCATCAAGGAAGTAATAAATAAATTAGGGGTTTAAAGCGAAGCTTACATACCTAACTGTTTCTCAGAAAGATTTCAGCATTTGCCGTACAATTTATTTTACCTATGGGATTAAGACGGCTTTAATTTAGCAATCTTGTAAAAATATGATTGTTCAGGAATTTACCTCAGCCCATATTTATGATTGGCGAGTAATTTTTCCGATACGACCGTTTAGTATAAAGGGTGTAAATCAGACGAATGTTGTTTCAGTTATTGTTATTGCGTTAATAACAACGGTGCGAAATTCAAAACTTTAAAATAAATATTGAGGACAACGGTACCTTAATTAATTTTGTTCATTAGTGTTGAATTAATTCGTTGCGATGGACAATAACAAGGGTAATATTAGCCAAAAGTGTGAAAGACAAAAAAAAGCTATCGTTACAGCCGTGCTCGTAACAATAAAATACATTTATACCAATCTTCGCGTTCGGTGAGGAGAAAATCAAACATCGTAAAATGACAGTAAGTATAAGTGTTTTACATTGTATTAAAATTTTTTTGAAATATGTATTTGAAATCGGTGCGAAGCCATAATTTCCGTCAGCTAGAAAAAAATATTCGAAGACTCTAACAAAAGATTTTTTAAATAATCAAACATAATGAAAACACCTGTCAGCAAACACATATACATAATTATTAAGCTTTTATTACTATATAAATTATATTTTATATATATATATATATATATATATATATATATATATATATATATATATATATATATATTATATTATATATTCATATGTTGCCTGAAATTGTTCTGCTCCATTTAAATTAAAATATTAGATTAATATTACAAAAAAAGTGATTTTGTAAATTAGAGGTTAAACATATTTTTACGAGTTGTGATTGATTGTGCCTTATTACAATATCATAATATTGTGGTAAGTTAATATTATCTAACAAGTCCGGCAAGAACTTGAACTAAAAATTCAGATGCTAAATATTTTTTTTAAATTTACAACTATTTTTTTGACATAATGGTAATTTTAGCCACCCCGACTATTGATAAGTATATGTTTTTGTTGACAGGAGTTTTCTTCGTGTTTGATTATTTAAATAAACTTTAAAAAATCTTTTGTTAGGGGGTCTTCGAATATTTTATTTTGGCTGCTAGAAATTGGCTGCTATAATTTCACACCGGTATAATTGACGTGCACTGAATATAATTTCCTTTGTATTATTCCTATTCTAGCGATCGAAGACAAAAATTATCTACAAACGTGACGAAGAAAGAGGCAGAACAAGATTCGAATGATGAATCAAAATTAGAATCTGCCTTTGGAAATGTGGGCAGCACTGAAAAATCGAATATTTACTCCTATGAAAGTCGAAGAGTAAAAGACTTCGAAAAGCATGGTGAAAATTTTGGCTGCAGTGTGATAAATTTAAATTTAGTTGGAGAAAATAGAAATGGACTCCTTTCGACATTTTCTGTTGAATGTAATATGTGTAATTACAGGTCTTATTTATCAACAAGTAAGTCCACTGGGTTAGATATTAATTTGGCAGCTGTAAATGGTAGTATATCATCTGGAAGCGGCTATATGCATATGAATCAGTTTCTAAGTAATGTTGACGTTCCTTGCATGGGTAAAAATCAATTTGAAAAGTACCAGGATCAACTGTCTGAAGCTATTGAAAAAATAGCAGAAGCAGAAATGTTGAAAGCAGCAAAAGAAGAAAAGTTAATTGCTCACGAAAAAGGTAATATTAGTGACGAAGGAGTTCCTGAAATTAATGTTATTTGTGATGGTACATGGTCAAAGCGATCATATCGAAACAATTACAGTGCTTTATCAGGTGCAGGTGTAATAATTGGCACAAATACAAAGAAAATATTGCATCTAGGAATAAAAAACAAATACTGTATGCGATGTGCACGGTATGCAAATAAGAATGAAATCATCCCAGAACATAAATGTTATAAAAATTGGAGTTGATCTGCTGCTGCCATGGAATTCAGTATAATTGCAGAAGGATTCTTACAGAGTGAAAGTAAGTACGGCATTCTATATACAAGTTACATTGCTGATGGTGATAGCGGCACAGCCAAAAAACTTGCTGACCTACGGCCCTGTAACAAAACTATTCAAAAAATTGAATGCCGAAATCATTTAAAACGAAATCTCTGTAATAAATTAAATGAAATGTGTAAAAGTAAAATATTAGGTCCAGTAAATTTGAGAAAAGTTGTTCAAAGTAAAATACAAAAAATTAGACTAGCTGTAACTAAAGCTGTACAATTTAGAAAAAATGAACATGGTACTTTATCAGAAAAAGCTAGTAATTTACGAAAGTTGTTCAAAGTAAAATACAAAAAATTAGACTAGCTGTAACTAAAGCCGTACAATTTAGAAAAAATGAACATGGTACTTTATCAGAAAAAGCTAGTAATTTACGAAAAGATATTTTAAACTGTTCTAGTCATATTTTTGGTGAACATAAAAAGTGCAAAGACTTAGATTATTTTTGTAAAAAGTCTGGACCAGACGATAATAACTTAGTACCACAGTTAATACAATGTGGTTTATATACACGAATTGTACAACATTTACAATATTTGGCGAATCATTCCAGAAGTATAATTATTGATCAAGATAGTAATTTAGTCGAAAGCTTCACCAATATAATATGTAAGTTCATTGGCGGTAGCGAACAAACTTTTCTCATAAACGTGGTTATATTACATGATGTCTTATGGCAGTTGTATATCACAATTGTAAAAAATCTATTCTTTATCATGTAAATAAATATTTTACGCAACAGAGCCCTAATTCAAAAATTTTTAAACAATACGAAAAAAAAATTACTCCTAGCAAGAAAGTTGTCAGGAATATTTTTAAGAAATGCGATACAGGTTCAAATGATTATGGCCCAAATTGCAATAAGCCAGATATGGTTCATAAAAATTTCGAAGAATCGAAAACCATATTTATAAATTCGTTAACAAAAAGTCCTGCTGAAATTGCTGAAGTTGAAAAACGAACTCGAACTAGTGTCGAATGGCATGACGAAAGTAGAAAGTTATTAACTGCTTCGAATTTTGGTAGAGTATGTAAAAGAAGACTTACGACAAGTTGTTGTAATCTAGTAAAAAATTCACTTTATGTTACGTCCGTTAATTCCTCTTCCTTAGAGTGGGGCAAAAATCACGAATTACAAGTAAAAGCTGACCTGTCTCATAAATATGTAATTGAAGATTGTGGTCTTTTTATAAGTGAGGCCTATCCATATCTTGGCGCAACACCCGATGGTATCATTGGGCAGGATGGAATACTGGAAATAAAATGCCTTTATTCTGCGAGAAATATCACGGTAGAAACTGCAATTGCTGAAAAAAAAAATAACTGTTTGGAAAAACAATAAAGGGAATTTAGAACTTGATAAACGCCATAACTGGTATTATCAAATACAAGGTCAACTTAATATATGTAAGCGGGAATATTGTAATTTATGTGTCTGGACGCCTTTAGATTATAGGGAAGAAAAAGTTTACAAAGATTCGACATTTTGGAAAACAGTAATGCTCCCTAAATTAGAGCCGTTTTACATGCATTGTCTCTTGCCAGAACTTGTTGATCCGCGACACATTCGCAGTATGCCTATAAGAGATCCTGATTATATTTTGGATGCCCAAGCAGCCGCGAAGAAAAAAGCAGGCATAAATAATATCTATTTAGACAATAATTTATACTTATAAAAGTAGTCCTGATTAACTGACTCATAATCAACGTACATTAAAAGCTTTAAACAAAGTAAATTTTTGACTTTTTCACCCTAATAATGCAGTGTTACTTACTACCTTGGCCTTCTAATTCATCACATAATATGCCATATAATTTTGCCACCTACTGACATTGACTTATTTTAAATTATTTTTTTTCTTTGCAATAATTGCTAAATGCCGTTCTTTATCTTTTCATATTTGAAAAAGATATACTTTTATAGATATTATGAATGATGAGTGTGAATGAGAGAATAATATAATTCTGACTCTTCTAATTCTGACATTAATATCTATATTAAAATATTAAAAATAGAACAATCAATATATCATACATTTTATTTAATACTTTTATTTGAATTTTTTCATTAATTAATATTTAGTCTTCTAAAAACTTTCTATATTTTTTTTAATTGTTGAATACTGAAAAAATGATTATCGTTTTATAAACAATATCGCAAATTTAAACATGCGCGGGCGAAGCCGCGACGGGGGACGCTAATTATATATATTCCATATACGACATACGCGTAACAACTAAAGATACAATCAACAAAGTATTTTATTAAACGCCGTCATTTTATTAACTCATGAACAAATAGATTTAAAAAGTTTAAATACATATTTTTTGGTATTTTATTGGACTGTTTTTATTATTCATTTCCACTTTATTGTTTTTTAAAACATATTTTTAACGAAAAGGGTTTTTTGAGGACGACAGCAACTATGGCTAATATAGCTGCCAAATAAGCTATAAGCTTACAGCATAAGCTATAACCAGAACTGAGTCTGCGCCCAAAACAAATTCGTTTATTAATCTTCCTCTCCTTTCGTGACAAATAATTTACGAGAACTGATTAGTTAGATAGTGGAAAAATCAAATTTTGTTTTCAAATATCTGTATTTTAATACGACAGCATTATACCATAAGTTCACAAGATAATATACGTGTACATTTATTTAAATATTACCGTTAAAAATTAATTTTTCAGTAAAAAGAATAATATATTTCGTATTTAAAACTATGTACTATTAATTTTTATAACATGTAAATAGTTAACTATTACTGTTTTATATTATAATACTACTTCCAGAATAAATTTAGGTACTTCAGTATTACACAGAAATTTAATTTTTGAACCCTTTTATAAACACACTTATATTCGTATGTTTGCTTTCGCTCCAGAAGGTGTTAGATTTATTCCGGCAATTTGGCAAAGGCGCATCATACGGAAGAAGAACGCCAGTCGAGGTTGTTCAATGAGTTGCCTATTTACTGCAAACTCTCGACCGTTACATTTCTCATCGCATCAAGCGATACTACCCCCTTAAATTCTATCTAATCACTCGTTACGTTTCTCGCACTTATACAACATCCGTGACGACGGTCGTTTAGCCACTATCAGATTTCGGCAAAGCACACATGCATTTAAAATTTCAAAATGGCGAAGACGCGAAAACCGCGCCGTTTATAATCGTTTTTCACGTATTTCCCCAGATTTTTTTGGCGAAATTTAAAAATTTCACTTCGAAAACCGGTAAAAGTGACGAAATTTCTCACCTTGGCCACGTTGTGATAGCTGGCAACACCCGGACTTACACAAAATTGCCAGGAAACACTATAACTTGGCCATAACTTGGGAACGGATCATTTCCTAAAATTATGATTGATGTTCTCGACCTAGTTATTTAATGTACTTTCTAGTGATGCATAGCTTTCTTCGGTATATCGAAATATAATGTTCAATAGGATAAAGGTTGGCCCTCGATCGTCTCTACGATGACACACACCTAGCTTAAAAAAGCATCCACATCACAAGCCATTTCACACCAAACATTTTGAAACGCCAGCAACGATGTATCTAATCAACGCATCTTTAGAAAAGAAACAATAATGGGAAGGACTCACCACCCTGAATGTACTAGATTGGAAACCATTTCCCACGACGACGTTTGCAGAGCAACATGGCGTCCTCTTTGTCCATGGAATTCTTGATCGCCGTTCCGCTTCGAATTGCCGTCTCATTTGAACCCATCGACGAACGACGAGAAATATTGCGGATTGACATTAGATTAATTGAAAATAACTCGGTATTCAAACGAAGTTGAATGGAAAAACTAAACTCGCGTCATGCTCGGGTTACATGCTGTACACATCACACACACATCAAAGACACGCCTTACAAGATGGTATTCGGCATTCGGAAGTTCGACTGTTGTGCCCAGCGATGCCAGCGCCGTCAACTCCTACAACCACAGAACATCCGAATTATTTGAAACGTTGGCTGTCAAATGTGAATAATTAATTATTGCATACAGAGACCATTAAAAGCATAGACTTGTAAACATATACTGAGCATTTCGTTCGCGAAGAGACGAAACCATGTTCTTTTACGTTGTTCATTCTTTCTCTGACATGCACATAGGGTTCAAAATTACTTTCCTTTCTTTTCCGCAAGCCTATACGTGCCTAGTCTTAATAAGTCTATGGGTGAGACTCACTGCTCTAATTGTATGTTTTGTGTATCGGAAGGAAGAATAAGAAGAAGAAGAAGAACAATAACCTCACTTTTATTTTTACTTATCTTGTAATACAAATAAGTCACTTTTAAAGCCTATTTGGTGTTTTCTTACATTTAATGAACATTACACATTATGGCCCATTATTTGGCAGTGTTCACTAAATTTTCATAAATCGAGTGCCGTTTACCTATTTTCAAAACATGAATGATGTGAAAATGACTACTTGCAATTGGTGCTTAGGAGAGCACCAGTGCAGACTATCAACGAGAAATTATGGCGCCTCTGGGGAGTAATAAGCAATGAAGTGAATGGAGTATCATACGGTGCATTTGCTCCTCCAAATGCTGTACGTAACTTTAACCTGTAACAATCGTCTATTACTTAAGATATAATTATTTTGCTTCATCTTATCCTTTAGATTTCAATGGCCTAGGTTGAATCAGAGACCTCAGGTTCAAGCCAATAAAAGTATGTCTGTCTGTACTTTACAGCTTAGTTATACATTGATAATGCAATACTGGTTTATTGTAGGACCATTCCTTCCTTTCCACTGATAAAATAGTACCAACATTATGTAGTGTACATTGTGTCCTGATTTATTTGCATTGTCTACAGACAGAAGTTTGTTGCGTTTTCCATATCATTCAACAAATAATTTGCATACTTTTGCTAACTGGTTTCTGTCATTCACCACTTGAGACATCAGTGCAATTCAGGATAGGCGTGATCAGTCACAGACTATTGAATACTATTATAATTTTCATAAAGATAATTTTGTGGCTATGTGCCAATGCCTTGATGCTGTTGACCGGGTGCCCTTGTCTAAAACAAAGTCATTTTAAATATTGCATACTTTTATAATACCATGTATTTAATCATTACCAAAGTTTTGTGCCACTTATGAGGTTTTTCAAGAGATCATTTTCTTTTTGGTTCAGCTCCCCTAGAAGATTGGTCCATGACAAGGGGATTGCACACAATATTTTCAAAAGCAGTTTGATTCCTGATTGCTATACAGTGTTAAGTCTGAGATCTCGTAAGTCTTAGGAAGTGCTACTCCAATTATATCAGTAGTGTAGAGACGAATATCAGAGACAAATTGGGATTTTATATATCGTGGGAGGGCAGGCTCCAAAATGTCTGAAAAGATGTTTCTGGATGATTTTCTTGCTTCTTCCGGCGCTGAAGCTGCGCATTTATTTGCAAGGCACTTCTAAGTTTATACAAATCAGCGTTTGTACCACTTTGATTATCCCATTGAGGCTAAACTCAACCTATATTCGTATCATATTCAGCACCTTGATTTCTGTTCTTTTGTCTGGTCTCATTACATTCTTCAGACTTCAAAAAGGGATTCTGAAAGCAACTTCCTCAGGTGTGTTGCTTTTAAGTCTTATGTCTATAGTGATTACACCACAGTTGAATGTCTCCTTAATATTTCATCTCTCAAAATTAGATGAAATTATCGAGATCTTATAATTTTCTACTGTATCATCGATGATAGATACGACTGTCCTGACCTTTTCCATATAAGTATTGCAGTACACACATGATTTACCAGACTGTCTTTTACCTTACTATGTTATCAATATTGCTTATTTTGGCTTACTCTGAGAGTCAAGAGTAGAACCAATTGCCTTGATATCGATCGTTTCGTGATGTTTCTCTCCCAGTTCAAGGATCACTTATTAAGAGAATTGTCATTACTGCATTAATTCTTAGTATTATTTTGTTTTTAACTAATTCTCATAGTTAGTCTTTCATTTATTTTTATTGTACTTTGCACATAGGCACACACACCTTGTGTATTTATTTTATTTAATTTGAGCTTGCCCACATGTATGCCTAAAATATTTTACAACCTCAGTAACCTACATGCACGTACTACATAATAAACAATTATTTTTTAGCATCCACTTAAATTATCACAAAGAAACATTTGTGAAAACTGTAAGTTACACTATGAGAAATTTTGCGCATATACTGAGAGGTGGAAGAGCAACGAGTCCTTAGTAGCGAAGTCTCCGCTTCCCGGAAAGTCAAGTATGAATTAAAGAAGAAATTACAGACTTCGATTATAGCACAGCATCTATCGACAAAGGACAATGTGTTATAGAAAATGTGGTACTATCAGGCTATACGAATGCTCAAAACAAACCTAAAACTTCTCATGTATGTTCATTTTGTGCAAAATGTCTTTCTACCTCTTATCGTTTGAAGGTTCACTTATGTATTCAATACAGGTGATAAACCTTTTAAATGTTCACAATGCATCAAGACTTTCACCAACTCAGATACTTTGAAGAGCCACTTACTTGTCCATGCGGGTGATAAACCTTTTAATGTTTACATTGCAACATGGTTTTTGCTTAGTCTAGTGACTTAATGAATCATCTAAGAACACATACAAGTGAGAAACTTTTTAAATGTGTACAGTGTAACAGGGCTATTACTAAGTCAGATAATTTGAAGAGCAGTTGCGTGTTCATACAGGTGATAAAACTTTTACGTTTTCATATTGTAATAAGGTTTTTACTCGATCTGGTAGTTTAGTTACTCATTTGTGGATATGTATCGGTGATAGACCTTTTTATTGTTCATATTGTAATAAGGCTTTTACTGAGTATGGTAGTTTAATTAGTCATGTAGGCATACACACAGGTGAGAAGCCTTTTTCATGTTCATAATGCAACAAGAGATTTTCTCAGTCAGGTGCTTTGAAGAGCCACTTGCATGTTCATACAGATGATCAACCGTTTAAATGCTCACATTGCTACAAGGCTTTTACTCAGTCTAGTAAATTAATTACTCATCTGTGCATACATACAGGTGAAAATACCTAAATATTCAGGATGCAGTAAAACTTTTATTAAATCTTTTTGTCTCTAAACACACAAGTGCTTTCGTTTACTCCTGGTGTATTTTTAATGGTTTAAGTTTTGATAATTGTTTGATGTGTGTGGTACTGAAGCATGCAACAAGTTTTATTACAATCCAGTATGAATCATCACTGGTGGCGTGAGAAGTAGCTATTTGCAGCACATTGAACCTAACTTTTGCTGAAATAGCAGATCGAAGCAGTCCGAGTGATAAAATTTCAGGATAAAAACAACTGGTACAAATCCATTATATTACGTTTCTGATTTAAACATCAGAACCTGCACCTATACAACATTGTGATCAAAAATAGTGAGATTAGTATATTTTGCTAATTTCACATAACACAATCTAACCAACAGTTCATATATTAGTGTAATGAAATTCTTTAAAACTTTACCCATATAACCAACCACGCACAGAAAACAGATAACTGTAGAATAAGCACGAAGAAAATAGAAGCGAATATAGAAAGAGAGGATGATGTATTTAATTCCATTTCAAGGTTGGGTTTGAGTTGGAAGACGCTACGAGTCTCCTATATTTGAGTAAAATATCTTTACTATATTTATGCATTGTACCGTCTCCGAACGTACAATATTTCTTACGAGGAAGGGGACTCTTCCGATTTGCCGCTACGTTCGTATGTACTTATATGGTAGATAGCGAGTCGTTATCATATTTATACTTAGTATGATCATGAATACAATACGGACCCCACCTCCTAGAAATAGTCACCGTCATGTTAGGGCTTTCATTCCGTTTTCTCCGGCTTTCGTGCTCTGACTGAATATGGCACCATAGCGAATTGTTATATTTCAGTTCGAGAATGAAAGACCGCCATAGACCGACAACTGCTTCTCGCCTTTTCTATAAACAATTTTAAATACCGTTGTTCGTTCCCCCCTTCAACCGTCCACCTCCAATGTTTCTGCTAGCAATAAACCCGCATGTGGTTACTACTTTTTCTCCCACTCTGTTTTCAGTTTCATAGTTGCACGTAGTCGTAGTAACGCGCTTGTAGATACCACCTTGCATAGCTTAGTTTCAACGCACCATCTCATTCTGATAAAGTTAAAGACGAATAATGTACCATTTTATTTTCTCGATGAATTTAATTCACCTGCTGTGTAAAATATTAGCCTGATATGTACATAACTGAATTGTATTTTTCTATTTTACTCAAATTAACTGATGAGTATCAATTTCATTTCTATAAACAAACACACATATTTCCATGCCCATAAAATAAATATTTTATTCTAAAACTCGATCGACTTAAGCGCCTAGAACAAAACGGTAAAGGGATATTTTTGTGAAGCTTCGTTCTTTCCTTAACACCTGTTGTCAGAATTACATTTATTTTATTTGAATAAAGCATTTTTACTAAAATATGGTTTTTATTACATCCTTTGAAATCACGACTTTGTTTTCGGAGTACTAATAGCCAATGGATTAAGCTAATAGATGAAATAGAAAAACCTAGAAGTAAAACAAGTCATTTCCCTCAAATCTAGGAAAGTGGCGCCTAACGAAAAACCGAAACCTGATATGAAAATCCAAAAAAACATAATACCAACATCAGTCACCATAAAGTAATAACTTTTGTCAGTATGATTACCGATGGCGATGAAAGGTTATCACAGTAAGAACTTATTGTATTTAATGCAATGCAATTTACTGCGAACTATAAAGTTAAAAAGCGACAAACTGTAATGTAAACAAATAGTTAAATCGAATTTTCAATATCCGGCTGACACTCTATGTGACTCCTTTCCGGCGTCTGTCACTGTAATAATCGAAATTTATATCATTGGAAAGGTTAGCAAATTTCTTTCTAGGAAACACCCGGCTGACCTAATTTTGCGCCTGCAAAACTCAGGCTGACTAGGTTTTTAAGTTGACGCCACGTCGATTAGATAGTTATTTTAGTAACTTATAATATGGGCGAATAAATAAATGATTCTTATACTTCATTATTATTTTTAATGAAATTTTACAGATCTGTCGGAATTTAATCTCTGATTTACCAGATAATGCAATTCCACATAGATTGTGAACTATGCAAAACCAATATAAATCAATTTTGGATAAAAAACATGTCCGGTTTAAAGTAAGCCTGACCATCTTCAGTTGAATTCGAAATAATCGATAAACTTTTTTTTTGCCGAATCAAGTGGGAAACATGGCCACACATACTCAAACTAAACCTCCGAAAAATGTATTGTCAAAATTGCTTTATCCGGTTCCTCTCAAATACAGTTATAAGTTTACACTTTCAATACACTCAAAGTCTTATTACACAGAAGGAACATTAAAAGGGTTTTTCATGTGGTATGAAGACCCATGTGAGTTATTAAAGTACCAGATTCATTGAAAGTCTTATTACATATGGTACGTTTAAAATGCTTATCACCAGTGTGAAAGAGCATATGCGTTTTTAAACCACTATGCCAAGCAAAATCCTTATTACAGAAAGAACATTTAAAAAGCTTTTCACCTGTATGAATGCGTGTGTGCTTTTTCAAATCATGAGACCAAATAAAAGACTTATTGCAAAATGAACATTTAAAAGGCTTTTCACCTGTATGGATGCGCAAGTGCCTTTTCAAAGTACCAGATTCATGATAAGCCTTACTACAAATAGAACATTTAAAAGGTTTTTCATCTGTATGAAGGCGCATGTGTTTTTTCAAACTAGAAGACTGAGTAAAAATCTTGTGACAGAAGGAACATTTGAAAGGCTTTTCGCCTGTATGAATGCGCGTGTGCCTTTTCAAAGTACCAGATTCATTAAAAGACTTACTACAAATGGAACATTTAAATGGCTTTTCACCTGTATGAATGCGCATGTGATTCGTCAAAGTACTAGACTCAGTGAAAGTCTTATTACAGAGGGAACATTTAAAAGGCTTTTCACCTGTATGAAGGCGTATGTGACTCTTCAAAGAACAAGCTTGAATAAAAGCCTTGTTGCAAAGTGAACATTTGAAAGGTTTTTCACCTGTATGAAGGCGCATGTGTGTCTTCAAGTTATCTGGTGCATTAAAAGGCTTATTACACAGGAAACATTTAAAAGGCTTTTCACCTGTGTGAAGGCGCATGTGACGCTTCAAATGACAAGCATAAATAAAAGCCTTATGGCACAGTGAACAGTTAAAGCGATTTTCAATTTTATGAAGGCGCATGTGTCTTTTCAAATCACTATATGTGAGAAACGCCTTATTGCAGGATGAACAGTGAAAAGGGTTTTTCCCTGTATGAATATGCATGTGATTCTCGAACTTACTAGACTGAGTAAAAGTATTATTACAGAAAGAACATTTAAATGGCAATTGAAAAGAGCATGTCGGATAACTTGAATCAGACTCATCCATCAAAATTTCCCCCTTAATTAATGGATGATACACAATATCGATTACAGGTTCGTCTTTGACTTGTCCGGGAGCCAGAATCTTCTCTACTATAGACGCGTGGGTCTTACACATCCGAATATACGCCGAAAATTCCTCATAGCGCGATTTACATTTCTCACAGATATTTTTTTGAAATGTTGAAATCCGATCCTGAAAAAACAATGTTGATTATATTCTATAGGCCAGCGACCCTTGGTGGAAGGACTCCTCAACTACTCACTTCCTTACTAATAATTTTCCAGAATCGCCATAACCACTCCTGGATCCTCTGCACTGGAGCCTCTCGCAAGCACCAGTCGCAAGTGGTAGCTTCAATATCGGCCATGATAAGAAAATATCGTGCAGAAAATGTTGAACTAAAAGAAGGTTTGTTTAGAACGGTACTGAACAAAACAAAGAACTGGCAGCATGGAGCATGACAGCAGAATATCGCACATATCGAAGGAAGTGAAGAGGAAGAAGATTAACCTCACAATAACTGGAATGTCCTATGACCTTACTTTTGTTTTTATTAAGTCCTACAAGAAGTGTAACGTTATTAGGTACGTGGTGTTTTTGTAAATTTAATGTACATTTCATATTACAAGCAATAGTTGGGCAGCGTTTATTCAATTCTGACAGACAGAATGCTGTTTACCTATTCTTAAAACATGAGCGATGTGCAAGCATCTAATTGCAACTGGTGCTGGCAAGAAGCACCAGTACTGTGAGAAGTTGTAGCACTTCTGGGGACTAATCAGTAAAGAAGTGAGTACAATATCGCGTGGTTAACGTTTCCCTCCAAATCTTTACTTGTGACGATCTTCTATTACTTGAGATATAATTATCATGTTTCATCCCGTTATTTAGATTGCAACGGTTTTGGTTGAAGCTCGTTCAGCTTCAATCCAAAAAAGTATTCCTCTTTGTCCTTTACACCTTGATAACTAATATGATGCTCCTCTGTGGGTGTGAATACCTGTGTTAGTTGACATTTTCTTTAGATTACTGTGGTATATAATTAAAGAACCATATCACGCTATCTTCTACAAATAACGGTACATATGCCATTCATTGTTGCAATATGAGGTTATTACTTGGGTCATACTTTACTTTAGCTTCTTACGTTTTGGAATATAAGTTTTACTAACAAATATTATGAATTATTCTTAACGTCCCTACCTAAACCTGGCGATGTGGCACTCTGCAATTTACGTTTATATTAACCATTTAAAAACTCTTCGTAAAAATGAATCCTCAAGAGGAGAGGCCTTGTGACTCACCCCCCTCCCCCTAAGCCATTGGCTAGGAAACGTAAACAAATAAACATCCTGTATAGTCAGTTCATTTATTTCAACACAAACACCTTGTAGTACAAATTTACCTTCAACTTTTAAGCGTGTTGGTATAGTTTTAAGACGATACTCTTTTTCCAACGAAAATATGATTAACAATATTGTCTATGCTGAGGTACTCTAAACTATTTTATTTATAAATTAATAATGCAATTACTTTAAAACTAAACGGCGGGTAAAAGCGCGGGGCATGGCTGGTTATTTCAAAAAGTCCACATCGCATGATTTGCCACCAAATCCCACTGTTGAGCATATTGCTAAGACAATTTGTGTGGTGGATATTGGTACACATACATCGAGTTCTGTACAACCCGTTGTGTTGACAATAAAGCCCTCATTCAGTTTTCCATTTTTGAACCTTGGCAACTGGCCAGTATCCTCACGTATCAATAAAATGGTGAGTCGAATGTTTTTCCTTGCCCTCTCGCATTACTCTCCAACTACACTATGAACATTTTCCATTTATATCAATTGATTTCATTACATTATTCACAGGTCATCAGCTTTGTGCACAATTTCCTTTTATCCTGACTATCAGTACTTCCAACATCCAACAACAATGGACAATGTTGCATTGGTTCCAATCACACCGATTGCTTAAGTAACCCTGACAAACATTTATGTATTCTCGTAACACATGTTGCTATTCATCTCTGTGACGTGACAAATTTCCTCAATTCTTACCCCATCCAATAGCCTTTTCTTACTCCTCTGATTTTTTTTTCATTATATAATGACTCCAATAAACTGTACAGTCGTGTTTCTTGAAAAATGTACGAAAATCGAAAAGTGTCGATAGTAAATATTTACCTTTTTTTTAGACTCCACTCAAAGAATGTCATAAAACTATTTGTGAGAAATGTATGTCACGCTGTGAAGAATTTTCTATGTATGGTGAGAAATGGAAGGGTAATGAGTCCATAGTCCATAGTCCATAGTCCATAGTCCGTGTCTGCCGATGAAGAAAAAGATTGTGTAAAAAACAGCGTTGCCAGGCTGTATGAATCCTCAAGAGAAACTTAAAACTTCCTTTGAATGTTTGTATTGTAATAAACGTTTTCCTACCTCTTATCCTTTAAAGGTTCACTTGCGTGTTCTTGGAGATAATAAACCTTTTAAATGTTCATATTGCAATAGGGCTTTTACTCAGTCTGGTAATTTAACTACTCATCTGCGTATACATACAGCTGAGAAGCCTTACAAATGTTTACAATGCAACAAGACTTTTAATGGGTCATGTGATTTGAAGAGGCACTTGCGTGTTCATACAGGTGATAAACCTTTTACATATTCATACTGTAATAAGGCGTTTACTCAGGCTGGCAGTTTAACTAGTCATCTGCGTATACATACAGGCGAGAAGCCTTTTAAATGTACACAATGCAACAAGGCTTATCCTGAGTCAAGTGCCTTGAAGAGACACAAATTTCTTCATACAGATGAGAATCCTTTTAAATGTTCACAATGCAGCAAGACCTGTGCCTGTTTAAATCACTTGGAAAGGCACTTGTGTGTTCACACAGGCGATAAACCTTTTAAGTGCTCATATTGCAATAAGGGTTTTGCTTAGTCTGGTAATTTATACAATCATCTGTGTATACATACAGGTGAGAAGCCTTTTAAATGTACACCTTGTAACAAACCTTTTATTGAATCTGGTGCTTTGAAGAAACACTTAGTAATTCATACAGCTGAGAAGTTTTTTTAAATATTCGTAAAGCAACAAAAGTTTATCAAATCATATCATATGAAAACGTACTTCGGGTTTATACATGTAATAAACATTTTAAATGTTTATATTACAATAACATTCATAATTGAATTAGGTACTTTGAAGGGTCACATGTATTTTCATGCAAGTGACATACCTGCAATGCTGCAATAGGATGTACCAAGTTTTCTTCATACAAATAGCAACACAAAGTTGTAGTGACAAAGTTTTTGCACAGGTTTTTGTTGTGATGTATCAGTGTTGGCAAATTCACCTTTCCCTTTGATTTAACCTTCGGTAGCATCACTAAAAAAGTTACATTCAAGGCATAGTTTATTACAAATATAATATTGAACTAGGAAATTATCTTGCTGGCGATTATTTTTGTGCTGGTAATATTAAGTTAAGATAGAAATGGGATTCTATTTTCTAAGTAGCAATATGCAAAAGGATGTCTAAAAATTGACAACCACAAATTACTCCATCGAGTGAATTTTTCTAAAATGAAATATCATGCAAGTTATAATGACATCTCTTCAGTAAATTATCTTTAAACATTATATCCATAATGCAGGTCACTTGATGGTGCTATGTTGTAAATGGGGACATACATACATGATAATCCCTATAGCACAGTGGACTGCATTTTTAAATTGTTCATATTAACATAAAACAGTGTTCATCAAAATAATGCGCGATTTATTGAAATAAGAAAACAATAAATACATACTTGTAAGGAAAACTATTTTTAAACAAAACAAAAAAAAATTTAAAAATATGTAATGAAAAAATAAATTTCTTTCAAAACACAAACCAAAGAAGTCTTATTATTATACCAAACCCTATACCCTGATTCTACATAAATCAGAATGAACCCTTTGGAATATTCTGTGAATTTAGTATAAAAACAATATTCATTTTCAGAATAGATTTTGAAATTTAAGAGCATTAAACTTATAACAAATTTTTGGCGACGATTTTAGTCCGTACAAAGACGCTTTACAATTTTCCCTCCATTTTCTGCAAATCCTTTTGGAAAAACCATACAAACATCACCACCTATATTTTAGATATAAGATACAGTTGATCAATTTTATATTTGACATGTAGCTTCCATATAGCTAGAAATATCCTCACATTTGGTAGCTTGGCTACTGTGGTACCGTGTACACATATAAGTTAGACGTGTCGATTTGTTATAAGCCTGTGGCTACAAGCGTTACCTTACATTTGATAACAATACCGTTGCCGTCTTATTTTTGAACACCAACTTGCACTCAATTGGCTCTTCATTTACTTCACCTTTTTTGAGTACTAACCACATATTATTTTTACGTAACACATGTACTGCGATGGCTTTTTTCTATTCACTCCATTCACTACTTGATACTGTGCCTTCATAGCACAAGGGTTCTTAATCTCCTTTATTACTTATCTCCATAAACATTTTGTCGATATCCAGCTCATAGTCGTTGAATCTAGAATTTGCTTTCCTCTCTTTTCATAAGTTGTACCCTGCATTCACAGATTCATTATTTTGGTCTGAATCCAGAGACGAATTAGCGTCATTGTTATTCTCACTCTTTATATTGAGCTTTGATCATTTTCTGCGTTATCTCTATCTCCCTTTATTTTGGACTTCGGGTTCTTCAGCTTGATTATCTTCTTCTGAATTCTGCTTCATTCATCTTTTGTGGAGTCTTGTTCTTGTAAAAATATGACATCTCCGGGTGCTTCTAGTTTCCACTTTTCTGGGAAATATATCCTGTAATCTTTTATATCTTCTCCATATATTAGAAATAACCCAAATCCATTTTCAGATCCCATTTTAGACTTGTTTGTTTTTGATTTAATACTGATACTATGGTTCCAAAAGGGTAAAGAATGTAAATGTCAAACTCTCTTTTGAAGCGCAACTCGTAAGTTGTGATGTTATCAGAGATTGGGCTCGTTATATTTAACATTAATGCTACTGTATTTATGGCTCCAGCCCACAAAAACCTTCTTCAGCTTTTCTGCTTTATTTAAGATACTTCTTGCAGCTTCAATTTAAGTTCTATTTACACCACTGTTCTTTCCAACAGTTCCTAAAAAACTTCCTAACCTTTCATATTTTAACAGTTAAGTATGTAGAAGAGAAAACTTTCTGTTTTTCTCTCCCTGTACCTCGAGAAGCAGGCGTCGTAGACGGTATGGAAGAGATTTCATTCCTGGCATCAGGGAAACTTCCCATTTCGATTAGCATCGAAATTTCGAAAATCCCATTTTTGGTAAAAAAATGCAAGTTGAAAACCTTCCTTTTTCGTTCCCCAAAATGTAAACATGGGAATTTCGCGATGAAACTCGCAGGATAGGTCCTTTAGAAGGTTTTAAGCCTACGGCATAAATTTTAGGTCGCTAACTCCAATGGTTTTAGAAAACACAGGATTTTTCGAAAAGGTAAACTTGTCATTTTTCTGACCCCTTATCTTGAGAAGTAGGCGTCGAGGGAAAGAAAATCTTTTATTCTTTGCATAAGGGAAATATCCCCTTTCGTTTGCTATCGGAATTTCGAAAATCCGAAATGGTTCTATTACTCACTAGATACAGATCGTACCGCAAGCTTATGTTCCAATGTGTGAGAGAGAGGGGCATATTTTGCTCCAGATATGGCAGCCTGAATAGCTATTTTTCATTTTAGTAGTAATTAGTCAATTATGCGAAGTTATTATAAGCATTGTACTAGAACAAACATGTTGTAAACAATACAATAAAAATTCAACACTTCCTGTTTGAATTTACCCGCCCAAATTTCTATTAGAAATGTGGCGGACGTTGCAGTACTGTGTATACCTAGTGACTAGGTTCTGTTTTTGGCAAACATCACGCATGACGAGCTTCCCTTTTTCATGCCCCAACATGTGCGATTATCCTACTTTAAGCCGATGTAGTAATGTCGCCAAAAAAATCTGGGGAAATACATGAAAAACGATTATAAACGGCGCGGTTTTTGCGTCTTCGCCATTTTGAAATTTTAAATGCAGGTGTGCTTTGCCGAGATCTGATAGTGGTTAAACGACCGTCGTCACGGACGTTGTATAAGTGTGAGAAACGTAACGAGTGATTAGATAGAATTTAAGAGAATTATTCGCAAGATGTGCAAATCTTTTCTTGTCGGTAGCTTCGTGAGGGTAAGGAATGAGGTGTATAATAAAATGAAAGTATTATCAGTTTAATAAAACGTCGATTCTATTGGAAACGCACAAAACAACAACGTAATCACTATTCTAAGTACATATATAGTATCGAAAAATTATATAAAAAAATAATTCTTTATAACGTTTCTATAAAACAAACAAAACCAAACTACCTAAGGAAACAGTGTGCCCAGGATTCTGCATAGGAAATAGTACACTGCAACATTTCTATAAAACGAATAAAACCAAACTACCTAATGTTACAGTGCGCTCAGAATTCTCCACAGGAACTAGTACTCTGTAACGTTTCTATAAAGAAATAAAAAAAAAAGAGTAAATCTGAATGTTAAGCAGTGAGTTGCAATGCATCCCTTTCAGTCGATTAACCACTATCATTGAAATGTCAAGTCTTTGTGCTTATTTTGTTGTTCCATGTTAAATGAGTGGAAAATCCGATGAAAATAGTCATATCCATAAAAATTTGTTAATTCATATGTGTTATTGTGAAATATCGTGTGAAAATTAGTGCGTCGCGTGTAGAAGACATCCCACAAATGTAGGAGAAAGAGAAATTGGAGCCCCCTCGTGCTCGCCTTATCGGTTAGAAATCTACGAAAAAGCGGTCCGCGGAAAAGTGAGGCTATATGAAAAATATTTTTTCTCAAAAAGTAAAAGGAAAGGCGAAAATTGAATGCGCACATCGTTATCTACGGTTTCTGTTTGATCAGTGGTGATTTTTTGGTTTTTAAGTTTTTAATTTTTTTGTTTTTTTTTTTAAGTTTCTTGGTTTTTAAGTTTTTAATTTTCACGATGTCAATCTCTTATGGAAAATCGCATTTTCAAAAGGCCATAACTTTTGAACGAATCATTTGTTCCAATTATTATTGTTATTTTCGAACTAGGTATTTCATATACTTTCTAGTCATCAATAGCATTTATCAAAATTTAAGGTGAAATAAGGTAAAGGTCAGCCGACGCTTGCAATTAAAAACACGGATGCTGCAACGATCCAAGCAGAGCAACAAGAATGAGAGAAGCTCATCACTGAATACAATTCACAGGCCGGGACAATGATATCTGCAGGGAGAGCTGTTACTCAGTTGAAAAAGTTGTGGTCAAATTTGAAGCAGAGGTAATTAAATAGAATGTAAAATTTGAAAATATGTTGTTAAACCCCTTAAATCTTGCAGAAAGAGAAAGGCCAATACCGCCCATAAATATGAGGTACTTCAACTGGTGGTGGCCCGGCACCTGTAGAAGTTGTGGATCCACTGATGAACGCTATTGACTTACCTGTCCCACACATGGACCTAGAGGTGGAGTGTCATTTCGACAGTACAGCAGTGTATACAGAAAAGCTTAAAAATAGAAAAACTACTACAAAGAGTGGTAGGTGTTTCATTAAATATTTGCTTTACGCTTTACCATATTCGTGTAATTTCTTTTAATAGTTAAGCAACTGCTGACCGAATGAAGTCCGAAGCAGAGGCTGAACTTGCTATATTAAAGTTGGAGAATTTTAAAATAGCAATGTTTTTAAATATTTGCTTAAAAACTCAAATATTAAATACTTCTATAACTTTATATTTTTAAACATGTTGATTTATAAATTGCATTCTAAATAATAATCCTAATTGGTCGTGTTCAGCATTATGAACATTTTCTTTAAATGGTCCGGCATTTGTACTGTAGCACGGTGGTTTCCATTTTAGTAGAGAGCGAGGCGTAAACATGGAAGTTTTCTTTTCCACACACCAAACACACACTCTTTCTACTAAATTTCTTGTGTTCCTATGAGCAGCGTTATATCTGTGGGCACGTTGATGTGCTACAACAATTAAAAAGTTCTTTTTACTGATCAGATAGATAACACATTGCTTCAATCTTGCCTGAATTACGAGACATTCCTTTTAATTGATAATCGAAAAATTACCTGGGTGGATAACTGGTGTTAACAAATATGGTCGGCAAGCATAACCATTGTCTTCAATTAAGTGACCTTGCACATGTTGTTCAAATAGGACTCTGACAGCGCTGCAATCAAAAATAACACTGTCGTGTGTAGATCCATGATATCGAACAACAATATCCATGATTTTCATGTCAAGTTCTGATACCACCTGTGGTGTACAATAAACATTACCGATCTTTAAAGCTTGTTTCCAAAAAATGGATATCGGGCGTCCGCTATGGATTTAGGTGATTTGGCGTCCTCGCACATCCGTTAAGGCAAAATATACGCTAAAACGATTGCATTTACTATTGGATTAGTAACCATTTGTTTCAAACAACATGAATTAACTTTCATACTTCTATCATCCAAGCGTCCGTTTTTCTGGGTTACAAAAGAGCGTCCACGATATACGTTCTTATTCCATTCTACCTACCCTGATCTGTACACTAAAGCGTCCTTGACGTACATATGTCATTTAAGTGACACTGTTTAGAGCGTCCTTTGCATACGGCAACTTTTAAATTTCAGGATTGATTACTGTAAATAATTTAATTGTTATATTCAAGTAGAAATACCTTCCTAAAATATGAATAATTAAATAAAGATTGAATAAATATAGTTATTTTGAGTTACAATGGACTTTTAAAAACAATTTTGTGGGCAGGATACCCGGGTACCCGGGTGGCAGATGCCGTTTTTTTTGGGTGGCAACACAAAGGTTAATATTGTAGCGATTTCTTATACAAACAGATTTAGTTCTTCCAAAATTACAACAGTCTTTACACACAGAGATTTTGTACTACACTGACGTCAGTATTCACAATTCACAATTTCATAAACAACTCTTGTTTTCCCATAACAACGACCTATACGGGGCATTCGCTACACTATCCCTCCCCGTCTTCAGGGTCGCCCTCGACCCTCGGACGATCTACTTCCACAGCAGTCCATATCAGCGAACTGCTACTGCTACGGGTACTGCTACAGCTACTGCTACTGCAACTGCTACTGCTACTGCTACTGCTACGGCTACTGCTACAGCTACTGCTACTGCAACTGCTACTGCTCCTGCTACGGCTACCGCTACTGTTACGGCTACTGCTACCGCTGCTACTGCTATGGTTACGGCTACTACTACTGCTACTGCTACAGCTATGGCTTTTGCCACTGCTACGGCTACTGCTACTGCTAATGCTACGGTTACGGTTACTGCTACTGCTACAGCTACGGCTACTGCTACTGCTGCTACTGCTACGGCTTCTCCCCTTCTTCAGAGATTCCGCCTGATCCTTGCCAAATCCATTTGATTAACTCCATTGAGCGGGTTAGACTGCAAATCTTGTACAAAAATTGTTGAGATAATCGATGTTGGTCCGTAGATCGAATTGGTGAGGTGGCGGCAATCAATAAACACTCCTTTGTAACACAACTTAACTTACTACTTTATTTACTAAGTACACTTAAGCTCCCGACTATTTACAACCGCTCTCTGCGGAGGCTGACTCTCGAGTCCTGTCCGCTCGCTCTCGTCGAACGCTTACAGTCTCTCGCGTGTGATGGCGCTACATACACTCATAATACACATAAATGTACCTTATATTCTAACAAAAATTAATCAGCAGCAAATCGAAATCAAGCAGGCCAATCCTCTTTCTGACCATGAAAGACACCAGGGATGACCAATCCCATCCAATGCTCCAGGTAGAAGAGGGACCTGTCTCTTGAAATCCTTCACTGCTCCTGCAGTTACTGAAATCCCCAGCAACTGCTTCATGGTTCCAGACGCACAACCCAGTGGTCAACCATCACCAATTCTTGTACTAAAGATGAACAGCGCCCGTCTCCCAATATGAGTTACAAATGTGGGTGTAGCACTCAAACGGGCCACGCGCGCCAGCCGCACGCAGTCAATCCATTCGAGTGTTATCCTAAATCTAACTTAGCTGTAAGTCCTGTGGAATCTCGAGTCGCGCCAGCCGCTCAACAACTCCATAACGCCGCACAGATTGCACTCCTCGCCTCTCCGCCGCGTGCCATCGCCATCACTTCTGTACGCCATCCCAGGTCCACCAAAATTTTTCCGCTACTTCGGTTCACCAAATCCCGGACAGGCCCCCAAATTGGTAGCGGTTTCTTATACAAACAGATTTAGTTCTTCCAAAATTACAACAGTCTTTACACACAGAGATTTTGTACTACACTGACGTCAGTATTCACAATTCACAATTTCATAAACAACTCTTGTTTTCCCATAACAACGACCTATACGGGGCATTCGCTACACTATGAATTATCGATTTCGAAACTAATAAGAACACTTTTTTTCCAACTAAAGATAGACAAGGATAGGTGAAACATATTATTAATAAAAATAAGACGAGATTTATAGAAAAAAAAAACATTATTATTTATTACTTCAATACATAAAAATTTTGAAATGTCCATTTAATTATAATCTGTATTATCGTTGTCATCTTCGTCAACCTCATTCATTTGGATTATACAGTGCGAGTCTCTAACATGGAATAAATTCAGTAAATCAAAAACAGTTTTATTACTGGAAATATGCTCGAATAGGTCGTTAGTATTTTGAATTGCGCTCTTTTTTATGTAAAAAAATGTTGTACAGCATGTACCAAAAGTGAGATATGACGTCATCGACTATTTTTTAAATGGTATAATACTTATTTTTTATGAATATTCTTAAAGCATATATCAAGTTACATATAAGTACCAGATATCAAATTTTTATTCCTTGTCGTTTGAGAGATAATTAACAAAGATGAACTAATTCGATAAAGAAGAAATCTGATCAACTGATCTATACTAAACGCCAAACAAAATTGCGCTCACGTCATCACCATATTATACATGTCTATTTAGAGTGTTGCCAGATTTTCGGGAATCTCGGATTTTTCTCCGCACTTATACAATTATTGAATTGCTGGTTGCATAAGTAACAGTAATTAAAAATGTGTTGTGCTAGTTTTTAAATGAAAAATCGCTTTATTATAAAAATAATTTATAAAACAACGAAAAACTTTGTATTAAATTTATAAAACTAAACCATGGTAATACATTTTAAAAGCTACAATGTAAAAATTGCAAAAATTCGGTTTTAAACATCATCTTTGAAAAAGGGATATGTTGGTTCGTCAGCCATTCCTGAATACTGCCTTTACTCCATGCATTGGTAGGAATTTTGTTAATAACATGCTGTGATAAGTTGCATTATCTAGTATAATCATAGATGGATTTCTAATATTTGTAACAGCTCATGTTCAAACCATTTTAAAAAAATTTGCTGGTTCATTTCTCCATGATAATCACTCAGTTTCGTTTTTGAAAAAAATATTATCTCGAAGCCCTCAATAAATCCGTGTTCATTTCCTGCATGTACTATAATGTATCTAAAAAGTTCTTAATGAAATCAAATGGTCGATTATCTTGAAGTTGGGTCTTGGAATATAGAAAAATAGAAAACTACCTCATAGTCAACACGCAACTGTATTAAAAATAAACAAACAGACCGGTTCGACTATATAGCAGTCAACTTCTGGCCAAATACATAAAAAGACAGATTATAAAATAGCACCGCTCATTAATTTTCATATATGACATTAATGAGAGGTACTATTCTATCCTTTTTATATATTTGACCAGAAGATGACTGCTAGATAGTCGAAAGTGGTCACTTTAATATACAGTTGGTGTTAAGTGGTTAATACAGTTGGGTGTTTACTTTCAGTTAAGTTTTCTATTTTTCTAAAAAGTTCTTTTGCTTATATTGTATTTAAGACCTTAATTATAGTACAAAACTTTTGCCATCTGATTTATAATAGTTTTAACACTCCTACAGTTTTCATTTTGCCAAGATTGACCGATGGTTCCATTTTGAAATATCCTGGTCTCATCGAGGAACGCAAACTGATATAAAGCATCATCCTTGGCTTGTTTATAAGACCTCAAGAATTGTACCCTTTTCGCAGCAACATTTGTTAGTTCCATCAGTCCACGTCGTGGATTATCCTTCATCCATCTAAATCCTAGTTCTTTGAGCAATCTCCTCAAAGAACTGGCACTGCCATTGAACAATTCCCTGTCTACTAGTTGAGACTGCAGGGATTGAATGGTTACATGTTGTTCTAAAAACAACAAATGTATAATTGTTATTACTAAAGGAATTATTGAGAAATAGCAAATTGTGAGACATAAAGCTAATTAATAATAATAGCTATTAATAATACATATTTATTTATATATATATATATATATATATATATATATATATATATATATATATATATATATATATATATATATATATATATATATATATATATACATATATTAATAGATATTAATAATAATAAAAGCTATTACTTCTTTCACACATATTATAAATAACATCACGTAATATTTGATAAGACGAAATATGCATTTTCTAATGTAGAGTGATGGATATTTGAGAGGAAAGCGTTAGGGAAAGCATCTAAGGGACCTACTTTTTTCATTTTTAATTATTGATTTAATTGTATTCTACTAGGTAAATCATTCAATACTTTAAAATGTTGCACTTTACAGATTAAGTCCCGGTTAATTCACCTCCAAATAAAGTGTTGATAAACTGTTCAGTAGTGCTACCGGCCATTAAGTGATCAGGAAACATTTAAGGGTGTCTTGTGATTACGAACAACTGGGCACAAATGCCATTTCACAGAACGAGCAGTTGTATACTTCAACTTTCATTTTGATATCCTATCTCGCTGATTTGATTCTCAAAATGTTGTTTTTTTTGTATGTAGTAACTCAATGGTTAGCGCTCAATGGTAACTCAAAGAATAAGCACAAAATGAGTTTGTGGTTCCAGTAAACTTATTGGCTACTTGACAGTTTACTGGAAGATGAATAAACCGGGCCTAAATGGCACACCAGTCGGCAAGTCAAGTAGATCGACTCTTTTATGTATATATTCACATATAGAAGAATATTAGAAGGTCAAAAAACATTCGTGGTACAGCATTTGGTAAAGATTTTGGTAAACATTTTCCTTTATTCACTTCGATCTCGAAAATGGCAATTTTTTCGTAAAAGAGGACAGTATTTGGGTGCTGGAAAAATATTTTTAACTTTACATTATCAGTAGTTTTTGAGGGAAGAAAATAAACTGAGAAGTGATGCCAAATTAGCCGGTTTTTTTTAAGTAAAATTTTTAATTGTTTTCGTATGTTATTCTCATGGGTTAAACGATAATTATGAAGTTTCATTATTCAACTTTACGCAGATATTCAAATTTCGTGAAAAGGACGTGAAGAAATAAGTGAAAAAAACAATTATAAACGACGCGGTTTTCGCGCCTTCGTCATTTTGAAATTTTAAATGCGGGTGTGCTTAGTTATAACAATATGATGCAGACTATGTTTCACTTAATTTGTCTTGATATTTTAAAAGGTCCAATTTTATATCCAAAGGAATTAATTCTATTTGTTTTAAAAATGTTTTTTTTATTTAATAACAAAACTCAATGAAGCCAAAATATATTAGTTTCACTTTGAATGAGTTTTTTTTATTTTACAACAATTTTTCTCTGAGTGTATAATATACATCTTAAAACTTATAACCAATACATTTTAGAATACGCATAATTACTTGGAAACTATTGCCAGCATAAAACCTTAAAGCAATAAGAAATTGCAATGTAAGCAATATTGGAAGACCTCTTCTCGTTGGTTTCCCCAACTTTTCCTGCACAATTGGTAACAACACATTCGTGATTACTTTTTTTGAGGGGCGGTACCGTTTCCATTTTAGAATAATATTGTAACGGGCCCTTACCATCTCGAATATATTTTCTCGGTATCTTAACTACTAACTGCTCTTTTTTATCTTCGATTAAATAATCGAACATCTCCATATCACAGCAGTAAAGTTTCACAATTATTAAAATATTGACGTCAAAAGACCTGTACCAAATTGTCAAAACAAATGATAAAAGCTAGGTTAGGAACCCGCACTTTAGGAACGTACAATCGCCATTTAAGGGAAGAAAATAAAAGCGCCTACTGCGCAAGCGCCGATAAAGGGACCGCCTAAGGGGGTAGTATCGCTTGATGCGTTGAGAAATGTAACGGTCGAGAGTTTGCAGTAAATAGGCAACTCATTGAACAACCTCGACTGGCGTTCTTCTTCCGTATGATGCGCCTTTGCCAAATTGCCGGAATAGAGCTAACACCTTCTGGGGTAAAGGCAAACATACGAATATAAGTGTTTATAAAAGGGTTCAAAAATTAAATTTCTGTGTAATACTGAAGTACCTAAATTTATTCTGGAAGTAGTATTATAATATAAAACTGTAATAGTTAACTATTTACATGTTATAAAAATTAATAGTACATAGTTTTAAATACGAAATATAATTATTCTTTTTACTAAAAAATTAATTTTTAACGGTAATATTTAATAAATGTACACGTATATTATCTTGTGAACTTATAGCATAACGCTGTCGTATTAAAATACAGATATTTGAAAACAAAATTTGATTTTTCCACTATCTAACTAATCAGTTCTCGTAAATTATTTGTCACGAAAGGAGAGGAAGATTAATAAACGAATTTGTTTTGGGCGCAGACTCAGTTCTGGTTATAGCTTATGCTATAAGCTTATAGCTTATTTGGCAGCTATATTGGCCATAGTTGCTGTCGTCCTCAAAAAACTCTTTTCGTTAAAAATATGTTTTAAAAAACAATAAAGTGGAAATGAATAATAAAAACAGTCAAATAAAATACCAAAAAATATTTATCTAAACTTTTTAAATCTATTTGTTCATGAGTTAATAAAATGACGGCGTTTCGTACTTTGTTGATTGTATCTTTAGTTGTTACGCGTATGTCGTATATGGAATATATATAACTAGCGTCCCCCGTCGCGGCTTCGCCCGCGCGTGTTTAAATTTGCGATATTGTTTATAAAACGATAATCATTTTTTCAGTATTCAACAATTAAAAAAATATAGAAAGTTTTTAGAAGACTAAATATTAATTAATGAAAAAATTCAAATAAAAGTGTTAAATAAAATGTATGATATATTGATTGTTCTATTTTTAATATTTTAATATAGATATTAATGTCAGAATTAGAAGAGTCAGAATTATATTATTCTCTCATTCACACTCATCATTCATAATATCTATAAAAGTATATCTTTTTCAAATATGAAAAGATAAAGAAGATAAAGATAAATAAAGATAAAGATTAGCAATTATTGCAAAGAAAAAAAATAATTTAAAATAAGTCAATGTCAGTAGGTGACAAAATTATATGGCATATTATGTGATGAAGTAGAAGGCCAAGGTAGTAAGTAACACTCTGCATTATTAGGGTGAAAAAGTCAAAAATTTGCTTTGATTAAAGATTTTAATGTACGTTGATTATGAGTCAGTTAATCAGGACTTCTTTTATAAGTATAAATTATTGTCTAAATAGATATTATTTATGCCTGCTTTTTCTTCGCGGCTGCTTGGGCATCCAAAATATAATCAGGATCTCTTATAGGCATACTGTGAATGTGTCGCGGATCAACAAGTTCTGGCAAGAGACAATGCATGTAAAACGGCTCTAATTTAGGGAGCATTACTGTTTTCCAAAATGTCGAATCTTTGTAAATTTTTTCTTCCCTATAATCTAAAGGCGTCCAGACACATAAAATACAATATTCCCGCATACATATATTAAGTTGACCTTGTATTTGATAATACCAATTATCGCGTTTATCTAGTTCTAAATTCCCTTTATTTTTTTTCCAAAAAGTTATTTTTTTTCCAGCAATTGCCGTTTCTACCGTGATATTTCTCGCAGAATAAGGGCATTTTATTTCCAGTATTCCATCCTGCCCAATGATACCATCGGGTGTTGCCCCAAGATATGGATTGGCCTCACTTATAAAAAGACCACAATCTTCAATTACATATTTATGAGACAGGTCAGCTTTTACTTGTAATTCGTGACTTTTGCCCCATTCTAAGGAAGAGGAATTAACGACGTAACATAAAATAAATTTTTTACTAGATTACAACTTGTCGTAAGTCTTCTTTTACATACTCTACCAAAATTCGAAGCAGTTAATAACTTTCTTCTTTCGTCATGCCATTCGACACTGTCGGATTGTTGTCTAGTCCGTTTTTCAATTTCAACAAGTTCAGCAGGACTTTTTGTTAAAGAATTTATAAATATGGTTTTCGCTTCTTCGAAATTTTTAAGATCCATATCTGGCTTATTGCAATTTGGGCCATAATCATTTGAACCTGTATCGCATTTCTTAAAAATATTCCTGACAACTTTCTTGCTAGGAGTAATTTTTTTTTCGTATTGTTTAAAAATTTTTGAATTAGGGCTCTTTTGCGTAAAATATTTCTTTACATGATAAAGAATAGATTTTTTAGAATTATGACATACAACTGCCATAAGACATCGTGTAATATAACCACGTTTATGAGAAAAGTTTATTCTTTTACCGCCAATGAACTTACATATTATATTGTTGAAACTTTCGACTAAATTACTGTCTTGATCAATAATTAAACTTCTGGAATGATTCGCCAAATATTGTAAATGTTCTATAATTCGTGTATATAAACCACATTGTATTAACTGTGGTACTAAGTTATTATCGTCTGGTCCAGATTTTTTACAAAAATAATCTGTCTTTGCATTTTTTATGTTCACCAAAAATGTGACTAAAACAGTTTAAAATATCTTTTCGTAAATTGTTAGCTTTTTCTGATAAAGTACCATGTTCATTTTTTTCTAAATTGTACGGCTTTAGTTACAGCTACTCTAATTTTTTGTATTTTACTTTGAACAACTTTTCTCAAACTTACTGGACCTAATATTTTACTTTTACACATTTCATTTAATTTATTACAGAGATTTCGTTTTAAATGATTTCGGCATTCAATTTTTTGAATAGTTTTGTTATAGGGCCGTAGGTCAGCAAGTTTTTTGGCTGTGCTGCTATCACCATCAGCAATGTAACTTGTAGGTAAAGGTATCCCATAGGTAAAATAAATTGTACGGCAAATGCTGAAATCTTTCTGAGAAACAGTTAGGTATGTAAGCTTCGCTTTAAACCCCTAATTTATTTATTACTTCCTTGACGATATAGATATATTATCTACTGTTCTGGGAATGGAACTGGAATTCTCAATGTACGATACATCCATGAAACCTTTTCTATTCGATTTTTTAGATTTTTCCGAGTCCTTTTTATAAATTTTGCGTGAGCCGTCACTTGACAGAAAACTTTTTAAAAAAATTACGGAATTGATTTGGGAAAAGTTTTTGGAATGTATAAATCAAGGGAGAATAAACACTTTTTGATTTTCATTATTCGTCAGAAAAAGTGTCCCATTTCGATATATTTGCGATTCCACATAAGAAAATGTCGCAATTCGTGAGTTTTAGAAGTTTTCTAAACAATTACTAAACCAACTGCTGTTCATTAACAAAATAAAACAGTAATCTAACAATTTACAAACCCAAACTAAATAATAATAAATAATAAATAACTTAATAATAAAAAAACATTTGCTCGAATAAATATATGGAAGGTTCTTCTGTCATTAGAAATGCGAAAAAAATAAATATAATCATTAGGTACATGGCGAAATTGTCTTTGTGATGATGCATGTTCACCTATTTTTTATCTGGATATTTCTGTATGTCTAAGTAATATAAAATGTTATATGTAGGTAATAATAACAAAAATTAATAACTAATAAACTACTCAAATTCAGTTGATGAGCAGATCGATTTTCTTCGCACTGCTCAATAGAGTTTAAAGCAATTAAATTTAATTTCATATTTTCTCTAAGATTCTGCGAAAATTTGTACAAAACTTATGCTTTTTTAATAGTTTATAGTAAACTCTAGAACTGGCCTTTTGCAGATTTTCAAATTAATGTTTTAAAAAAATTAAAATAAATAAAGTTTAAAAACCGCTGTTTCGTCACTTTTCAAATGATTACTAAAACTTTCTCGAGACCAAAATTAAAATTTTGAAAAACGGCAGTTCTAGCTAATTACTTCTACAAACCGTAACAACAGAAATCAACTTAATAGAACGTTTACTTTTGCCAAAAATATCGAATAACTTTACATGGCAAATCCCTATACTCGATTTGCCGATACTACCCCCTTAAGATTTCGGCTATGCAATGAATATGTTAGTTAAACGGAACCCTTAGGTGTTCATTTCCCCTTAGGGTCGACTATGCATTCGGGCCTTAGTCTTTTCAAGTCATTTGGCAATTGGTTAGGTTAAGTTAGGTTTATTAAAAAACTATTTGGCACAGTACTCATTTGTTCGTTGACTATGGTTCGCATATACAGTACTAACTGTATGCTTTCATAGCAAGTATTACATGATTTTAATGGATATTGCATTTAGATTTTCGTAGTTATAAATAATAGATTTCAGAATGAAAACTTTCTTTATGTATGGTATTCATTAATGGCCTATTTAGACCCTGTTCCTTTACTCCAATTATTTTCGGTATATTACTTTGAAGCCTGTTTATTGGATTGAGAGATGTGTCATGTAGTTCTCCCCATCCAATTATACCATACAGTCCGTAGTATAATTGAAACAACTCCTTGATAATATTTGACATAGATTGTAGAACACATAAACTAAATATTACGGTTTTTTTTTGCAATGCTGTTGACATACAAATCGCACCTGATGTTATAGTCATATGTTACTCTAAGGTATTTAGCACCAGTCTCCCTTTTTAATTGGTTTCCAATTAGCGTTTGGGACTTGTCTATATTCATTATGAATTTATTATGATACAACCATTAATAAGTCAGATCAAATTTATTTGTCATTACTTCAGTCATATCTGTACAAATTTTTCTACTCACAGGGATAACAAGCCATTTGTGTAGATGATAAATAGAAATGGCCCTAAAATTGATCCTTGTGGGGCCTCTACATTCATAAGGACTGACTGACTTTTGATTTCATTAAGCTGAGATTATTGTAGATAAAATTACTAAGAATGGTTATGACATCATCTGTTTTTTTTATTGTTGTTTATGTTATGTTTATGTTGTTATGTTTTTATTGTTATTTTATGTTGTTTTTTTTTATTTTTTACAAAACCAAACGGCATGTTACTAATTGATTTTATATTTCTTTGCAAAATTGTACAACCTTGAGGTACCGTATGATTTTGCCAAGTTTTACATAAAAATTTGGATTTAGGTTCTACTTATCCTCTACTTCAAAGTTAACCCGTGTTACCTTAACCCCATATGACAGTAATCATTGGAAATTAATGTTCAGCAAATTGAAATGATTTAATTATATAGTGATATTGAATTAAGATTTTTTTACTCTTTTAAATTTTTAACGTTTAGTTATAAGTTTCCACCCTTATAAAAATTACCCCTTGCAAAAAATCAAAAATATATGTATTTTATATATACATGTGTGAAAAGGTATAAGTAAGCTGTACCTAAAATATAGCTGTAATGTGTATTCATCGATACTCCAATATACGTGTTCTCATATCAAGAAAAAATGTGATTGATTTTTTACCTATAATTCGCTTAGTTTTTAAGTTATAGTCTTTAAAAAAACCAATTTATAGGTTTTTAAGAGCTATAAGGTTATATAAGTTAAATTTTTTTCAGCCCTTATTTTTGAAAGGGTTTGAGTTCAAAGGACTTGAAAAAGGTACTATTTACGAACATTTGCAAACTTTAAACGGTCATAGGTTACTCAATATTTATCCTACAGAAAAAACTAAAATTTGTAGAAAAGCAAAACCTACAATTTTGTACTTTATAAAAGTTTGCGTATCATTAGTAATTTTTGAGTTATTTGAAGAAATGGCAATTTTTTGTAAAATTACAAAAATGCTCGATTCACTTCAAGCTAAATTTTTTTCAAAACCAAGCACCCTAAACCGGTCAAATTTCTAAAATTCTTTAAAAGTACATAAATAAAGTAAATTGTGGTAACAATTAGTTTCAATTGGAGTCGTAATAAGGGGGTGAATTTCACAATTTCTTTCGTCGAAAAAAATAGAAAGCAACTTTATATTTATGTCATAACTCGCTTAGTTCTTATACTAGGAACTTTTATAAAAAACCAAAATAAAAGTTTTCTAAGCACTTTTAAAAAGGTCTGCTGAGTTTTTTCAGAAAAATGCATTGTTTTTTGATTATTTAACGTTGAAACTTTCAGTTTTAAATTTTGACAAACAGAAGCCAACTTTCAACAAGCCATTATTTTCCGTTTGTATTGAGTTTACAGACACCGTGAACCCACCATTATTTTTTTTATATAAGCTACATTTTTGATGAGTATGATTTTTTTTTCATAAAATACATACTTTTTGAGTTATTCGCGAAAAACCGTCTGAAAACGTGTTATTTTTTTGGTTTAAAAATTGACACTTTCATTCGCGAATATGTCGAAAAGTATTGACTTTCAGGAACAACTTTATAGAACAAAAGTTGCTTAGAATTAGTCAATTTATCTATTCCCGGATCTTTTTTCAATGTAACATTTTACGCTCTCGAGTGGCATCCACTCTCTAGGAACATAACATGCATATGGGTATTTTAAATAAAGTTGCAACGTTTGTATTTTAGATGGTGATTCATACAAGTCTACACTACAGTCATCAACACTACTGTTATTACTTCTATTAACACACATCAGTAAATTATCATAATCGCTATTCTAAGTACATTCATAACCATAAAGCATCATAGACCATAAATAAGTTATAAATCTGTTTACACTTAAAAAATAGCACCTAAGACCCAAGTTGTAAGGGCGTTTTAGATATATTTATAGATACTGTTTAAATATCAGATAGTATTACTTGGTATTACTACAGGGCACGACTATTAAACGGGTAAGTAATATCAGAAAGACGGGGGAAGAGAAAAACTCCATCGAAACTGAAATGTTCTCTTTAATTCTGATAATACACTAAGCGATATAACGGGATCTACGTCCTCTATTTCATTACAAAGAGAATTTTTAAGAAACTTTTAGTCTTATCTGTGGGTTAAGTACAAATTTTGATAGTTGATGATAAACAACTTGAAATATGGGAACAAAACAAAATTTTTTTATAGTTGATGATAAATAACTTGAAATATGGGAACGATATGTGAACTTTAATCATCACATTATCTACTTCTTTTTTTTGATTAAAATTTTTATTTAATTTATTTATTTTGTTTAATGGGCTCTCGAAATTTAAGGTTACCAGTGGCGTTGCTAAGTATCATAAGTATGGGTAGGGAGGAATTTAAAGAACTGAAACAACTGGGACCAATCATCTAACATTAATTATAAACTGAGATGATGATCTAGCCTAAATTGCATAATTTATGCAATTTATTGCATTTTATTATTCATTGCATTTTATTTTTATGCAATTTATGCATAAATACATTGCATTTTATTTTATGCATAATTCTGTTCCTGATTCGAATATGAAATATTACTGTGAAGAAATCGTAGGTCTTTTTTGCTGTTTTATGATATAAGAAGGGATTACATGTACAGTTATATTTAAGGAGTTACAGCACAGACTAAAATAACTAACTTCATGGCATATGAATCCTATTAACGCTCCAGTGGCTCAGTTCTTTAAATTTTTTTTTTGGAAATTCTTTCTATGGCCATTTCGTAGCTCTGCGTAGTCCTATTTTTTTGTACAAAAATCAAACTGTATATAGTTGAATTTTCGAAATTTTCTAAAATTAATCACATATCTTTCTCGTTAATTGCTTCTTTTTCAAAATTCGGTGTTGAACATACACCGCTATGTTCATACACATGGAATAAAAACTGTATTTATGAACCGGTGACACAAGTGTCATACGGTGTTGTAAGTTTTCTGGTCACATAAGACTCAAGCATGAAACACTAAAATGCTTGTAGATTTTCTCGGCAAATGTACTACCTTCATTTCCACTGGCAAACGAGTATAAGGAAATAGATAGAGACCGCTTATTTACCTCCCTCAGTCTAGCATTTAACTAAATGTATGGAATTTTACAATTTTCCGGCTTTTTACGTTTCGTTACACAACTATATAATAATGTTCTTTTTTTATAATTACTTCTACAAATGTCTAAAAACTATTTTAAAAAACAGAGTTTTTTATTCATTTTAGTGATGAAATGGCATTCATAAGGAAACCATTTGAAAAGATGTTAGGGCATATCTCGGATCAGGTACACTTGAATGAAAAAATTCGGATGCATTTTAAAATATAAGTATAGGTCTCGACACCAAAGAAAAACTAGCCAGGTTCATAGTCAACTACATGCACGATCTGCATTTACCTATTATTGTTTTGTGAGAGTTCGAACGAATTGTTACTAAAGTAATAGATATTCCCCCGACTAGAAATTTGGGTAGGCAAACCTGAAAACGTATCGGGTCCCGATCAGGAAGTGGCCGGGCATGCCCGTCTAGCATTACCTGGCCAGATCCTGATCAGGACCCGACCAGGCACTGGCCAGGCATGCCCGCGCAATCTATTATACGCAATCTTATTGCAATCTTAATTAATACGCAATACGTATTAAGAATGTGAAAAATTAAACAGTGAGTGTAATTAAATGTGATTAAAGGTAATTAAAACTCTGATACATTGTGTAACAGTAAGTAAGTACTAAGTAACAAAATATATTTATAATTTTCTGATTTTTTGAATTTTCTTAATTTCGAAAATCATCAATTAAATAAATCTCCGAAGAATTAACGCCGGAATAAAATAATATAAATTAATTTTGTTAATTATTTAGATCATTATCCAATATGCTCGAGAAGACAAAGGGAAAAATGTGTGATAACCGTGCAAGGCGAATTCGTGAACTTACTCACCAACGAGTTAGATTGTTCCTCGAGAGTCAAATTGAATTAGAGGGAAAAAATAGTGAATTTGGCATAACTACATATTTCAGTGTTAGTGGAGTAAATTCTTTGAATGACGATTACCGCGATAGTGACTAAGTAGTGCCGAAAAAGCAGTTAACGTAACATCATAGGAAGTACGAATTTGTAAAATTATTTCTATCTTTAATATTTTACTTACACAGTTGTTGACAACAAAATTTCGCAGTGCTACTAATTCAACAAAGCCGACATTCATGATTAGCATAACGATTATTGCTTCCGGATTAACGCTTCAGGTAAAAGCGACCCTTCGTTCGAAACCTACTATTCCGACAGTTTTTATTCAAGTCTTGTGAAGTGAAGTTGCGGTGCATGGTGAAGATGTTATTTTCTACGACTGTGATGAGGTAATTCATTTCCTAAGACGTGAGTATTTGTTAGAAAATAATTATTTCTTAATTTACAGAAGACTCTGACATTTCGAGGTCCCTACTTGGTGAAGGCAAACAGGTGAGGGCTTTCTCTTCTACATTAAAAAATCGAAAAGATTAGAATGGGTGCATAAAAAAAAATTGGTTTTTGTTGTATTTTAAGTTTTTTTTTTATTTGTTTATTTTGTTGTATTTGTACTGTTTTTCAGTATATTATCACTTTATTATTTTATCCTGTATATATCGTTTATATTTCATGTGTTTATATTTGTTTATTTTATTTATTTTATTTATTCATGTATTATTATTCTTTAATATGTTTGTATTTGTACTGTCTCTTTTGTATGTCGATTTTTGGTGTATTTATTATATTGTGGTATCAATAAAATATTGTATAATATAAATTAAGTTTTCTTGAAGTGGACCCGGTCAGGTCCTCCCGATCAGGACCCGGCCGGGCATGCCCGTCTAGCACCCTATAACGCCCGCCCGATCGGGTCCTGGTCAGGATGATCACCTCATTAGTGACCGTTTATGACAGATTGTACCTGTCACTTCTCAAATTTCTTATTCCTAGTCAGTAGGACCTAGTGGACGCCCTTGTCATAACAGATAAGACAGATAAGATTTATCAGACAAATAATATTGACAAATTAACAAATAAAAATAAGAAGGATTTTAAAAACTTCTGTCATGAAATTAAAAAGGGATACAGAGTCTGTTACATGCATTAGAGGATTTGAATCGATTATCGGAATATTTCAGTTCAGATGGAGAGTTTGTCTTCCGTCACTGTTTTCGTATTAGTACTTACCCGTTTAATCCTAGTGTCGTGTAGTAACATTACAGGTAAGACTTTGTGATATTTAAGCCGCATCATTTACAAATATGTTGTATTATTGCTGTATCGCTAAAATTATGTTACTATCATACAAAATAAACGCTTGTTTCTTAGGTAGATGCTATAAAGTTAAGGGTAAGCATTTATACGACTATTAGGTACTCAAACCTATGCTATCAAATATACAAAACTAGGCTGATGAAACTAACAATACAAATACTACAAAGTGTAAGGTCTTCCAGTACCAGTTGGTCCAGTTAAAAAACAAAACAACTACCGATTTTACACCAAGCGCATTCAAAAAATACGTTTTTACCCTATACAAAAGCAGAATGTTGTAAATCGCTACAATACATGCCTATTGGTGAAATGCCTAAGGGCTGGTCTCTTCGAACGCCCGCTGCCCGTGACCGACGACAGACGCGGAGCCGCCGCCGCCAACTTCCGAATGGTTTATTTGAAAAATTATAGGCATGGTCACACTCAACCGTCGCGGACGACGTTCAGTTATGGCGGGCGAAAGTCACACGTTACCCGCGACGGTTGGGTTGATTCAGTAGCATAGCGACGGGCGGACGAAGCTTGTAAAAGCCAAACAATGACTACTTTTAATAAGGAAAAGGACGAAATATTGATTGAATTAGTGAAATGCAATCGTGTTATTTACGGTGCCTCACACAGTGAGTATAAAAGTAATGTATTGAAGCATAAAGTGTGGGAGAATATAAGCGAAAGCTTAAAAATTCCAGGTAAGTTGAATCTTTATTATTTGTATTAGAGTAATATCGGACATAAAATTATTAGTAGTTTCACGTTTCATGCAAAAGTTGTTTGCCAAGTAACGCTTCCTTGTGGTGAACATAAATATTGTTTCAACTCGTTTCTTAAGTTCACTGCTGCAACAAGTGCACTTCCACCAGCCCGTCTCAGGGCTAGCAAATTTTCCGTAGGTAAATTATTACTAACGTTACGGCTACTAAAAGGAATATTTTGATCTTCTATAAGCATGTTATGAAGACTGCAACAGGCGAGAATAACGTGGTCTATTGTTTGTGCATCAAGTAGTATGGGTGTGTGAAATATCCGGAAGATATTTGTTAACATTCCAAAAGCACTTTCCACTGTCCACAAAAGGATATGGCTTCATCAGACGGGGTAACAATTTGATCCATCTCCTACAACAAAGTGTGGAAAATATATATCAGAGCCAGGTAATGGTGTGTCGTCTGGAAATGGAAATCGTCCACCATCAATTTGTTTTCCTAAATTTGATTTTGAAAAAATCTCGCTTTCTCCCTCTTTTCCATATGACCCAATATCAACACATATGAATTTACAATCCGCGTCTACTAAAGCCATTAATACTATGGAAAAGAATTGCTTGTAATTATAGAATAATGACCCACTATTTGGAGGACACTGTATACGACAGTGCTTGCCATCCAAGGCGCCACAGCAGTTGGGAAAGTTCCATTTCTTTAAAAAATCTTTAGCAACAGCTTCCAACTTTACTTTTGTTACCTTTGGCAAGTAGAAAGAGGTCAGATGATTACAAAGTGATTTCAACGTGTGTTTCAGTATTGCTGATATGTAATTATGGGAGATGCGAAATTGAAATGCTAGTGACCGTAAACTTTCTCCAGTAGCCAAGAATCTGTAACATGACAAAGTATCATTAGATAGCGTATTTACCTATAGTTTTGTACAAAAGCGAAGGAAACCGTTGTTTCCATTTTTAAAATGTTTAACAGTACAGGCTGTTCCTTCATATTTGCCCATTGCAGGGTTTAATATAAGTGGTCGAAAAGAACTTTAATTACAAAAGTTGCATAGTTTGTGATTTCAGAAATATATTCAATAAGCCGTTTAATATCGCATATTAAACCTTGTAAGGGGATACTTAAACATAAAAGAACATCCTGTACATTGACCAATGAAACAAATATTCTACAAAACAGTTTATTCAGTTGTAGATGTGAAAAAACGCTGGAAACATCTGAGAGATCATTACATAAAAAAAAGGAAGCTGGTAGTGGTACGGGCCAGGCGAGAAGCATAAATCATTGGGAATGCATGTCACATTTGACATTTCTGTCCCAAGCTCCGTCACAGAGAATTACTCTGACAAATGCCGAAAATTCTGAGGAAACAGGAACTCAGGAGTCAGTACAGGACATTTAAGATCATGAAGAAAACTCATTTAGTCAAGAGAGTGATATTGCAGTCCAGAATTGTGTTTTAGATGATGATAGTGCTGCAACATCTACGACTTCAAACGTTAACGGAGTATCTAACACTCCTTCATCAGGTAGAAAAATAAAGGAATCCAATGAAAATTCCTTGACGGCAATTTTAGAAAAAAGACAGGAGGAGAGATCCCTCATTTATGCGAAATTATTGTCGCAATCAACTAAATCACCAATACACAAATTTTTCGACTCCATGGCTGATATTGTTTCAGAATTTCCTCCACATCTTGCCGCGGAAGCAAGAGGCAAGGTATTTCAAGCGGTACATGAAATAGAAATGAAAATGTACGATGAGCAATCTAATTCGCAAACAATGGGATCGAATAATTCTTCTGGTGCTAGTGGAAAATACATAAGCTTGTGAATTAACCTTGAAATGTTTCACTTACTTATACCTACGTTTACCAAATATAATGGTTTATAACGAACATAATCTTTTTTCCTGTTTTTCCAACAATTTTTACTAAAACTGATAAATATCTCAACAATACAGACTTACCTTAACGTGACTGCTAGTTTTTCAGAGGGTGAAATAGGCCGTGGATATCTATTGGTTGGAGGTTTTGTGATTTCATGTTCAATCAAACTAAATATTCTTGCGAATTATTCTTGGGAAAGTCGAAAGAATTCTATAAATTTCGTATCATTGCACTTAAGATGTTTCATAACCAAACTGTTAAAAGTGCCTTCTTTCTCTCTATTGTGGAACATTGGATCCATTCTTTGTCTTTTTGTAGACAAAGCAACTAGCTCTTCATCTTCTTCCTCTTCCAAAATTAACAGAGTAAGTAACTTTTTATTCATCTTGTGGCCTAGTTGAAGCGCGGGTGAAAACTGAGATACATTTTGAGAGAGAACGTACGCCGGCTACCGACGACGGATGTGACGTCAATCGCACGCCGTCGGTCGCCATTAGCGGATGAGAGAGACCAGCGCCAGTATCGAGAATTAGAGCGAGTAACGTCAGCCCCAAACAATGGGCTATTTTAAAGAAGACAACATCCGTAGTCAGCAGAATTAAAAACGTATAAATATGGTTCATGCGACAGCACGGCAGGATTTGCATCAGAGACGTCAGGCGTGTAACATCATAACATTATATTGTAATCTTGTAGTTAATTAAGTTGTGTAAAGTGAATAAAAAAATTTTTTAAAAACTTTCCCGGCTCGTATCGTAATATAACTGGCGCAGTCAGCAGAGGATATCTCAACAGAGGACAACTCAGCCGAGGATAATCCAGAACCACGGTCAGCAGAGGACATCAAAGAAGATTCCCGACCGCAACAGAGATTTGGGACCACATCGCCCGGATCTGCGAGGACTACGAACAAGCAGGACAAGCATCGCCTCAACCGTCGTCGGACCTCATAGAAACTAGGAAACCAGAGATTTGGGACCGCATCGCCCGGATCTGCAAGGCAACGACCCGAGAGGACAGCATTGCCTCACCACCGTCGTACCTTATAGCAGCTAAGAAGAAACAGAAGATAAGAGAGGAGTGAAGGATGAAAATCGTCGCCATGCTTCTAATGTAAGTCGCGATTTTATACATAAAACAATTAATATCCCGTGCAGATTTAAATACCATAGTCAACACTCTCGAAAATTTGACATTCACTGACGTCTCAAATCCTCAACCACAATCATAATCTATGACAATGCCTCAACTTAAACCAGAATATCTCACTTGTATCCCCGAATTCAATGGAGACCCCAACGACCTCAACCGATTCCTAAGCGTAAGCGAATCCCTAATTAACCAATTTTACGATCACACCAATCCCCAAAACTTTCGAAATATCTATTTACTGAACTCAATAATTTCAAAATTAAAAGGAAACGCTAAAACGATAGTTAACATACACAGTACTACGAACTGGGAAAGCTTAAAAAATTTATTACTGTCAAACATCTCTGACCAAAGAGATGAAATTTGTCTAAATAGAGATCTAGTTGTGTTAAAACAAATGCCAAGTGAAACTCCTCAAAATTTCTACGATAGAGTACTACATATTCTAAATTTACTATGTTGTTATATAACTGCTCATGAAAGAACAGAAACGTATAAATATAGTTCATGAGACAGCACGGCAGGATTTACATCAGAGACGTCAGGCGTGTAACATCATAACATTATATTGTAATCTTGTAGTTAATTAAGTTGTGTAAAGTGAATAAAAAGTTTTTTTAAAAACTTTCCCGGCTCGTGTCGTAATATAACTAGCCGGTCTACTACAGTCATTAAATTTGAGGGCCGAGCACGTGTTCATTTTCAGTCGTCATTAGAGTTCAGCGGTGTGCGCATTTAAGTAGCAATGATTATTTTAAAATGGCTCTTTGGAGATCTTTCGACGTGGACGAAATTAATAATGGCAATGATATAGACATTATACACAATACAAATAATGCTACAGATACAAATGAAGCACAAATTTGGGATTTCGTCATAAAATTTCGTTGACAATGTGAGTAAAAATATTTTGTATTTCTTTAAATATGGCACGCCTATGGAAGCGGTTTCTGGCCTTTGTATGTTGTTAACATGCCTATTAAATTTTATTGCTTTTTTTTCAACTGGATCAACTGGGACTGGAGGGCCCTTAATCAAATGATTCTTCAACCTACCTTAAAATCTATTAAATTGTCCTAAAATAAGCATCCATTTAAAATGACTACGTCACTTCAAATTGTTCTGATTTTTCTATTTTGATAAAAGATATAGTTATCGTCCACTCGTAATAATATTACGTGATTTGGTAATTAAATAAATACAAATTACCCTTAAAAACTCAACATTTATTAGTAAGAAAAATTGTTAAAAATTTCTGTTGATATTATGCTTAAAGTGGCTCAGTACGCATCATTACCATCGTTATTTCACGAAGACAACTACGATGAATGCATGTTATTCGAAGATGAAGCTTTATATTGTTCCATTACCTACGTTTTGGAACCGATTCATACCACAAACATACCAGAGATATGGAGAGTTATCAAAGTAATACACATACACTTTGGTAATTGCTAAGGTTGCATTACTGTCGTATATTTTCAGGAAGTATCTTCTAACCCATCCAACTATAGACATGATATTCTGAGACATGGAATATGCGTACCAACAGCGTGCCCCAATCTTGTCCCTACAAATACTGATCGAAAGTATCTCAATGCAACTTTAACGCAATGTTATAATGCAAAGTACAAACAAATAGGCTTAAAGGGGATTATAACAGATCTGGAATGTAGTACCAACAAGCCAAAGTATCCAATCGACTGGATCGACTTAGCTATCGGGTAAGTTTAATTTTACTAGTGTCTCAAAAGTAGGTTGCTTCCAACGCACAGAAGTGGAGGAATAGCCACCTAAAAATGGCGCTAGAAAAAGCACTGTCAAAATTTTGGCGCGTAAGGGTTTTGGCAATAAACGTAACATAATAATAATAATAATAATAAATGCCTTTATTACATTCCTACAAAAAATTTTATAAAAGCAAAAGAAGAGAAAATGTAAACAATGTAATTACAAGACGAGGTCCAGTTATAGCACATATATACATGCTACTGCTCAAACCTAATTTTACATACAGAAGAGACAATTTATGCAATTATTGCCTAATTGTATAGATTACAAATAATTCGATATATGATTACCTTGACCACGTGCTGCAAACAAAAAAGAAGAGAAAAATATATATTTTCCTTTTTGGCCCTTATTAGTTCCGGTAATATAAAAGTGGGATGTTCGTTCCGTAAGCGCGAATCCTAATACAGCTCACATAAAGGGGCATATATTATTTTCCTAAAGCAAACTTCATTTAATGTTTTGTAATCTTGCCGTAATTCGTTGTACATTAAGCATATTATAAAAGAGGGGGGGAGTATTCTGTGGGGTGGCGGGGATACAAGTCCACGGAAGCGGGTGGTGACATTATGCACATCGGTTCTAAATCTAATTTTGTTCCACAGATACGGTGGAACCCCCGATACTACTACCTTGTGAAATAGGCATAGCGTCTGTAATTCTCTCCTATGCGCCATATTGAGCCATCGTGTATCTTTAATTTTATGAGAGATATGGTCGAATTTTCTAATGCCATATATAAACCTAAGACAAGCATTTTGCACTTTTTGAATTCGGTTGACTGAGTATTGATCTAGACAATGATGCTAAATAGGTGCACAATAAGTAAAATTAGACAATACGAACGCATCACAAAGTACTTTTTTGATTTTCTTGTTTAATATCGACCTATAAGGAAAAAGTTTGTAACATTAAGCGACCAATGCTTAGGCGACTAAGGGTAGTACCAACGCGCTCCGTACTTACCCTCTCGGAGGCGCCACCCACGCTTCGACATGACCACCGCGCACGCTACCTGCGCCCAGGGAATCCTCGCCGGGGCGACTAAGACGAACCCGCGAGAGGGGTATAAATAACCTACCCGTAGGAAGAAATCATCAGAATCCGCCCTCAAATCCACCAGCTAGCAGCCTTTTTGGAACTCTAGCTGAGTTGAGGAGTTTTGCTCGTGCCTGACGGAACCTCTTAAGGGTGCTCCACTGGCTGCCTTTATAGGAACACCAGTCGGACTCGAAAGAGGGAAAATCAGTCATAAGATAGCGGATTGTTCGCCGATAGACGCTAAATTTACCTTTTTTGAATTATCACATAGTTAAACAAAATAAATAATAATAATTAACAGTACAACCCGACGAGTTAGTTATTACAGTGGCGCCCAACTAAGTGGCTCGAAACCGCGAACTTTTGAAACCGCGAGACAAAAAAAAAATTTTTTTTTCGAACTCTCGAGTCCGCGAATTCTGAACTTTTGTAGAAAAGTGAACTTTGAACGCGAATTGTGAAAATACGAATCAAGAAACCGCGAACTGTGAAACCTGCACTTAGGACGCCGACGAACAGGACCCGAGCATCGAACTAAGGAACCTAGAAACGATCATCTGTTCGCTACGCGACAACCGTTAGGGAGAGCGTCAAGAGTGGAGCCTGGAAAGCCTCCAGTTCGAAGAAGCCCCCGATTGAACCCTACGATGTCTCTCTCGGAGGAACAGTTTGCGCGACTCCTGGAAGCAGTAAGGACACCACCACCGACCGCCAGAGAAGGAAGCTTCGCTCAATGCACCGCCAGATTCAACGGCAGCAGAGACAGCGACGTGGTGAACGAATTCATCACCATCACTTCCCTTTACAAAACAAGTGAGAACATCAGCGACAAAAAGGCCTTAGATGGACTTCCCTTGCTACTCCAAGGAATCGCTAATACTTGGTGGCAGGGAGTCAAAACTCAAGCGACCAACTGGACTACGGCTACTGACCTAATAAAAAAAGCTTTCGCTCCTAGCCGACCAGCTTATAAAGTTTACATGGAACTTTTTTCCACTAAACAAGAAGAAAAAGTTTCAACCGATCTATTCATCTGCAAAAAGAGGGCGCTGCTCTCTGAATTGGCAACAGACGCCCACACCGAAGACCAACAAATAGATCTTCTGTACGGACTGCTGCACCCTACCATCCGAAAAGGTATGGCACGAGATGACATTAGCACCTTTGACGCACTCCTTCGAAAAGCTCGAGCCATAGAAGAAGCTCGCGAGGAAATGCGAACTCAAGGAAACATTATGAAAGCGCCCCAGGAAGGCCCGAAACAACCAGAACGACAAAGATGCCAGTATTGCAGGAGGTTCGGACACTCAGAGGAGGAGTGCCGGAAAAAACAAAAAGACGAACTCAACCAAAAGTCCACACTTGGGACAATGCAGCCCCCCGCCGTCGAGGCCAACACACGTCTCCCTGCTCCTGGAATCGCTTGTTACGGCTGCGGAAAGCCGGGAGTGATTCGCAGTAGGTGCCCTAACTGCAGCACGCCCAAACCGATACCGCTAAGTTTCTGCTCCTTCGACACTGTTCATGGATTCAACCTAGTGGACCGACCTGCCGTTCAGATATCGGTATGTGGAGTTACAGGGACGGCGTTTATCGACACCGGAGCCCGAATGAGTGTTGCCAGCCATGAATTACACCAGGTACTAGTCACAGCTGGATATGGATTTAAACCAGTCCATTCTACAGTTGTCCTCGCCGATGGTAGTGCCCGAGACCAAGAAGTACTAACGACAACGGTTGACGTGTTCCTAGAGGGAAGGAAAATACCTACAAACTTCTTCGTGCTCCCGGAAGCAACCTCCAATAAAACGCTTCTGGGGGTCGACTTTGTTTACAACGCCGAGCTAGTTCTAACGATTAGAGAAGACAGATGGCACTTTCGAGACCAGCCCCAGAAGCCGAAACGATTCTTTCGGAAAGAACACCGCCACATTGGCCCGGGCCCAATAGAAGGAGACATCGACATGGGACTTATACAGACTTACTTTGAAGTCCCACACCTCCTGTCGCCAATGACCAATACACCCGGAATGCCAGGGAGTTTAAACACGCCATCCCCTTCGGTCCCTACACCTATGGAAACAATCAACTCCGAGTATGGCCCATGGATTGAGATACACGCTGCAACTCCACAACACAAAGCACCTCGATATGACCCCGTCACATTAGGACGTACCCTGGAGGAAGACTGTGGACACTATGGACCTCTAATAGGCGCCCAGACCGACCCCCGACACCAGGCTTCGTATACTCGTTGGATGTTTGCCGACGCCGCAAGAGCCTTCGCGGAATACAACGAACCTTCTCCCCAGAAACCATTGTTAGACTTGGAGCAAAGACGCCTCGCTCGGATTCCTAAACTCCACTTGGCAACCATTGACATCAAGCTAAGGAGAGATGAGGCCCCTGATCTAAATCCCGAGGAACGTCGAGAGCTGGACACATTATTGCATTCATTCTCAGAGATATACACTGAAATTGGAAAACCTACGACGACTACAGAGCACGCCATCGAGACAGGTGACCATCCACCAATCTCTAACCCTCCCTACCGACTCACGCCTCACAAGAAGGAAATCCTCTGGGGAGAAATAGAAGAGATGTTGCAGAAAGAAATAATCGAGGACTGCGAATCCGCATGGGCTGCTCCCGTTGTAATGGTCCCCAAACCGGGTGGAGGAATTCGTGTTTGTGTTGACTACCGCAAACTTAATCAAATCACCAAACCGGATATGTATCCGCTCCCTCGTTTGGACGACTTACTCCAATCCGCTACACGGACGAGGTTCATGACTACCTTGGACCTCCGCGCTGGATATTGGCAGATCCCGATCCGACATGCTGATAAGGACAAGACTGCGTTTATCACTCCTTGGGGATTATATCGATTCACCCGTATGCCATTCGGGTTACGAAATGCTCCAGCCACGTTCCAAAGATTCATGGATCGGTTTCGCACCAGTTTAGGAGATGTGCCCCTGCTAGCTTATCTTGATGATATTGTAGCGGTTTCTTATACAAACAGATTTAGTTCTTCCAGAATTACAACAGTTTTTACACACAGAGATTTTGTACTACACTGACGTCAGTATTCACAATTCACAATTACATAAACAACTACTTGTTTTTCCCTAACAACGACCTATACGGGGCATTCGCTACACTATCCCTCCCCGTCTTCAGGGTCGCCCTCGACCCTCGGACGATCTACTTCCATATCAGCGAACTGCTACTGCTACGGGTACTGCTACAGCTACCGCTACTGCAACTGCTACTGTTCCTGCTTCGGCTACGGCTACTGCTACGGTTACGGCTACTGCTACTGCTGCTACTACTGCTACTGCTACGGCTACTGCTACAGCTACTGCTACTGCAACTGCTACTGCTACTGCTACTGCTACTGCTACGGCTACTGCTACAGCTACTGCAACTGCTACTGCTCCTGCTACGGCTACGGCTACCGCTACTGTTACGGCTACTGCTACCGCTGCTACTGCTATGGTTACGGCTACTACTACTGCTACTGCTGCTACTGCTACAGCTATGGCTTTTGCCACTGCTACGGCTACTGCTACTGCTAATGCTACGGTTGCGGTTACTGCTACTGCTACAGCTACGGCTACTGCTACTGCTGCTACTGCTGCTACTGCTACGGCTTCTCCCCTTCTTCAGAGATTCCGCCTGATCCTTGCCAAATCCATTTGATTAACTCCATTGAGCGGGTTGGACTGCAAATCCTGTACAAAAATTCGTCAGCAGCAAATCGAAATCAAGCAGGCCAATCCTCTTTCTGACCATGAAAGACACCAGGGATGACCAATCCCATCCAATGCTCCAGGTAGAAGAGGGACCTGTCTCTTGAAATCCTCCAAGCAGGCCAATCCTACTTCTGGCCATGAAAGACACCAGGGATGACCAATCCCATCCAATGCTCCAGGTAGAAGAGGGACCTGTCTCTTGAAATCCTCCAAGCAGGCCAATCCTACTTCTGACCATCAGAGACACCAGGGATGACCAATCCCATCCAATGCTCCAGGTAGAAGAGGGACCTGTCTCTTGAAATCCTTCGCTGCTCCTGCAGTTACTGAAATCCCCAGCAACTGCTTCATGGCTCCAGACACACAACCCAGTGGTCAACCATCACCAATTCTTGTACTAAAGATGAACAGCGCCCGTCTCCCAATATGAGTTACAAATGTGGGTGTAGCACTCAAACGGGCCACGCGCGCCAGCCGCACGCAGTCAATCCATTCGAGTGTTATCCTAAATCTAACTTAGCTGTAAGTCCTGTGGAATCTCGAGTCGCGCCAGCCGCTCAACAACTCCATAACGCCGCACAGACTGCACTCCTCGCCTCTCCGCCGCGTGCCATCGCCATCACTTCTGTACGCCATCTCAGGTCCACCAAAATTTTTCCGCTACTTCGGTTCACCAAATCCCGGACGAGCCCCCAAATTTGTAGCGGTTTCTTATACAAACTGGCTTTACTTTTCTAAAACTACAACAGTCTTTACACACACAGAGATTTTGTACTACACTGACGTCAGTATTACATTTCACAATTACATAAACAACTACTTGTTTTTCCCTAACAACGACCTATACGGGGCATTCGCTACAATATGATTCTCCTATCCCACTCGTTCAGAGAACATTTGGTCCACTTACGCCAGGTCCATGAACAGCTCGGTAAACAAGGACTACGACTCAACCGAGACAAATGTAGATTCTGCTGTGACGAGATTAAATTTTTGGGGCATATCCTGTCACCGAGAGGAATCTCTCCCGATCCGCAGAAGGTCGCAGCAATTAAAGAGATGCCCGCACCAAGGACCCTGAAACAAGTCCTTTCTTTCGTTCAAACTTGCTCTTGGTTCAGGAGATTTATATCACACTTCGCGCAACTCGCTAGGCCTCTCACCCAGCTGACAAAAAAGAACGCAGTGTGGAAATGGGGCCCTGAAGAACAACAGGCTTTTGATAGGCTCAAGGAAACCTTGATTAGCGCGCCTATACTAAATCAAGCCGACATGACTAAACCATTTATGTTACGAACGGACGCAAGTGACTACGCTATTGGGGCTGTTCTGCTACAGGGGGAGCACCCCACTGAACGACCAGTCGAGTATGCCAGCCGACTTCTGACAGCTCCGGAGAGGAACTACACCACTCCGGAAGCGAGGACGTCCTCGCAAGCAGCACTAGGTCCTGAAACTGCTGAAGCATCTTCCTTGCAGTTCCAGAGGGGGAGGATGTAACATTAAGCGACCAATGCTTAGGCGACTAAGGGTAGTACCAACGCGCTCCGTACTTACCCTCTCGGAGGCGCCACCCACGCTTCGACATGACCACCGCGCACGCTACCTGCGCCCAGGGAATCCTCGCCGGGGCGACTAAGACGAACCCGCGAGAGGGGTATAAATAACCTACCCGTAGGAAGAAATCATCAGAATCCGCCCTCAAATCCACCAGCTAGCAGCCTTTTTGGAACTCTAGCTGAGTTGAGGAGTTTTGCTCGTGCCTGACGGAACCTCTTAAGGGTGCTCCACTGGCTGCCTTTATAGGAACACCAGTCGGACTCGAAAGAGGGAAAATCAGTCATAAGATAGCGGATTGTTCGCCGATAGACGCTAAATTTACCTTTTTTGAATTATCACATAGTTAAACAAAATAAATAATAATAATTAACAGTACAACCCGACGAGTTAGTTATTACAAGTTTTTTTTTAATGAATATAGGCGTTACTGATATATTTGGAGACTTGATGACTTTATCTCTTAGAGACATTAAAAGTTTTAAATTTTCAATTACCCGAGAGAGTTTTGGCTTAGTAAATTTCTTGCGACACAAAGGTGCGTGTTTATCAAATAAGTTAAGAATTGCAGAATTTAGATAATTAATTTTTGTCGTCTATATCGTCTAAGTAAATAATATTATTAAAATTGGTTGACTGAAGGTTAAAATTGAAGGAATCCATATCAATATCTTTAAAGTTACGGAATGTCTTCATAACAGGTTCCGAGGGTGGCTTTTTCAGTTTTATATCACAAAATACCATGTGATCAGTAATGTCACAATTAATTACTCCAGAGTTTGAAATGCTATCATCTATAGTAGTAATAACCAAGTCAATCAGACTAGCGCAATTTTGAGTAATTCTTGTGGGAACGTCTATGATTTGCTTGATTCCCATTGACTCTATAAGATCTTGAAAATAAGACGTCGAAACCTGATCGACCTTGAATAGGTCAATATTAAAATCACCGCAGCAGTATATGTAATCCGAGATCGGTAGGCAAGATGATAACGAATTTTCCAATTCGCTTAAAAAATTTACAAACTGTTCGGTGGTGTTATTTGTACTGGTTATCGATGCCCTAAGAGTCTTGCGTACATAGACGGCCACACCACCTCCGCGACTCAACCTATCTTTTCGAAAAAACGAAAAACCGTTAATAACATTTTCGTTTGGAATATTTGAAGTCAACCAAGATTCGGATACCGTAAAATATTAATCCTATGTTTGTATACGTGTACAGCTTCAGAACTTCGAATTTAGGCATTAGAGACCGAATATTTATATGAGCAATTCTTATGTAATTAGTATTCATTTTCGGGAATCAAAGTATGTCTCAATTTTAAATATCTATCTAGTTAACAATACGTGAAACGAAATCTGTAAGTGTCCCCATTTAAATAGTAAACATATTGATAAATAAAATCGCACTTTCAAGTCAAAGCCAAAAAAAAACAAAAAAGAAAGCCTCTCAGATTAAGTAGTTTCGGAAAAAGGCAAAACAATCAAAAAAGAGTTCCGTGTCGATATCTCGTGTAAATTTACGACTAAGGTACAAAATCAAAATAATAATTTACTGCACTCAATTCAACGTTTCCAAAATCTTAATATAATCGTCAATAATATGTATTTTTTTGCCGTCATTATTTATTTTCACAAAAATGTTTCTGTTATGTGTAAAGACCCCTCCCCTTCCCAGTCGTTTAGATAAGTTCTTAATCATTACCATCGCCTTTGGGTGAGATTTTCTCGCAATACAATCTTCGTACCTCTGAGTCTCTTCTTGGCGTTGTAAACACTGTCCCGCTCTTTACGTCGACAAAATTTAATAAGAACGGGCTTGGTACGACCTTCTTGTTGTTTTAGACGATGACAGCAGTCGACGTCTTGTGGCGTAATAATTCACATGCAGTTTATCCTTAAACATCCCTATAACGGCATCTTGGAGATTTTCTGAGTCGGTTTCCGGGGGACCAAATATTCTTAAGCTGTTACATCGGGTATATTGTTCTTGAAGTTCAAGAATAATTTTGATGTCTTCTAGTTTTTGTTGCAATGAAAGTACCTGCTCCTCTAATGGGTGAATTCTGGTATTTTGCTCGCCTAACTGACTGAAACAATTAAATTTGTAGTGTTCTATGATTTTAGACCATTTATCTGTGGCTTCATCTAAAGCGATTCCCAATTATTTACGATTTTTATAATACGTTGAACTAATTTCCAGTTGTAAACAGTTTAACGAAACAAATCTATGTTGATTATCAAACGTTTAGAGAAAACCTTGATGGCTCCCCATAGCCCTGTTGGCGTAGCCCATGTACACAGCTAAGCATTAGTCTAATCAGCAGACCACATAGGCAGAGCTATCGCAATAGAGTTTCACCGTCGTTTCCTTTTCTAATTGGCGTTTACTCTAGTAATTTCGCGGAGATACATTATCTACCATAGATTTCAGCTCAGTCGTGTGTCTGTCACAGGAGCATCTTTTTAAAACTATTACGCAATGTTATCAAAATAGTGCTTCCTATCATTATGAGAGCTCTATTCCTCAATTAGGTGAAGTTTTAATAAAATTTCATTACTAACAAGTTTTGTGTGAGTTTCTGAAATATCACTTTTAAATTAATATAGTTAAACTTCTGGTTACTTGTACCAGAAATGCTGGCAAACCTCTTTCCGGATGGAATTTTCATAAAAGCTATACATGACTAGAAAGTACATGAAATAACTAGTTCGAAAACATCAATTATAATTTTGGGAAGTGATCCGTTCAAGTGTTATAGCCTTTTGAAAATGCGATTTTCCATAGGAGGTTAATTACATGAAAACTAAGAACCCATCAAAAAATCACCAGTGATCAATAAAAAAAAAAACCGGAGAGTACGATATACACATTCAATTGTCGCCTTTTCTTTTACTTTTTGAGAAAACATTATTTTTCATTTAACTTCACTTTTCCGTGACCCGCTATTTCGTAGACTTCTAACCGATATGGCAAGTATGAGGGGACACCAATTGCTCTTTCTGCTACATTTTCACAGGATATTTCACAATAACACATATAAATTAACAAATTTTTATAGACTTGTCCATTTTCAAAGGATTTTCCATTTATTTCACATGGAACATCAAAATAATTGCAGGGTGTAACGCGACGATGACACTTAAATAGTAGTGGTTTATCGACCAAGAACGCATTGGAACCGTATTAATTTGTAATTCTGCTTGTTTTTCCTTTTAAAAATAATATAAAATACCATTTCCTGTGTAGATTCCTCTGGAAAGCAGAGTTTGGTTAGGCAGTTTGGTTGTTTTTTTTTTATATAGAAACGTTATAAAATACGACATAAACCACAAACAATATAAACGACGACTGACGTTTAGCCACTACCTTATCTCCGCTAATCACACCCGCATTTAAAATTTCAAAATGGCAAAGGCGCGAAAACCGCGCCGTTTATAATATTTTTTCTTGAATTGTTGAACTAGCCAGTTTTGATAACTTGAAGATGTAGAGTTTCATTTTGACATGAGTTTACAATATTGACTATATTTGAAAAACTACTTCACCCAAGTAGTTGAAGTTTTATTCAGTGTTTAATGAAACTCTAGTTAATATGTAGAGCATGTGTCAATAAAATTACAGAACTACCAATAACTTTGAAGCAACCAATAAACTAACCGCAGAGGTATGTTTAGTTACTCTGAACTTATTTATTAAAAAGCTATATTATTAAAAAATTATGAAACCTGTTGGGTTCTTAAGGAAACATTGCCAAATAACTCAATACGGTTTCGACAAAATCTGAAACTATCAATTACACAATAGTCTTCAAACATTGCACCTACCATATGTTATTATTTTTGCAGAATACTCACGCTTTGTTACTTAGGATTTGTTACTTTTGCGACATTTCGGAGAGGATCGAGTAATACGTTTATCAATAAAATATTCACAGCTTTTTCGTTAACTGAGAACTGGAAGAAACTAATGAAAATCGAAAAAAATCCCGAAACGGAAAAGTTGTGCGTCATACAATTAATTAGAGTCATAAGTTCATTTTTGGTGATTTTGACACACAACGCTGCATTCATGGGCATGATTCCGGTAGCTAACGTTAAATGGGTAGAAAATGTAAGCATCCTAAATAATAATTATTTGAAAGATGAAGTTTGTTTGAATACAATTAAATTAATTATATTTCTAGGTGATTGATTATCCAATACTTGTCATAATAGCAGGTGGTGCAAGTTCTTTTGATTCGCTATTCATGATGATATCTATTTTCCTGTTCTTCTACGAATTCTTGAAGCATAAGAAAAATTTGGAAGGAGTACCTTTTACTATATTATTGACCTTCCTTTTTAAAAGAGTAGTGAGGTAAGCCGATCGATAATTTCTTAATCAATCACCGTATTTTAGAATTTTACGTTTAATAAGGTTATCACCACTAAGTGTCCTAGTACTGTTTCACGCAAGCTGGTATCGGCACCTGGGAAATGGTCCTTACTGGGACCACTTTGTTGGAGGAGAGTACCTGAGATGTAGAAAAACTGGCTTAGTCAACATGGTTTATTTAAATAGCTACGTGCCGTTGAAAGAAGAGGTAGGTACCGTAAACGGGGGCTAGTTAAACATGTTTTTCCGGTATTTTTGAAAATACTTGACCAAGAGTTTGCGATACAGCTTTTAAAAATTATGCATCGTACGGACCTACCTGATGGCTAATTCATTGGTGAAAAAATTTGAAAATAGGTCAGCCATGAAGCCAAAAAAATTGTTTTTGGAGTGTTCAGGTAGCTCCGTACTTGGGGCTACTTGAACACAAAATTTATTTCGCGTTAAAATCCATTTAAAACTTGCCGGGTGTTCATGCTACTCCGAAATATGCTAAATATGCGTGTAGGGATGGGTAATAGTGGGTCACATTGGATTAAAATTAATAAATTATTTTTTTTAAAGAACTTATACTCAAACCTATAAAAGGGTTACAAACAAATTTTATTCAAACGCTTTTATGTGTAGCAAATAAATCCTCAAAAAATTAACATATTGAAGATAAACTTAGAAATAAACTACAGTGAAAACTATACAAAAATGACCACACTCCTAAGGCACGCATAACGTTACAAATTGCACTTCATATCCTTAAACTAACCTAATCGTCTGCTAAATTAAAGGTTTTGGCCTCCTCATTGTAATCGTTTGCTAAATTAAAGGTTTTGGCTTCCTCACTGTCATCGCCAATTTGTTCGTCGTTGGAACACTCGCAAGCAGGGCAGTTGTAGTAAGGATTTTTACTTTCTCCGTAACATGGACCACAAATCCAACTGCTGCCTTTACATATTTGATCCAGCCTGAACCGCTTTTGTGATTCTTCCAGTTTATACGGCAAATTCCGCAAATAGATGAATCTACACGTTTTGCTTTGCGACTTTGACGAACTGGTAAATATCTTTTTACGCCAAATGTAGAGGGTTCATTTTCATTGGTAGATGCAGAGGGCTCATTTTGATTGGTAAGTGCAGATGTGCTCCCCGACATTCATCTCAGTTTGTTCGAGGCTTACAGCAGACTCGTTAGTGCCCGGTTCTACTTTCTTTCGTCGTTTTCTTTTCTGCCTTTCACCACTTCCTCTACATTTTTGCAACAACTCTCTCAAACTAGCATCGATAATTCTTTCAGGTTTCCCTGTAGCCTGACGCTAAATTCATACTGACAGTGTCACTAATTCCAGTCCATAGTCTGTGTAGCAATAAAAAGAATTGCTCTTTGGGGATACCCCTAATACCTGCTTTCCTTTCTCCGCTTATCTAAAATTCGCCAGTAGTTCCTGACCTTTTTTAGCTTAGTTTAACACCTGTAATAAACGAAATAACAGTGAGTTCAAAATTAACTTACCTATAAGTGAAAGTATAAGTGAAAAGAAAGTTTTAGAATGTGAAATTGGATGTGTTAAATGTGTTTGTTTCAGTGCCTCCATATATCCTGGCACACCTCCAATGAGATGCAGTACATCGTTATACTTCTGCCTTTGATGTACTACATCAGGAAGCACCCTAAACACTTTTGGTGGATATTGGGTACTTTGATCCCGTTACAGATGACAGCGACATTCTATCAGAACTATTTGTATGGGTTCCCTACACACCAGTTTTTGTACCCAGAGTAAGATATCACCCATTATTCAACTATCTCTTAGCTGACACTCTGGGGTCGTACGTGACTGTGCGTATTTTATTATAGGATTTCGCTACAAAAAAAATGAAAATGGGAGGTGTAGAATTCAAAATAAGGGATGGAGTATGGTTTCTCTAGAAGGTTAAAAAGTAAGCCTGTACATGTTTTGAAGACTTTCTTTTACCTGAATCCGTTTACTTAGTCATTATTAAGCAATATATATAAATAGTTTCGATATATTTTTATCCCTTGGTAGATATTAAGAAGGTTATGAATTTTAGTTATAAAATATCTTTTCTTTTCATTTTTTTTTGTTATCCAATTTATGTACCAGCTTGAAATTACATATTGCTGTTACAAGCTTCTTCAATTTCTAACAGACGCTTAAAAAATTACCCAAAAAACAGATTTTAAGGCAAAACATTAAATAGCTTAACTACAGTTAACGATTGTAGGTAGGAGTGGCGTAGGAGTTATCGCTATCGATCCCAAGGTGCCAGCTATGTTGTACTAGTTTAAGGTGTGAGCTAAGGGTAAATTGTAAATATAAAAATATACCCTACAGGGTACGGCATCATAACCTCCTTTTTTCAATACGCAGTGAAACCCATTTTGTGATTTAAAAGTTTTTTGATTATTCTTTATAATATAGGTACATATATAAAGTTTTGTTTCACATAGCTTTAAAAATCATGTCAGATAGGTGACGCGCCCCATTGCCCATATATTGAATAAGCCCATTTTTTCTGTTTGTCATAACCCTTTCCAGCATGGCAGCGAGTATGTTCGCAATTTCGGCCCGAATATTGGCATTGAGATTTTCTAGCACCCTTGGACGGTTGACATAAACGCGGGATCACGTGTGTCAGAGTGCGGGATCAGAAGTGTTAGCCGTTGCACCGTTTTGTTGAAACCAAACATCCCCTAAATTCAATTCGTCAAGTAGAGGGAAAAATTTTTTCCCACATATTCGCATACCGGTCAGACTTCACTGTCACTGTTACCTCGTTTTCTTCAAAAACCCAGGGACGAATATTATTCCCAGCTGAGGAGACTGCACACCACACTGTAACTTTAAGTGAATGAAGAGACCTTTGATACAAGTCACAAGGGTTGGTGTCAGCCCAGTAACGCATTTTTTTTATTGACGTATCCACTCAACACTCAAGTGGAAATGTGCCTCATCACTGTAAAAAACAATCGCGTCGTCAGGAACGTTTTCGAGAAGTGCCTCACAGGCGTTCCTCTGAGAACTGAAGTCACACTCACAGAGTTCTTTAACAATCGCCAACTTGTAAGGCTGGTAATGAAGATCATCGTTAAGAATTCGCTTCACCGAACAATCGGATAGTCTAAGGGCAGAGGAATGTTTGCGCGCAGAATGCCGTGGATATCGCAATATTGAGGCTGTTACAGAATCAGTGTTTTCTGGTGTTCTAATGGGCCGACGGACTCCAGATCGTCGTCTTGTCACACTCCCGGTTTGTGTGAACGAAACCACCAATGTAACAGTCGATTTCCGATCTGGGACAGGGCCTACCGGGGTTACTTTAAACCGATTTTGAAAGTCACGCTGGGTTGTGATCCCAGAACGTCCATTCGAAAAGTATGCCTCGAAGGCAAACGCACGCTGTTCACTGTTCCTACGCATCATGGCAACTTAGCGGGTGGGGAATAAAGCTTTAGAAGTATACGTGTCGAATAAGATCATTCTGCGCCCACTAAGACTTCTACAGCCTGAATGACACGCATTTCAAGAAAGGAAGTTATTTTGCCGCACCCTATATGATTTATCAGTAAAATGGAGTGGGGTATCATAGAAAAGTTTTGGGCAAACCTGTAACATTTCATATGCTAGCTGCTGGATTTTGTGTTTAGACAGCTTCAAGAGTTTATTATCTGCGCATAGCGTATCAGGCTGCAGCGATGGTAGGACAACTTTCTGTCTACTCCATTAATGTGAATAGAATACAATAACTGTTTCCTCGGTACTAAGAAATCCAATATGTTAAGCACCGCTTACTTACTTTCCGTTTTTTTTTTTGCTTCAGAAACGTTTTCGACTTGAACATGTCGCTTAACAGCAAACAGTTCCGGCACCAGCACACCAGTCTGATAGGGAACTTCGCTGGTCCCTTAATCGGTCTGATCCTTGGCAGGATCTATCATGAGTACAAGGATAGGAGGTTTTTCACCAAAAAGGTAAGGGTTATATCCACTCACACCTACCTACTACATGTGATGTCAGAATCGTCAGTCAGATATCTTGAAAACTTCTTTATCGAATGATCGAAACTTACTTGGAATAAAGTTTTTAAATGGTCAGTATAGCTCATACGTGATAAATAGTGAACATTCTCAAACATAGAGCCGATTACTCTAGAAGTTTCAAATACGGACTAAAAATAAGCTGTTTGATTGGTCGGAAGTACTAACATATGGTAGTAGCGAAGATCACATGACACACGGATATTAAACCATGAAACTTGATTTGATATAATTAAATTTGTAATTTACTTACTAAGAGTGTTTATAGGTATATTTGGTAGTATGGTGGGTAGGAGCTTTATTGGCAACGCTTTTTATTACGTTACCAGGCGTGCTAAAATGTCTACAAATTGAAGAGAATACGTTGTGGTCGTCGATGTACATGGCAGTTTCCAGAGTAATGCTCTGTATGGGACTCGCCATGATTATCTTCGCTTTTAGTCAGGGAGTTGGCTTGAGTACGAGAACTAAACTTTATATAACATTGTTCTAATAGTATGCCTTACAGGTCGTTTGAAGAAATGGGCACTATTAACACCGATATATGTAGCCGGACGTTTAGCTTACAGCGTGTTTCTGGTCCATTACTCATTGATCTACTTCAGAATCTCTGTTTCGAGGTTTCCTTACTACTTCAACGGGATTTTAATGGTAAGACACTTTCCAAAATTAAAATAGTTTCAGAGTTATCTTCGATAATTCATCCTCGACATAAGGCTCCTTTAACATATTTATGGTAAATGGGCGAGGGTGAGGAAAGAAGCAATCTTTTCCGGCTCTTTCGCGGCTCTTCCGATTTATAAGGTCTATTGAAATAAGTTGTAACGGTTTAAATCCGGTCTAAGACAAGCCGAATAGAGACCATGTGGTTTAGTTAATCCGTCATTTTGACATATAGCCTTGGAGTAGATCCTCGGATAATATCCCGGTGCATCTCTGTAGGTTCCGAGGTCAGAAAAGGACCCTCAACATTAATATAACTTCCAATCCATAGTTATCGAAACAGGGCACTTCTCCTAGTACACTCAAACGTACTTTATCAGTAGGGCAAAGAAACGGCGTATTATGACTCCCTTGTATCACTCTGCAATCATTCGAGTGGTAATCAAAGTACTTTTGGATGGGAAGTACGTTTCAACATTCACTGTTTTCACATAAACAACAACCTATACGGGTCGTTACAATAGAGTGGGCAAGAACTGTCCCTTTTATCAACTGCCCTTTCAAGAACATATTTGTGAATATATATTGAGTACGTGTGTGTTTAATGTGTCAATAAAGAAAAGCTGACGTATTCGACTATAAGCTTATTCGATCTCATTACCATTTAAAAACATTGGCAACAATGTCAGCCTCTCAACACTGACGAGCAACCATTTGTCTTCAAATAAACTCTTGTTACTTTTGGCGGTACACGTAACGAAAATGTGTTTTGTAGAGTCATTGTGTTCTTTCTCTAATCGGTAATGAATACAAGTTCATTAGTCAGCACACTAAATATTACGTTATGGAATTGAAGATAATTTAAATGTGCATCGTACTTTTGTAGACTAACTGTATTTCTATTAATAGTAACAAATTCGTCTGTCACCCATACGTTACTTATATAAAAGTTGCTCGCATTCCGCTTTATTGAAAATTGGAACGACCTAGCCTCACTAGTATAGCCTTCCCTCCTGGTGTCGGAGTCTCGGCTGGGTGATGGATGGGTCGATGGTGCCCATTGGACTGTGGAGCCCTAGCTTCGGAAAGACTAGAACCGCGTGGTCCCTCCGGATGAAACATGATACTTCTCGCTTCTCAAAATGGTGCCGTACGACGAACGTCGACTGCCGGTCACCCTTTGTATCACTTGATGTATACTAAAGGCCAAACAAAGTTGCGCTCACATCATCAGCATTTTATCACGTCTATTTAGAGTGTTGCCAGATTTTCGGGAATCTCGAACTTTTCGCCACACTTATACTATTATTGAATAATAATTATAGTAATTAACAGTAATATATTATAGTAATTAACAGTAACAGTAAAATGTGTTGTACTAGTTTTTAAATGAAAAATCACTTTATTATAAAAATAGTATTATTATTTTATATTTGTTATTAAAAATATATTACTTCTCTAACAGCAGTTAAGGGCACCAAGGGCCCATTATTATCCCTTTCTTAGTCAAAATATTGAATTAAGGACACCATGAGTTGCTTACATCTGCTATTCATTTGTTTGGGCATTTTGGTAACCGCAAAACCAAATACTGCTTCTCTTGTAGACTATTTAGTTCTGTTTTGAAAAAAACAATTTGTATTTGCAGTTTATGGTGCAGCTGAATTAAATATTAGAATATCTGATGGCAAAAATCGTTTCACAACAAGTGTAAACAAAGCGTGTAAATGTAATCACAAAACGTAAACATAACCTTAAAAGACCTTCTCACGGGCGATATAATGTTCGATTAAATCCGACAACGTAGCACGATAACTAGGTTTACACGTTGCCATTACTTACTTGTTGATTAATATTTTTCAGAAAATTTTAGATGGTAGATTCTTTAAATTCATTGAACCAAGCTAATACGCATACATCATGTATGCGTATTCAAAACTTCTTTTTACTATCAAAACTTTTTTTTAGATATATATCTACATTTGATTATTTGATGACACATTTTTTTATTCTAAGAAAAGTGTTTAATGTCTATATAATATACGTACAATACAATACAGATATGTTACCGAAAATCTGACAACACTCTAAATCGACCTATGATAAAATGGTGATGACGTGAGCGCAACTTTGTTTGGCGTTTAGTATACGATGTTTCTCAGTCTCGGCACGGATGAGAGAAAGAGCAGGACAGCGCACTCAAAATGATCGAATACTAGCGAGCAAAATTTAAAGAACCGAGTAAATTAACTGAGTCTTACCGACGAGAATAAAAGAGAACGAAAGATGAAACAGACGAAGATCGAAAAAGAGCGAAAATGGGAAAGAGCGCGCGTGTACTGAAGCTCTCGCTTTTATACCATTTCCTTGGCCTTCGTCGAACCTTCTCGAATAAATCAACATTTAGGCTTAAAAATTCCCCAAAATTACGATTTTGGTCAATGAGGGACCATCTTCAGACGGTGTCTTTACAATTATAAGGTTTTTACACATGAATTACTACATATACGACATATTGCCTACCCACAATACGCTAATTAATCAGATATTATATTGCAATTAATGTAATACCGACCTGAAATTACATCAGATAACCCTTAGTCTACGTGGGCAACACTATAGTAGATCGAACATGCCTGTAGGCTCCAGGCCCGGTCGTCTAATTCCTCGTAAAATCATTCCAGCCAATTCCCATCGAAAAGTACTTTGATTACCACTCGAATGATTGCAACGGGGTACAAGTGGAGTAATAGGACGCCGCTTCTTTGCCCTTCTAATAAAGTACGTTTGAGTGGGCTCTATTAGTGCCCTGTTTCGGTGACTACGGATCGAAGGTTATGTTAATGTTTAGGGTCCATGTACCGGAATACTATTCGGGGATCTACTCTAAGGCTTAACATTACGACGGGCATACGGGGTATGTCAAAATGACAGATTAACTAAATCACATGGTGTGAGGACATGTCAAGTTGCCTGCAGGAACAAGGAGCCTGCATTCGGCTTGTGGGAAACCGAGTTTATCTCCTAATCATAATTTATGGAGTTGAACACTGTCTCTACGCGCAAAGGGTGTCCACCTTTCCAAAAAATATTCGAGACAATTCCCTAATAGTTTCCAACCACCTATTTCTTACTGTACCATGTACCTAGGTGTCATTATTCACCAATAAGCAAACAGCTTTTAAATTTGACGAACAACGAAAGATAGAAAGTAGGCATGGGCGATTTCAAACGCTTCTGGTTTACAGGAAAATTCAAATAACAGTGAAATACTTAATGAAGTGCAAATGCTCCGTTAACTCATGAATCATGTCTCAAAAAACTACATTAACTAGAGACCAGTAGGGCGGCTCAAGGAAAGTTAATGAATTCTTACTCCGCATATAAGAATGCAATAAGTTGGTTGAATAGGTGTTGAAATATTGTCGAAAAACTGAAAGAATGTTTGCCAAGATTAATATTTTTAAAAACTTCTTGCAACAAGATATATTTTTCATGATTCAAAACCGTGACTGATACATATTGTATTTTTTTTTCAGGTTTTTGAGGTGCTCAGTAATATCTTCCTGTCTTACCTTTTCGGATTAATATTTTCATTACTTTTCGAAGCTCCTATTTTTAGGGTATCTCGATTAGTTGGAGCGTGTTCCAATTTTGATATAAATAAAGAAAAATCGAGATAACTCTTGGGATTTGTCTATTCCAGTTACGCTTAAATCATTAAATTCTACCTTAACGACCATTCGGAAATTCATCTGTTCATGGGGGAAACTTTATAAATCTCTTCGGTGGGTTTAAATAAAATTGTTTTAGTGAAGTTTCTTTTTTCCTCGCACTCCTCGCTACCGAAAGTAGAGTTTCTCTAACGACATCTTATTCTCGCACTTAAGACACTAACAATTTCCGTAAATCAGAAATAACCATCTTAAACATCCTATTAAGTGTCTATTATGTGGGAATGGGTGAAGCCACCAAATACGTATGATAACTGCCAAGAAGTAAAGTACAAGTATAGATGGACGTTCACCAAATGTCCAGACGTGTATTGAATGTCCAGAGTAGCACACATTGGACATCGAAGAACATGTCAGATGTGTCAAATGATTGCGGATATGCAGTGTGTTCATTATTCTGACGTGTGTTACTAAAAGAAAAGTCCATTGGAAGGGCATCCGTGATAGGACCACACTTTGGGTGCACTATGGATACCTTTTGGAGAGATTGATCCAAGATCCAATTGAGATCCACTGGATAGAAGAATGTTAAAAAACCAGGTTTAATTTTAGGTAAAATCAATAAGGAAAGGTAGCAAATTTTCCACTAAACTTCTATTTTCCATCAAGGTATCAATCCGATTATCGGCGCTACGAGAACGATACAATAAGAAGACAACAGAAATTGTATGCTTTGGGTTTCGGCAAGAAGATTGCTTTGCTTTTCTCTGGACACGCTGGACGGAAATCGTACATTACACATCAGCAACAAATTAATAGTAAAGTAGTAGTGCCGCCCGAATTAATCGATACACTATTGTCTCCGAGCGTAACATTACATCAGAATATCTGCTGTTTCTCGGAAACGCCAAGAGCAACAAAATTAGTTTTCAGGTCAAATTAGCAACAGATTACAGGTATACATAATAGACCCGACTTAAACGAGACACTCTGGTCACCTGCAGGTTCTTCACTCAAATTGTTTTTATGCCCTCCCTGCTTGTATGAATGTCCATATACAGTGCGAGTCTCTAACTTGGAATAAATTCAGTAAATCATCGACAGTTTTTTGTTGGAAATATGCTAGGTCAGGTCGAAATTAAAGATATGACGTCATCGACCATTTCTTTAAATGTCCATACTAATTTTTTATGGATATTCTTAAAGTGTGTATCAAGTTACACATACGTACCAAATATCAAATTTTTATTCCTTCTAGTTTAAAAGATATTTAACAGTTAACGCTTAAGCATACTTTATACTTGTCGACATGATAATTAAAAACGTACCTTAAGTCCTCAAGAAAACCCCCACTAAGTCACATATTACACGAGATGTTCGCCTTTCCCAGGCAACTGGTGGCTCTGCAAGTGGTATACATCGTCCAGGGAAGCTGCGCGGGACTCATCTCACCGATCCTTTAGGGAATGTATATGCAGCACAGGTACAACAAATGGTCTCTCAAATTTTAGGATAGTTCGTTACCTTTCTTGCTTTCGATTTTTACACCTCTTATCGGACTCCCCTTTCAAATTTCATCTAACTCCCCCTCTAACTATTTGCCTTAAGTCGACTGTCTCTCTCTCACGGCACACCGCGCGAATCCCCTTTTTCATTTCTCGCATAAGCAGTTAACCTGACGACGTTCGCCTTTCTTTATCCCTTCTTGGCTACCTCTACTTCCCTCCTTTCCGAGCGTGCAGTTTTCCCCCGTATTTCTCGTCCTGTTGACCACAATTAAGGCATTAGATTGTGACCGTGTCTTGCCGAAAATCCTCATCGCCATTACGCTTCAACCGTTAATCGCTCCTAGTTCAAACTTTCCAGAATTATTTATCGATTTAGTATCTAACTGCTGTACAAATTTGACTAGAATCAGAACAGTGGAATCAAAATTATTAAGGATTTTCTTTAAGTAGTAATGACCTAATCTTTTAAAGCTCCGACCGAGGCGGAATTTTCATGATTTCGGTACGACGGGAAAACTGAAATGGCAACAACTGACGGCAACAATGAGTTTGATACTCCGTCGTAAGTTAAACGATTTACGATCACTGGTTGGTAAATTGAGAATCTACAACCCATCCTTCATTATTTAACGTGAGGATGTGTACAAAATTTCGCCAGTTCCGACCAGACCGATTGTCGAGCTGCTCGAATGGTAAGAAGTCTTTTTTCATTAACACCGTATTTCTTCTTTGAGAGAACTGCACTGGAGCGAGCTACCCATTTCATTTCAATCTCTGCTGATCGAACATAGCGTCACTAAAAACTTTTATAATTCACGTTATTATTATGATCTTGTCCAATCGAGAAAATCGTAGGTAAGCGATCTTCATTACCGTTTACGTTGGAACAGCTCACTATTAGCCCCATAGTTTTTCCGTAACCATGAATGAAACTGGGGTGCCTTTCGGCGACACTTTGACTAGAGTCCATTGTGTCTTCCGTAACCATAGCTAACATCCTATTTTATTTACCACTTCTTTAACCGTTTTGCTTTTAATCACCATCCTTGTGAATACTGTCTTGCTTATACTTTTTAAAAAAACATCCCGTGTATTAATAAATACCTAATATTCCTCACGTCTCTCTTACTGTTAGTACTCCTGCTTAGTTAGTATAATTTCGACTTTTCCTAAGACCACCCTAATTAGTTTCTCAAGTTGTAAGGAGTTAAAGTAGTTCCATCATTAATAGGGAAAGCCAAACTAAAAAAGTTATCACTTTCGAATTTGCATTTTAATTCTTTACCGCTTTTTGCCCAGAACATCAGAATTAGTTACATTAGTTAATTTTCCAAAAATTAAAATAGACACTTGTCAATTTAATAATTCAATTTTGAAATTCGATTTATTTTTGTTTTCGAACGTAAAGTTAAAATATGTTCGTTTTGTTTATTTGTGTTATCTCAAAAGTGTCGATGAAAGCACTCTGAAGAAAAACTAAGTACACAAACCGTTTTTATCCCTTTATTTTAACTCCGATCATCTGTTGTAAATATAAACTCATTTATTCCGAGGAATTACACTAGTTTGAATAAACCCGATGTTCCGCTTTTATTCATTTCGAATCCACGACATTTTTCTTCTGAATTAGCTTACTGTTGCGGTCGCGTTTTTACGTGAAGTTTTTGTTATGTTTTTACGCTATGGGTTTTTGTTTGCCAGCGGAGAGGGAAACGGGGACCAAAAAGAATCGCCCTCCAACCGCTAACCGGCAAACAAGTTGAAAGATTATTTTTGTGCGCTACGTTTTAATAACCACTTTTGTGCATCGTTTTGAACTATTCACAAGTAGAATCTTCAAATAACCAACGCCATACAGATATCACTATTGATAGAACGGAAGGTAAGCGATCAGGGTCTTTTCGTTTGCTTTTTAAATCGGCCGACATCCCCGCATTGTTTTGCAAGTTAGGAATTTTTCTTTTTCGCAACACTTACTAAAGTGCAAAACCCCCTTGAATTAAAACAAACGATGCGTCCAAATGATAGAAGCATTCAAAACCGTGCTTTTAACTCCCATAACATGTGGTTAGGATATGTTTGTATCTTTTGAAATGATTTTCTCAATTTAAATTTATTCTGACCATAGGAATAAACATTTTTTTTTGAAAATATAATTGAAAATCACTCGACTTAGCTGATGGATGATTGATTGTAATTTTTAATAAGTACGGCTATTTTTTTAACTGTTTAATTTAACTGCTTAATAATTAGTTAACATCGATTGAACAACTTAACCTCCACTCCCCTCCCAGTGTCTATTTTAGCAATGTCAAACAGGATTTACACAACACTGTTAAGTCACTGTTGATGGGGGGGAGGGGTGCTCCTCTCGAAACGCGAGAAACTGTAGCTGTTCTTAGGCAACAACGATTTTGGGAGCCATAGATAAAAATTATTTCAACTCGTTGTGCTATATTGTATACGCATCTTAATGCGAATTAATACGAAAGAGGAAATGATTTTTGAAAAAGTAACACAATGACTGGAACGATAGTTTGGTATATCGAACCAAACCTACAATGTTGTCAACTTCAGATTGCGCTGGGGTGATACGAGCCTGAATTGTCTCCTTTCCAACATTTATCGTAGTGTTTTCGTCGAAGTTTACGATGTCTTGTCTTCTTCGTCGTAGGATTAAATAACCGATAATTGCCCGAATACCCATCCTATCCTAGCTTAGTTAAATTTGTCATCTAGCTTGATCGTTGAAACTTGAATGTTAGGTGCATACATGAATGTGATACAGCAAAACTTCTTTAGGCGTGTTAAGGTTGGTTTCTTTCCTGTGAAGACAGAAAAGACCTATCATAGGAAAGAAAAAGGATAAAATCGTTTTTTTCTGTAGCTTTTAAAAATAAAATTAAAATATATAAAATGTTATGAAAATGATGGACAAATTCAAGAAACAAAAATAATTACTGAAAAAGAAGTGGCGACAATCGAAAGTAAAGATATTGTATAAGTACCAAAAAAGAAGAAAGAAAAGTGGGATATTAATGAAAATGGTGTGCAAATTTTAAGATAACGAACTAAAAACTAACGGTCTTATTCATAAACGCATTTTAACGTTAAAAATGGTTTTAGCTTAAATGTGTTTAGATTGTGTTTTAATAAGGTAATTATAGTTACCTCCACGTTAAGAATGCACGGAACAAAACACTATAGTGCCTGTGAAACACATTCTAAACACATTTTAAGCTAACAGCCATTTTAACGTTAAAATGCGTTATGAATAAGAGGGTAATAAATGTGATGATAATCACAGAACATATAGGTTAGCAAAGCGTCCATACAATGCTACTTGAAGGTGACACCGGTAATATTTGCTGCCATATGCATTATTTGTTTTCTCCCATTGAACTTGGCGGGAAATTCGAAATTTGCGGAGATTGAAATTGGCAACAACTTCAAAATTAGGTTATTCGTGCTATTCTTTTGAAAAAATTCCTTTAGGTGCTCCTTAATTTTAAATAATCTTAAATGTTGCGTTGAATAAATGATCCCAAGTGTTTTTAAACGAATGGATATGAGACTGTTTATCCAATTGTAATTTTAATAACAAAAATGGTTACCGACAAGTTTAATTATAGCGCTCTTCAGTAAGATTTGGCGTCCTTCGTCATTAACTTTGAACCGAATGATTCCTAAAATAAACTTCTGACTAGAGTACAGATAATGAATATGTTATGAAATGAAGTTTATCTTCCTTTTTTTGTTCGATAGTCTCTTTAAACTTGAAACGAACTCTTAAATAAACTTGAACCTACCCTCTTCATATAATTTTTTAAGTGTTCAATTAGCTGCTCTCCCATTAATTAGTACAGTTGATATTGCTTAGATGGGGGCTAAAAAATTGGCTGGATATTATGGTAAATGTTACTAATTTATAGTATAATAATACTGATTGTGTTAAACTTATAAATACATTTTGGTACTGCTGCAGGCTGAGTTATGTTTAAACTGGGATTAGCATAATCTGATGTCAGAAAATTTCCTTCACAGATGTTTTTCCATAAAATCTACATACATTCTTCCATCTTAACTTATGTGCAGTGTTTGTATGAGAATTGTGAAATTTCTTTGGTCTAATAACCGGGGTTTACAACTGGTGAGCAGTATTTATTTGTGCAATAAGGAAAGTTACATAAACATGATTGCTTCCGTAATGAAATATTTGGTACTAATTATGGTACTACTAGTAATATTTGTAATACAAACCACAGTAAACAACAAAATTAAAGTGAAATCAATCCAATTATCCAGAGGGGAAATAATGCCAGCTAGTACCTTAAAATAATGCAATTGTACATTTGGTTATATTCTATATCCGACACTATTGCACTTAAGCATATTATACTTAACAATCTTATCCCAAGACTTGCGTTTCAAAATTTATAATAACACTGTTATTACACACAATTATCGCACTAATTACTACGAACTATTGCACCTAACCTCGTGGTGCGTCTTGTTTTTGTTAAATGAAATTCACAGAGTACTAAAAGGTCAGCTTAAAACAAGAAAAGTCGTTAACGGCCGCCATATGCATTCCTTGCTCCCGTTGGCCAGTGAAAATAAAAGTCGCAGATTTACCGACAAAATTCAGCATAATTTTCGGTTTCATGTTTGAGTTTTATGTATATCAGCAGAAGTCTGGCAACATCGATGTCGACAGTTCTTCAATGCTAGTTTCGCCCATATAATGACAATGGTAATATCATAGGCACAGAAAGACAGAATCCATGTAAAGCGTCGCCGTTGATAAAACGATAAATAAATAGAAAAAAATATTAAAGGGTTAAATTTATTCCTTGGAATGGAACGAAATATACTAATGAAAAAACGCAGAAAAAGAAGCATGATGAAACTCACCAATATTTTTGGCAAATGGAAGAAAGTGAAGGTATATGGAGAAAATAATAAAACAATCTCAAAATTTTTGGGAAACAAAGTGAGAGAGGCAGAGGCTAATGGAAAGAGTATTGATTTTAATGATATTTACAAATGTAACGAAATAATTACAATAGCTGAAACCTTTTTTACTGAATAGTTTGGAACTGAGAGTTTCCCACTTATTAAAAAACAAAAGAAGTTTCAAACCAATTCTGAACTAGCTCTTCGTCTGGAGAAATTTTTTGAGGTAGGGTGGAAAAACTAAAAACGACCACTTTAACTTTGCAGAATCTTCAGATGAACAGATACAAGATTTGCGACCTGTCGTAAGACGACAAGCGTGGCATGGCTATTTCCAACAATCTAGGACATGTGAAAACATACCAATTTGATCGGAATGTAAACGAAAATGTCAAATACAAGGATATTAATGAAGTTCAAGCACTTTTTTTGGAAGAGTATTCGAGAAGTAACCAGATCGGGAACTATAATGTAAGAATAAAATCTACGAATATTATTGTTACTAAAGTAGAAGTACACGAGGTCCCAAATAGAATTCGTAAGAAAGAGACACAGTTCGAGGAAGAGTCTATGGTAAATAAAGTGGCATTCAAGCAAATCCAAAAACCAATTATGAGGAAACCTTCTGGCAAAACCGTGAATGTTGACTGCGAATCTGATATCATTAAATCAAAATCAGAGGTCAAAATTGAAAATAATACAACAGAAAGACAGAAAAAGAGACAGAAATTCTATAATCCCAATGAATATATGGATCTCACATGTGATGCAACACTTTTGCCTATTAGTACAGTCATAGCCCTTTCAGATAATGAATCATACAGCAAGACCAATAAAACAAGGAGACGGGGCAAAATTATAAAAAGTCAAAAGAAAACAAAAGCAAAAACTAAAAGGGCTAGTCCGAAAAGCAAAATTCTACCACCGAACAATTGTGGTACACTGGAAAGAAGCTCTACAACTTCCAACTCAAATGTATTCATCTATCAACGGTTAATTTCTATCCTGGGAGGTTGCAGTTCTGTTACGGAATACATACAGAAGAAAAAGGAAGCATCTGCAAACCGTAGTACCTCCACACGGGTTCCTATTAAAAAGAGGTTGAAACCGTTGACAATCAAAGACGTTGCCGAGATCATGTCGTGTGATCCGATAGAACACCACGCTCCCCTCAAGAGAAAGTCTGCAGAGGGTCATTCGAAGGACTCTAAGAAGATATGTCGCTCATCCAACGTCACATTGTGTCCGACTAAGACGAGAGGATATTTTGATGGTAACGAGTTTGGACTAGACCAGGTCAGAAAACAGTTGCAGAATGACGAAGACCAACAGAAGGGACATGATGCGACTCATTCCTTGGTGGAAGGTAAGTGAAACTGAAAGCAATTAGAAATAAAGACATTTAATGGAATGAAGTGTTAGGCCGGTCCTTGGTCCGAGTTAGTTTTGAACTTTTAACTTTTCGTCTACTACTGCGGTAGGCATTTTCAGGGGCAGTGTGGCATTAATGGCACATAATGTGCCAAATAGTTTTGTTTTCATTGTCTCGATTAATGGTTGTTTGCTTCGTCAGTTTTCGTGTAAAAGCTTGTTCACAAGACTTTGCAATTGTGTTTTTAAACAGCTTAATTGTTACTAACACACGTAGTGACAGCGATTGCGACAAGGTATGTTTTATATAGGGTAAGGCATAATAAACAGTGATTTTTAAAACGTTAAGTAAAAACACCATTAAAATTTTTTTATACTATAATCTTAAAGTACGTGCAATTTACTTTCTTTCTACACTTTCTGCAATAGTAAAACATCGGTTATTTTTCGAAGATAGCTCCGGTACTGTAGCTTCCGTTTAGACGCACACATTCCTCCAGCCGGATCTTGAAGTGACTCATCACATTGCGCAGCATTGCCAGTGGGATTTGAACAACTTTCTGTTGTATCGGCTCTTTCAGGGCTTCTATTGTTCAAGGAGAGTTATCTTGGTAAACTTTGTTTTTCATAAGAATAAAATCGCTTGTTGTGAGGTCCGGTGAACGAGAGGGCCATACAATATTCCCATTTCGGGAGATTACATGATTTGGAAACAAACAATTGACAATATTCATGCTTACTCGAGCCATGTAGAAGGTTGCTCCGTCCTGCTGGAAAAATGCCTCATCGTTCCCTTCATAGTGTGCAAGTTGTGGAGTAAAAAATTTTCCAACATGTCTGCATATTGTCACGAGCCGGGGCGTCTTGAGGTCCTGAGTCACGGCTGCGTGAGGTAAGGGGTCGGTAGCTACGGGGGTAGAGCTTGCTATTAACGAAGACAGGTTATAACAAAACAGAGAAAAAGGCTTTATTCTCCACAAACGGGGAATCTAAAAATGGGTCAGGTTGGCACAAAAAACGAAAATAAATCACAATAATAAAGATGGGGGGCACAGCGAATCCCAAAAAGGCTGGAGCGTGAGAGGTAAGGAAGGTAACTTACAGGGTTGCCTGTCGTCCGGATTTTCGGGGTTCCATAACGGAGGGCCTCTTGACAGGGTAGTTGGAAGGCTCTTCTTCGGGCGTCCGGCTGGGGTTCTAGAGGCTTCGACGATCCACCACAGTCTCCGCTCGGGGCTCTTTCTACTCCTCTTTTCGACCGGCCATCCGGCTGGTCCCTTCAGGGACGGCCCTCTTCCGGGCGGCCCCTTGGACAGCACTTGTCCAAGCTCGTACGTCGGGACCTCACTGGTCCTCTCTACTAACTTCCTCCTTCTATTTATGTTCGGTTTTGTTTTGTTTAACCTTGCACTATGTGCTGTTGTATTAAATTCCTTCTCGTTTGTTGATGGTATTTCGCGCGACTCGACCTTGTCCTATCAGCCGTGTACTCAATCGTTGTTTATTGTTTGTGGTCGTCGAAGTCTCGTGTTCGTGACAATATCTCTGCAAAGTCTAACCCCTTTTCCGGCCCTGGAGATGATACTTGACCTGCCCCCTTTGCACTTGGTGGTGATCCATCCAGGACACTCCGCTATTTGGCGGCGTACAACCAGCGAGCACCCCATTCTGGAGATATGGAACGGAGTCCGTCTGTGGAATTACCAAGGCGACTACAGTGGGACACTTCAGAAGGCTCCTACGAGCGAAATTCGAAGAATCTTGGAGTCGACGGTACCACCTTCAAAATTGAGGGATTTCTTCGAGGGACCAGACCTGAAGAAGGCAAAAGAACTACTTGGTTTAGGCAGGAAGCATATACGCACCGTAACCGGTGTTCTGACCCTGAATTACCATATGCACAAGATGGGGCTGAAAGTCGACTCATTGTGCAGGTTCTATTGGGAAGAAGATGAAATCTCCTATCACATTTTGTGCTACTGCTAGGTAGTCGCAGGGGCCAGGTGGACAATCTTCGAGGTAGACAAGATCTCCCCGGAAGAAGTGAGGATCTTCTCACTAGAAATCATTAATACTTTCATGGGGAAAGTGCGACTAGGCTGAAGCCTAAGCGACGGGATGACACAATGGACTTCAGTCTAAATGTCGCCCAATTTCTTTCATTCATTCACCTGCGAAGTCAGTGTTACAGCATTGCCAAAGCCATCTTCAAAAAAATATGGCCCTGTGCTTCCTAATTGAGACATGACGCACCACATAATAACTTTTGCGGGATTCAAATGGTTGCTAATGCAGTTCTCTAGGATTACCGTCACTCCAAAATCGAGAGTTCTGCTTGTTCACATAATCGAAGAGATGGAAGGGGGCTTCATTACTCATCCACAAACGGTTTACAATGTCTTCGTCTTCTTTTAAGCAGAACCGGCTCCGGTTCACATAATCTGTTTCCTCAATGGAGTGAACAACTTCGCATTAGTAGGGGTGAAAGGGCGAATCTTGATATAAAGTTCTTCTTTCCGTTCTGTTTGAAATCCCAAGCGAGCTGAGCGACGAGGGCGTCTTTCAATGGTAACTCCTACACGTCCGATGTTTTCAGGTGTGCGCAGTTTTTGGTCTCCCAGTTTTCTTTTTCGTTGACGCCGTCTCTTCAAAGTTCTCAGCCCACTTTTTAATCGCACAGGCAGATAACACCGGCCATGGAAGTGGTTGCGGAATGCACGACATGCTAGTTGGTAGGAACTACCGCTTTTATAAAATGCTTTCACGCAAACATAATTGATACTCATTATTATGCCTCGCCCTATATACATAAGCGAGTTGGTTACAGCTATTCTGTGCCATCTTTTTCTATCTTGCCATTCTCCTTCTTTCATTTTCCTACTTTCCGTGGCTTCTTTCAATCTCTCGTCTTAATCTTTTATAGGTCATTCGTTTTTCTTCCTAATTCAGTTGGGATTCAATTTCATAGCCGTTGGGACCATGTGTTTGTTTGCATTGTCCTTAAATGTCCATTCTCTGTAGCCTACAATGGTTTGTTGCATGTTGTTTGTCTGCATGTCTCAGAGTCTTGATCTTGACGATGCTCTTGTATAGTCTTTGAACAGCTTGTTTACCCTGTATTATTCTACTGTCAATAGCTTTTCGATTATTAGCCTCTTCTGAAAACATTGTCCCCAGATATTTAAATTCTGAACAAGAGTTCACAGCCTTACCATTTATATTAAGTTGTTTAGCAACACCCCCTGGGACCTGGGGCCAGATATTTGGTTTCGTCGAAATATATTTCCATACCCCATTTTCCTTATGTCTCCGTCAGTTTTCTCAACACATGGCGCATGTTGTCTCCATGAACTGCTATCACCACCTGATCATTCGCAAAATGTAAGTGCATGGGATTGTTTCTTGAATGGAGAATCCCATCGGTCAACATTTATTCTGACATTCTTTTAAACCTTCATTATTGTAAATCTTAAATATTGAAGGTGACACAACACATTCTTGCCGAAGGCCCGCTTTGTCACCTGGAAAATATCAGAGAGCTGATTTCGCATTTTTACGGTACTCCACTACTAATCATATACAGGAGATTATTCACGTTATTCGACACGAAGCATTAACACTAATCGATGCTAGAGGCTACTAACTGTACAACCTCTATATCCTACTCGTGAAATATTTACTAACTTATACAAGGTATGTAAAAATTAAGGCGAAATTGGATTCCAAAATTGTCCCTCAAGGTCACTTAACCTGACGTCACACGATTTCTTCTTATGGGGATACAATAAGGGAATCATTTATAATACGCCTCCCACAACACCAGATAATATGAAACAGCGCGTCAGAGAAGCTTTTCTAAATGTAAGCCCGCGTAAGTTGGCAAATGTTGCTGACTGTTTTAGAAAGAGGACAGGTTTATGTTTAGAGTCTGATGGTCGTCATTTTGAATACTTGATATAAAATATTGCTTGTTTTATATCCACCATTTTTTTACATTTTCTTCATAATTTAAACTATTTAAAATATGGAAAAGTATACACATTCATTATTATATCTCGGTGTTTATTTTAATCATTTCTGATTCGTCGACAGACAACTTGATAAATAAAAAATTTAAGATCAGTTTGCAAAATGAAAATGTGCATCTTATCTGAAGACGTGAACGGTTAGCTATAGGAATGTACACTTCGATAGACATTTAAATCTGGCACCTGCTGTGCTTTGAATTAAAGAAGTTATTGCCTTTTAAAAATTGTAATTATTTTGACTTATTTTTACACAGCTTCTATAAGTTAGTAAATATTTCACGAGTAGGATATAAAGGGTATTCAGTTAGTAGCCTCTAGCATTAATTTGGTTAAAAACAAGAAAACACCAGTTGGGAATTTACGCATTAAAATTAATACTACATTTTCACAAAATGAGAAATATTTCAAAAACCAGGAGATTTTAGGTGAATTCAACCTTAATGAAACTTACCTATATTTTGATATTAAAATCAGAAAATGATACAATATACAGGGTATTCTATTTATAATACACAACCTCGATGCTTTTAGGGCTTTTGGCACACCCTGTATAATATGAAAATATTTTTAAAATTTAGCGCTAATAGGTCCGTATCGATCGTAAGGGAAAAACTTTTTTTAAATCAATTACTTTAGCCATAATGCTTCGTGTCGCATAACGTGAATAACCCTGTATGTATGTTCCTTGTTGGTCATATATATTTAAGGTATATTTGTGTCTTTTCCAACACATCAAATGGTTTTTTTTGTCGTTAATGGAAGTTCTGCTTGTACTGTCTAATTATATTGCAGTCTCATTTTTATTAATTTGGTAGTTTTTTAAACACATTTAAATATTTTTAGTTCCGCCAAACGTGAAACACTGGGTAGGAACTTCAATAAGTTACGAGAAGTGTATCGTGATCAGGTCACAGAACTACATTGGAAAACATCTATTGCTTGTCTACTTCCCTTCAGTTTTGTAAGTATGAATAAAATATGCTTAGAAAGTATAAATATTATCCAATTCCATGCAATTTTCATTTCACTGCAATTTCGTGTTCTACAGTTTATAATTCATAGAACGGTAAGAAGTGTAAACTTGAAGCTGATTGAGATCATAAAGATTCAGATTCGAAATGAATGCCTTCATTGTCGTATATTAAGCCAGATAGTGGCAATTTGATTAAATGTTTCATACAACTTTACGAAATATTTTTATATTTCAATTTTTATTTAATAATTTCACAATTACTTCCAGTTCAGTCAGTTGGAGTATTTAGTAGTATTATATTGTTAATGGATTTAACAACAATGGTTAATGGATTAATGGAATGGTTTTCATGAGCTGTTGGAACAAACCTTCGGTTTTTCAATTGACACTAAATTATTTTTAGCTCGTCCACCGCCAACGTAATAAGTGATGTGAAGTTGCTTGATGAAAAGTCAGATATGTTAGCCGAAGAAAATATAGAAATTTTAATTATTACAATGGATTCTCCCCATTCGATCCTCACTTGGATATACTTGAACAACCTACAGTCGCTGAAGTTGCCAGTACTTTCAGACATCAACCGCGATATTTCAAAAGCGAACAATTTTTCTACCCATCTAAGGTAGTAAATGTGGCATTAGTTTGTAATGGTTACTTAATTCATGCATATTTCTTTTTAGAGGATTTTCCCTTATTAATCCCGAAGGAGAACAAGTGTATCTCATCGGATATATGGAGAATTTCACTTTGAATATCGATAAAATTCTGGCTGAGATTAAGCAGTTTTAGTGTGAATCCCACAGTAACCCGCTACAACGGTCATGCACTTATTGGATGACATTGTTTGTTGGTCTGGTTTAAACATGGATTTGACTCTAATTGTGTTCGTTGCCATACTCTGGTACGTGTAATTTACATATTTGGTAATGGTTTGTATAATTCATATATTTACATATGTTACATTGTAAAACAATGTATTTAAGTAAAACTTAAATATTATGTAAAATCTCTGAATAATTAAAATTCATAATGTATGGGTATTAATTGAAGTGGTCAACCGTTATGAGTTATATATGTTGATATGTTATGGTGATATGTTGATGAAATGTAAATTGTAACTTTTAAGTAGACAAACAATTTTGTTCGTATTACTTTAAAAGATGTAATCTGTTTGTTATGTTTATAATTTCTACAAAATTATATATACAATGGTAGGTGTTGTTCATATTATGGAGCAATTAGGAGAAAGTAGATGATGCAATTGTACTTAAATTAATAAACTAAAAAATTTATGTTCAGATATAAAATTAAGTTGACTGTATTACTAAGACACGTTTATGATCATTGTGCTGTTTAAAATTTATATTAATGAAATAATATATATAAGAGTTTTCGTTCAAATGAATAAGTATTTATTTCTTTACCGCCCAAAATTATTAGTTAAACGAATACAATACCTACCTTCGCCTCTGTATTAATTCATATTGTCTCGACCACGAGTTTTCCGAAATTCACAACAAAACAAAAAACGAGATCACGGACTGGCCAAAGGTTATGTACAATTTAATAAGCGCTTAATGTGTCGCTTTAACAAACGACACATTTCACAACAAGCGCGGAGAGCACAAAACAAATACGAATATTAATAGAAAGAGAATAGAGAATAGAAAACACCCTGCCGACGAAGAGACCGAGAAAAACCTACCACCCCGAAGATACTCCCTGACCCGCCTCGCACCGTGGAAGTGGAGTCACCCCTTCCATCCCTATTTCGCTCATGACAGTTTTAGCGCAGTAGTTTAATTCCAAAACAAAAATCTTTCAAAATATCATGTGTTGGTTACGATTTGTTAAGAATGCTCTGTATATGCGCTTGATATTCTTCTATTCGGTATCTCGACGTGTTCTCTTGACTCTACATTCTCTTTTCTGATTTCGAAGGTGCCGAAGGGCATGTTTTTTTTATCAAACTGCCTTGTAAAAAAATAACAATTTCGTAGTTCATTGTTTCCAAATGTCTACCAAAAAAATTAACGCTTTATCTATATCAGTGCTTGAATATTTAAATAATGTAATATTAAACAATAATTTACCGTGGTGCATTATTATCGTATTGGATTGTATTGAGAGGTATACTAATCGCCAAACAACGTTGCGCTCACGTCATCAGCATCTTATCGCATGTCCATTTAGTGTTGCCAGCTTTTGGAGAATCTCGAATTTTTCGCCGCATTTATATAATTATTGAATTGCTGGTTGCATAAGTAACAATAATTAAAAATGTGTTATATCTGTTTTTAAATGAAAAACCACTTTATTGTAAAAATAATTTATAAAACAACAAAAAAGTTGGTATCAAATTTATAAAACTAAAACACGGCAATACATTTTAAAAGCTACAATGTACAAATTGATACATGATTGTTCATCTGAATCAAGTTAGTCCTAATACAAATAACGAATATGTAGTAAACGTAACGAAACAGAAATTTTAATCTTTTTTACATAACATCACTGTCATCATCACGGTCATTATTTTCATCATCATCACTACCAATATTTATAGTTAAAGGACTGACTTCTTGGCGATCAAATATTCTCCCCCTCTCATACCATTTAAAAAATTCTTCCTTGGTATGTCGAATGCAATTTCTCCATATATCAGGAGTAATCGTTTGTAACGCCTCATGCCACATATTTAAGCAGTCATTTTCACTGTTACCGTCCCTCCTAATATGCCTATTATAATAATTTTTTTGCTATGCCCCAAATTCATTCAATGGGATTAAAAATACAATGGTAAGGAGGAAGACGTTAAGACATTGTGCCCATACCGTTGCCCCATATCGTCTACTACATCTTTTTTGGGTGGTTTGTCTCTGAGAATATAGTTTGGAAAAAAAAAAAGAAAAGAAAAGGGGATATGTTGGTTTGTCAACCATTCCTGAATAGCACCTTTATACACGCATTGGTAGGAATTTTTGTTAATAACATGCTGTGATAAGGTGCATTATCTAGTATAATCAGAGATGGATTTTCTAATTTTTGTAACAGTTGATATTCAAACCATTTTAAACAATCTTCCTGGTTCATTTCTCCATGATAACCCACGAACCTAACAATATTTAAAGTCTTCCTTTGCATTAAGTACTTCAATTACACGACATTATAATTAAAATAACAGCATAATACAGTATTTAAAAACATAATATGAAATAATATGACGTCCGCCACTGCAATTATTTAAACAAAGACAGTATATATTCAGAACTTTTGACGGCGGCGCCGTTCCGCAATGGCGATCCGCCATTTTACAACATACTCCGTAGTCTGGTGAATCCTCGTAGTCGAAAAAGACGCTCGGAAATAAGAGACCAATTAGTATATCATTGATATAGTACAATGAACCAGGGAACTTCGAAGGAATATTGTATCGAACGAATTGTAAAGGACCACGAGGTATAAGAAAATCAGGCCGCCCTCCTAAGAGATGGCGAGACAGCTGGCAGTCTATATCACAAAAACAGGCGGAACTAGAACATTAACAAGCACATAGCACATTCCAAGAAGAAAAAGAGGACTTATTGGTTCACTAAAATAATTTTGTAGAATAATGACAAAAACTTTTAAATTATTATTTTCATTGCTAAATTTGAATTTATTTCTAACTCATGAGGCTAAAGATATCGATTCATTGAATAATTTACCTTAAAAGGTGTAGAAACTACGGCATACCTTTTATTTTACTTACCAAAAGCACTCGAGACGTTATCAAACGACGGTGGTAACTTTGTGACCAGAAACGGCGCTTTTTAACTGCATTGTGCTGCTACGAATTCTGGGTTTATTGAGTTTGTGTGATATTCCGCACTTTTAGAACCGATAGTAAACGTTTAAAAATCTACAGGCTTCCTGCAATGTTCTAATCATATAAAAAAGACAACAAACATTTAAAAAAACAGCACACAACTGCCGATTTTGAAAACCAAAGGTTGTTAGCTGAAGCTGAAACACTTGACTAGGATATGGGAACTGAGCTCATAAATGCCGTAAGTTACTAATAGACAGAAACATCGAGCCAATCAGCCAACGCAGATTTCAGTCGAGTTTTGAAAAAGAACTTTATTTATTTCATTTCTGAATTCGCTTATCTTTAGAACAACGTTTTTTCGATACTAGTTACTGGGGACAATTACTTAACTACACGATTTTGTGTACTAACTATTTAAAAACAGGTAAAACATTTTTGGTATGCTCGTATACGTTTCATGTACGAAATAATAAAATTCTAAACTCTCAAATACGTCTAACTAACATCATATTAAATCAACCCTGGATCTCCTGACGTAAAATTACGAAAATGTCTCAAAAGACAGGCAGTAATAACTTTATAGGCGCCATAAATTACCGGTACCACTGATAAAACGTTTGCTCCCGGGAGCTCGGGAAACACGATTAGTGGACACCTCTGCTGTTGTGGACCTACCCTACTTGTCGATACTGAAAGGCATTTTATATATAAGCATATATTGTAGCGACACACACACAGACGACCCGAGATCGAGATCTACTCATATTCTCTTTAAGAGCCGGGCCGAGAAGTTCTTGGGCGCGGCCAGCCACGAAAACCCCCTCATCAGGGAGACCTCTGACTATGACACCGAACACATCCGACCCCACAAACGACCAAAGCTGCAAATGACCTAGCACCGCACCAAAAACCGCCAACAACAGATCTCAGCCAATAACCCAAACCCCGCACGGGCATCAATTCCAACACTACAGACCGGGTACTAACTTAAAGGCTGACGTACTCCCCATCTTTCCCAACTACGGAGGAGCCAATCCCCTGGGAGGTGATGTCCGCGGGCAACACTTCTGCCTGCGGGAATCTTGCACTACCACAGATTCTCTGTGGAGTCTTTTGAAGATTTTTCCCTGCCCATGAAAAAAAAAAACTAACATTTTGTTTTTTAACTAGACCAACTCTTACTGGATTAAGTATATAAACTAGGCTATAGGCGGTACTCTTTTCAGAAAAAAATATAGGTTTTTTGTGCTTTGATGGATGCATGGCGTTGGCATGTAAATATATGACGACAATTTTGAAACGGGTGTTAATTTAATTTAGTTCGTGACTGAATACGAGTAAGAAGTAAGAGTGACCTAAATTTAAAATAACACTTAATGTACTCAAGTGTTTTTTGTAAGTTTAAAGTTTAGAAACGTAAGTATTTTTGATTATTTTAAACATTTAAGTTCTTATTTTTATTTTTTCTATTTCGATATTTTTCAACCTTATTTTTATTGTACATTAATTTAGATGAGTGATGGTAGAAAAAGACTTTCCGGCTTCCAGTATCGAAGAAAAGTAGAAAAAGACGAAAGTAGAAAATCACTTGCGAGCTCTTTAAAAAAATTTATTGTATACGCGATGCCGACGGCCACAGCCGCACAACCGTCAACAAGCCGGCAAGTGGAGTCAGTGGACGTGGAGGAACAGTTTGATTTGGACAAAGACACGCTTTTGGAAAATCTACAAATAATGCACCAGTAAAAAAGCGATACACCCAACTCCCAGGGCAGATGCTCAGGACACCGACACATCGGATCTACTAACAGCACCATCACCAACTCTAAAGGAAGTTGCCGCTGAAAATGTTGATACTTACTATGATAACACTTACTATGATAAAAAATTAAGTAACAATGAAAAAGTTCTTAGGACATGGCTATATAGTTTATTATAAGTCAAATAATTCTGTATTCTGTTTTTGTTGTAAGTTGTTCAAAGTATCAGATAATGTTTTTAATGATGATAAAGGTTACACTGTCTGGCGGCACTTGTCTGAAAATTTCGATAGACACAAAAAAGTAAAGGGCATTTTGGGAGTGTTAAAAAATGGATTTAATTAAAAAAATCGATTGAAAAGGTAGAACTGTTGATTTAGTCAACCAAAATTTAATTCAGCTGGAAAAAAAGATGGATATCGTTTAATGAAAGAATTATTTGTGCAATTCAATATTTAGCAGGACAAAATCAAGCTTTCAGAGGGAGTAAAACTTTTCCAAAAAGGTAACCGTAAGTTTTTGAAGCTAATTGAATCAATTGCAAAGTTCGATAATATAATGGCAGAACACATTGGCAAAATTCAACAAGATAGCAGTCACATGCTACACACTATTTAGGTCGTAGTATTCAAAATGAAAAAAATTGTTTGATAGGTGAAATGTAAAACAAAATATAATTGCAACATTAACATTATGTAAATATTAGTCGATCATATTAGATTGTACACCGGATATAAGCCGCGAAGAACAAATAACTGTGGTTGTTAGGTTTGTTTTAATTAATGGCATTTCAAAGAATGTAGAAATTAGGGAGCATTTCCTAGGGTTCTGCCCAGTTAGACATACAACTGGTGAAGGAATAACAGCTTTTTTATTAAATTATTTAGAAGAATTAAATATTGATATTAAAGATATGAGAGGACAGGGATATGACAATGGTGCCAACGTGAAAAGCAAACACAATGGATTGAAAAAAGAATTCTTGATGTTTTAATTTAGTTATAAATGATGTAGCTAAATGTTCTCATAAAGTAACAAATTTCTTTGCCATTGTTCAAGAAATATATGTTTTCTTCTCAGCCTCCACCTACCCCTGGCATATTCTTATGGAAGTAGTTCCTACCACAACTGTGAAATCGTTATCTGATACAGGTTGGGAAAGTAAAATCGATGCCATTAAATCTCTTACATTTCATTTAAAAAAAATTATGAAGCTCTCTTTTTCCTTTACAATGATACATCAAGAGAAAATGACACAAAAAACCTTGCAAAATCATTGATTGTTAAAATTAAATCATATAAATTTGTGTGTTCCCTAATAATTTGATACAATGTTTTATCAAAAATAAATATTGTAAGCGAAATCATGCAGAAATCTGATATTATTTTACCAGAAGTTGTAAAAATATTGACAGAAATTCAAATTTTTATTCCATGAATTGCGATCTGACAGTAATTTTGCAGCTATGCTTAACGAGAGATCTTTTTCAAAATTAAAAATAATTAAAAACTCTGAGATCTGCTATGAACCAGAATAGGCTTACAAATTTGGCTATGATAAGCATCGAGAAAGATATCTGCGACGCGTTAGATGTGACTGATTTAAATTAAAGAATTTGCACTTAAAAAAGCAAAAAAGTACCTTTCAATAATTAAAATGTATCTACCTCAGTAGTTTACTAGTTAATATTGAACTTAGGAGAATTCAATTCAAATTTCAATTGTTGCCATCTTAACTTTAATTGATAGAAAACTTTAAGAAAATAAAACGAAATTTCCAGATGTTCTTCTGGAACTCTCAGCATTTAAATCTATCTCCAATGGAAATCTATGTGGTTTACGGAAGTTTCAGACAATTTCTTCCTGGAAAGTTTCGAAATTTAGTGATATTATGGATATGTTATATTATTATTGCCGTTTCTTGCAGTTTGGACGGCTATTTCATTACCTTTTTCGCTTGTAAATACAAAACTGTCATTTTCGTACATTTTATGTTCCTCAAAATGTAAATTAATAGGTTTATGCGAGTTTTAAAATCTATATTTTCCTAGATGGCCTTAAATAGATTTTAGAATTTTCTCGCTATAATTTCGAACAATGGAAGAACTGAATCATGCCGCAGAAAAACCTACAAGTTCTTTTTGAAGTTTGGAATACCTAAATGTGTTAAAAATTAAGCTAAGGAGTTATTTTAAACCTTTCAATTTTAGTTCTAATAATTAGAGAACGTCACGAAACCAGAAAGAAATTTCTTAACGTCCCTCTAGAACCGTCAACACTCAAAAGTGTCTTCACACGAAATCTAGATTTTTGAGGAAGTAGCAATAATTTTATTTTGATCTTGGACAGTCTGAATCAGGCTGCGTAGTAATTATAGAAGTTCCTTTAGAATTTTAGAACTCCAGGAAGTACCTTAATCTAATCTATAAAATCCAGGTTTTCCTGAATGGTTAAAGATAGGTCCTAGATATTTCCCATTATAATTTTAAATGATGGAAAGTATGAATCAAGCCCAAGAAAAACTCCTCAAGTTCCTTTAGAATTTTGGAACGCTAGAAAGTACCGTAAAATCGAAACTAGGTGATTTATGCAAGCCTCAAAATCTAGATTCTCTTTGATGGTTTTGAGGAGAATTTGAAGTTTTCTCGCCATAATTTCGAACAACAGGAAGAATGTAGAAGTTCTTTTAAAAAATTCCAGAATTCGTTTTAAATTAAATGTAAAAGGTTTATAGAAATCTCAATCTTTTCTATTTTAACTGTACACGTTAGAAAAATAAGGAACTAATAGGAAATTTCCAGGGGACCTTCTGGACGTTTCAATTTTGTTCAATTCTCCGAGATTCGTAGTAGAAAATCAAGATTTTAACAATTTAACACATTCTATTACACGAGTATTTGAGGATTACAGGGATGATTTTTACCGTTGCGGAACATCCAATTAAAGCATTACGCTCATGATTTCTTCCATTTTGGAATTCGACCTAGGAAATACCAGAGATATCCGCGTGCAATCTAATAAGCGCCCGTTCCTCTCTCTTTTTCTTTTCATTTTACGCTCCCTTGCGCCCGCACCCGACATCTTGAACGATTTTTGTGCGCACACGCTTTAATTAAGCAAATTTTTTTTCATACCCAGCAGGTCCCTCCATGTGGTATAAAAGGTGCCGGAGGAGGCGAAAAAATCAACAGTGGCTTTGCCATCAACATCTTGAACATACACACTAAACACACGAGGAGAGTCCTTCCATCAGACGTAAGTACAAATGGGATTATTTTAATTGTGGTTATTAATTTCCAATGCATTATTTAGGATCCTACCATCGATCTGTTATAAAATCAAAATTACTTTATTTAGTATTTAGTTTTAATGCACTGCTTGAGTGTAAATTAGTGGACTTCTCCACCCCCAAATTGTTATTTCCATTTTTCCAAAAATTGTCAAAAATTGGATTTTTGATTCTTCGAATGCAAACGAAAGAACGACTTCCTGTTTCCAAAAGTGCTAGAATTTCATTAGTGGAATACTCACTTTCCAAGTTATCATTTATAAGTGTGTAACTTAGAGTGTAACTTATTTTATAAAAAACTGGTTTACAACTAGCAGTGTATGTATAATTAAAAATCAAATAGTTAGTTGTCTAAGCAAAATTTCTGCAAAAAGTTTCTGTAGATTTACTTTTGTTCAATTTTTTTTATTTCAGTTCAAGATGTTCAGGTTTTTCGTGATCGCCATTTGCTCAAGTAAGTATACATATATTTAAGATCATTTTTTTTAGAATGGTAGATTCCATTCCGTTAAGATGGCGTATAGGTTCCCCAAAAATACCCCCAGGATAACCCAAAAAAATAGCCCCAGGAATAGGTATATTTGCTGTATAGGTAGCTGGATATATTTGGCTGAAATTATGTACATATGATTCTCTGGGGTCGCTTATTAGAGAGGGAAATCCATATTTGATTCGACATCGTAAATTTCAAAAATTTGAGGAAAAATTTGTAACTCCAGAAATCGGTACGTGTATAATTTCAACCAACCATACCGAATTTGCCATTTTTTGTTTACTTTCCAAGGCAAAAGTTTGTTATACCGGCTGACAATTTAAAAACGTCCAAGTGGGTTTAAATTTAGAACTAACCACAATTATAAAAAATGGCGATACACGTCGATTTTTATTTCGAAGGGGAACCATTTTACACATATTTTCAACCCTGTCGCTTAAATTGTTTAACAAGGGTGAATTCGATCCTTAAAATTTAAATAGGGAAGAGGGGTCATAGAGTAAATAGGAAGTGTTACCTCATTTTAAGGCTTATCAAATTCTGAATTCGACGGTTTTTTTGTTTTTTAAATCTGGTTCGGTAATTTGCGAGAAAATAAACAAAAGATATTTGAATGGTATTGTAGTGCACGCCAAGTACTCTTTATAAATAGTAAATGATAATTCTATCATAAATACTATGTATATTCGAGCTGTAACTGTTTTACACTAGTGAGCGAGCGTAGCCGCGAGGGATATTAGCTAGTACATTATGATTCTTTATATAAGTTGTTTCATTACATGCGTATGATCCCAACTTGTTTGCATCTTCTTCTGACCAATACAGCTATTATCCCACTACTCCACCTTTCCTATTTTCTCATCTATTCTTACTCAGTCATCATCTATTCAGTCACTCATCTATTTTTACTCAATCCATTATTATACCACTCATTTCCATGATTTGCCTTCTGAGTGCTAAGTTAATACGTATCTCTTCCGCAGTCTCGCTGGCCTCCGCGGGGGTGAAGCAGCAGGCGAAGATCGTAGTTCCTGAGCAGCAAGTCGAGGAGACTCACTTGGTGGGGTACGAGTCCGGCGCGTACGAGTCCGCCCACTACGACAACGGCAACAGCGGCAGCAACGGCGCCGAGCTCTCCAGCCTCGCCCACTCGTCGGCCCTCCAAGCGAAGAACGCCGTCCGGAGTCAGCACACCGCAGGTAGTCAGGCCGCCTTCGGCGCCCAAAGCAGCCTGGCCAACGCAGCCTTCGGGGTAAGAACGATTCTGTAGGGATTGGGTGATTTTAGCCTGACCCAAGCGTGAGAAAGTTATTCGGAACTGTAGCTGTAACTGCAACGGATAGAAAGCTCTTCCACGTTATTCGCGATAGGGTTATCTTCTTCAATGTTATCAGCCTCCCGGATTTGCTGAAGAAGAGTCCCGTTCCTTCCGCTTCGTTGCTATTTCGTTACAGCTCCTTTCGAGCACTTTAATCCCCCCTTCTGCATCCACAGCCACCTTGACACTCCTTTCTGTGTTTGCAAGAATTGAGTTTCAGCAAGTTATCTGGAGCAGGGGGTTCGAATATGGTGACAGGAATTAGCCCATTCTTGCCTCTCTTTCATCCTCATCGCTTTGCATTTTTTTAACTCAATCTCACTGCTCAACCTGCTGATAGACAGGGAATGAATGTTGTAGTGCTGCTGCTTCTGTCGGTGGCAGCGATGCACGATTAAATTTATTTTTTTACCTTTAGAGAATGTCTATCACTGAAGTAACTACAATTATCTCATTGTTAAGAATACATTAAACAAAACGCTATAGTAACTTCTGTAGAACACACGTATTTTACGTTACAATTCATGTTAAAGTCAAATGATGTTTATGAATAACACGGTTAGTTTCTTGAAATTGACTACAATATGTTTCTTCGACCAAAAGTATGTGAATTTTTCTGGATAACTGACCAGTTAATTGGACAGTTAGAAAAAAATATTGAAATTAGTCTCAACTCCTAATTGATGAATCAGGTTCTCAGTTAAGTTGAAGTTCTTGAAAACTGGCTGGAGAGTTAGTTAAGACTACAAAACTTTGTGATATTTTTTAAATAATGTATGCGTCATATTTTTTGATAAAACTTTAAAGATTTTCAAATAATTACTTGCGTTCATATGATATTTCGAAATTCTGCTAAGTTTGGTATACAAGACAGTATTGAAGGCTACATTTTGTTTAACAGATTCATGAAAAATTGACTAGATAATTTATTATTAATAAATAATAAGTTTAATTGAAATCTTATTTTCTGGATAATTGGCAAGAATAATATTTTTTTGTTTAACACCCACATGATTTTTTTTCTGAGTTATCCACTCATCTTGATGTGATTGTTAACAAGAACGTTGAAATCGAAAAATAATGTCTTTCGCTTCCCCTTTGAAGCTTCCCTCACTCTTTATGTTCAAAATCTGCTCTCGTCTCAGGCAGCCCAGACCGCCCAAGCCGCCCTCGTCGGCAAGCAGGCCATCGTCCAGAACCTCAAGCGCCAAGCCATTGAGGGCAATCAGCAGGTCCAGGCCGAGATCGCGCAATACCGCCAGCTGGAGTCCGTCTCCTCCGCCGCCCAGGAGTCCGCCCAGCAGTCGCAATCGCAGGCGAACACGCTGACCGCCGTCCTCGCGTCCGTCCAGGGCGGCGCCCAGCGCGCGCAGCAAGCCGCCGCCGAGGCCGCGAATGCCGCAGCCTCGCAGCACTCGATGGTCCAGGAGGCGAAACAGAGGCTCAACAACATCCTCTCGGAGCTGCAGGCCGCCCTCGGCGATCTACAGGAGACCGAGGCGTCGGCCGCGAGGGCGGCCCAGGCCGCCCAACTCGCACAGTCCAACGCTGCGGCTGCAGGCCTCGCCGTAGCAGCGGCCAGCTCGAAAGGGCAGGCGCAGACAGGAGGTTACGAAGGACACTACCAGCACCATCATTAACATGGGTATCGGAGTTGTGTGTGTATGGATTAATTTATTTTTTTAACATCGAAATAAAGTAATTTAGAACGAAAAATAATCATTTTAATAACATGTAGTCCAGTCAATATACACTTTTCTTCGGAACAATTCTCTGAAAAGAGAACTCTTCAAAATTATGCTAATTAACATATCACAAGCTACATATTAAAAAGTTTTCTACCAAAAACTGATAAAAAATTTTTTATTAAACAAAACGAATTTTACTTGAAAAGGAACTCTACGAGACGTTCTAATGTATTTTTCTCATGAAATAGTAGTGGCTCGGATAACTAAAGCAGTAAGCACCCTTTCTCTGAACTAAACCATGGGTTGTGGTTGTAAGAAAACACTACAGCAACACCTTCTGTTTCTCGTGATACAACTAACCATTCAGTTGGTGTACAAGGATCCAGTGTAGTGAACCCTACTAACCTCACTAGAAAATGACTAATTGATTTACCATAAGACAAACAGAAATTTAAAAAAAAAACGAGACAAATCTAAACATACTGTACCGCAACTTGGTCCCCAAAAGTGAGCCCACAGCATCGCGGCGGGGCGACTGGCGGTCTCCGGAACTATATCGAAGGAGGCTGGAGATTTGGATGGAAAATAAATAATCACCATAACAACAAAAACACAAAAACGTCAGATTTCTTCCTAGAATTGGATAACAGGCAAGAAGTCGAGAATCAAGCAAGAAGTCCTTTATTGTTGTCCTATTTGGAAAATATATAAAGTTAAACCAAAACCCCATCGAGGTTTTGTTGCAATACTTTAATATCTGACCATTAAATAAGTATTTAAATCAGTTCTTGTTTACGTAAAGTAATTATAGAGTGAAATGGAAGTTATGTCGGAAGTTATTAAGGACGGACCAATGTAGACAAGGAATCATATAAAAGTAAGACCACTCCTCACTCAAACCAGGTGGAGGTCATGGCCGATAATAGAGAATCTAGTTAATGCATGCAATACTTCTGAAGATAAAGAAATAATTACGTCAAGATTATGTTTCCGAGGCCACCTTTCCAGAGGAATAGCCGTACCAAAAACCTTGGATAAACATAGTTGCATAGTCTAATTTCCATTGGAAGATAAGAAGTATAAAACTGAATTCAACATAATTAACTCAAATAATGCACAAGCAGGATTCAAGTTTATAATTCTATATGTCACATCCGATGCTGAGAGAAAAGCTCAATTATAAAACTGGTCAATCAAAGATGGTGGATATGGAGGTGCAGTCATAGCGGAAAAAGCATCATTTCTAACGATTCTCTATCGAAACTAGCCTTAGTCAATCCCCTCACCCATATATCCTTAACGGTGGCAATCTGCTGTAGAGGTGGTAATCTGCTTTAGCAATCTTCCCCTTAACATTCTCCACATTATTTTAAGGAACGTAACGGCTGTTGTTTATGTGAAAGAAAAACAGTGAATATTAATGTTGACATTAGAGGAGAATAAAACGTCTGTCACTCCATATAAAACCAACCAAAAGAGTTTGGCTTCAAATAGTATCGACCTTATACCACTAGTGCATAAACATGCTCCTAAATTAATTTGGTTAAATGAAACCCTTTTAAACTCTAGAACTTCTTGCTTTTTTAAACGACACTCAATGGTCAGGCGTAATATAGAAGATGGGTATAGGGGTGTTGTTACGTTTGTACAAAATACTGCCCGCTATTATAGATCTATTTGGTTTCAGACTTCCTTATTCAATCCAATGCACCGCTATCGAGCTGTTAGATTTTATGTGTGTTAGCGCATATGTAGCTCCAGATTTCCGTTTTCCTCTCCTGATATTCCAGAACATTCTCAAATATATGAAAAGGGAAAACAAGAAACCAATAATACTTATAGGGGAACTCAATGCTCAACATCCGATGTGGAGATCCCGATCAACCAATCAAAACGGAAGAAGCGTATTGGACCTAATGGAGTCGTCCAATCTCATCCTACCTATTGATGGAGTACCAACACATTTCACACGCCCTAACGTCCTATCTAAGGCTTCTGATATTGGAATGTGCTCTTTCGTTGGCTTCGAGGAGATAATGGGAAGTGCAGCCCAAAAAGCAAAAATTAAAAATCAAAAAAGTGAAACTACAAATTGAAAAACAGTTAGAAAATTACAATAATAGTTTTGTGTTTTGTAATCTTTTTTTTACTTTCATTTACTTTAAAATAATTATTATAATAACTATAACAAATTATTATTAATATAACATTATAACAAATGTTTGTAAATTTGCTCCGAATGCACTAAAAGGAATTAATATTGTTAGAATCTTGAGTGGGGTCTGGTGGGGAGCAACTCAGAGTACTCTTCTAGCAGCCTACAAAGCTATATTTCCACCCCAAGGTGCATGACACCGTGCAGCCACATGATGGGAAAATGTTCGGAAAAATTTCTTAATAAACTGGACAGAATCCAATAGCAAGGGTAGTAATGGGCTTGATGAGCTTGGGTTCGTCTATCGAAATGGTATTCCATAATAGTACAGTAAATAAAGGTCGGAAATAGACGAAACCCTAACATTGAGTGGCTGGTCATTGATTTTTTTTAATTGGCAGGTATCGGTGGGTACTTTCAACCCTCAAATTCGCAGTCAGAAAAAAAATGTGTAAGGCACCGGGAAAATGGCCCAAAGTTCCAAAAATCCGTTTTTCGCCAATATCTCCGAAAACATGGCATTTAGAGAATTTTCGTTTAGATAAAAAATGAAGATCAGTTCATTATCTACAAAAATTGTCCTGACAACTTTTATCGAAAATTTGATCGATTTCGACAAGCAAAACCGGTCCAACTGTCAACCTCACCTGCACGAGTGGTGTCTGAAGACGCCCGGTACACCATGCTTTTACTAACGAGGCTCTGGCGACCGAGTTACAGCTGTATAACTGTTAAATCGAGAGTTAAGGAAATGTTACTCTCATTTGCTCTACTCACCAGGACGTCCAGCCAACGTGGTGTTTAAATGGCTCACTCCTCTCAAATGGACAAAAAACAAACATGAAGGCCCCCAGTCCCCAGCAGTTTGGGTAACCCCAGCCAGGGCAGCGGTTGGAACAGGGCCCAAAAGGGGGGTGCTAAGAATCTCTGGGTTGGACCAGGCTGCCACTTAGATATAGCGACTTACAATGCAAGGTCTATAGGCACCGAGGAACGTTTAGCTGAACTAGAATACGAACTCGAAAAGATCAAATGGGACATCGTCGGCATAGCCGAGACAAGAAGAAGAGGTGAACAGTGCGTAAAGTTAAACTCCGGACATATTCTCTTTCTCAAAGGAGATGAGAACAGCAGTATAGGAGGTGTTGGAATTCTAATCAACAAAAGAATAACCGCAAATCTAAAAACCTTGAAAGCTCTATCAGACAGTGTAATATATGTCACAATTAATTTAAATAAGATAACAACTTTGAAATACATACAAGTTTATGCACCAACTTGTTCTCATGAAGAAGAGGAAATAGACCTGGTATATGATGACATAACAAGAGCTATCTACGAAAATAAAACAACTCACGTAATCATAGGAGGCGACTTCAATGCCAAAATAGGAAAGAACACTGAACCATCAGAATTATACATAGCAAAATTTGGACTCGGAATCAGGAACGATAGAGGCACGATGTTGGCCAATTTCTTAGAAAAAGAAAAGCTCTACCTTATGAACACCTTCTTCCAAAAAACCGACAAACGGAAATGGACATGGAGAAGTCCAGATGGAAAAACAAAAAATGAGATAGATTTTATTATCTCAAGACACAAATATATAATACAGGATGTCGATGTGATAAATCAACTGACCACAGGAAGCGACCACAGAATGATTAGATGCAGGATGTTCATAAACAGAAAAATGGAGAGAGCTAGAAAAATGAGACAAACCACAACAAAAACAAATAAAGAACAAATCAAGGAGGAAAATGAGAAAATAAAAAACAACTCGAAGAAAACTTCTCTAACAATCCAGGTCAACCAAACGAAACCCTGAATGAGGCCAATAAGAGAATAACTAAGATCATAAAAGAGACGGCTGAAAAGATTACAAAACCTCCGGAGAAAAGTGGGAACAAACTATCCAAAGAAAATAAACAGCTCCTAGAAAAACGAAGACAACTTATAAAAAATGGAAAAAGAGACACAATAGAATATACAGAGATCAATAAAACGGCTAGGAAAATGGCAAAACAGGACATCCTAAGATACGATACGAAACAAGTATAAACACTATTGGAAAACAACAAAGGATTAAGGATGTACAAAAGGCTAAACACACAAAGAAGAGAAATAACGAAAATAAGGGACAGAACAGACAACATAGTGGAGGATAGGACACAAATATTGAGGGTGGTTGAATCATTTTATAAGGACTTGTATGAATCGAAAGTAGCAAATGAGGCAGTCAAAAGAGAAAATGACGACAAAAACAAGAGAATTATAAATATAAATTCAGAAGAGATGCCAGAAGTAGATGTCGAAGAACTAGAAAAAGCTTTATCGCAAATGAAAAACGGAAAAGCTGCGGGGGAAGATGGTATAATACCAGAAATGCTAAAGGAAAGCGACACAAAGACCAAAGAAGAGCTAGTAAAACTATTTAATTTATGCCTAACACAAGAACGCATCCCTGAGGACTGGGAAAATGCAATGATTATCATTATGTACAAGAAAGGAGACCCGGCGGACCTAGAAAACTACAGGCCAATTAGCTTACTATCTCAACTACATAAACTGTTCACTAGAATAATTACTAACAGATTAGAAAGGAAACCCGAGATGTACCAACCAAAAGAACAGGCTGGGTTTAGAAGCCAATTTAGCACTACCGAACACCTCCATACAGTGAGACAACTTGTAGAAAAAGGAACAGAATATCATATACCTATATGGATGGCATTTGTAGACTTCAGGAAGGCATTTGATACAATAGAAATCTGGGCAATAATCAAATCGCTAAGAAATGCCATAATAGATCAGAGATATATAAATCTAATAGTTAACATATACAATACTTCTACAATGCGTATAAAGATGCACGAACTCGCAAAAACAATAAACGCCAAAAGAGGAGCTAGACAGGAGATGTAATTTCACCGAAGCTGTTCAACTTGGTCTTGGAGGATATCTTCAAAGAATTGAAATGGGACGATAAAGGAATCAATATTCAGGGCGAATATCTCAACAACTTAAGATTCGCCGATGATGTTGTCCTGTTTGAACATGAACACCACAAAGACAGTTTATGACTAATATACCCGAAGCAAGAGAAACCATATCAATTCACGGGCAGACAATAAAGAAGACGCAATCATACATATACCTCGGACAATCAATAACACTCGGCAAACAAAACCAAGAAATCGAGATCGACAGAAGAATCAGACTGGGATGGGCCGCTTATGGAAAACTGAAGGGCACTCTGAATATGAAAATACCGATGTCATTAAAAAGAAAAATTTATAATGAATACATCCTTCCAGTTGTCACATACGGCTCCGAAACCTGGGTACTGACCAAAAAGACCATCCACAAATTAAGAGTGCACCAGAGAGCGGTGGAAAGAAGACTACTAGGAATATCACTAAAAGACCACAAAACAAATCAGTGGATAAGAGGAAAAATAGAGGTGATAGATATTGTACGAAGAATTGGTTCCTTAAAATGGTAATGGGCAGGACATGTTGCCAGACACAAAGAAAACTGAAGCGGACACATCACCAAATGGAGACCATGGGGAGAGCGAAGAAGTGCTGGTAGACCACAACAGAGATAATGCGACGAACTGAAAAGATTTGCTGGGCTAAAGTGGTACCAGATAGCACAAAATAGAATTACATGGTCAAAAATGAGAGAGGTCTATATCCAATGGATAGAAAACGGCTGAGATGAGATCCCAGGTTGTATGTAAAGGGAGTAGTTTTTCAGGGCCCACCTTGTAAGCCTACCTAGAATCCTTGTAAGTATCCATTCCATTTTAATTTATTCTCCTTCTCCATCCAGTGCTCCGTCAATCTGTACAACTTCCAGGCATTTGTCCACTGACATTGTAGGAATAACTGAAAAAGAAATTTTAAACCTTTGATTGCTAAATCAGATTTCTTACCATGCAGCCTCTCTAATTTTCCTAACATTTTACTAGCAGCCTTACAACTTGAAATCTTATTAGCGATATTATTATTTAGATTTCAACCAATTAATGCTTACGATTCAAGATCATTTTCAGTCCAACTTGCATAAGCTAAATCAGAGACTGCCGGCTTTGCTGTAACACCAGTCGCAATACAAAAGAATCTTTTCTTAGTTTTCGTACTGAAAAAAATTTTCAACCAAAGATAATCACAAGAAATAAAATGAAGTAATTCTTATCTCTAGAAAATGCCCAAAGTAAACAGTATTACTTGCAGCATGCTGCCTACTGAAGATGACCGACATTGGCTGATAATAATGTTGTCTCACTTTTCCCATATGATAGATCCAACATAGATGCTGGCTGACATAAATTCTACCACGATTTCACATTCCAACAATTATCAGAAGTAATAGCAGTCCTGGTCCCAGAACCTGTTTTTCATCTCGGCTTTTGTTTGGAAGGTTTGGTAGGTGAAATTAATAGTCCAGATTCGTCTTTTTGGAGAAGTATTATTAATTCAAAAGCACCTGCGAAATACACAAAAAACAATATAATACGAGTATTTTACAATCTTTGATACATAATTCAAATATATTGTTAACAAATTTTTATATTATAGGGCAGTGGGTATGCCCGGCAGTGAATGATTCTAACTGATTCTAACCTCTAAATCAGTTTCTGTTTACATTCAGTAATTATAGAAATAAAAATACTCCTACCTTTGAACGTTCATACGATTTGCTTCTTGCTTTATCGTGGTCAGTTACAAATAAATGCTGGCGAGAACAGCGGATTTTGTTTTCATCTCCCATCGCACTATCCTAACCAATCCCAACAGTTCTGGTGACGCATAGAAAAAGGCAACATGTTATGACATTAGCAGGCGTTTCGACAACTACACATTAATACCAACTATGTAAAAATAATTAATCCTAACATGTATAAACATAAGCATATATAATTAGAATTGTTTATATTTTTTTGCAGGTAGTTCTTCACAACACTTGAAAACGTGTCTGTAAGACGAATGAACCTGATCCACCACCAATTCAATATTTGAATGCAGAATTGGTGATATTCAAGTGCCTCAACTGAGTAATGAAGGTGATATATGAGTACATGCGAAAATATCCTAATAAATTATTTTCAGAATAGATAGAACACTGTAAAACTGTAAATTATTTTAGCACACCAGTTTATTTTACATATAAAAATACACTAATCACAATGATCTGATAACTGTAAAACAACTTTACAAAATAATACGTTTATTTACAACTCGACTAATAAGTAGTGAAAGATGGGTGCTTCTCACATGCAATTCTAGGATACGTCAAAATCGTTTTATCTTGGGATTATTCTGCATATATTGAATAACTTGCTATGGATTTTATAAATGGATCATGGACCTATTAAATTGGTTAATAATACATTTGTAACTGAATTTCATTTACTCAATAAAATGCTGAATGAAAAGAAAACGTTTTGGATATTCATTTTTATTGCAAAAACAAATAAAAGTTGCACAAATTTTTAAAGTCTGTCATTTAGTAAACAAATGAAGAAAGCACGAAGACAATTGTTTAAAGATATGGGTGATATTTAGAGCGACCGGTTTCAGCTAACTCAGTGCGAACATCAGACTTAAGGGTATTAAATATTTCTAATTTTGTTCCTTTTGTTTCTTTTTGTACATTTAACGCCTTTAATCCCGATGATGGCAAGTTAGAGTGAACTGGTAGCTACGAATACTACAAATATCATACATGGTTGGTTAAGATTTAGTGCTTTCTTGATTACTTGTCTTGATTTACTAAATGCAGCAATAATACAAACTGATTGATAATGTTAGTATACTTGTAGTACTCTAACTAATAGAAATATTGTAAAATATTGTAAACATTTTTTTATTAAGTGATTAGAAATAAAAGCATAGTCATTATTATCTACAACTTAAATTTTTTCTATTTCTCCAAAGCTTCAAGTTCATAAATTTAAAAGCGCTTGGAACAATTTTCCACGCATATAAATGTATAATGTTTCACTATTTTGATAAAGATGAAGTTGCCTGTTGTATTAATTTTGTAGAAATGTGATTGAAGATATTTCGTCATTTCATTACAATTGTCAAGTGTTTTTTTTCAACAACGAATTATTTTACGTTTTTTGTCGACTTTACGTAATACGACTCAACCGGCAACGCCGCTGGGAGAGAATACGGTCTACGTCTAACTACGCAGGCGCCGTCTCGCTCTTTATCCATTTCGACCGTTGTGGAGAAGCTAGGGGTTTACTTGACAGATTCGTAATTTAAGTTCATCGTCACCAAATCAATAGTATCGACTTCAATGTAAGTGTAAAATGAATATAAAGCGTGCGCGATATGTTTCCTATCGATATTTTTGTTGTACTTTGTGAGCGAGTGTCTGAATTCGAACAGGCATTTTTTCTGTCCTCACAAGTGTTTCCTGGTTTTCGTGGCCTGTGAAATGCGGAAGCTATTTAATAATGTATTTTATTCACAGTGATCCTCGACCAAGCAGTGGGTAACCGGTGACTTCAGCCGTCAAAGACTATCCACGGAACAAATTACTCTCCAAGAAAGAAGATTCTGGAAATTCTCGTCGCGTCCACCATTTTGTGCATTTGGAATTCCAGAATTTTGGAAGATTAACGAGTAAAGTGCGACACCATGGAATCCTTGAAAATAAACGACTACCTGGAGAAGATCCAAGAGGTAACTTTTTTGTTTGTTGTCAATATTCGAATAAGAAAGTTCTCTTCATCTTCCGTTTCCTAGCGTTTATGATGACGTTTACTTCAACCACCACAGGTTTGTTGTTGTTCGAAACAAATGTATTCTGGTTTGTCTAGTGCAATCAGATACTTACATGTCTTTAAATTATAAAACTACATTGGATTATTTCTGACAATGCACTTGCCTCCCTAATAACATCATTTGTTACTGTCCAAATACATGCGGTTAATAATTAACACTCAGTATTAGATTGGAGGTAATGTGTGCGATTATAAAAAAAATCACTATTTATCAAACATTAAAGCAGCTTTAACCTGTTGCTTTAACGTAACATAGTACACCTACCCTTTTTATAGAACTGCTTAGCCGTGACCACCGATGAAGGCATTTAGATATGTTCCGTTATTGCACTTGTATAAATAGAGATATGCTTATTTATGATATGCTTATTGGTGATGAGCACATATATATTACTCCATATCCATACAAATTGCAGTCGCGTGATAAATCATGAACATTTTTAAGTTACCAGGATCTACACCTGGATCAATTTCTACTGGAAATCGATGGGTTTGTCATTTTTGACACTTTTGTAAAAGTTGTGGAACGCTTGGTAAATCAGAGGGAACAATGCCATCAGATCTTTTTTCCAATATTCACTGGCAGTTGCGGCATATTCCCAGAACCACCTATCATTCAACCTTTAACGCAATTCTCACCCCCAAATTTTCAAAACCAGAATAAAAAAAATTTTTAATCAATAATCATCGGGATTTTTACGTAAAATTCGATTTTATTGTTCGTGTATAGAAAAGTAAACATCAAAAAACGTTTGACGTTTGTATAATGAAGTTATGCTTAGTGTTTTTAATGTACATTAATGATCTCGGTACTATTACATAAGTTTCTTTTATTTCTTGTTTTGTCTATCACATCCTCGGCTGTCATCCAACCATCAACCTGTGTTACCTCTTCTACAGATATATGTAATGTAATGCCCATCTTTGGGTTTTGAAGCGTGCGTTACTTTGGAAATGAATGACGTTGCTTTTCTTTTTGTGTCTAGTTAAGAAATAAATAAAATACTTGGACTAAAATCGCTTAGTATATTCAGTCCAAAAATAAAAATTGGGAGAAAAGCCAAGCGGCATAAAAACATTGGATAATTTGAAACACAATTAACATCGCACAAATTATATCGTGTATCTTTTGTATAGATATAAAAATGTATAAATATGTAAATTGATATCGTGCGAATCGCTCTCTCTTTCCCTGTTTGCAAAGTGGGTGGGCAGTAATCGCTCGCTGCTAGGTAATAGGAAGAATGTATGGAGAAAATAATTCTTAAGTGGGTGGAAGAATAACATTTAACCATTTTTTTAACATTTGTTTATAACGAAACATGTTCCCCCGGCAGCAAATGGCAAATTTAATGAATAAGATAAAGTTGACTAACGTATATAGTGTAGTGTGCACATGATGAGTGATTAAGATTATTTGTACACCATGTGTTGGAATTGCAATTCCACCGGTAGAGGATGGAGCGTTGTGGCATTCCTGATGAAATTCCTTGGACGTCTTGACTTTGACGATCTGATTGATTCCGTCGTGCCCTGGATGAGCTCTGAGTATGACTCATATCTCCCATTTTATGTAAGGCATGTTTTTGACCTTGAGGATGAAGACTACTCTCCTTGATTTCGGTTTTGAAGTAGTAGGCCACTTCTGTCATTTCTGGAGCTCATTTAGGTATTCAAAGTGCCAACGTTTCCAGAAGTCCTGACATATCCTGAAGATGTATCTCTAGACAGAGTCTAGTCGATTTTCTAAGACAGAGAGAAAAGTATTTTCAGGCAGCGTGACCAATTAATACATGAGCAGGTGTCAAAGCTACAGGATCATTGGCAACAGTTGATACAGACCACAGAAGTCTGGAGTTTAAGATGGCCCCGATCTATATGAGTAGCGTTCATTATCTCAAAGGTGACAATCAGATGACCTATGACGCGTTTAAGATGGTATTTAAATGACTTAAATGCCGTTTCCCAAATACTACCGAAATGGAGAGATTTGGGTGAGTTAAAATGACCCATGATATTTCTGCATACAGCAAAGTTATTGACTTCGTTACATGATGGTCAGGTGGTAACAAAATTGATTATTTTTAATCAGAAGGTGTGTAAGAAACCTTAATCCCTATACATAGTAAACCATGTTGATTCGATGAACGGATTGAGTGCGGTCAACTTTAAGCTTTTAATTCGTTTTGAATATGACAGGGCCCCAATCTCAATGTTGAATCGTTCTCTGTCTCTGTCTGAAAAGTCAACTGGTTTAAGTGAAGCTGAACATTTATTTATTTATTTCTCATCAACGGGATGACCCAATATTTTAAGTAAATATAATATCTTACATTTATTTAACAGAAAACTATTGTAACTAATTAGAGAACTCTTTCATTAGTTTATTACCAACATCACCCTGTACACAAAAAGTATTAAAATTTAACAAAAAGCTGTTGCAAAGTTAATAAATACTTTACGAAAGTATTAGGAGGGACTGTCAAACTACCGAATGGTCCATGATTGCATTCGTAGGATTTCAATTTAATAAATGTGAAATCTCAGGTTCGGCACTATTACAATAACGCTCACAAATATCACATGTGGCATTTACATATGCAGAGAGTAACCACCAACATACATCAGGCATTACCCTCCACTGGCTCCATTGTTATTAAATTTTGATTATCATTAGTTCATGCGTTTAATACAGGCTCCTTAATTTTCAGTGTTTTTTGGTGAATACTTTGACATTTCTTTACCAGATCATGTGTTATTGCAAGTAATATTTCGCTAGCATCTTCCAAAAAATTGTTGCCTTCAGTTTTCTTAAAATAGTTTAACACAAATAATTTTTTAAATGCCTCAGTAAATTGACTTGCAATGGGATTTCTAGCATCTCCTGATGTATTCCTTATTTAACTGAAATAACTCTTGAAGTGTCGAGTTGGAAAGAATTTATAATTTTTATTTTCAATCTTTTTAATTTTAAGGTAATAGTGACATTTTCTTCCTTTTTTCGCCTGTGACTTGGAGATTAGAAAAGCTTAAATCCATTTTATTTTAAAATTGAATTTGTTGTTCCACACCCATAATCGCTTGGTAACTTTCCAATTATTAGAATTATGGATGTCGAAAAACCAATTCATGTCTTCGGTTTTAAATTATCAGTTGTTTTGGCATCTTTGAATATTTTTCCAAATTCAACTGCAACTGCAATCGAATGACAACACTTGGGAGGGTAATTTCACCTTTATGTTTTTAAAACTATTGGAATTAATACGCTGGTGTGTTAGCTTTAGCGCCAATCCATACTGGTTTAATTTGTCTATATTATAAGTTTTTTCTAAAAACCATTCACTTGTAACGCCATCTTTTTGACAAAAACTATGGAGATTAAATTATTTCTCATAGATTTTAATAAATGTGGCACATCAAATACATCAAAATCTTTAGAATTATCAACGAAAACATGGATTTTCGATTGATAACTTGAAACTTTTTTTCATTAATTTATTAAACTTCGAGCCCTGATCAGATGTTATTGCAAGAACATTCATATCTGTACTTTTGAGCTGTTGAATTGACTCAAGAATGAGAAAATAACGTTTCTAGAAATATATATATATATATTGGTTATTTCTACTTGCGTGAAATACATTTTCCTATGACATTTGCAAAAATTTTAAAAGAATCATTTAACTTTACCTGAATTGTCCACTGTTGAGTGAGTAGGTGCCCCAGGATGGCAATCGGATCACTTTGGAGAACGTGTCATATGCTTTAGGTCCTAATAAAAACGAAGTTAAAGCAAATTGCTTCAATTCATTCGAATACCTTGCACCTTTAGCATTTTTGTTTAGTCACAATAAATGGTGTTTCATTACCATTGTATCTCACTCTTGATAATGCTCATCCAAAAATTTTGTAACATCTTTAAGTGTTAATTCTGAGTGATGAGAGGATAATGGATATTCTTTATTGAGTCTTGCTAAATCTTATCGAAGTTTTAATTTTCTAGGAGAGAAATTTGACAGATGCATGAGACATCTGCCAATAAAAGGAAGGAAGCTATCTAAAAAAAAGTTCTTAAATTAAACTGAAAAGGAATATAGTAAGCTTTTTAAGACAAAATATGATTTGATTTGTTTGTATGCATGGTTTCAGTGTAGTGTCGGTTTGAGCCACAATATTTTAATGATGCCGAACATTAAAACAGTTAATAGTAAAAAACGATATATGTAACTATATTTTATAACTTACCGATCAAGAATTCCTTATTATGTGATACCATAAAAAAAGGTAAAGGTGTTGTGTGTATTTTCGATACATATATTTAGTCATTCATGATGTCCACCTGAGGCGTACTCTCCCTTGGATCCAAAACGGCAGTGATAGACCTCACCAAAGTTGATTCCTATAAGATAAAAGGAAGTCTGAGTATTTAACCAACAGTTGAACAACGAAGTCAGTAATGACCGACTACGATCTTAGTACATCATCCAGTACTTAAAATTATACCTGACTGGTTGAGAGGCATACTTGCATTTTCTAGACCGCTCTTTCAGTGCTCAACAACACCTAGTACTCCGAACAAAGTGAAGCCCTCAAAGAGCTTGTGGGATCATATTTGTACTATAGGGCCGTCATTGTACACTTGAAACAATTCAAATGGTCAAAAGCTTGGGCGATTGTCGAGACTAACTTCATGGGTCACTCCCAGATCCGTCAGATCACCGGTCCAGGCTTGGCAATGGATCTCCTACCCAAGCAGGGACGCTTCCAATAACTCGGGTTCCTACATTAATCGGCGAGAGCACAGGGCGTCTTGCTGTCTCAAGCCTGCACTTGTCTGTGTCTAAGCGTTCCATAGAATTACACCTATAAATTCGTTACATACAAGCGTACGGTACTACTATTTAGGTATATACTCATGAGCACCACTCACCTTATTATCCTCTATTATTAATTCGGACCACTTGCTTTGAAGCTTTACTTTTATCACAGATACACCGCTCTTATGGGATTTACCGTAACTTCCCCGTTTTGCCTGACGTTTGACATAATCCGTCTGACAGGCCAAGATACTTCGTACACAGAGGTTGTCTCAACAAGTCAAGGATCATGAAACGCGAACATTGATCAACAAAATCTCTATTGCTCCTTTTTTACGAGGAGTATTCAAAAAGTAATTTTGTAAAAAGTAGTTTCCCTATTTTGGGAACAAATAAAAAACAAAGTTTAGGCTTTAAAAATAGATTAATTTTATTCCTTGACTCTTAAACTATTTTTCTACATAATCGCCTTGGACATCAATACATTTTTGGTATCTGTTTGTAAGCTTAAACAAACCCTCCTTATAAAAAATCCTGCCCTGTTTTTGAATCAATGATTTGACGACCGTCTTGATTTGTTCGTTTGAAGTGAAGTGCTGGCCACCCAAGCTTTCTTTCAACTTTGGAAAAAGGAAATAGTCACTTGGTGTGAGGTCTGGAGAGTACGGTGGGTACTTGAAAATTTCCCATTTGAATTTCTGCAGTAAATTTTCTGTTTTTTTTTTTGACAGAATGCGGCTGAGCATTGTCATAAAAAAGCAAGACTTTTTCGACAATTTTTGAGGGCGTTTTCGTTTGATGGCATTTTTGCCCTTTTGCAATTAAAAAAAACAGGGTCTGCATCGGACCAGACGGTTGAAATGAAACTTCGTTGGGTATAAGCCGCACACAAACAGGACATATGTACCTACTGAATACGGCGTCGATAGTCGTTCCGTATTTGGTCGTACTTTAAGTCTTGTCATTGGACATTACCAAATCTAATTTTTCTTTCAGAAAATCTATCAATGGTACTGCCTTCTGATCTGAAAAATCAATGTTGAAATCTCCGCTCATTACCATTGCGATTTCATGAAAATTTTCATCGAGCAGTGCTGAACCGTCCCTTGTATAAATTAACAAATTTTGATGTATAAACTTTATAATCCACAAGATAATACATCCACAAGAGGCTCGGTGGCTGAGTGGATAAAGCTCTTGCTTCTCACCCGGAAATCCCTGGTGCGGGAGGTTTTTTTTAAATTAAAAATTTCTTCCCAAGCCAACACGTAGAAAAGTACGCTAAAACACACGTTCAGGAAGTGAGAAAAAAAGCGTCTCACTTTATTTAAGCGTTGCGCGGTTTTTCGAATCACGCTTTACCAAAATATCCAACGTCCCCTAAAAAGTTTCACTTAAAAAACGGATAACCGCACGTAATTTACAACCGGACACGCTTTGGCCCGGTAGCTCCATGATTTCCGAGCTCGTACTGCTGAGAAAAGTATTCTTGGCCGCCAAAACCAATTCCGGTCTTATAGACAGGCCCTATGTTCGGTGCGAGTCCGGTAGGTGGCGTTTGAGAGAAACGCATGACTAGACACAAGCTTTTTGAATACCTCTTGCATATAAAATTAATTTACTAGTAAAATAAATGTTACATACGATAGGTCAGTTACATTTAATTGTGAAACTTTCGGAGTTTGCATAATCTCAATTCGTGCTGTCACATCTTGAATATCGTCAATTTCTGCCAAATTTGCTGATCCAAAAAGGTCAATTCGTCATGCAGTTTTTCAAATGCGTCATGCAGAGAACAAGAAAATTATTTGTTCCCCGAGCACCACACGTTTCTGCGCGATACACGCAATTCTTTTTTTAGGCAACTTCTCAGCACCATACTTTGTCAAGATGAATAAACTAAGTTAACAAATTGAATCAACAATAGAGAGTTTTTGCATTTCACATAACGTCGGGCGCTATTAACGTTTACCTCATTTTGACAGCTAATTGACAATAGCGCTATTGCTTAATGACGTAAACCATATTTTTTTGTTTTGTCTGTCTGGTTAGGAAATAAATAAAACACTCGTCTTGGACCAAAATCGCTTATAAGCCCAGTCGCGATGTTAGAAAATGCATCGAGTTGGTTGTAACCAGTACCGCTAATTTTTGTGCGAATGTCTCAGAACTAACCTCAGAAATAAGAATTTCGATATGCGTAACTTTAAAAAGTTGCGCTAAACAAATGCTAAATCAAAATGTGAAAAATTGGGTGGGAAATCGGTTTTTTCCTTTCTTTTGCCCATAACTTTTTAAATATTCATACTACTGGGAAAGTGTACAGGGGTGAAAAAATTCGTAACAATAGTAACCACCACAAGCGTCATTTTGAGTACTTTCGAATGATGTTTGTTAAATTCAATTTTACGAAGAAATGAAGTTTTTCAATTTGTTTATATACAAGCTAAAACTTTGTTACTATTTTTAAAAACAATCTGACACTCAAAAAGAACCGATTTAAACATTCCCGTGGCATTCGAAAGTTGAAATGCTCTTTTATACGTAGAAAAATTAACGCGACCAATTTGAGTAATTTTTTAAGGGCCCCACATTGTTTATAGAAAAATAAAATCGATTTTTTTTTAATGGAGGCTGGATTGCAAAATTTTTGTGGGGAAAACTGACCCGATTTTAACGAAATTTGGTGTGTTGCTTTCTTATATCGTTAAACTTTTGGCAGAATATGAAGGTCCAAAGAGTAATTGTAATTAAGTTAGGTAACTGAAAAAATCTTAATCCATTTTTTCACCACTTTTTGTAAGTGTTTGTTATTTTGCAACGAAACTTTTGCATTTTAAAATTATTACTAGCGCTATCTTTTAAATAATTTAATTACGAATCTTTTCACTTCTATACGAAAGGCAAAAACAGTTTTTTTTTCTTCTAACTTTTCACATTTTAATTTTTTATATGTTTGTCACATGTTTGTCGAAATTCTTATTTCTGAGGTCATTTCGAAGACATTCACAAAAAAATTAGCGAGACTATATTTACAACGAACCAACCAAAACAGGTGGCGACTGGACTATTAGTTTAAAAAAAGGGGGTGGGGACGACATAAAAATCCTCAGATGTTAATAAACAACGTCGGCCGATCTTCGCTCGATTTTTAGCTGCGTTAATAATATTGTAAATTTTTCTCGACACTTCGTGTCTTCTATATTAACTGTATCCTTCAAATAAACCCGGGTTTGTATAAAAAATTTTTGTCGCAGGAAATTAGTTCGACAAAAAAAAATTGGTAATGGATTCATGCGTGATTTATTGAATACAAATTTACTGTCGTCTTGAAATTTTGTGGGGCGAAACTTGCGATATAGGTTGAAGGGACATTTCTGCGCCATATGCCATAAGTGCGTATTGTCAGCAATAAATTATGATACCTGGCACATTTCTCTATCGCCATTTGTTCCGGAAATGGATGTGGATGATGCGGCTTAAGTCTTGAGCCAGATTAACGACTATCCCCCGCGATGACGTGGAGCAATAATATCCCTAACAAATCAGCAATTAAATATGGCCTCATGCAAATGCGGACCTAATTAAATACTGGACCAGTCTTATAGTCCATGAGGGATCTGTTCTCATATTTGGATTTTTGGATTTTTTCTATATCATCGCTAAATATTTTTTATTGGCTCCGGAATGTTGCCAGACCTGGAACGATATTTTCACTATGAAAAAAGATATAAAATTCTCGTTTTTGTGTAACTCGAACAGTTATCACTTTTGAGAAAAGCTGGAAAGAGAAAAAAGTTGTAAAATCCATATGTTATACCTTGCAGGATATCGACTCGCGTGAATTCCATGAGACGAATGCGGAAACTTGGGCTAAAAGATTGAAAGGACTCTTAAACGGCTATCAAGGACATGAGGGTTCAACTGAGACGACGATTACGACATACCTTATAAAATGTGTCTCCTTATACATTCAGTACTTATTTACCATATCATTTCTGAAAAAGGATGAGCAGAAACAGATTTTGATAAGTAGGAGATATTTGTGTATTGTTAAGGTAAGTTGAAAAATGCAGCGGCAATAAACATACTCCTATTGCACCCTATACACGCTCAATTTGTCAGTTTATTTGAATCCTGTTTAGAAGAATAAACTGAATAATTAACTGAATCGAGCGCGTGTAGTCAGAGTTCGTTCTTTCGTCTAGTTTATTCAGTTTCTTCTTTCGCTGCAACAGTTCTTCCTATAGTTCTTGGTGTGTTGGAGGAGGAGAAGAGTATGGATCGAAGAATAGTTGATTCAGATCACATTTATTTACGAAGCTTATTTATGAAATAATACTTTTTACTATTTACAAATATTGCAGCAATCAGCTGACTGGAGCGAATAACCTGAACGAATTAAGATCCCGAGGCTCACGTTGTGTTGGATAGAATTGCACTTATTTCAGTTAATCGTTCAGATATGACGTCATACCTGTAAAACTGGCAAACAAACTGAGTGTTTATGTGGCCCTTTATATATAAAATATACAAGCTTTTGGTTCAGTATTAGATTGCCTTTTACAAAGCTATGTTTTTTTTTGATGTTATTAAAATTTTTGCAGGAAATGTTGCAGTCTAACCTGAATACGGCACTTCTGAGAGGCAGCTTGAGTGAAATATTAACTATAACTATCACACAATATTCACAAAATTGGTGTGTGAAGAAAGAAATTTTGAAGCTAATACTGGATTTTGTAAAAAGATCCAATCAACAAGAGATCAAGTTGATCATGGAAAGCTTACCGAATTATACCTTGTAATATGGATCTCTATTATAAAAAGTCATTGTTCTATAATTTATTTTTTAGCTGTAAATTGTTCGAAGGTGTGGGTGCCAATAGCGATTACGATCTAGAATCAATTATAATTGAAATAATGATCCGTATCTATGGTCAAGATAAAGTTAATTCAGAGCTGGAGTCATTGGTCCCTGAATCTGAAGAGGCCAGTCAGAATTGTGGATCTATCACTTTGAGAACGTTTGATGAAGATATCCGCAATTTTTTAAATATATTCAACAAACGATGTGAATACTCCCTTGTATTTTCATTACTTTGCAAGGACATTCAGTTGGAAGGGAGAAGTTTGGTAATGTTCAATATTTACATGCAATAATATATTATTTTTAATTGAATTATTTACAGGGGACTAATGTGTGGCTGGATTTTAATATGCGTAGCCATACAATATCTTGGTACTGCAGCAAATCTCATTTTGAACCAAACATATTTCAGTATGACACTGATCGTTGCTTAATCATAGTGTTCCGTTCTAATATACATGATATTGATATTACAAAGTAAGTTGCTCTTAGATTTCGAGTATAAGCTCTCATGTTTCCGGTTTTAGGGGTGATCCCGATTACACCTTTGTTATTACTCTCACCAAACCTTGTAAATCTGATAATGAAGAAACCCCAATAATAGTTGAAAATTCAAGCACTATAGCAGCAACTTTCGAATCGACGGAAGAGTCGAAAACACTGCTCTCACAATTTTTGCCCAAATTCATGAAGGAGCAAAGTATTAGCGAATCATATTTTGGAGGTAAGCATCCCGACCAGAAATTATTTCCTGTACCTAACCAGGGGACCCGACAGGGATTGCCCGTCTAGCACCCTGTAAGAACTGTAACGTAGATGTCCCGTCGGGACCTAATCAGGACGACCTGACGTGGACCCGATCGGGCATTCCTGGCGTGGACCCGGTTAGGTCATCCTGACCAGAACCCGACCGGGCCGGCGTTATAGGGTGCTAGACGGACATGCCCGGCCGGGTCCTGATCTGGAGTACCTGACTGGGTCCACGTCAGGTCGTCCTGATCAGGACCCGACGGGGCATCTGCGTTACAGTCCTTACAGGGTCCTAGACGGGCAATGGCAATGGCAAAAAGAGACAGTACAAATCCAAGCATATTAAAGAATAAGAATACATGAATAAATAAAATAAACAAATATAAACACATGAAATATAAATGATATATACAGGATAAAATAATAAAGTGATAATATCGTAAAAAACACAGTACAAATACAAAGAATCGCAAAAAAACTTAAAATACAACAAAAACCAATTTTTTTTTATGCACCCATTCCAATCTTTTGGATTTTTTAATGTAGAAGAGAACGCCCTCACCTGTTTGCTTTCATCCAGTGGGGACCTCGAAGTGTCAGAGTCTTCTGTAAATTGAGAAATAATTATTTTATAACAAATACTCACGTCTTAGTAAATGAATTACCTCATCACAGTCGTAGAAAATACAGTCCACTACCTACACTTCACAAGAGTTGAACAAAAAATGATTGGAAGAGTACACTCCGAATGAAGGGTCGCTTTTACCTGAAGCGTTAATCCGGAAACAATAATAATCGTTATGCTAATCATGAATGCAGGGATTGTCGAATTAGTATCACTGCGAAATTTTGTTGCCGACAGCTGTGTAAATGGAATATTAAAGATAGAAATCATTTTACAAATTCGTACTTCCTATGATGTTACGTCAACTGCTTTTTCGGCACTATTTAAGTCACTATCGCAGTAATCGTCCTTCAAACAATTAACTCCAGTAACACTGAAATTTGTAGTTATGCCAAATTCACTATTTTTTTCCCTCTAATTCAATTCGACTCTCGAGGCACAATCTAACTCGTTGGTGAGAAGTTCACGAATTCGCCTTGCAAGGTTATCACACATTTTTGCGTTTGTTTTCTCGAGCATACTGGATAATGATCTAAATAGTTAACAAAAGTAATTTATACTATTTTATTCTGGCGTTAATACTTTGGAGATTTATTTAATTGATATGCGAGGATTTTCGAAATTAAGAAAATTTACAAAATCAGAAAATTATAAATATATTTTGTTACTTAGTTACTTTGTTACACAATGTAACATAGTATTAATTACATTTAATCACATTTAATTACACCCAGTGTTTAATTTTGTCACACACTTATTACGTATGTTGTGAATAATGGGTGTACGCAACATTTCCGTATTTCATAACCATATAGGAGTTTATTTTGTTCAAAACCAAGGTATCCGCAACCAGGTCCCGATCGGTTTCTGACAAAATAAGATTGCGCGGGCGTGCCTCGCCAGTGCCTGATCAGGTCTTGTCAGGATCTGGCCAGGCAATCCTAGGTGGGCATGCCTCGCCACTTACTGATCGTGACCCGATAGGTTTTCTGGTTTGCCTACCCAAATTTATAGTCGGGATCTTAATACTAAAAGATGTCATTATCGAATTGGATTTCTACAATATGCTGTGTAATTAAATTCTTTACCCATTTGTACTAAATAGCTTTGTGATGTCCCAGAATACAATTTGTCATGATTCGTTTGTCTTGATAACGCAGCAATGAATAAGAACTCTCACGTTAAACATTTCTACACCATATTTTTTAAATAAAAGGGGTAGCGACAGTTGGGGATGGGACTTGTTTGAAAATAACTGGGGTACGTTTTACATGAGGAATGATCACAAATTTTATTGCACTGTGTGTATTTAACTGTGCGTTCATCTAACGATGCCAAATATCAACTGTTACAATTTCATTATTTTTGTTGTGTAGCGCAACATACGAAAGCAATATAAAGTAGAAAATGCTGTTTCCCCGCTTTTGGCAATTTGTAGAAAATTCTGTGGTACGGAACCAGGTGTTCCTTATTTCTAAGTCTTAAGAAATCATTTAACAAAAAAAAAAGAAATTGTATTTTTCGGTTAGTTCGCCTGGACCAGTTAATATAACTTTAAAACGGACTCTAAAATCATTTTACCCCGTTAAAACGATATACCTTAAAGTTATTTGTAGAATGTATTGAGTTTATGTCGTAAATCTATAATCAGTGCATAAAAATCGTTTTGTCACGTCTCTTATCAGCTTTAATAATCTTTCCTGGTTTGCGTTTATCGACACAGGGTTAATTGCAAATTTTAGTTATATATGTATGTTATAATTACGAAATTCCATTAATTCCAATATTCTCCATTCCAAATTCCATATTAATTTATATTAGAATAGTAGTATCTTGTAGTGCTTATGGAATTATGCTCTCTTTCATCTTATTCGCGGCAGCACTCCATATGAGAGCTGCTTCCTACTACCTCTTGCACGTTTCAAAAAGAATCAAAGCATTTCCTCTTTTCTATTCAACTGGTTAGTATTTGTAATCATATTTTATTTTAATGTTTTCCAGACATGCTACCAGATGGAGTTTTTGATCACATATCCTGCGAGAAACAATCTGGAATAACAGTAAATATTATTTGGTAGTCTAACATTTCAAAATTGATTAATACTCGACTATAACTTCGTGTGTACGGCTTCATTATGACGAATCTGTCACATTCTGTATTAGAACAATCGAATTGGGGTGTTTCCCCTCCGGAAAGTTGTAAATTTCATGTGAAATAATTGTGAATATCAAATTAATATTCACCGAATTTTTTAATAAAAGCAACTACCGTGAGATGATAACTGTGTCCGAAAAAATTGCACTGATGTACTGAAAATACGATTTCGTGTATAACCTTTACAGTTTACCTAATGGACAGAAAACGAAGCATGTGAAAAGCTTACTTTATGATCAGTCGACTTACTTATTGTCGGACTAAAATCTTAAAATATTCATGGTCCAACAATAAAAAGATGAAATTCTTTATAATGCTTTTGGATGGTTATCGTCGTCCTTCAAGTTATTAAAGAACACAAGATAGCAGAGCAAGATAACTCGTTAAATTATACATATTACATATTCTGATCTTACTTTATAACTTACATAATACAGGAATTATTAATCTTACTTTAGATTTTTACTGAGATATGACTACTTATACATTTTTGAAGATAAATATTGAAAGATATTTTGTTAAAGAATAAAATTGAGGCATAACAGCGGAAAAATATTTAAAATCAAATTTAATTTTATTACAATAATTCAGTTGTAGTGTACAGTATAGTGGGTATATTTAAACACTTAAAAACACTAAAAAGCACCTATTTTGATTAATAGCATAAAATACATCATCATCTGATGAACAGTTTGAAAATAATTTAAATTTCACGTCATATTTAAAAAAAAACATCGTTAGTAATGAAAGGCTCTACTATATAAAAGAAAGTTTTTGAAATTAAAAAAAATCCAGAAATTTCGTTAAAAACTGATCATTAAGTTTGAATTTGTTTTTGAGGTATTGAGCGCCTAGGGGTCAAAAATCTGGGCACGGTTATGCTTCTTGGCGTACTATACATGAAAATATTGTCATGGGCAGAACGCCGTTTCACGGCCTCCACCATATGTCACGACCGCGTGAGGTAGGGAGTTGATAGCCACACGGGGTAGAGCTTGCTGTGAATAAAACAACAGATCGGAAACAAAAAAGAAGAAAAGGTATTATTCTCGCCTGGAGCGGAGAACCTATAAGTCAGGGGTACTAAAAAATTCAAAAAGAGATTTTCGGGCATGGCGAATCCTAAGGGCTGGAACGTGAGAGGCGAGGGAGGTGACTTACGTAATAGACGGCTGTTGTCCGGACCTTCGGATTTCCACAGTACGCGGCGAGTCAGAGTACATCTTAGGGGCTCAATTCTCTCAGATCCTTTCTTCGACTGACCATCCATCTTAGGCCGGACACTCTCTCTATGCTCCCGTTTTGCCATTCCTCTATCTATTTATATTCATATTTTGTTTTGTGTCCTTCGCACTTGTTAATATAAGGCATGTCGTTTATGTATACATTTCTCACCTTAATTGTCACCACGTTTATAAAAGTTTATATCACTTCTCCTTGGCCTGAGTCGTGATCGAAATTATTGTTTTGTTGATAGTTGTGGAAATCTCGTGGTCGTGACAATATTTTAATTTTTTTTAAGCGCCGGAGAAGGAAGCAATTTTCAGAAACTTGCATCCTTTGCGACTTCGACAGAAAATGTCCTTTTCAAGAATTTTTCCATGCATAATATGGCTGGCTCGTCATAGTGAAGCCATACATGAAGTTATAGCTATAGTTAATCACTTTTAAAATGTTACGAGGGCTCATTAACTAAAAAGTTCGCATTGATTGTAAATCGACGATTTTTCAGTGTTTCAACCCATTTGTTGAACCTTCATTATCTCTATCGTTTCAATCAACGATAGGCGACGTGGATCCCACAATTCAACCTAAAGAATTCCTCTATGAAGATCTAATTGAAGCTGAGAATGATATCAGCCAGCTACAAAGTTTAACCCAATGCAATGAATGGGGGAAGTCCAGTAACAAAGACCGAAATACAAGAATAGAGAAATGTTCCACTAATTTTTACTCTGCACTTGAAACACAATCCAATGAAGAAAACACAGAATACGAAACAGCAAAATCTAGATTTTCTGTAAACGAACGCGATGGAATACCGAAAACTAGTCGAATTCAAGAATTTATTGAGATTGACTTCCGACGAAATCCTTCTGAAGAACTAAACATGGACTGTCTTTACTGTTTAGATGGTAATTCAAGAAATGAGTTTAATTTAAACCTCAATTTATCTCAACCAGAAGAAGATAGAGAAATATCTAATGGAATAAAAGCGGCTGAAATGTCTCAGATGGAATTCAATCAAAACAAAGAAACTGACGTAACATTTGCAATCGATTTAAATCTCAAGAAAGGAGAATGCATTCCAACCAATCAAACAAGTGATTTAGCACCATCTCTTAAAAAAGTTTTGACAAATGAAAAAGAAAAGAAGACGATACCAATTGAAAAACATGGCGCCGGTAACATCTTTATGAGTACAACTTCGGAATTTTTATATGGATTTGAGGGCACAAGAGTTTCCAAGGAAGTACCATTAGATATATTTGAAAAGAAAAACGAAAAACGCGATAGACCTACAAAGGATATAAAAATTTTGAAAACGTCGACAGTAATTCAAAACAAAGAAAACCATTCCCACGAATATGATGGAATTTCCAAAAGAGATGATATATTGAAAAAACCTGTTGAAAGAAGTAAGGCACCTTCACTGACTGAAGAAGAAAAAACCAAAGAGGGAACGTCCATAGATTCGAAAAAGCAGCTTCATCGTCGTGGTGAAAAAGATAAAGAGTTGTCTATGTTACAATCACATAGTAAGGTAGAAAAAAAAGGAACCCACAAAGAAGATACTCTGAAAACTTCTTCCATGAATCCGAAAGAACGGGGCCATGAAAGCAGAGATGGTTCTAGAAAATTAAAAAAGGTAAGTAAGCAATACGACCAAAATGCAATCGATGAGGCAACGGGGATTAAGGAAAAAGAAAAAATTACAAAGGAACACAATGAAAATATGAACATTTTTAATGAAAATATTTACAAGTTAGAGAAGCCTATCGAGGCAAAAGAAAAATATATCTTAGAATCATTAACACTTATCAAAACTGGAGACGGTAGTAGCAAAGAAGACATTTCAAATACATTAAAAGAGAAAAATTATTTTCTTGAAAAGGACAAAGTAGAATCGAAAGCATCAACACCTAGAGAGACGGAAACCCTAAGAGAGACTTTGAAAACGTCTTTTGTTAAGAAGAACGATGATGATTCTAACAACAAAGACTGTTCCAAAAAAACAAATAAAGTCAACAAGAAACTCGACCAAAATGCATTAAATGGATCAGCAGGAATAGTTAAGAAAAAAGAGGAACCTGTTAAGGAACATGATAAAAATGTAAACATTTTTAAAGTAGATGATACTCCCACGGTACAGATGCCTATCGAAGCAAAGGGAAAAAAGATTTTAAAACAATTGTCATTGATGTCAATAGACGATAAACCTGCAGGAGTTATCAAGGAAAAAGAAAACCGCGTCAAACTGTATAATGACAAAGAAAACATTTTGAAACCAGATATTATTTCGAATATGCGGAAGCATATTGAAACACATGTCTTAAAGTTATCAACACATTATAACACCGAAAAAGAAACTTCAGAAAAAGTAATTTCAATAGAATCTAAAAAGAATAATGAGTTTCTTAAAGAGAGTAAGGCAGAATACAAAGCGTTAACACCTAGAGAGACGGAAACCCCAAAAGAGGCTTTGAAAAAGGTTAAGAAAAACTATGATGATTCTCACCACAAAGACGGTTCCAAAAAGAACCAGAAAAAAGAAAAAAGTATCGAGGAACATGATAAAAATGTGAACATTTTTAAAATAGATGATACTTCCACAGTACAGAGGTCTATCGAGGAAATGGAAAAAAAGATTTCAAAACCAATGTCACCCATTAGAACCGAAGCAGAAAAGATTAAAAAGGGTATTACAGGGGAATCCAAAAATAAAAATGGTTCTCTTAAAGATGACAATGAAAATTCGAATACACCAGCAGCTTTAAAGACCCAAGAAAAGAAAACTGTCAGCGAGACTTTTAAAACAAATTTTATTAAGACCAAAGAAGGTGGTGCTGAAAACAAAGACGATTCTATAAAACAAAAAAAGGTAATTGAGAACCAAAAAACACTTATGGCAGGTACGACCATAGAAAAGAGTGTTGAAGAATTTGATGAAAGTGTAAACGTTGTTACTAAAGGCGATATTGTGAAATCACCGATTCTAAGCACAACAATCGAAAATATTTTACAATCATCTACCCTTGTAAACACTAAAGATGGAATTTGTAGTGACTGTATAGAGGATAATGGATATATCGAAGACGATGCTGAATTGGTTTTAATTGGATCAAAAGCTGAAGAAAATTCTTCTCTCAGTGAGAATGTAAAAAAATTGAAATCACCTTCATTCATTAAGACAAAACAATGTAAGACTAATTTGGACGAAATTTCAAGAATACAAATACCTACCAAGGGAAGTAAACAGATTTTAAAATTACCGTCGGTTTTATCGGTTACAAAAGAAAAACTCTCATTGGTTTCTTGGCAATGTGAAATGACAACCGAACATATTGAGGACTCTTCTAATGAAGTAAGGAATAGTAACATTGTAAATGATAGGAGTTCTGAAAAGCTCGAAGCTGGAGATAATGTTATTGAAGAGACTGCAAGAGGTTTGAATTCACTTTCACTAATTAAAACAAAAGAACACGACACCGTACACTATGAAGGAAGAAAAATAGCATCAAACACACAAATATGTACTGAGGCGAAAAAAGGTAATATTGAGAAAGACATAAAAGATAAAGATTTTGGAACAATGTTAAAAGGAAAGAAATCCAAAAAAATATCCAGTATTTTAAAAAGACCATCATCTATTATGAGAAAGACAAGGAATAAAACTGCTCTTTCTGAAGCTTTCAAAAATCAGATTACATTACAGAAGCTTGATGAAAGTGATGGACAAATTCAAGAAACGCAAATAATTACTGAAGCAGACGTGGCGACAATGGAAACAGAAGACGTTATAAAAGTACCAAAAAAGAAAAAAGAAAAACGGGATATTAATGAAGATGATGAACAAAGACAGAGAAAGACAGAATCCATGCAAGCATCGCCGGTGATAAAACGAAAAATGAAAAGTAAAACAACTGAAGGGGTAAACTTATTCCTTCGAATAAAACAAAATATACTAAAGGAAAAACGCAGAAAAAGAAAGATGAAACTTGCTAATATTTTTGGCAACTGGAGGAAGGTGATGGCAAGTGGAGAAAGTAAAAAAGCAGTCGCGAAATCTTTGGAAAATAAGATGTCAGAGGTAGATTCCAATCAAAATATTACTGATTCCAAGGATACTTACAAACAAAACGAAATAACCACAAGAACCGAAAACTTATTTGATGGACTGTTCGGAATTAAGGGTTTTGCAATTACTAATGAAGAAAAGAAGTTTAAAACCAATCCTGAATTAGTGATTCGCCTGGAAAAGTTTTCTATAGCAGCAGAAAAGAATTTCGATGTCAGGTGTGACGTGAAAGGTAAAAACGACCACTTGGCAGACTCTTCAGGTGAACGGGTGGACGATTTACAATCAGCTGTAGAAGACAAACATGACATGGTTATTTCCAACGATCTTGTACAAGTGAAAACCAACGAATTTTATCGGATTGATAACGAAAATGTCAAATACAAGGATATTAATGAAATTCAAGTACTACCTTCGGAGCCGGAAGAATTTTGCAGAAATAACCAAAACGAAAACTATAATGTAAGATCTATAAACTTCGTCACAACAGTAGAAGTTCACGAGGTCCCAAATAAAGTGGCAATCGAGCAATTCCAAAAAGAGGCCACGAGGATACCCTCTGGTAAAAGAGTCAATGTTGAGTGCGAATCTGAAATCACTAAATCAAAATCAGGCGCTGGCAAAATTGAAAATGATTTAACAATAGGACAGAGAAAGAAACGGAAATTATATAATCCCAATGGATCCAATGATTATATGGATGTCACGTGGGATGCAACTCCTTTGCCCATTAATACAGTCGTATTGATTTCCGATGATGAATTACCCAGCAAATCCAAAAAAACAAGGAGACTAAGTAAAATTATGAAAAGTCAAAAGAAAGCAGTAACAAAAACCAAAAGAGCTATTGCGAAAAACCAAACACTATCCTTGAGTCATTGTGGTGCATTGGAAAGAAGCTCTACAGCGTCCAACTCGAATGTATCGATATATCATCGGTTAATTTCCATCCTGGGAGGTTGCAGTTCTGTTACGGAATACATGCAGAAGAAAAAGAAGGCATCTGCAAACCGTGATACTTCCACGCAGGCTCACTGTAAGAAGTCGAAACCGTCGACCAGCAAAGACGTCGCTCAGATCTCGTCGTACGCTCAGATGGAACACCATCCTTCCTTCAAGAGAAAATCTGTGAAGAGTGATTCAAAGCACTCTAAGAAGATCCATGTCTTATCCGACATCACATTGGTTCCAGCTAGGGCGAAAGGACATTTAGATGGTGACGAATCTGGACTTGACCACGTCGGTGAACAGTTGCGGAATGGTGAAGACCACCAAGAGGTACATGGAGCGACTCATCCTTTGGTAGTAGGTAAGTCATATTTGAAATTGGAGGTATAAATATTTACCGAAGTGGTCATCTTAATTTGCATATAGTGAGCTCTGTTGAATACGACTATGTACATTGGTAAGGTATATTCCCAAATATAGTGCCTTGAAGTAGGCTAAGCACCGGAGGTCTAATTGGGAAATGTTTTGGGGCATTGTTAGGACTTTGATAAGAACAATTCGAATTGTTAACCAGATTTACATGAAAAATTCATATCTAAATAGTTGTCAAAAATGACAATTAAAAACATTAGGTTTACGATATGACAATCATTGTAAGCTCACAAGTCGAATTATAATTAATACATAGGTAAACTGATTTGTATAAATATAGCTAACCTCGAGGTGTGTTACCACTCATCAGTGGGGAGGCTATCGTTGTTGCCAAGGTTGTCCAAAAGTAGTGAGATCGCGTATAAATGATCTTAACCTTTTGATATTTTCGGCTCATTAAATACGCACGTAGCCAGTAATTAATTCATCCTGTAGTGGTAAAAAATTAGTTGATAAACTTAAGTCTTTATTGTTCACTGTGATGTAAACAAACATTCAGATACAAGTTAAATTATAGTTCAGTTGAACTTGGAGTCAAGACAGTTGTATACAGGCGAATCTTCATGAATTTAGGAATTAGGAATCATGAAAATAGGAATTATATATTAAAACCCCACGCAGGGTGTAAACTCATTTTTTTTTTAAAGTGAACTCTTATGAGCATCATTTGTACCCATACTAAAACTAAAGTCAATACATCAAAACGTGCAAGTCTTTATTATTTTCTGTTTTTTTTTTTTTTTAATTTTGTGGAATTTTTTATGTTCCTTAAGATGTTAGCTTAGATTTCAATCTCAATTTTTTTTTCACCTTTATTAATACTTTATAAGTATTTATTCACAATTTGTCCATATATTATATGTGAGTTCAAATCATCTTAGCTCAGATGGGACGCCAACTTAGTTACACATACTGTTATCTTTGGGATTCTTTTGAGTCTGTTGAAATTGAGTAATTGAATTATATGACTCTTTTATTAATTGTAGCAATGCCATTCCGGTACAAATGTTACTATCTATTAAATGAATTTTTCATTTTTTATTGAAATGCAAAGGCAAATCGCTGGAATCAAAATTTAAAAATATGAAATAAAGTTCAATAGTGGCTAAAATTTTCCGGTTTTTTTTTGTATTGAGTATTAAATTAAACAACCAAATGTTTGATACGTTCGTATAGTATTGAATTTCATTTTTTTTAATGACAATGATATTTCATCGGTATTCTTGTTAAAAAAATTTTAATTTGGTGTCGTTTTAATTACTTTTAAATATTTTTAGCTCTGCCAAACGTGAAACATTGGGTAGCAATTGCAATAAGTTACGAGAAGTCTATCGTGATTAGATCTCAAAACTACATTGGAAAACGTGTATTGCTTACCTACTTCCCTACATTTTTGTAAGTATGACTAAAGCGTATTTAAGAAGTATAAATATTATCCATATTCCATTTCAATTTTTATTTAATAATTTCACATAGTAGTAGTTCTTGAGCACGATTACTTCCAGTTCAGTCAGTTGGACTATTTGGTATTATATCGTCAATGGACTAAACAACGAGAAAAGGGGCCAATTTGAAATAACTTGTGTGAATGGTTTTCATGAGCTGTTGGAACAAACCTTCGGTTTTTCAATTGACATTAAATTATTTTTAGCTCGTCCACCGCCAACGTAATAAGTGATGTGAAGTTGCTTGATGAAAAGTCAGATATGTTAGCCGAAGAAAATATAGAAATCTTAATTATTACAATGGATTCTCCCCATTCGATCCTCACTTGGATACACTTGAACAACCTACAGTCGCTGAAGTTGCCAGTACTTTCAGACATCAACCGCGATATTTCAAAAGCGAACAATTTTTCTACCCATCTAAGGTAGTAAATGTGGGATTAGTTTGTAATGGTTACTTAATTCATGTATATTTCTTTTTAGGGGATTTTCCCTTATTAATCCTGAAGGAGAACAAGTGTATCTCATCGGATATGTGGAGAATTTCGCTTTGAATATTGATAAAGTTCTCGCTGAGATTAAGCAGTTTTAGTGTGAATCCCACACTAACTCATTGCAACGGCCATACTCTTTTTGGACGACATTGTTTGTAGGTCTGGTCTAAATATGGATTGGACTCTGATTGCATTCATTGCCATACTTTGGTGTGTTTAATTTACATATTTGGTGCTAATTGTAAAGCAATGTATCTAAGTTAAGACTTGAAAAAATCTTAAATATTGTATATAAACTCCAAGCAATTAAAGTTCGTAAAGTGTGGGAATTGATTTATGTGATGAATCAATATTTTACATTCGAACCATCATATCAGTATTATATAAATTATTAGTTATGAATGACAGGTTGTTCAAATGTGAGTTGTTATCTTTAAGTTGACAGTTCTGTTTGTTTTAGTTTAAATAATTTAATTTGTTTGTGTTGCATAGAATTTTTATAAACTGGACATTTTCCACAGATATATATATATATATATATATATATATATATATATATATATATATATATATATATATATATATATATATATATATATTTGCAGTTTTGTTCAATCGGCATTATACAGATAAAATTCACAGTCCATCTTATCCGCTGTACTTAAATTAATAAACTGAAAATTTGTTGTTCAAATGCAAATTTAAGTTGATTGCATTACTAAGACACACATTTAGAATGTTTGTGATTAACATTTATATGTGGTTAATGAAATGATCGAGGTAAAAGTTTTTCTTCAAATTAATGTTTTTTATTGCTGTAAGTTTTAATTTAATAGTTCACAGAATACAATACATGTCTTCGTCTTTGGATTAATTCGTATGTGTAGATATTACTTGGCTATTTAGAAATAACTATATTTCTACTGAGATTAGATGAAATGCAACCTGATTCATATTTCATTAAAATCTTTTCGTTAGACGTGTTATCTAAAATTGTTTAACCCTTGTGTTGCCACCCAAAATAACTCACGGCATCTGCCACCCGGGTATCCCGCCCACAAAATGTTGTTAAAAGTCCATTGTAACTCAAAATAACAATATTTATTCAATCAATATTTAATTATTCATATTCTAGGAAGGTATTTCTATTTGAATATAACAATTAAACTATGTACAGTAATCGTGGTAACCCTAAAACAGGTATAAATGTTGCGCAGCTACTTCGTAAATTTCTCGTTTCCGAGACGGCCAGTTGTATTAAACATGAAAGGAAGGAAAGAGGGTCGATATTTTTGTTCTTTTGTACCTGAAGTATATTCGACAACAATCTTGAATCAAGAACGTGTTGCCAATGACAAAGCTGCTCCGATTTCTGACATTTGGAAATTGCGAATGAGAAGCTAGCAGCGATGTACAAACCAACGGAGCACATTGACTATCGACTAGCAGCTCTTTCCTTTTCGAGGAAGAACGAAGTTTACGCAGTATGTGCCACCAAAGCCTCCTAAATACGGTCCAAGTAATGCATATCCACTGAAAAGCATTTTCTACACCGGTCAAGGAGGAAATATTCGACAGATTTTTCACGACTTCACCGTTGCCAGAGAGTCTGTTGTGAAAGCTCACGATCGTCGGCACCCTCAAAAAAAATAAGGCTTACATTCCTCAAGAGATGAAACCATCAAACTCCAGGACGGTATTATCTTCTCTTTTCGGATTTCATGACAAAGTCACCATCTGCTCCTACGTTCCGAAAAAAAAAACGGCGATTCTTCTAAGTACAATGCACAACATCGCTGCGATCTCTGATGGAGCTCACCAGAAACGATTTTGTTTTACAACAAAACCAAAGCTGGTGTCGAGACCATGGATCTAGAAGTGCATGAGATATTCCACCCAACGACGAACGTGCAGGTGGCCGCTAGCTTTCTTTTACAACATTTTGGAAATCGCCGGCGTTGCTTCGTATGTGATTTATTACGAAAATAATGACTTGCTTGCGAAAAAAACTAACAGACGCAGTCTGTTCCCACGCCAGCTTGCGGAAGAACTTGTTATGCCAATTATAGAAAAGCGATGTTCTGATCAACAAATTTTGCGAAACCATGCAGCGAAAATCGCTATCCAGAGTTATTTAGAAAGGCCAATAGCAGAAGTGATAATCAAGACAATCAACAACGAGACACAAGTGGAAGAAAAGTTGTAGTTGGATCAACATTTACAACGAGTAGCCTACTCGAAAGCGACGAAAAACAAGGAAGGCATGCGTCGACTTCACTAAGCGCGTTGTACGAAATAATTTTTTTGGATATATTTTTTAATAAACAATATTTTTATATTAATGTGCAAAGAATTAAAACTCAATGATTTTGGTTCAACGATTCCATCGTAAAATATCATTGTTATTATTACTATATACAGTACATTGCATCAATAAACAATTAAAAATGTATATATTTAGTTATTATTTATGTAATAACTCATATTTGCTTTATATATTGTTATAATAAATTTTATTTTCAAGATATACTACACGAAAATCATGCTTTTTCTATTTGGCTACCCGGGCGGCTCATGTTTTTTTTTAATTCAAAAATTTTTTAGGATAAATTTTTTTTAAAAACGTGCAATGCTAATTTCGATATAAGATAGTTTAAATCATGTACCCGGGTACCCAGGTGGCAACACTAGGGTTAAATTGTATTGACATCATAAACAATATATAGTGATTAAGGGTGATAGAGAATGTGTTGATTTTCAAAAATGCATTTCTTTCCGGATACTAAAATAGGAAAACTTGTGAGTTTAGTAACTTGTAGGATAATCATTTCACACTACGACAAACTAAATTATAAACAAGCCAAGAGAGCTTATTACCTACCAGCTTGTTAGTTATACAGTGAATGAACTTTCATAGATAATATTAAGTGTATATTTATTTTGAATATCCATTTGAATTATTATTGTGTAAAATCTAAGCTCTTTTAATTTAGTTAATTTGTTAATAAAACAAACTACCGTTTCGTCCATATATAGTTTGGACTCGTTTCATACACATACATCGTGATGAGTATATGAATGTGTCCCATATAACTGAACACCATCTGAAAGTGATGTAGAAAAATAAAACGACCAATTACAAGAAAACTGCTCTTCCCAAATCACACAAGTACACCCAATGAACATCTGCGATGGAAATTTTTTTTCCATAAGGTGTCATTTCCAATGTACTGTGCTTGGAGATTCAAAGGAAATGAAACCACGTGGACATGCCACGAAATCTCTGTGTTAACTAACTGAGAAACGATGTACCTTCAAGAAAAACAAAAGATTGTTTCTACAAAACGGAGGGCGCTACAACCCTAAATTTGATTTTGCTTACGTAGTATGCCATGAAATCGTATCTAGTATTATAGTAGTTGTAGTCTGTAGTAGTTGTAATCGTTAACTTAATAGCATCTCCCTAAGTAATAAGCGTTTATTTAGTATGACGGTAATATATCTCTAGCAATACAGCATTAACATTTTTAATTGATGCTGTTTCAATATTTCAGTCGCACGTGTACACGACGCTACGATTAAATAATATGAAAACAGTGGCAGAATATACCAATAATAATTTAATGCGTGTAACAGAAGCTGTGTTCTTCATTTAATTCCACGACAGAAGTTGTTAAAGTCCTTCATAACCTTATCTGTTGGTAAAATTCATTTTATGACGCAAAATTTAAAAAAAATATGGGAACGAACAAATAACACAAATAATCGTCACGTTATTTATTTCCTTTTCTTGATTTTGACATTATTTTCTAATTTGTAAGGAATAAATATCTTCTGAAGTTGTGTAATGGGCATCTCGAAGATTAAGGTTACCAGTAGTGCCGCTAAATACGTCACGCTTAGGGTACCGAGGAATTCAAAGAACTGAAACAGACGGGAAGATAACCGATTATCTTACATTAAATATACATTTAGGATACATTCTGTTTTCCACCAGCAGCAAAGCAGGCACGAAAGAATGAAATAAGTACCAAATTTTTCATCCCACCATCGAAACGTCTCATCTGAACTATATTGTACAATTCATAACTCACAAAGAAGTAACCGATTAATGAAGACTTCCTCATATTTCCGATCAGTAGTAAACGTACAATAAGATGAAATTCGAAAATCGAGTCGTTTTCGGAAGGCGACAATATGAAAAAAGTTGATTAGAATTTAAAGTAACAGGGTAAAGTAATGAAAGTGTCAGTTTCACACAGAAACGCAAAATGTTAAAACCACACAACAAACTGGTGACAATGCTGATTTGCCTTTTAAAGCCACCCAATTCAACAAATTTTAACAGGCTCATTTAACAGAAGTAAGGCTAATCCGTAGTGTTAACGCCGAGTCCTTAAGGCGAAGAAGTCCTTCTACATCAAAAAATAGGTTCTTGGATTTTACAAGGTATTTCAATATGATTGGATATCTGAACGTAAGCCAAACTTAAATTAGAACGAGGTGAAACCGGTAGATTAAACCTCATGCGGTTTCAATAATACCAAATTTCACTTTCAGAAGGGGTGAAATTACGGTTATGAGGTTGTGGGTACTCAACTCCCAAGCGAAGCCGATTGTTTGGCTACAATTTTCAACTCACCAAGTGATACTCTGTAATGTACAGAGGCGACCTCATCATTCCATTTCTGATCAGCAGCAATGGTACATGTATCAAATAGGCGCTGTACGTGAGGCGGCCGAATACATACATCGGCGGCCATTGGAGGATGTGCTTGATAACTCCTGAAAGGTTTAGACGTCGCGTAAGTGACAAAACTAATGATTCGACGTCTCACCTCCAGCTCCGTAAGTGGTTCCCAACAAAGCGAAACCAATACCGGTGGAAAAAATTATCCTAGAAAACGCCGCATGCAACGACGACCAGAATCTGTCGTGCGGTATTTGCTTCGACAAGGAGAGAACCCCGGGGATGATTACTATGCCGTAACCGAACCCATGGGATATGACCCACCACAAGACATTGTGAAACTGTTGGAAAAATAAAGTTATTAATGTTAAACAACAAGCTCCGTTAAGAAAGTTGGGAGCATGATCTTATGATGCATTTTCTTCATACCTTTTTCTTGAACAGTTTCCTTTCCTTGTTCTTGTAGTAGAAGTATCCTAAAGACAGCCCGACCAGTGGGCCTGCCATGTTCCCGCAGAAACTGACGTACTGCACGTGCCACTGCTTGTTATTCAAAGTATGATTGAAGTCATAAAGAGACCTAAAGTGTAACGTGTCGCGGTAATACTGAAACAATGTACCCTTGCTACTTACTCAGGTAACGGGATCATAAGCGCTGGAAAATCATATGCGTAGTTCTCGATGAAAGTCAGCACAACGTGGAGGATCACCAAAGTGGATATTATGTACCAAACGCATTTTGGATACTTTTTAATCGCCCATATCGCAAAAAGTAAGATTATGAAGTACTGAGTGTCCAGTGCCATATACCAAGTGGTCAGCAAGCACTAGAATGTAATGGAGAGAGTCTTAGTTGTCAAAAATATTAATTATATTTCTTGCATCTCATATATTAAACAGTTGATACTGCATTTGATATCACAGTAAGTCAAGTATCCCACATCTAAACTCACCATACTTCCTATGTTGATATAGTTATTGACGTAGAGCAAATTCGTCCACCAATTACTCCTGCAGTGCATGAACTCCCTGCCGACGTAGTGGTCCCAATTGGGCCCGTCCCCCATGTGCCTCAACCAGGTCGCGTGGAACCCAATAACCACCGCCAACGTGGGAGTCAACCTGGAAATCAGAACCGGATTTAGGTGGGTACCCAAGACGCCTTGGTGTTCGACCGAACCTTACGTATCTTTTAAGGAACACCCACAACAGCGATTTGAAGGTGATCTCTTTGTGGCCTTCGAAAGTGGTGAGGAGACCGTGGATCAGTAGCCAGGCGGAGATCATGAAGAACGTGGACACGCTCAGGGGACCGCTGGCAAGGAATACCGTCGTGAATCTGTCGGTAAGCTGTAGGGTTTTAAATGGAGGACGATTAAAATGCCAAAGCAAAATTCTTACTTTTGAAATGAATATCGGTTCAAATTACTACCAAATAGGGGCGCTTCATCTTAAATACGACCAGACACCACCACCCCACCCACCCCTAAGAATGAGTGGTAGGGAAAGAGTGGGAACCAATCCCAGGGCAAAAGCACATTTCGCCACTATATAATTTTTGTTTCTTCAGGCATTCCCCAGGTTCAGTCAAAATTTCAGGTTCAGTTGTAAGGAATTCGGAGGCCTTGAGTAACTAGATTACTAACGTTTTAAAGGGTAAATAATTTAACTACCAGTGTGGTGGTTATAGTAACATATTTGTGTATATGTTGTTACCGCATCAGAAATGTTACCCTTTATTTTTTAAATAATAAACTACCTTAAATGGGAGCATGGAGGTTCTGGTGACCACCAATGCAATTATGATGCCAACATAGGCACTAATAAAAACAGTTCAAATTGGAAACGTGTCGATTGCGTTTACATTGGTACTACCTCATAAATGTCCACATCTGAATTCTGTTAAAAGGACAACTGAAATGGAAATGGGGTTGATAATAGTAAACGGTACCAAATAATGATAATAATAAAAGTGCTCGTCGTAACTTAATTGTGAAAGCAATTCAGGCGAAAACAACTAAAATTAAATATATGGTGGTGAAAGTGCGTTGGATCACCTCATAGAAGACACTTTCTTTTTAATCATAAACTAACTAAAATAGATGTTAAATGGATATCAAACATGTCAAGTGGTGGTCTGGTTATGACAGTACCAACGATGGAACTAACTTAGTCATCAACGAAAACGACTCAAGTATAATACGTCCTTTTGTTCCAAAATGTAGGAGTGGTTTTGATAATTCTGTTCTTAGGGTACTATTACAAGTAACTATGTTCCTGAAATTCACAATATTTCAAAAGTATGCCTAGGCAACAAGATACAGCAACTTGCACAAAACAACTAGAATTGTAAATATAGTAGTTGTAGGTGTTGCTACCTGTTGAGAAATACAACCATGTGTTTTTTAAGTCAGAAACCAATTCAAATGGAAGTATCGTAATTGCGGTAATGATGGTATCACCTTAACAATGGTGTTAACTTAGATACCAACAAAAACAATTCTTACTAATGTTGGTACTACCTCAAAGATGCAACAATTTGTTTATTAAACAGCAAATGTTACTAATGAACGATGGTACTAAATTAGGAATTAAGAAAAAAGAAACTATACAAATTGAAAATGTAGTAGTTGTGTTTACATTGGTAATACGCGAGATATATCAACATATGATTTTTAGGATAGAAACCAAATCAAGTGGGAATATGAGAGAAATAGCTGTGAGAGTATTAACCAAATTATTACATTAACTTAAGAAACCACTTAGATTTAAAATATGGTGTTTGTGGGTTTATTGGTACTGCCTATCACATCTGACTAATCATTTATCAATCAGATATTAACTAATATAGAAGAACGGTGGTCGTTGTTATGACGATATTACCTTAAAGATGGCACTACATTATTCATATTGGAAAATAACATCCCGTTCTGATTTATGGTATAGAAACTAATTCATATTAGAGTATGGGGATCGTGGTAATGACTCTTGCAACTTAATTATTATATCAAAATAACAATAAGGCATAGATAACAACAACCGACGGCACCAAGAGCAAATAAGCAAAGTTAAAAATGTGGTGGTTATGTTAATGATGGTACACGTAGAAAAACCTGCCAATTGAGAAAACTTTAATTGTGATTTAGGCAAATGTGTAAAATTGTAGGAACGTTGTAAATACTTATAACTGAAATACTAAGGTACTATTTTTCTTTGAAAATTGACAATGCGAATTAATAACGTCATCCTTATAAGACATTCCTTTGACAATTATAATTTATTTCACAGGCGCCAGATGTACCTTTATATTAGTAACTATCTATTTATAACTCATTTCTTACGAAGACAAATATCCAGCCCTGTGATTAAATCTCCCATTATCCTTGTTAATAGGTTAAGTAATATAATATACGTAGAGGTATATACCGCACTTTGCAACTACGCCGGAAACAAGAAACATCACCAAATCAGTTGTGTTGTGGTATTTCTACCAGTGTAATTGTTACACAGGATGTTTGGCGGCAAAATTTGAGAGGTCACTCCTTGGACTATTCTAAGAATATTTCGTTCTTTGAGGATTTTTGAAAAACCGCTTCATTTCGAAGACACAGGTCGAAAAAATTCTTAGAATAGTCTAAGGAACAACCCCTTAATTTTTTGCCGCATGTTTACCAAACACCATGTATATTTTAACAGCAGTCGTTTGTGCAATTTATGTTCTAAAATAGCAACAACATCAACTTTTACCCCGAGAAGATTTGAAAGTAAATCTCTTTATTCCATACGGGAAAAGACGATTGAATGTGCATAATGCGTTGGTTCGTAATACTCCAAACATTACTGCTCGGGAAATCATTGCAACTTGTCCAAAGATGACAGGAGTCATCTGTCCTACGAGAATCCATCTTAGGAGAACGATAGCCAGAGCTGAAGTCATTGACCACAGGTCCCCCGAGGACCAGCCGAAGGGGACCAATGGGGCCAGTGCCTTCTAGACACTTCCTCTAGACATGAAAAGTTTCTTTGTAACTTCCTATTTTTGAAATATTTTTATATCAAATTTTGACCGCCTTCAAAGTGATTTCTATTAACTAACAGGCACTTGTTACAGCTTTTTTTTTCCAATTCTGAAAACAGCTCTGAAACACTTTAATGGAATGGCCCTTAGCCCTGTAATGAATTTTGTTTCACCTTCTCCACAGTCTCAAAACGTTTTTGAATGAAGCATGAACAGTATGTATTTAAATGTAGTAGTAGTAACATTTAAATGAAGCATGGTAGTTCCTATTTTTATCTAACTCGCACGACACAATTTAAATTAGCAAATTGCCGGACTTAAAAGATATCATTTCACTTACTTCCTCTATCACTCTAGGATTCGAAATGGGCATCATGAACATAAACATGAACATGTGGGTCAACATCACCAGCCCCATGTTGTACACCCTGATGGCCTGGATGCACTTCAGCCGCTCGATATCAGGCGTGTTCTTAACAGTTTTCAACTTGTACCAATTCCTCTTTATCGACAGAGCAGTTATTATCTCGCAGAAAATCGAATCCGACGCGGACATGTCCATGATTTGATCCAGGAACGATGCTATTAGCACAGTCGAGAGGTAAAAATAGAAAATCAACCTAAAAATTCAGGTAAAAAAAGTAGGGTGTACAAAATTTGGAATGTTTGCGTTGCTAAGGACGCCTTTGCAGTAACTTACTTCAGGGTCAAGTCCACGGAATCAGGTTTCTTCTCCTCGTTTCTTACGCATTCCAGGTCGGAGACGGTTCCCTGTAGTTCCAAAGAAGCGTACTTTTCATTGTAACAGTCGTTAATCTCCCTCACCAATAATTGGCGATCATTAGGAAGTTTAGATTTAGGACAAGTTATCGGTACGCAGATGCTGTGACGGATGACGTCGTGGCGGTAGTTGTAGACATCGCTTGAGACTTTCTGAAAAGTGAAATAGCAACAAACAATCCAAATATTTTTGATCTTTTATATCAACTTACTTCTATGATATTCCATAGGAAGGTACCGTTGCTTGTTGGTACCGGTTCAAGAGTGAATTTAAAGGAACAGTACAGGGCTCTGTCTTTCAGGAAGGCGCACTCGTCGTAGTTGTCTTGGTGGAACAATGTTGGCATCAAAGTGTACTCGTAATCTACGTTTAATTTATTTAAATTTATTTTGTAATGCTTTCAATCCGTTAGATTGTTACAATAGCAATGTACATCTAAGTTACAATATTTTTAATTGGATGTGGGATGAGTGTTATGATGGGTTTCAATTATAATTTATGTGTAAGAAGTGATAATGTATAATATATAAATTAAGATTAATTTAAAGTTATTTCACTTACCGTTGTTGTTTGCTTTGCAATTTTGAATCAATAAAACAATCAATAAAATAATTTTAACCATCTTCCCGGACTCATTACGTCTTCGACGCTCGTTACCTTCTCAGCGTCTTGTTTGGTCAGCCATTTTCCGAAGTACCAGTGGTCGCCATTATTTAGGTCAGAATCACATATTTACAATACCGATTAATAATGTAGGTGTTGCATATTTTCGCGCTTTTGCTTATGTTTGACGTAATCGTTTGTTTATTACAAAATATATATTAGAATTAAGTAGGTAATTTACATACGAGCTAATTAATCTTTTTTCGTGGACTTCTTTGATCTGAAGAGCCTGTTCGCTATTTCATTGGAGGGCGCCTCCAAGAGGAGGGCGAGAGGGACGGCGGCCAGGAAAGCCATGGTTATGTCCGCTAATACGGCCGTCGCCTGAAAAATAACAAATAATCCCTAACAATTCTGGAAATATATTTAATTGTTTCGATTTGAATAAGAGACCATCTAGGTAGGCTTAATTTTTAAAATATTTCAGAGCTACTTACAAATAAATAATAGTTCATATATTCCGGAGTTCTGAAGATACCCACTCTTATGTTCTGAAAAACCGTGTGGAAGATGTAGACACAGTAGGAAAGTTTGGCTAGGTACTGCAAGGGGGGCCATTCAAACGTCCATTTTACGACACCTAAAACGGTGTTGGATTTAATTTAAGGCTCAAATTATTACCAGTACTGCTTACTACCTTTGTAGCTGTAACCCTGAACAATATATTTTTTTAAAACATTTGAAAACCGTTTCGAAAAAATGGATGGGTATCCGGTTTAAATATGGTACCATCCCAATTAAAAAATTTTAGATTGCAATCTCTATCGTGTGATATCTCATTTTAAAGGGCTCTGTACGAACAAAATACTTTGAACAAGAAATTATCAGTTTTTGAGAATTTACAGCATGTTCAATTGAAATGTTATGTTTTACAAGTATTCACGAAAGCTGTTCAAAATATTCACCGTTTTCTTTCTAAACAGAAAAATAGCGGGAAATACTCAAGGAAAAAGAGCCATTCAAAAACTAAACTCTTTTTGTGGTCATCTAGAGTAAACAAGCATAACTATATAAAGCTATCACCGAGTCCATTAGCACCTATGATTTTGAATCCTGGACCATTAATAAAAGAAAATAAAAAGAAATTGAAGCTGTGGTAATGGGTTTCTTGAGATCATGTAAGGTGTCGAAACTAGAACAATGGTACCATTAGGCAATCCAGGCCTTTGCCAATAGGCAAAAACCGAACCCGACTACACCTATAACAGAAATAATTACACAAAGACAATTACAATGGTATGGTCACGTTAGAAGAATGAATGAACAAAGATGGCCCATTAGATTATAAAATTATTACCCTACACGCAAAAGAAAGAAAGGAAGACCTAGACACAGATGTAGACATGGATACAGGAAATTCAGCAATAGAAGAGAGAGGCCATACCGATGATGATTGCCAAGATAGAGTCTCCTGGAGGGTGGGATGCAGAATACGTCGACAGAGGTAAAATCCTCTGCAATACAAATATGAAATCTCAATAAGTATAAACAGGAATGGATGACGGATGAGATTTTACAACATATGGAAAAGCGCATAGAAGCAAAGGGTAAAAACGACAAAGACTACAAGCTGCTGGATAAATAAATAAAAGAGACTAAAGAGGAATGGTTAGAAACCAAAGGTCTGGATATTTGAAGACTTTTCAAAAAACACGACCAGGAAACCGTGAGGGACCAAGGGAGGCCATGTTTAGTTTAAAGTTACGTCTCAAAAATGCTACTACCAATAAAAGGTCATATATTTCATTGACTTGGAAAAAGCGTTTGTTATGCTTAGACACGATAGACTTATAAAGTTAGAAGACGCAGGGATAGATGAACGAAATTCAGTATTATCAAAGAAATCTGCATTGCCAACAGAACGCCAGAAATAGAATCAATAACAGATAAATGGGGTGAATATCAATAGTATTTGATACGCCCATCATACTCTCCTGACTACAGATTCCGATCTAGTCTCCAAAATTTCATAGAGTACCAACTGCAAAAGTCTGAAAAACATTTGGGTATCGGTTTAACTTGAGAATTGTTTATACCTATCTTCAAAAAAACAAATTTCAAAAATTCAAAATACGTTGAAAAATTTGTGTTTCCAGCCAAAACTTGTAAAAAAAGTCATATGTTAGTTAGGTTATATCCAGGACAATACACCACATCGTAGTTTTGTGAAACCAGAAACTAATTGCTGAGAAAAAAAAAACAATAATATTTATGTTTTTAGCACTCAATTCTATAGACCAAATGAGAACTTTCCTAAACATAAAAAATATAGTACCAAACAATATAAATAGTACTATTGGGACATTCTGTATTTTAGGGTTTTTACCAAGTGATCTTTTTGGAATTAAAAACAAAATTGTAGCTATTTGCACTGTATCTAGTTTATCTTTTTACCTCCAAGTCCCTGCGATATGCCCAAAACAAGCAATCCTGTACCTAAAGCGAAAAGGGGTCTAGTCGCCGCGACCCAAACTGCCGAATGGAAGGGCGTTTGATCTACATCGAAGAACATCGGCACCAATAATGAAAAGTTTATTAGTCCGAGCGACGTAACCCACCATGCTACCTGAGAAACCTACAAGAAAAGTTATTGATGATCGAGTTACCTTTAATATCATCGTACCTTTCCAGTAAAAATCTGCTTATTCTTGTACTGATAGTAAAGGTATCCAAAGAGGAGCCCGACTGCGGAACCCGCGTAATTGGCGTGGTAACTGGCGAAATGGTCGTGCCATTGTGGTTGCTGGTTGAAAACCAAACTGTAGACCTCCCTTCAAATCGATTGGTCAGTAACAATAGCCCATATTCAATCTCTTACTCACTCAGGTTTCCCGCTTAACGTCGACGGGTACTCGTGCTTATAATGATCGTAGAAAGCGAAAAAAGTGCTAATCGACAGTAACAAGGCGATGAAGAACGGTATCTTGGTTTTGAACTTAAGCATCAGTTTGATCAAAATCAGGTTTATGATGTAGTAATGCATCTCGACTGCCAGGAACCAACTGACGATATGACACTAGAAATAAATGTTTAGATGAATGAATATCATCACTGACTTCTTGAATTTGATAATCTGCAGGAGCAGAGTTCATTCGCAGGAATCCGTACCCTGTGCTACAAAGGAAGGATGAAGATCATCCATTTTTTCCAAATGTGTGATTTCAGATTCATGTAATAGTAGCTCAGGTATTATGCACTGGAACATACTGATGTTGCTCGAATGCTCAAAGCAATGGGGACCTTCCAGATTTTTCATATGGACCGATCATCTAAGTGGTTAGCTCAAATTCCACCTCACATTGACTTTGTTGTTAAAAGATAACCCATTTTCTTACCATGTAGTATCGATCAACAAAATTTTGGATGAATAACATGTTAGCCCACCAGTTCTTCCTGCACCTGTCACCTTCTGCGCACACCCTGGACCAAAACGGACCGTACGGAAGGTGGCGATACCAAGTAGAGTAGAAAGCTATTATCGCAGCTACAGTTGGAAGGAACCTGGAAAATACATTTGACGTGAACATTTTGAGGTAGAAAGCTGCAGAATCACTTTACCTTACATATCTCTTAATGACCGACTGAAAGATAAATTTAAAGCTTATCTCTTCCTTCTTATCGGATTTGGATAGCATGGAATTCATGAGCATCCAGGAAGAGATCATGAAGTGGAAGGATAGCAAGAAAACTCCTCTCTTGGGAATTTCGCCCAGTGGATCACCACTATCGTTCAGCTAAAAGTTAAATAAAATTGGAGAACTTTATATTGAAGTAAGTCAAGGGGAAATCAAAAGCTGATTTATAGAGTCAAAAGAATGCACCAACTGAAAAAAGGACCACACCAAACGAGGAACAATTGATGGTAAGATTACTAGAACGTTAATAGAAATTAAACAATTCTAATTGATCCAGTTTTATCTGATGGTGGCAATCTAAACCGTTACTTAATTGGTTGGTTCCTTATTAAATGGTTTGGTGAACCATGCAAAATCTATCCGGTAAGAGCTGGTCCATCAAAAAAAAATTACCGACTTTATACCGAGTGCATTCAAAAAATACGTTTTTACTCTATACAAAAGCAGAATATTCATGTAACATACCGTTTAACCTTGTCCCGTACGTTTGGCGTGGAGAAATGTTAGTCGCTACTGCTTATGCTTATATACGAAATGCCTATTAGTATCGACAATCAGAACAGGTCCACTACAGCCATTAAATTTGAGCGCCGAGCACGCGTTCATTTTCAGTCGTAACTAGAGTTCAGCAGTGTGTGGATATAGGTAGCAATTATTATTTTAAAATGGCTTTTTGAAGACCTTTCGACGTGGACGAAATTAATGATAGCAATGATATAGACATTATACACAATACAAATAATGCTAGAGAAACAAATGAGGCACAAATTTGGGATTTCGTCATAAAATTTTGTTGTCAAAGTAAGTAACAATCTTTTATACCCCTTTAATTATGGCACGCCTATGAAGCGGCGGTTTGATCTTTGTATGTCGGTACGATGACTATTAAATCTTATTGCTTTTTTTCAACTGGACCATTTGGGACTGGATGGACCTTACCAATCTACAGTCAACAAGGAAAAAGGTGCTTCAAGGTACAAAGCAATATTGGAACTAGGGAATTATTCCTACTCAAAAACTTTTTTGATAGGTTCTTTTAACTACTTTCGAGTCAATTTTAAATATTTAGCCCGTTAAAAATGGATTCAACCGTAATTAACCATCTTCTCCTTCTCCATTTACCTCTTCCAGCCACTGAGGATTGGTGACGGGCAGAGCAGAGAAGGCCAGGCACGTGTGCACCAGAATCACCACGAAGGTCATGTAGACCCTTATCCCTTGGATGCTGCGCAACTTATCGAAATCACCGCCGACTGGATACGACTTCAGTTTGCTCCAGTTGCTCGGAATGGAGAAGGTCGTCACCCATTTTCCCGCTAGAAGTGGAAACAGTTAATTAAAATAGGAAAGTGGGCTGCGTTCGGTGTTACCAGAAGATTCTTTGAAGTTCCTGTACTTTTCTTCCGTATCGTATCTCTTGAGTAAATCGTACAGCGAGAATAAAATCGTGAGAGAGATGTATCCGGTGAATAACCACCTGAAAATGTGAGACTATGTACGGAAATTTATCGTACAACGAACCTAGTATATTTACTTTTGTGTCCTTAAGCAAAAATTGTGATATTTCTTATGATCAGCTTTAGACTGTTATAACCGTACTAGTGTACGAAAGAAATAGAAGTGCAAAGCGCAACCGTGAGAATAACGTACTCGCAGTTCACGACCTATTAAATCTGCACATGCGCACACCAGCCGCTGCGTGCAAGGACTGCGCAAGAAACGACAGGAAGTGGATTATATTAGAACAATCCTTTTTACCTCCATTAATCGACGCAATACTTCCAAACAAATTTGCCAGATGGACTTTCGTGTTCACTTACGCTGCAGCGTGATCCAGCCAGTCAACTTCGTATATGGGCGCAGCCGTTCTACAGGTGATGTTCCTGATGGCGACTCGAAGATCTAGTTTCTTGAACTTCTCGTTGTAGCATGCGGTCAGTTTCGGAACGAGCACCTCGTCGGAGACGTCGACGGCTTTGATTTCCGGACACGTTTTAGGTACGCATATGAATCGCCTCAGCCAGTCGTGCCGGTACCTTAGATCAGATGAGCTGGCTTCCTGTAATCCGAAATCCGAAAAATGGTGGAAGGAAATTTTTTCACGGTGGGTTCAAGGAGGTTAAGTTGGATTGATCATATAAATGCGTTTAATAATTATCAGAAAGGGTAACACATTGGAATAGAAGATTGTACAGAATTTTTCCGTTTGTTATGTGAATTATGACAGCTAAATCGATGAGAGCATACAACCAATATCACCAGTATTAAAACGCACCAGTGTTTTGATCTCACTCTCACCTAACAAAACATAATGCGAGGTAAAATCCCCCATTTATTGGCACCAAAACAAAATGCTAGCTAGAGGAAGTGCCAAATAAAAAAGGGATCAACGCAGATATAACGTCGTTCCAGTCTGAATTGGTCCAGTTGAAAAAAAAGCAATAAAATTTAATGGCCATGTTACCGACACTCAAAGACCGAGAAACCGATCCATAGGCATATGCCACATTTAAAGCAATATAAAAGACTGTTACTCACTTTGTCAACGAAATTTTATGACGAAATCCCAAATTTGTGCCTCATTTGTTTCTGTAGCATTATTTGTAATATGTATAATGCCTATATCATTGTCATTATTAATTTCGTCCACGTCGAAAGGTCTCCAAAAAGCAATTTTAAAATAATAATTGCAATAGCATACACACACCACTGAACTCTAGTGTCGAGTAGAAATGAACTCGTGCGCGGCGCTCAAATTTAATGGCTGTAGTGGACCGGCTCTAATTCTCGATACTAATAGGCATTTCATATATAGACATGTATTGTAGCGACTAACATTTCTCCGCGCCAAATACACGGAGGAAGGTTAAACGATACGTTACATGAATACTCCTGCTTTTGTAGTTAAAAAGGTATTTTTTGAATGCGTTCGGTATAAAGTTGATAATTTTTTTGTTTTTTAACTGGACCAATTCTGACTGGATGAACCCTAATTATAGTTCCGTCCAGGTGGTCTGGTGCTCTGCTGATTGGGCTGATTACATCAGTTACGCTCACAGACTGTTTTAACCACACCTCTCTTGGTTAGAATAAAAAAATGTCATCACCGCGTCCCATATGCGCGAAAAATGATTAGTGGTCCTATCTCTATTTGGCTTTTCCTCTAACTCCAAATAATAACCGAGCACCAGATGTGAACTGTGCTATATTCCAGAACATCCCTAATTGGTGATTAGAATGTGTTAAGGTAATTAAGTATGGTCTAAAAAATTTTAGGGGGCAGCTTTATCAGAACAGCAATCCTATACATATACACATATATCTCCAGGTACGGTATATAACCTGAAACATCCATCAGATAAGGGGTATGGTAGATATTAAGTGATATGTTTATAATCTTGTCGTCTTGGAATATTTTAAAAGAAGGACCTAGAAAGTAGATCAAGTGTGCTGCAATTTAGAATTCATATATACCTGGAATATCTAACGATACAATGCGGTAATCTAGGCTTAGACACTTATAGGCATTAACTCAGATCTAGGGAAACTAGGCATATTTTAAGGTCTGTGAAAGTGTGCAGATCAGTTAAGATTTGCCAATATAACAAAGTGGTTAAATAATGTACACTGTACGTGTAAACAACAGTTTCACACTTACATAACTTAGGAAAAAAGCTAAAGTAGACGAAATTCTACCGTACTCCGAATTTACTTCTAGGATGCACATGAGGTATAGTATAAAATAACACAAATATCATACCCCCTTTATGTCTTATAGAGGTTTGTAAAATTTCACGTGTTTATTTTGAACATAGGAAATGTAAAAGATTACCTTAATAATTCTCCATATATCTGGGGGCGAGTTAGTGTTAAGCGGAGTTACTTGGAATGTTACGTAGCAATATAAGGATTTATCCTTGAGCATCATGCAGGTGTCGAAGTCGTCCAATTCGAAAACCGGTGGCATCATAGCATATCCTTCCTCTAAAAAATAAAATTAATAAATTAAAAATATGCATGAAGGTGCAACTTAAATATCGTCTTTCCTTGAACATACCTGTTATGGTCGACTTTCCACTAACCGCCAGAGAAATAGAAAAAATTAATACCAACAAACATATCCTCATCCTCATCTTCGAAATATTTCTGTTCCAATTCGAATCACAGTGAAATCATACATGCACTTACAAAAAATAACGGTGGGCTTCTAAACTTGACCTAGACCTACGTGCCTGATAACCTCTTAATCTTTAACGTTAAAAATGTTGATTGGTGGCGATGGATAAGTTAGGCATTGTATATCATTCTTATTTTAATTAACCACTAATGATTAGATAGTCGATTACATAATTTTTTATTAAACGATTTATATACTTGCATATAAAAAACTTCTTATAAGTTTCGCAATTTTAAAAAAGAACAAACCGTGATTATGTTAAGACACAATAAATAAAAATTTAAACAAATAAATATGTCATATTCAGTAAAATTCCAAAATTGGCCCAAAATCAACCATTTTCAGTTTGTTAAACAGACAAGAACCATCAGGCATCCTTCTCATCCTTAACCGTTACCAACAATAATTTCTGTAAACCAGACGCTGGCAACTCGAGGAATAATGTCACCAAAAATCCCACCAAGTATGCCATGGCTATGTCAGCCACGAAAGTATAAACCTGAAAGCAGTTGGTATATTATCAATAAATAACTCACATAACTGCAATTTACTATCAACCATTCATTAACGTACAGCGGTGATCTAACCAAAGACCGTCTTATGAGTATCATAGGAACATGTACTAGATATGCGCTATAAGATAGTCGCCCCAAGACGTAAATCGGGGGCCACTCCAGTACATATTTAGCCAACCCTGGAAAGGAAAATAATTTAAAACATTATGAAATTCGTTGTAATTTTTTACAAAATTGCTTAATTTATAACTTTTCTGGATAAAGTGGTGAGCCAAAACTTCTAAGACCATTTGATCATATGACCAGAAACTACAAATCACCTAGACTCATTCAACCCTTGGAACACTGCACTTCAGGAAGTTCCAACTCTTAAGCCCTTAGATCGCTTAACCCGTAGACTCCCAGACTAGGCAATAGAAATTCTGAACTCATGTTTTTCATTCAAAGGAAATGCAACACCAATTTAAGTTGGTGTTGATTTTATTGGAACAGATCTAATGAGGCTTTAACCTTCATTCTTTTGGCAGTTCTACATTGCTGTTATGATCCAGAACTGGTCATGCAATAGTTCACATCTATTAAGTTGCTAATGTATTATTGCAACTGTACTATTATGTAATTATGTACTCAGAGCTAAACCGAAGGAGAGCGTAGGTACTATCATTGCACTGATTATAACTATGTGTCATAATGTCATCCAAATCATTTCTAGGCTTATCTCAAATTGAACTGGTGGTTAACATCTACTTATCATTTCTACTACTACTATCATCATATCATTTCTACTACTTATCGATTAAAGATGATAGAGGAATTTGTTGCATAAATTTCAAAATAATCCAAGTCAGACTGATTTAAATTTATACGATTTCATTTTACCTACCACCGAATCCGGAAATCATAGCAAAGCAACCATAGGCGATTCCCAAGAGGAAGACTGGCCTGGACATGCAAGAATAGACCGACGTCCAAATCCCATATGGTAGTTCCACCATAAACAATAAAAATCCTGGCAAGAGCGTCATTGTAAGGCTCAAACCAAAGGAGAATACGTAGAAGAATCTTCTATGGAACCGAGGCTAAGGAACTATAATTATCAGAAATGTACAGTGTTGTGGTATGGTTGGAACTTACATGATCAAGGAAAATCGTTTTGTCTTTTCCCTTGACCAATAGATACCCGCAGATCAAACCTGCTATAGGACCAGACAAGTTTCCGATGAAGCTGCGGAATTGGTGGCGCCACTGTGGGTTCTTCAAAGTGTAATTGTCACCATACAGTATCCTACAAGAAGAGTCACATTACCTTCAAATACCATAATCTTAAACTTAGGTACTTACTCAGGAGTCGGTACTATTATTGCTGCGAAACCCCACTTATAACTCAGCACAAAAGTACCGACGACGTTAATACTTAGCAGTAAACAAACCACCGGCCAAAAACGTCTGGGGTACTTCTTGACGTACCATAGCACCAAGAGTAGAACCACGCAGAATTGAGTGTCCTGAGATAGGTACCACGAGTGCACCATGCACTGTAACATTGGGACTGAGTTAACAAACGTAGTCAACTGACGTGCTACTTCAGTACCATTTCATCATCGTGGATCAGATCGTTCAGGAATAAGACGTTCGTCCATCCGTTTGATCTGCACCTGGCGAACTCTTTATGAATCAGGTTGTACCAGAGTGGACCATTAACTGCGTGACGGAGCCAAGTTGCGTTGAAGAGCAAGACAGCTAGTAGCGTTGGCGCCAGTCTGAAATCGTCTGTGTCAGTTGTTGACTAAAGCATTACAGAGAAAATTGGGTTTACAGTAAATCTAACCAGTAAATTTGGCACTTATCTAAGGCTCCTAGGGTAATCACTGTGGGCGGTATTTTAAGTTCAATCCTAATGTCTAGTGCCTCGCCAGTAACTAAGAAACAAGACCTTCGCGTTTTACCTTAGGTATCTATTGAAGTAGATGAGGAACACATGTTTGAATTCGTAAGGTTTGTCTTTACGGATGGAAAAGACGCCATAGCAGAGGAAGAAAGACGACATGAAGAACGACGTCGAGACGCACAGGGCTCCGCTCGATAAGAACAAGTTGCTCAGTTTTGAGGTTATCTTAAAAGAAATAGTTAAACAATTGAGGAAACAAAAACAAAGGTTAAGTATTTAAGTAGTAGTTAGTTGAGCAGATCTATTGTAGAGGAGCTATACCTAACTATCTAGCAAATCACACTATATAATATAAATATGAATTTATTGCTATATTTTAACAGAGACAGTCAGGCAAGATTGTAACGCGTTCAATTTAAAACTGAGGGTTGTATCGTCAAGTACCTAAAATGTGCTAAAATATTTCAAGTATCATTTGGTAGCTCAATTCGTGTACATTAAAATAAAGCAACAAAGCATGGCTTACCTAATTTTCATGCGATGCCAAGTCTTTTCATCACTGATATATTTTTGCATATGAAAATTAAAGTTGTCCCATCCAATAACGAACCTTTTAAAGTTACAACAGATAAACGAAGCAGGTTTCACCTAATGGAAATTTTATTTCATACCTTCTACCGAGCTCCTGAATACTTGCATTATACACTTAGATATATGTCAATACTCACGGATTCCGTGTACTTCAAGTTTGCCACAGGTCCAATGAACATAGTGAAGACTGAATGGCTGAACACCACGGGGAAGGTGTTGTAGAAGCGTATGCCCTGGAGGACTCGGAACTTGTCGACTTCAGGGACGCATCGGACAGTCTTCAGTCGATTCCAGTTCTTACTCAATGAAAATACACTGAGGAGTTTCCTGGATTTTTCCGGAAGCTTGTGAGAAAAGTCCAAGTCCTCAAGTAATGATATCGACACCACCAGTAGCACGTAACAGAAGAAAAAGAAGCTGAAAAAAATCGTGGTTGTAGAAATGCAATATAATGCAGACTATTATTGTACATTTGAGACAAAATGACAGTAAATGTGGTACAAGGCACCCTAATAAAAGGTCATACATTATCTGTTGAATCGGGAAATGTGAAGTGCTTTATATTCGATTAGGAGATAGTTTCCAATGGTCGTTTGGGATATTTAGACCGTACCGGAATTTTTAAATGATCACAGACAAATTAATCTTTTCCACACCATAAAAAAATTAAGTCGTCTCCTTTTGTCTTTTTTGCATATGCCGTCTACCTAGATCCAATCCTTCCTAGACTAATTCTGGTCCTTCGCCATACTCCATGTCTTCATCCACTGCTATTTCTTCATCTGAACCTGTTTCTTGATTTATTTCAAGTTATCTGTTTAATCAAGGCCGCCGCATTTTATAAGTCATGAAACGAACACTTGTCAAGATCAGAGTAAAATGAATTTATTTTAATACACCATTTCTATAAATATATTTTCAGTCCTTACTTTAACCACCGTTAAGACAATTTTACCTCGTTATTATTTACACCACGACTCAACCATGCGAATAAGTTCTTTCCAACTTTATAATTTTTTGAAGTCCCTGTTGTTGTCCATGTACGGTTCATTTAATATACGTAAATACCATGTCACAACGAGCGGATAACAATTTTTAAGCCTCTTCATCTTCTTCGTTTATAATATTTTAGAATCGAGGTCCGGGTAACGCGCACCACAATTCGAGTCTCAAATAAAATGCGATGAATTATATCCTTATGTATGCATGTAGGTATGGTAGGTTAAAACCATATATTCCGGGAATTTAAAACTTATAAAATATATTATAAGAATATTATAAACCACAATTCGGTTTAGAATAATGCAAATACTACGAATTTTCTTTTCCGCGAGAGTAAAAATGGGGAGAAATTTATTTTTTCGGTTTAAATTTCATACTTACGCAACTATCACATCGAACAAATCGACGGGATATTCCGGTACGTTTGATTCGCATCTCAAGTCTTCTACGGAGCCTTTAAGTCCCCATTGGTAAAACCGTTTGTCGTAGCAGTCATTTATGTTCCATTTTAAGTCGTAAGATTGAGTCAAGTTGATGCTGGGACAAGAAGTCGGGACACAAATCCAATGTCTCAGTCTGTCGTGGCGGTAGTTCAATCGATCCAGGCTCAGCTCCTTAGAATGGAATATTTAATGATTGTAAAATGTGAATTCCAGTGAATTTTGATTACACCTATGACAAATTGTAGAAAAAGCCAAGGAACATATCGACATCTTTATTTTAGATTCACTGCACCAAAGCATTTGATTGCGTGCGCTGCCAGGAACTATGGAGAATCTTGGAAGAAATGGGTATACCTCATCGTTTGATCATAATAAAAAGTCTATATGACAGCAACAGCGGCCAGGTTAGAGTCGAAGGGGGAACTTACTAAGTGCATTCATATCAACAAAGGAGTTAAACATGGTCCATGCTGTTCAACATAATGGGTGACAGTTTAAAAGCTTTCAATCGGGTTTAAATTTAGAACTAACGACAATTATAAAAATTGGCGAGACCCCTTCCATTTTTATTTCGAGGGAGCCATATTGCACATATTTTCAATCCTGTCGCTTCAACCAATTAGCCAGGGTGAGTTCCAACCCTAAAATTTAAATAAGGAAGAGGGGTCAACTGATATATCTTTTTGAAGTTCATTAAATTCTGAATTAGCCGGCTTTTTGTTTTTTAAATTTAGTTCAGTAATTTTCGACAAAATGAACAAAAGGTGTTCCTTAGATAAAAAAAATAGAGTGGTAATTTAGAAGATTCGGTTCGATATACCCAACAATCTTTCCAGTCAATATGTTACTTTTTCAAAAATCATTTCCAGTTTCGTATTAATTCGCATTAAGATGGTTTACATTATTGAGTTATTATTGTGATGGATCTTTAATGCTTTTAATTGCATTTTCAATATACTACTTACTTTCACCACGTCCCAGGTCCTGGAAGAACTGCCATAATCTAAAGGTTCCAACTGGTAAGTAAAGCTGCAGTAAAGCGCATCATCTTCCAGTAACATACACTGGTCATAATCGTCTTGATGGAACAATCGTGGTATCGATGCATAATCCCTATCTGACAATATACAAAAATAATATCCTGCATATCGAAGTCCATTTTTTAATTATCGGCTATTTGCAAGAAATGTTCTAAAACTTTAAAAGGAAGTCTAAGCTCAATTACAAACTTTTTAAATCATCTGAAAATAAATAACATTTTGTTTTATTTCCTAATTAGACTTAATTTTGTTCTTTCTTGTTACAATTACGATAGACAATGAATATTATATTGTTACGTTTTGGGTTCGAAAAGAACTACACTATTTAAAGTAGTTTGTAATTTATTTTTCACGCGATAAAACTACTTATAACAATACCTAGTTTATTTGTAAGAAGACTCTGAATTTATATTTCCGACTTAGAACGTCGCACGAATCTCCAGATCGAACTTGCCTTCTACGTTCACGGACCGCCGTATATACCAGTGCGGCCATCTCTCAAGAAGTACCTAGAATCTTCGAGAAAGTCTAGAGGATTCGACACTCGACTAGAAGCTTCGAGAAAATCCTCCAAGAAGGATTTCATCATAATATAAACAAGAGTAAGTACATATGAATAACATTAATGCTTTTCTTTTTTCCATGAACTTTTTAAATCTAAAAACTCTTTAAGTAAGTTAGGGTACTCGCCGACGTGCTCCGATTTTTCCCCCTTGTATATGTACGTTTAGTACAAACATACAGCTCTCGACACGACAGAAAAGCTGATGTGGCTTATGGGCAGGTTCTAGTCGACTACATGAGGTATCGCGCGCAGTGTAGGTAGAATGAGGATACAAGTCGGTACTTTCTGAAGCCTCTTAAAATCTATTGGCAAATGAATCATAAACTAATTCGCACCGCCCACTTTTCTTTCCAGTCACTAACTATACGTGTGTGGTGTATAAGACTATATTATATATTTCAGCAATTTTCAATATCTTGGTAAGCAGAACTCCCTATTGATGAAACATATTTCGAGCACCTAATGCTCATTATCAGTCTGCCTCTGCCCACAAGAAAAATGCACGTTTTTCACCACGAAAAAATTTAAATACCTACATTTCCCTTTTCATGAAAGTGATAAATATAGGTGGAATTTATTTAACAGTGCCCGAATAGCTGGCAACTTTAAACACTGTATGGCTGTAGCTTAGACCCTAAAGGGCACGATAAAAATGAATACCCCGAATTTCCATCACCGAAGAGTTTGTAGAAGCGTATAGATTAGGCTTCGAAATTGTTCAGAAAATTGCTATAACTTCAAATTTGCCATCTTAGAAGTGGTGAAAAATGATGGTACAATTTATTTGTAAGTTTCATCCTAAATGGCTTCTTGAGTAGTTCGTAACATTAAATTTGGGTATTGTGACTTAGTACAGAAGCGGTGGAAAATAGGGTGAAGTTTATGCAATAGTCGCTAAATAGCAAGAAACAATAAACGTCCTAGGGGCATAGAACGGTAAGGGAACGCTAGGGGTAGAACGGGGTATAGAACTTTAAGAGCGTGAAAAAAGTGGTGATATTAAGTCGCCCTCTGAGCAAAGATTTGTTAGTTATATCGGTTTAATATATCTACGACCACTTGTCTGCTGTAAAATGCACTAAAAAGTTATTTCCCTCATCACCCAAAATGTAATAAAAAGAAACCTAAACGGACTCGAACCAAAGTAAAACTTCACTTCAACTTCGAACTAAATTAACTTTTCTTCATTTTTACAAATAAAATAATAGTAACTATAAATGAAAATCCCAGATATAATTCATTTGGTTTTTCTTCGTTTACTAATCTACCTCCTCATGCATCTGTTGTATATGTATTTACTTACCTCTTATCTCAGCGCAGCAGGCTTTGAAGGCAAAGACAGTCAACCAAAGCTTCATCAACATCGTGCGGACTTGAAATAAATGTATTACAAATGTAGGTCTTAAGTAGTTTTGTTATTGAAGTTAATGCGAAAACTATGTACTTCATATCTCTTACAACGCTCGTTTAGTTGATCGCGCGCGCGCGCGCCCCCACACACACACACACACACCTGCGTCTTCTCTCACTCTATAGTGATGTTGCTGAGGCTCTAAGGACATCGAATGAACGTGTTGGATATATCGTAAATGAATATTTGACATGCGAAAGCTGAGTACAAAGTGGGTGCCGCGCGTGCTCACAATCGATCAAAAGCAACAAAGTTTTGATGATTCGGAGCAATAGCACAATCAAACAAAATATTGTAGCACTTTTGCATACAAATAATACAAAGAAGTTTTACTCTTCTCTAATGTCAACATTAACATTACAATCACATAAACAATTACAATTGTTTTTACATAAACAGCAACTTATACGGGGCGTTCGTTACAATATTAATACACGTAAATCTCAAAGTAATTAGTTTCAGATTGAAACCTTTTTCATCCAAGTTTAGATAAAAGAAAAGATATTTATCAAAATGTATCAGTTTGAAATGACGGCGCCATTGTTTCAACATAGTTCAATTGGTGAAACTTGCAACAAATGAGTTTTTTACATGCATTAAAAAAACATATAAGAGGGAGTATTAAAGTATTTTTTTCTTATAGTTGCTTGAAAAAGGCTTCATTTTAGACCTGCTAAAAATTATAAATAATTTGTTTAAATAATTGCAAAAAACCATCGACATTTGAATTCGCATAAATTATTTGAAAACTTACACAGAAAGCTGCCTTTTGCTATCGAGAAAATGGTTAAAAACAACATGGTTAAAAATATGGTTAAAAAACAAGATGGTTAAAAAATATTAATTAGTCTATGAATTATTCTATTTGTTTTTTAACAAGTGTATTTTTGCAACCTAAAAAACGCGGTTGTAGCTGCCACAATCGAGAAATTTATAAGAGCTCATTTTTTTGCGTCTTGATAATAAATTGATTTTAATTTCGTTTTGATATTCGTTTTCCTGGTAATTTTCACGAATTTTAAAAAAAGTTGACCTAGGGCCATTTTCAACCAAGATGGCCTTTTTGTTTAAAAATTCACCATTTATTTATTTATTTATTTATCAACATTAAGACTTGAAACTGCACGAGTGAATAAATCAATTCTTTAACTTAACAATGACCGTTGTAAATATCGAAAAATATTTATTTTATTAAGATAAATAACGATTGCAAAAGCGTGCTCCAAAATTTTTTTATATGTACCAAGTGGTGGGGGGAATCTTCCAACAGCGTTCAAAAGTGAATATCAAAAATTGAAAATTGAAAAGTGAAAATTTTGAGATATCTCGAGTAATTATGGACCAATTTTAACGTTTTTATTTTTAATTTGGACTAGCACGTGAAAATAACAACTGCACGGTCCTTTTTGCAATAATTATTTATTAATGTTATAAATTATTATTTTTGAAAAAATTTATATTATTGAGAGAAATAATTGTTGCCAATGATACTTATTTAATATAGATATCAAAGACATTTTTCATTACAAAAATTAATAACAAAGGTTTTTTAATATTTAAAAATCATTCAATTGTCAATCAAGATACTGTTGTTATTATTGTTATTAATTTTTTTAATGGAAATGTCAACAATCCTGGTGTAGTGAGACAGATCCACTGAATACAAAAATCGCAATTAAGTCCTTTGATTCATTTCGATCTGCAATTCGAAAACTTTACGTTATTCGAAAATTACTTTTCAAATGTGTATCATTTCATTAAACATTTTTACATAACATATCAAAAGATCAATTCGACAGTACTTTGAGTTTGTGTCCGTAGTTTATTAAAAGTAGAAATGTATACATTTGCGTCAACTAAAATTTAGCAATTAATTTTTTAAATCCCACGCAAATATTTTTCAAGCGTTCAACTTAAAAATAATATAAGGACTTTTCTACCACGACACACATTTGTTTTTACTCAGAAATAATTGCAACGGTGGGAGTGTTATGCATTAACATACCGCTGTGTTATTTCGCAACTCAGTAAAGTTGTAATAATTTTTTAATGATTTATATGCGTTCGTATTATTATTTTGATAAGAAAGATGTGATAATAAACTCTAAAACGTGTAGAGAAGTAGTTGCAAATTTTTGAAGACTAACTTGCAATGAGGTGAACGTCTTACACTACAGTATCCATTTCATATTTCCGCTTTCGGAATAGTGGCGGCATAATTTATAGCAAATATGTAATGCGAATACACTGATGACAAGTCGAGATGCTTTTGCATAAGCTGTCAATTGCTGCTCACTTGACAATTTGTTTAAAACTACATCGTAAAGTTTAATAATAACTTTATGTATAATTTTGACACGATATTAATTTATTAACCAAATCTAATTATTGATATAGATTATTTGTTTTGTAATAATGTTAGAATGGCAAACACAATTACTTAAATGATAGTAAAGTCGATGTAAGGTATTAATAAGTCGTGCGAGACGATAACGGCAGAAGCACAATCCCGTGGTAAGAAACAAACTCTCTTAATTCACTACTTAACAATGACTAAGCCCTTTTATGTATCAGAAAGGCCAATAACCGGATTCTTGTGTAAAAAATATCTCTGACTGGTAAATCAAATGATCTACAATCAAATCCTCTCGTTCGTTTCTCTCTCTCCCTCTCTCTGCCTCCCTTCCCCCCTCTCTCTCTCTCTATCTCTGTATGTTTTCTTTCTTGACAGCTCTCACTTAGTACCAAATTTGCAAATAAACTCCTGTACCAACATAGGTCTAATAACTTTTTCTTTCAACCAATGAGCCTTCGGTGCAACGGTCACTTCGGCCAATTCAGGAAGCTAGCATTCTTAATGGACGCGCTGAGGACTAATTCAATATAAAAGCATCACGAGACGAGACGTACGTGAATTTAATATATATGTTCTCTCTCTCTTCTTTCTTTCTCCCGCTTATTCTTACGTGGGACCACGCGGGCCACGGACACGGCGCTCTTCTCTCATAAACTATTTTTTAATTTTTTTTTAATTTTAATGTTGATTTTTCAAATATAACGGCTAAAAGATGAATTGTATATTTTATTTAAATTAACAATGAACAATGATCTGCTGAGTCGACAAAATACGATAATACAATTCATACAGTTTTTTCGAGATATTTAAATCAACTTAAATCAAAAACATTTATATCATATTTCAGTTACCATAAACCAACTGTCTATTTTGCAAAATTTAATAAAATAGAATAAAAATTGTTGAAATTTTAATACATTTACGAAATCATTTGTATATATCTTTTTGAATATAACTTAAGTTTACCACTGTATATAAATTAAATACTTTTATAAATATATTCAAGACTATTTTGTTTTTTTAAACGAGGCACGATAATTTGATAGTCTTGGAAGACATATTAACATCATTTGACATTTGACAGCCGTTCGCGGTGATGTGTACGTGTACGACAGAAAGGTATATGTTAACAAATATTTTGCAACTATCTACATTACGGCAATCAACCATGCAAAGCAATACAATATCCGAATAATATTTATTTGGGTAGCGATATGGCCCAGGGAATCTATTGAAAATTCATCGGTTTCACGATTCATATTACAGTTATCTGAAGTTTTAAATGGTAGAGGGAGCTTATTGAGTATTGACTGTACTCTAAATTCGGTCAAATTTTTTCTGCCTTATATAGGCCTTTATGTTTATAAACAACCGAGATATGATTGTTTTTAAAAATAATTGCTATTTTTGTTCCTATTGGTCATATTAGATTCTTTTTTTTTTTAAAGAAAGGTTTTTTGATCGGCTTTTTTTTAAAAAAATTTTTAAATTTTTTTAAAAATTACATTATTTTGTAGCTTACCTTGCAGTTAGACTTTCAAAAAATCAATTCCCTTTTATTGAATTTCTCTAAATGCACCGCTGGGGAAAGTACAATTGTTTAAATAAATGGTTTCTGGGATAAATAAATAAGATTTTTCATAAACTATTCAACCGATCTGGCTAAAATTTTGCACACTTATAAAGACCCATAATGGCCCCTTCATCCAGGTGATATATAGCACCTACGACTGTTATTACAAAAGTTATTAACCTTTATAAAACAGTATAAAAAACCGCATCTCTTCCGCCTACAATTTTTATAGGACCAACTTTTTCCTAAAATGTTATCGGGAATTTCTACAGCCAAAATAATGATTTTTCTAAATTTGGGCGTTATTTATAAAAAGTAGGACCGCATTCGGAGTATATTTTTATACAATCATTATTGAATAAGCCCCCTCTACCATTTAAAACCTTCAAAAACCTTCATAATAACCTTCATAATATGAAAAATCAACGGTTTTTTTAAATCTAGACCGGGCTAATACGAGTACTGAGTATACCGTTGTCTGGCTGAATGAACTGGTCGGAATATACCTGGTCAAGGTTAGTTTGATGGGGTATGTTTGTTTTTTATAAGAACATTTTAAGAATGTGAAACATTAATAGTAGTTGGTGTTTTGGTACAAGATCATTAGGAAAGAGTGACTGTGGGTACTCTATAACTGGATATGACAAATTGAGGACCATCCAATACCTGCTCACTTATCTTCCCGTGAACTGAGGACCAAGCAAGATATTAACGTTAAGGAGAACTGCGAAATAATCAGTGTTTAACTATCAATTTTGCTCTGTTGTAGAGGCAATAGTTGCTTGTTTAACATGAAATTTGATTGCTCGCGAAGTTTTAAGTGTTATATGTTGTATTAAACGGTTAGATTAGATTATTTTATATAAAGAAATGGATAAATGATTTCAGTTTTTTACGAATTCCTTGTCTTCAATTCACGTGCACCTTTTCAGGTAACAAAGAATACCTCTCCTTGTTAGTTACTTTTGGTTCTCAATTCGTGGGCGCCCGCTATAATATTGAAGAATAATACCCACGACGTATGTTTTCACTTCGTACCTAACTTCGCACCGTTTTTGCATAGCTCTCTCTTATTTTCCACATTTACTCTGTTACATTAAAGATTTGCTCTTAACACAATCACTCCTTATTTATCCAACAATAATACCATCCATCATGCCGGTCTTTTAGCCACCACCAAATCTTCTCTTAGCCAGGCTGTCAACACAATTTGAATATTATGATGAAGGCGGGAAAATGTTTGTGTTTCTAATTGCGTTTTCACTTATTTCCCCGTAACATTTCAGCGAAATGTGATATTTCACCGTATGGTTCAATCATCAAACACAATTACGCGCGTAAAAAATGTGAGAACATTGAAAAAACTCACTTCGAAAATGACCGACTTTGGCGAAATTTCTCGTCTTAATTTTTTTCTCAAAAACTCAAGAAAATCGATCTCCTGAAGATAAAATTATTTTCCCAGTACAGTAATACTGTCCTCTTTCGATAAAAAAATGTCTCATATACGTGCTCAACATTCAGTTGGAGAAATGTTGACCCAACATTTCTCTAAAGTAAATAATAGTTTTCGAGCTACCCGAGCCAATACACTATTGTACGCACGTACACATCCTGCACTATAACATTTCAATAAAGTGTAATATGTTTACCTTAACTATTTGTATATTTATGGTTGAACACACTTTATAGGAGTAAAGTAGCACTGTGTGCAATTTTATAGTCGGTTTTGTAAATTTTAAGTGCCTCAACTTTCACATTTTACTAGCCGTTGCCCTCGCGACTTCGCTCGCTCACTAACAGTTACTACTTGAATTAGCATTTATATCGTTCATATCATTTAACGCAATAACAGCAATATTATCTCCTAAATATAAATATTAGTTGTGACGTGTAGTACAATACCACTCAAAAATACAATTTAATTGAGTCATTCGCTTTCCATTTTCACAAACATATTAACAATCAATTATTGAAAAATTACATTTTTCATAGCAGAAATACCCATTTATATCAATTCACATAACAATCTGTTCAACGGTATACAATTTGATACACTGCAGCGCCCTTTGGTGGCGAGTCAAAATAAAGCTAACAGCACCAAAATATTCTACGTACACAAATATCCATTTATATCAATTTTCATTGCTACGGGTTGAAAGGTATAGAAGTGGATATATTGCAGCGCCCTCTGGTGGCAAGTTAAAATAAAGCTAGAGCACGAAAATATTCTTCGTACCCAACTATCCATTTGTACCAATTTTCATTAGTTGTTCATTAGAAGTTGATGTACTGCAGCACCATCTGATAGCGAGTTACACAATGAGCATATCATAAAATCATATATATATATATATATATATATATATATATATATATATATATATATATATATATATATATATATATATATATATCGAAGAATATATATAGAAGCGTTTCGAATTTTAGTAAAAAAATTTTCAATGCAGTCTTCATTTAAATGCCTAGTAAGTAAAAATTTATAATTTTTTGCCTGTAATGTTGTCCATAATTGTCTAATTGAAGAGATAGTTAGCCTCCACCCGTAAATGAACCGAAATTTTTTGGTTACATCTATTCCGGTATCATATACTATTTTTAAATTGGAAAAAAGTGTGTCCATTTTATTTAAAAAATCAATTTGTTCTTCGGTTGCCTTAAATTCTTGGTAATTATCTAAATTGTTTGGATTTAATATATCAAATAAATGATTCATATTTTCAATAAAGTTGGCAGTTGTTTCAGCATGCGGTGACCACTTTTCAAATTCAATATATGTATTCATAGCGACAGCAACGGAGCGGCTAAATACCTGTGAAGCTAATTTCACCTTCATTTTTTTAAAATTATTGGGATTTATGTGCTCATCAGTAAGCCTTAGTGCCAAACGGTATGGTTTTGTTTTATCTAAATTATACGTTTGTTCCAAAAAGGATTTATGTATAACATCACTGTCGATATACAAGTTATACGAAAAAAAAGTGTTCCTAGTTGATTTCAGCAAATGAGGCACGTCGAATATATAATAAACTAGTTGACCCGGCGAACTTTGTTCCGCCTTAATTGCAATAAATAAGCAGTTTTTTTTGTTTTTTAATTGGAAAAAATACAAAAAAATTAAATACCTACATTAATCATTCATAATTATTTCTGTATTTTAGTGCATAGTACCTTCATAGTACCTTGTGATACACGACATTTTTTGTTTTATTATCAGGCGCAAAAACAAACAACGCAGATGGTCTTCCGACCCGTGAAAATGCCACGTATAATTGACCATGGGAAAAACATGAATGTTCTAGATTTAAATCACAAACTTTTAAGGATTGGCCTTGTGATTCGTTGATGGTCATGGCAAATGCAAGACGTATCGGAAATTGAAGTCTTTTAAATTCAAACGGCATATCGTTTGGGATCATCGGTATCCTCAGGGCAGTACGATTAGATTGATAATGCATTTGATTTGTTGCATTTCGGGTTCTCCTGCCTAAATTTGCCCGCCGCCTTATAGGAGGCATATTTTTAGTAAGTCACAAACACACAACACTTTTAGGTTTAGTAATATTATAGATGCACAGCAAAGAGATATTTACATTTCAATTGACATTTTACCACAGACAATTTACATTTTACCATAGACAACAAAAAAATAAATATTGACAAATATTGACATTAATATTTATACGATACTAACGTCACTCAATTGTTTTGCCTTCCCGGAACCTCTCCACTAACACAAACTTTATCGTATGGTATTAAAATTCAAATTGACTTTTAAGTATTATCACAAATCTTTTGTATGGGAGTATAGAAAAGTGTTGTTTTTAGACTTTTTCAGGAAATTTAAAATATTTTTTTTGAATTTTTCTCTCCGTAAGAACCATCCTCGTACTTCAAGGAATATTTTAAAAAAAGAATTAGCGAAATCGGTCCAACCGTTCTCGAGTTTTGCGCTTAGCAACACATTCAGCGACTCATTTTTATATTATAGATTATAGAACCGTTAACGATAAAATATGGTTTTTTAATTGACAACTTCATATTTTTCACCATTTTAAAAAAGGTCGGACCTTGGTCGGATGTAACTGCGAGGACATTTAAACCGATGTTTTTAAGTCGTCTTATTGCTTCTTCAATTATGATTTTTAAATCTGACGCGTTTGTTGAATTTTTTACAAAAAAGAAAGCAACTGGTTGTTTCCATTGAAAGGAAATTCCTCTTGCCATAACTACCAAAGCACTAGTAGCGATGTCAGTCGATCTTTTTGAATATATATCTTCAAAGCCAATTATGACATCTCTGTGGATATTATAAAATAAATTAGATTTAATTGACACAACAATAATAATTATTAGTCATCAGACTACAGAGATAATAATATAATAATACACTTATTGTTCTCGAAATGATAAAGTTGTCGCACCGTGTACAACCTTATGCGAAGACACCGTGTACAAAATGACCACAAGTTTCTCTTGCTCAGCAAGTAATCCGTCCGGGTGAGGGGGTAGAGGTGACAAGTGGTGATGGTTTTCGGCAATTCGGAGAGTGACTACACTTATAACTGTATACACTATGGTGACGTTGCTGAGGCTCTAAGGACATCGAATGAACGTGTTGGATATGTCGTAAATGAATATTTGACATGCGAAAGCTGAGTACAAAGTGGGTGCCGCGCGTGCTCACAATCGATCAAAAGCAACAAAGTTTTGATGATTCGGAGCAATAGCACAATCAAACAAAATATTGTAGCACTTTTGCATACAAATAACACAAAGAAGTTTTACTCTTCTCTAATGTCAACATTAACATTACAATCACATAAACAATTACAATTGTTTTTACATAAACAGCAACTTATACGGTCGTTACAATATTAATACACGTAAATCTCAAAGTAATTAGTTTCAGATTGAAACCTTTTTCATCCAAGTTTAGATAAAAGAAAAGATATTTATCAAAATGTATCAGTTTGAAATGACGGCGCCATTGTTTCAACATAGTTCAATTGGTGAAACTTGCAAGAAATGAGTTTTTTTACATGCATTAAAAAAACATATAAGGGGGAGTATTAAAGTATTTTTTTCTTATAGTTGCTTGAAAAATGCTTCATTTTAGACCTGCTAAAAATTATAAATACTTTGTTTAAATAATTGCAAAAAACTATCGAAACTTGAATTCGCATAAATTATTTGAAAACTTACACAGAAAGCTGCCTTTTAATATCGATAAAATGGTTAAAAAACAACATGGTTAAAAACATGGTTAAACAACATGGTTAAAAAACAAGATGGTTAAAAAATATTAATAAGTGAATGAATTATTCTATTTGTTTTTTAACAAATGTATTTTTGCAACCTAAAAAACGCGGTTGTCACAATCGAGAAGTTTGTAAGAGCTCATTTTTTCGTCTTGATCTATGTTTTCAAAATATTCAATTGGAAATTTAAATTTCAAAGATCCTTCCCCTTAAAATGGAGTTTGAAAAATTATCTAATTTGTTTATAAGGTTTTTGGTTAATAACATTACGAGGAATAAATTGATTTTAATTTCGTTTTGATATTTGTTTTATTGGTAATTTTCACGAATTTTAAAAAAAAAGTTGACCTAGGGCCATTTTCAACCAAGATGGCCTTTTTTGTTTAAAAATTCACCATTTAATTATTTATCGATTTATCAACATGAAGACTTGAAACTGCACGAGTGAATAAATCAATTCTTTAACTTAACAATGACCGTTGTAAATATCGAAAAATATATATTTTATTAAGATAAATAACGATTGCAAAAGCGTGCTCCAAAATTTTTTTATATGTACCAAGTGGTGGGGGGAATCTTCCAACAGCGTTCAAAAGTAAATATCAAAAATTGAGAATTGAAAAGTGAAAATTTTGAGATATCTCGAGTAATTATGGACCAATTTTAACGTTTTTATTTTTAATTTGGACTAGCACGTGAAAATAACAACTGCACGGCCCTTTTTGCAATAATTATTTATTAATGTTATAAATTATTATTTTTGAAAAAAATTTATATTATTGAGAGAAATAATTGTTGCCAATGATACTTATTTAATATAGATATCAAAGGGCATTTTTCATTACAAAAATTAATAACAAAGGTTTTTTAATATTTAAAAATCATTCAATTCTCAATCAAGATACTGTTGTTATTATTGTTATTAATTTTTTTAATAGAAATGTCAACAATCCTGGTGTACTGAGACAGATCCACTGAATACAAAAATCGCAATTAAGTCCTTTGATTCATTTCGATCTGCAATTCGAAAACTTTACGTTATTCGAAAATTACTTTTCAAATGTGTATCATTTCATTAAACATTTTTACATAACATATCAGAAGATCAATTCGACAGTACCTTGAGTTTGTGTCCGTAGTTTATTAAAAGCAGAAATGTATACATTTGCGTCAACTAAAATTTAGCATTTAATTTTTTAAATCCCACGCAAATATTTTTCAAGCGTATAACTTAATAATAATACATAGACTTTTCTACCATGACACATTTGTTTTTACTCAGAAATAATTGCAACGGTGGGAGTGTTATGCATTAACATACCGCTGTGTTATTTCGCAACTCAGTAAAGTTGTAATAATTTTTTAATGATTTATATGCGTTCCTATTATTATTTTGATACGAAAGATGTGATAATAAACTCTAAAACGTGTAGAGAAGTAGTTGCAAATTTTTGAAGACTAACTTGCAATGAGGTGAACGTCTTACACTACAGTATCCATTTCATATTTCCGCTTTCGGAATAGTGGCGGCATAATTTATAGCAAATTTGTAATGCGAATACACTGATGACAAGTCGAGATGCTTTCGCATAAGCTGTCAATTGCTGCTCACTTAACAATTTGTTTAAAACTACATCGTAGTTTAATAATAACTTTATGTATAATTTTGACATGATATTAATTTATTAACCAAATCTAATTATTAATATAGATTATTTGTTTTGTAATAATGTTAGAATGGCTAACACAATTACTTAAATGATAGTAAAGTCGATGTAAGGTATTAATAAGTCGTGCGAGACGATAACGGCAGAAACACAATCCCGTGGTAAGAAACAAACTCTCTTAATTCACTACTTAACAATTACTATGCCCTTTTATGTATCAGAAAGGCCAATAACCGGATTCTTGTGTAAAAAATATCTCTGACTGGTAAATCAAATGATCTACAATCAAATCCTCTCATTCGTTTCTCTCTCTCCACCTCTCTGCCTCCCTCCCCCCCCCTCTCTCTTTCTGTATGTTTTCTTTCTTGACAGCTCTCACTTAGTACCAAATTTGCAAATAAACTCCTGTACCAACATAGGTCTAATAACTTTTCCTTTCAAGCAATGAGCTTTCGGTGTAATGTTTTAACCACACCTCTCTTGATTAGAATAAAAAAAATGTCATCACCGCGTCCCATATGCGCGAAAAATGATTAGTGGTCCTATCTCTCTTTGACTTTTCCTCTAACTCCAAATAATAACCGAGCACCAGATGTGAACTGTGCTATATTCTAGAACATCCCTAATTTGTGATTAGAATGTGTTAAGGTAATTCAGTATGATCTAAAAAATTTTAGGGAGCCGCTTTATCAGAACAGCAACCCTATACATATACACATATATCTCCAGGTACGGTATATAACCTGAAACATCCATCAGATAAGGGGTATGGTAGATATTAAGTGATATGTTTATAATCTTGACGTCTTGGAATATTTTAAAAGAAGGACCTAGAAAGTGGATCAAGTGTGCTGCAATTTAGAATTCATATATACCTGGAATATCTAACGATACAATGCGGTAATCTAGGCTTAGACACTTATAGGCATTAACTCAGATCTAGAGAAACTAGGCATATTTTAGGGTCTGTGAAAGTGTGCAGATCAGTTAAGATTTGCCAATATAACAAAGTGGTTAAATAATGTACACTGTACGTGTAAACAACAGTTTCACACTTACATAACTTAGGAAAAAAGCTAAAGTAGACGAAATTCTACCGTACTCCGAATTTACTTCTAGGATGCACATGAGGTATAGTATAAAATAACAGAAATATCATACCCCCTTTATGTCTTATAGAGGTTTGTAAAATTTCACGTGTTTATTTTGAACATAGGAAATGTAAAAGATTACCTTAATAATTCTCCATATATCTGGGGGCGAGTTAGTGTTAAGCGGAGTTACTTGGAATGTTACGTAGCAATATAAGGATTTATCCTTGAGCATCATGCAGGTGTCGAAGTCGTCCAATTCGAAAACTGGTGGCATCATAGCATATCCTTCCTCTAAAAAATAAAATTAATAATTTAAAAATATGCATGAAGGTGCAACTTAAATATCGTCTTTCCTTGAACATACCTGTTATGGTCGACTTTCCACTAACCGCCAGAGAAATAGAAAAAATTAATACCAACAAACATATCCTCATCCTCATCTTCGAAATATTTCTGTTCCAATTCGAATCACAGTGAAATCATACATGCACTTACAAAAAATAACGGTGGGCTTCTAAACTTGACCTAGACCTACGTGCCTGATAACCTCTTAATCTTTAACGTTAAAAATGTTGATTGGTGGCGATGAATAAGTTAGGCATGGTATATCATTCTTATTTTAATTAACCACTAATGATTAGATAGTCGATTACATAATTTTTTATTAAACGATTTATATACTTGCATATAAAAAACTTCTTATAAGTTTCGCAATTTTAAAAAAGAACAAACCGTGATTATGTTAAGACACAATAAATAAAAATTTAAACAAATAAATATAAGTCACATTCAATAAAATTCCAAAATTGGCACAAAATCAAGCATTTTCAGTTTATTAAACGGACAAGAACCATCAAGCATCCTTCTCATCCTTAACCTTAACCAACAATAATTTCTGTAAACCAGACGCTGGCAACTCGAGGAATAATGTCACCAAAAATCCCACCAAGTATGCCATGGCTATGTCAGCCACGAAAGTATAAACCTGAAAGCAGTTGGTATATTATCAATAAATAACTCACATAACTGCAACTTACTATCATCCAATCATTAACGTACAGCGGTGATCTAACCAAAGACCGTCTTATGAGTATCATGGGAACATGTACTAGATATGCGCTATAAGATAGTCGCCCCAAGACGTAAATCGGGGGCCACTCCAGTACATATTTAGCCAACCCTGGAAAGAAAAATAATTTAAAACACTATGAAATTCATTGCAATTTTTTACAAACTTGCTTAATTTAAAGGTTTACTGTATAAAGTGGTGAACCAAAACTCCTGAGACCATTTGATCATATGACCAGAAACTACAAATCACCTAGAATCATTGAACACTGGGAACACTGCACTTCAGGAAGTTCCTACTCTTAAGCCGCTAGATCGCTTGACCCGTAGGCTTCCAGACTAGGCAGTAGAAATTCTGAACTCACATTTTTCAATCAAAGGAAATGCAAGATCTAAGTTGGTGTTGATTTTATTGGAACTGATCTAATGAGGCTTTAAACCTCCATTCTTTTGGCAGTTCTACATTGCTGTTACGATCCAGAACTGGTTATCTAATAGTTCAGACCTATTAAGTTACTAATGTCTTACTGTAACTGTACTATTATGTAATTATGTACTCAGAGCTAATCCGAAGAAGACCATAGGTACTATTATTGAACTGATTACTACTATGTGTCATAATGTCATCCAAATCATTTCTAGGCTTATCTCAAATTGAACTGGTGGTTAACATCTACTTATCAATAACTTATAGATTAAAAATGATAGAGGAATTTGTTGCATAAATTTCAAAATAATCCAAGTCAGACTGATTTAAATTTATACGATTTCATTTTACCTACCACCGAATCCGGAAATCATAGCAAAGCAACCATAGGCGATTCCCAAGAGGAAGACTGGCCTGGACATGCAGGAATAGACCGACGTCCAAATCCCATAAGGTAGTTCCACCATAAACAATAAAAATCCTGGCAAGAGCGTCATTGTAAAGCCCAAACCAAAGAAGAATACGTAGAAGAATCTTCTATGGAACCGAGGCTAAGGAACAATAATTATCAGAAATGTACAGTGTTGTGGTATAGTTGGTACTTACATGATCAAGGAAAATCGTTTTGTCTTTTCCCTTAACCAATAGATACCCGCAGATCAAGCCTGCTATAGGACCAGACAAGTTTCCGATGAAGCTGCGGAGTTGGTGGCGCCACTGTGGATTCTTTAAAGTGTAATTGTCACCATACAGAATCCTACAAGAAGAGTCACATTACCTTCAAATACCATAATCTTAAACTTAGGTACTTACTCAGGAGTCGGTACTATTATTGCTGCGAAACCCCACTTATAACTCAGCACAAAAGTACCGACGACGTTAATACTTAGTAGTACCCAAACAACCGGCCAAAAACGTCTGGGGTACTTCTTGACGTACCATAGCACCAAGAGTAGAACCACGCAGAATTGAGTGTCCTGGGATAGGTACCACGAGTGCACCATGCACTGTAACATTGGGACTGAGTTAACAAACGTAGTCAACTGACGTGCTACTTCGGTACCATTTCATCATCGTGGATCAGATCGTTCAGGAATAAGACGTTCGTCCATCCGTTTGATCTGCACCTGGCAAACTCTTTATGAATCAGGTTGTACCAGAGTGGACCATTAACTGCGTGACGGAGCCAAGTTGCGTTGAAGAGCAAGACAGCTAGTAGCGTTGGCGCCAGTCTGAAATCGTCTTTGTCAGTTGTTGACTAAAGCATTATAGAGAAAATTGGGTTTACAGTAAATATAACCAGTAAATTTGGCACTTATCTAAGGCTCCTAGGGTAATCACTGTAGGCGGTATTTTAAGTTCAATCCTAATGTCTAGTGCCTCGCCAGTAACTAAGAAACAAGACCTTCGCGTTTTACCTTAGGTATCTATTGAAGTAGATGAGGAACACATGTTTGAATTCGTAAGGTTTGTCTTTACGAATAGAAAAAACGCCATAGCAGAGGAAGAAAGACGACATGAAGAACGACGTCGAGACGCACAGGGCTCCGCTCGATAAGAACAAGTTGCTCAGTTTTGAGGTTATCTTAAAAGAAATAGTTAAACAATTGAGGAAACAAAAACAAAGGTTAAGTATTTAAGTAGTAGTTAGTTGAGCAGATCTATTGTAGAGGAGCTATACCTAACTATCTGGCAACCCACACTATGTAATATAAATATGAATTTATTGCTATATTTTAACTGAGACAGTCAGGCAAAATTGTAACGCGTTCGATTTAAAACTGAGGGTTGTATCGTCAAGTACCTAAAATGTGCTAAAATATTTCAAGAATCATTTGGTAGCTCAATTCGTGTCCATTAAAACAAAGCAACAAAGCATGGCTTACTTAATTTTCACGCTATGCCAAGTCTTTTCATTCCTAACTTATTTTTTGCATATGAAAATTAAAGTTGTCCCATCCAATAACTAACCTTTTAAAGTTACAACAGATAAACGAAGCATGTTTCACCTAATGGAAATTTTATTTCATGCCTTCAACCGAGCTCCTGATTACTTGCATTATACACTTAGATATATGTCAATACTCACGGATTCCGTATACTTCAAGTTTGCCACAGGTGCAATGAACATCGCGAAGGCTGTATGGCTCAACACCACGGGGAAGGTGTTGTAGAAGCGTATGCCTTGGAGGACTCTAAACTTGTCGACTTCTGGGACGCATTTGACAGTCTTCAGGCGATTCCAGTTCTTACTCAATGAAAATACACTGAGAAGTTTCCTGGATTTTTCCGGAAGCTTGTGGAAAAAGTCCAAGTTCTCAAGTAACGATATCGACACCACCAGTAGCACGTAACAGAGGAAAATGAAGCTGAAAAAAATCGAGGTTGTAGAAATGCAATATAATGCAGAGTATTATTGTACGTCGCATTTTATTTGAGACAAAATTACAGTAAACTTGGTACAAGGCACCCTAATAAGTCATACATTATCTGTTGAATCGGAAAAGGTGAAGTGCTTTATTGCCGGTTAGGAGATGATTTCCAATGGTCCAATGGATTACTTCTTCATCTGAATCTGCTTCTTGATTTATTTCAAGTTATCTGTTTAATCAAGGCCGCCGCATTTTATAAGCCATGAAACGAACACTTGTCAAGATCAGAGTAAAATAAATTTATTTTAATACACCATTTCTATAAATATATTTTCAGTCCTTATTTTAACCACCGTTAAGACAATTTTACCTCGTTATTATTTACACCACGACTCAACCATGAGAATAAGTTCTTTCCAACTTTATAATATTTTGAAGCCCCTGTTGTTGTCCAAGTACGGTTCATTTAATATACGTAAATACCATGTCACAACGAGCAGATAACAATTTTTAAGCCTCTTCATCTTCTTCGTTTATAATCTTTTAGAATCGAGGTCCGGGTAACGCGTACCACAATTCGAGTCTCAAATAAAATGCGACGAATTATATCCTTATGTATGCATGTAGGTATGGTAGGTTAAAACCATATATTCCGGGAATTTAAAACTTATAAAATATATTATAAGAATATTATAAACCACAAATCGGTTTAGAATAATGCAAATACTACGAATTTTCTTTTCCGCAAGAGTAAAAATGGGGAGAAATTTATTTTTTCGGTTTAAATTTCATACTTACGCAACTATCACGTCGAACAAATCGACGGGATATTCCGGTACGTTTGATTCGCATCTCAAGTCTTCTACGGAGCCTCTAAGTCCCCATTGGTAAAACCGTTTGTCGTAGCAGTCATTTATGTTCTGTTTTAAGTCGTAAGATTGAGTCAAGTTGATGCTGGGACAAGAAGTCGGGACACAAATCCAATGTCTCAGTCTGTCGTGGCGGTAGTTCAATCGATCCAGGCTCAGCTCCTTAGAATGGAATATTTATTGATTGTTAAATGTGAATTCCAGTGAATTTTGATTACACCTATGACAAATTGTAGAAAAAGCCAGTGAACATATCGACATCTTTATTTTAGATTCACTGCACCAAAGCGTTTGATTGCGTGCGCTGCCAGGAACTATGCAGAATCATGGAAGAAATGAGTATACCCCATCGTTTGATCATAATAAAAAGTCTATATGACAGCTACAGCGGCCAGATTAGAGTCGAAGGGGGAACTTACTACTGCATTTTCAATATACTACTTACTTTCACCACGTCCCAGGTCCTGGAAGAACTGCTATAATCTAAAGGTTCCAACTGGTAAGTAAAGCTGCAGTAAAGCGCCTCATCTTCCAGTAACATACACTTGTCATAATCGTCCTGATGGAACAATCGTGGTATCGATGCATAATCCCTATCTGACAATATACAAAAATAATATCCTGCATATCGAAGTCCATTTTTTAATTATCGGCTATTTGCAAGAAATGTTCTAAAACTTTAAAAGGAAGTCTAAGCTCAATTACAAACTTTTTAAATCATCTGAAAATAAATAACATTTTGTTTTATTTCCTAATTAGACTTAATTTTGTTCTTTCTTGTTACAATTACGATAGACAATGAATATTATATTGTTACGTTTTGGGTTCGAAAAGAACTACACTATTTAAAGTAGTTTGTAATTTATTTTCCACGCGATAAAACTACTTATAACAATACCTAGTTTATTTGTAAGAAGACTCTGAATTTATATTCATATAATTCTACATTCACGGACCGCTGTATATACCAGTGCGGCCATCTCTCAAGAAGTACGTAGAATCTTCGAGAAAGTCTAGAGGATTCGACACTCGACTAGAAGCTTCGAGAAAATCCTCCAAGAAGGATTTCATCATAATATAAACAAGAGTAAGTACATATGAATAACATTAATGCTTTTCTTTTTTCCATGAACATTTTAAATCTAAAAACTCTTTAAGTAAGTTAGGGTACTCGTCGACGTGCTCCGATTTTTCCCCCTTGAATATGTACGTTTAGTACAAACATACAGCTCTCGACACGACAGAAAAGCTGATGTGGCTTATGGGCAGGTTCATAGTCGACTACATGAAGGTGCGCACAGTAAAAATTAAAAGAGCATCAGTGTAAATGGAATAAAACTTTATTTGATGACGTCTGTAGAAAAACATCGAAAAATGTTAGAAGCGCACATTAAGTGTAGAAATATGAACCCACTCATATCGAGCCATTTAAACATTTGGTGGATATTACACATATAATTCATCACGACTTAAACTGGTAGGCTTTGAATTATCCAAAGGCCGGTACTTTCTGAAGCCATTTAAAATTTATTGGCAAATGAACCATAAACTAATTCGCACCGCCCACTTTTCTTTCCAGTCACTAACTATACGTGTGTGGTGTATAAGACTATATTATATATTTCAGCAATTTTCAATATCTTGGTAAGCAGAACTCTCTATTGATGAAACATATTTCGAGCACCTAATGCTCATTATCAGTCTGCCTCCGCCCACAAGAAAAATGCACGTTTTTCACCACGAGAAAATTTAAATATCTACATTTCCCTTTTCATGAAAGTGATAAATAAAGGTGGAATTTATTTAACAGTGCCCGAATAGCTGGCAACTTTAAACACTGTATGGCTGTAGCTTAGACCCTAAAGGGCACGATAAAAATGAATACCCCGAATTTCCATCACCGAGGAGTTTGTAGAAGCGTATAGATTAGGCTTCGAAATTGTTCAGAAAATTGCTATAACTTCAAATTTGCCATCTTAGAAGTGGTGAAAAATGATGGTACAATTTATTTGTAAGTTTCATCCTAAATGGCTTCTTGAGTAGTTCGTAATATTAAATTTGGGTATTGTGACTTAGTACAGAAGCGGTGGAAAATAGGGTGAAGTTTATGCAATAGTCGCTAAATAGCAAGAAACAATAAACGTCCTAGGGGTATAGAACGGGCTTTCAGATGGTACATAATGGTCAGATATTTCCAAATTGAACCCTTTAAGAGGGTGAAAAAAGTGGTGATATTAAGTCGCCCTTTGAGCGAAGATTTGTTAGTTATATCGGTTTAATATATCTACGACCACTTGTCTGCTGTAAAATGTACTAAAAAGTTATTTCCCTCATCACCCAAAATGTAATAAAAAGAAACCTAAACGGAGTTGTCCAAAGTAAAACTTCACTTCAAATTCAATCTAAATCAACTTTTCTTCATTTTTACAAATAAAATCATTGTAACAATAAATGAAAATCCCCAATATAATTAATTTTGTTTTTCTTCGTTTACTAATCTACCTCCTCATGCATCTGTTGTACATGTATTTACTTACCTCTTATCTCAGCGCAGCAGGCTTTGAAGGCAAAGACAGTCAACCAAAGCTTCATCAACATCGTGCGGACTTGAAAAATAAATGTATTACAAATGTAGGTCTTAAGTAGTTTTGTTATTGAAGTTAATGCGAAAACTATGTACTTCATATCTCTTACAACGCTCGTTTAGTTGATCGCATAGGTCGTAACATGAATAATCTTTAATAAAAATATAAATGTCAAATGAAAGAACTGTTCAATTTTAGTGGTTTATTTATCGGTTTCACAAAGCTTGGATCGACGTTGTTTTCTTATGTGGGGGACGAGCAAGTCCTGAAGTTGGGACGCAGGCATTTCGATCAGGACGTGGGCGATGAAACCGAAGAAGAAGGACAAGATGGCGTCAGAAATGAAGGATTTTAACTAGAATAAAACCGAAATTATTAAAAACATTTAGAACAAAAGTAGATTTGAAGAGGTGAGTAGTTTATTTTTCAGAAGCATTTGGAAAAATATGAGAATGTGAGAATTCCGGACCAACCTTTTTGTCCTTCTTAGTCAACTTTTTTTTGGACAACAAAATTTTGGAAAAATCCGTGTTTTTAAAATACACGGGGCATTATTAATTAAATTCTAATAAAATCGTGCCATAAGCCTTCTAATCGATGTCATTTAAATAAAGTATTTAAATAATAAAGTTTTATAAATAATAAAATTAAATTAAAATATATATTTTATATATATATAAAATATATATAATTAAATGATTATTTATTTATATATTTTCATTTATATATATTTATTTTCTTTTTTGTCGATTAGGAAAGGTGGAAATGTGCTGTCAAAAGGTATAAAAAAACTGATTTCGTAGTGAGGTAAGTGAGAGGGCCAGTAACTTCCTTGTAAATATTATCGAGTCGTTTTCGGAATGAGAATTTGCCAATAAATAACGAACAGGGGCGAAAATATCTCTTGCTCGATTTAACTAGAAGAGCAAGATGTTTTGTTATATTCTATTCTTATAATATATATTCTTTTCTCTCTGTTTAAGCAGCCTGCCAAAATGGACGAGACAGAAACAAGTAGAAAGGAAGGGAGGCGCTGGCACAACAGAAACAACATATATTTACTCATGGCAGTTACAGAGGCGGATTAAGAATTTTGGATAGAATTTTTGATCGAATAAATCCTGATAAACTAAATGTAGTTAAAATATAAAGATGATATGTCTAATATAATTGAATCTTTATAACGGTTTTCCATATTGTCAAAAATGATAAGACTACTTTGCACAAAAATCTTAATTTTTGAAAAACTTCGTACACGACTGAAAAAATTTGAAGTGATTGCACTATTTTAGGACATATTCCATGTATAACTTTCTATAAAGGATATCTCTTTTTTTCTTAAAATTAATAATAAAAATGCATTACATATGATTTCAAATTAGAAATATTTTTAAATATTTAATTATTTTATTTTTAAAACTTCAATTAGGTACACCCTGTTTATCAGGATTTAATCGATGCATCAAAAATTCTATCCAAAACTCTTGATCCACCTTCGTGACTACGACAAGGAGTTTCTAGTGTGTCAACACTCCCTGTTTCCTACTAGTCGTCTCTTTCCCATCCATTTTGACAGTCTGTTTAAACAGAGAGGAAACAAATTTGTGACACTGTCTGCAGCCGCAAGGGCGAGGCATCCTATCTTGTCCTATTAGTTAAAACTGGCAAGAAACATTTTCGTCTTGTAATTTATTGGCAATTTCGCCTTCCGAAAACGATTTGATTATAGAAGGTATGAGAAGACTGGCTTGGCAATGAGTTAAGTTTCCCTGTAAATAACACATTTCTTTTAAATCGTAGAAACCAGATCATTAAATAAGACACAAAATATAGAGAACATTATATACAGTCTACCATGCTCATCGTAGACTCATATAGTGGAGAGACGTCACCCCCCCTAGGAATCCTTATTTCATACCTTTACTTGTCATGTAAAATTTGGTATTTATACAGGAAAGTGGTTCCATATGGATTTTATTCATTCTATCCTTTAGCTCAACGAGCAATAGGGCCCCTTCTGTTGAATTTTAGCAACTTATCAAATAAACACGTCTTCTCTCAGCCTTTGTTTTCACCACCACCTTCTGAGGAGTAATCTCTAAAGGCACCCCAGACTCTTCTCTAGGGTATAATAGCTATAAGGTACAGGCTTTCTTTTGGGATAAAGATTTGGGGCATCTCCAATTTTTATGATGAACCATGACCTCGTGTTTTACGTTAAGTATCGTCTGGGGCACTTTTATCCATCTAATCCGACTATATCTATTAGCATTTTAAATTTGTCACAAATTGACTTTGGTGAATTAAAATTATTACAACGTCACTGAAATGGGTCTCTACAACGATTCAACTAGAATGAAAATAATCTAGCGGATAATCTGCGATAACACCTGCATCAAATTTAACTTCAATAAGAAATGTTCTAAAGAGTCAAAACAATCACACATTCTTATTTCCTCATTCCATTACCCTTACCATAATAACATCCGAAACATAAAACAGCTCCCTCGCAGTGGCGGTACGGTAAAAGACTATCCCGTAATGTATTAAATAAGTGCTATAGGTAAAGTTCCCCATCAATACCGCCGGTCGCCACTCACATAACCTCCTCGCCGGACCTACAACTGAAAACATACCACCATATTTCGACTTGAACACCAACTACACTTACCTCCTAACTTCTGCGACATCCCAAATACCCCAACGGCGATACCAAGGGCGTAGATCGGTTTCAGGAGGCCACAGAGTACAGCACTGGTGAGTCTGGAGTATTGGTACGAAGACACCACTAGTACCGATAATGGTAGGCCTATAAAGGATAACAGCCACGTTCCTTTAGAGATCTGGAATATGAAAAAAACACGATAAGTAAGGGGAGTTGGGATATATTTATTTTTCTCCAAGTTATGGCAGAATTTCTTATCCGCTCATAGTTATACCATAGACGGAGACAAGTTTAGAGGTTGCTAAATGTAGATCATATTTTTTCTGATATAAGAATAATATTGAAACAAACCGAAACGTATAAGATAGTTGTTTATGAGAAAACGATGAATGTTAATGTTGACGGCAGTAGAATAACATGTCTGTACGTCACCCCAGGCGTATTCGTTACAATTTGAGAGCACGTCCGAGATGGCGAACGGAAGTGACGGTGACGATAACACATCGGACTATAACAATTTTATTTTCCATGTTAAACCAACCCAAAGGGTTTCTAACACACTTTTGAGTCTACAATGAAGCATCATGCTATCAATTTCTAATAAATATCAATTAAAATTGTCAATATTGATAAACATCAATTTCTAATAAAAATTCAACTACAACCACTACCAACACTTACGAAACTTGTGAAGATATCCTTCCTCCCATACTTAAAATAGATATATCCGGCATACAACCCGACCATGTACGTCGCCATATTGGCATAAGTCGAGGTGTAGATCACTGAGAACTTGTGAGATCTGAACTGCTTGTACTTGGAGTTCCTGGAATAATAACGACCCTCACTACTATTAGTACGGAGTATATGTCTCGACTTACTCTGGAGTAAGTCTGTAGATGACATCCACGTTGTGGACATAAGAAATGATGACTTGGACCAAAACTCCCATGACGATGCAACTCAGCAAAATCTTCTTGGTATAGTTCCGATATTTCCAGACCAACGCCAGGATCACCAAGGAGAATATGTAGAGTTGGGTGTCCGCCGATAAGTACCACAAAGTGAAGCAACACTATGAAATGAGGTTAGACCTGAATTGGTATTGTGATTAAACCATTACCATCTCGTATTCCATGTAGTGATTGCTGAGGAACAGCAACGACGTCCACCAGTTCTTTCTGCACATCTGGTACTCCAACTTAGAGTAGAGGTCTTCCAGGGGGCCGTTGTAGATCATCAGGAGCCAAGTGGTGCAACCTGAGGCAACCATCACGATTACAGGCGGGATGATCCTGAAAAACCCCCACATTAACTCAAATCTTGATAGTATGTACAAGTACTTCACCTTAGGTATCTGTTTAGAAACGTCAGGTAGATGTACTTCGTTTTAAATTTCGATGACTCCATTAGCTGAAAAGTGTGGTAGGAGAGTAGAAACGCCGAGAAGAGGAAGTAGGTTTGAACCAGGAACACCAGGAGATTCCTGAGACCGAGTTTTAAGGAAGATTCTTCGATCTGGAAGACGAAAGAATCAGAGGTTTAATTGTAGATTGAACCGTTTAATACGATCAGCTACTGATTGTGTTGTTTACCTTTTCGAAATAATCGGTGTTGAGAACGTAACCTCCTATGTAACTTGAAAACGTGTGGCAGAATATTATGAGGAGCATGTTGTAGAACCTGATACCCTGCATACATTTTAACTTTTGGAAATCCGGGCTGGAATTACTCCTCATCAGCTTTTCGCAATGGCCTACCAGCGAGAATGGATTCAGGCAGTACTTTTCTAAAAAATGAACAACTGATGAATTTAGCGTTTACGCTTTTCTTTTGGTTTAATACTACCATAATAACGTAGACAAAAGAATAAATATTTCGAAACTTTAACAAATTTGGGATCTCCCAAAAAATGTATTTTGTTTTTTATCAGTAACTCGGCTTCCATTTGAGCTATTTCATTCACCCAAAAACAGAAGTGTTCTTTCTGGCAATTTTAAGAAGAAGTTATAGGTATTAAATAGCTAAGTCAAGTTGGGATGGTTCAAATAATTATTTTAAGCTGTTTAGGAAAAAATTAAGAAAAAATAAATATTCTTATACATAAAGTCCTTTAAGGCGGATTTCGAAAAATATGTTTCAAGCAAAAGTTATAGCTGTTAAATAGTTAAGTCAATTTGCTAAATCCGTTCAAGTGAAATTTCGAAAAAAAAAAATATTCTCAAGAGAAAAGTGTTATTTAGGGCGACTTTAGGAAATATACCCCAAATAGAAGTTGTAGGTATTAAGGGATAAATTGCTAAATCCGTTTAGAAGAAAATTCGGAAAAAATAAATATTTTCAAGACTAATTTGCCCTTTAGAGAGTCATTAGGAAAAGTAAGAAAAACTAAAAACTCTCAAGTGTGAAGAGCCGTTTAGGACGTTTTGAGAAAAAAAAATGTTTTAAATAATAGTTATATGCATAAGGTATAGTAAGAATATGTGATGCCATTTTTGAGAAAACCGAGAAAAACTGACAATTCACGAGGACAAAGGGGCTTGAGTAATCATAATATGATCATTATAAATTTGATGATTCATATTTCTTCAATTAAATTTATTAACTGACAATCAATTAATTATGTAAGTATTAATTGTTCTTGCTACTTAATTAAACATATTATGTATTCCATTATATTAATAATTAAATCAATTACTAAGTGCTCCTTTGATTGTAACATTATGTTGTTAGTTGGAATATTGAGATACGTCATCATATATTATCATGGTACAATTAATACAGGGAAGTCCCAAGTTTCACAAGCTCATTATGTCTCTCGTACGATTTTTTTATAAATTTTTGTGAACACTTGTAAAATAAAAAACTTTTAGTCCAACACTTCAATTTGACATTTAAAAAATAAACGCATTTCACTGTGAAACCGTGTATTGCTGATGACTCATGAAACGAGTAAATGGTAGTTATTCTATTCGTTTCATAAGTCATCATCAATACAGCGTTTCACAGTGAAATGAGTTGATTTTTCAAAAGTCAAATTCAATGTTGAGGGGTTTAGTTTCAAATGGAATCATATGGAAAACCGATAGCTGCACAGTTGCAAATATTTTTTTTTTTATTTGGAGCTTAAAGAACAATCAACTGCGTCTTGTACTGAAAGCAGTGATAGCTCACCATAGGAAAAAAGTAATCTCAGACTCACCGAATCCCTTGGAAAATGTAAATCGTACCTTCCTCCGACTTAAGTAGTCCAAATAGGAGACGACCAGTACGAAACCGAAATAGCTGAACGCCACCATCCTGGAAAATCAAATTTTGAACACAAGTTTAATATCTTCCGTGATGACTTACAAATAAATGACGTCGAAGGTTTGTATGGAGCGGTTCCTGCCGCTTTTAACGCAGCTGTGAATTTTCACGTCCGCCCTCAATCCCATACTTTCGTATTTCTCTGTGTAACATCTCGAGAGCTCCTGGGGATGAACGTCGTTCCGAAACGTCTGTCCCGGGCAGAAATCTTCCACGCAAATCGCGTGGAAAAGAGCGTTGTGATTGTACGTCTTGCTGTTGTTTATGGACTCCTAAATGTGCATACCGTTAATTAATCATTTATGTTATATTAGAGGAAATTCTTTCTCACCTCGATCGCTTTCCAGTGATTCGTTTCGTTCCCTCTAGCCTTCGACAGGATGACTTCGACGTTACAGAAAAATTTCCGGTCGTGTTGGCATTTGGTGTAATTATCGATGCGAAAAATCGGCGGAAGATCGTCATGTCGATCAGCTGGAAAAAAATTATAAATTTTTCTTTCAACGTTTTGAACGTGTCGTATTCACCATTTGAGTTCGTAATTATTTCAAAAACCAGAACGAGAGCCACACATAGTCTGTACATTATGTTCACGCAGAATAAGAATTCGTCTACGTATCGAAAAAATTCGTTATTCGATACGTTCGCCTTTTTTTCTTTAGTCAGGTATAAATTGCAAAGTATGACACGTTTTGCAATTACTAATGTACACATTTGATTTTAAACAAAACAATATGAACGTACTTTGAATAGCGCTTAAGATCGAATGGGATGTTAATGGGTGGAATTGGAAGTAATTATTGGTTTTATGAGATAGTTTACTTCGTTTCCTAATTTTAATGTAATTCCCAACCATGAACAATTTCCATTAAACCCCTAAAAAAATATAACAGAATCAAATCTTACCTAGACATTACATAAATACCACCGAACTGATACTTATTACAGATAGAACAAAATCTGAACTGAAAATCAACGAAATCGCACTGAATTTACCCATAATCAAACAGTTAACACTTAAACAGAGTTTATTTTTATCAACAAGGTGACTGAAAAACGCACCTTAGGCAACAAGAAAACCCCCCCTAGGTCACTTATCACAAAGGGTATTCGCCTTTCTCAGGCAACTAGTGCATCTACTAACGGTAGATAACGTCCAAGCAGTCTCCGGGTCTCAACTCACCGATCCTCCAGGGAACGTGTCCGCAGCACGGGCACAACAAAAGGTTTCCCCTCAAATTTTAGTATACCTCATTATTTTACTTGCTTTCGATTATTACACCCCGTAGAGGACTCCCCTTTCAAATCTTAACTTAACTTCCCCTCTAAATCCTCTCTCAATCTAAATTGCCTACGCGACCTCAAGAGACCCAACTCGCCTCGCAAGGCGCGAGAGCCGAATCCCTTTTTTAAATTTCTCTCTTAAACAGTTCACCGACGACCTTCACTCTTCCCTGCACTCTTCTTGCCACCAACTTATTCATCTCTCCCCGTAGCGAGCGATTTCTCGGAATCGTCTTGTTTATAGTCTGTCTAAAAATGAGGCGAAGTAATAAAAACTCATTATAAATGCAAAACCGATACAAGGTGGCACCCACTAAATGTGTCGAGTTCTCTAATGTTTTGCACGCTACCTCCCCTAATCTCTTTATATTACGAGTGTTTCTCCCTGAACATCTGCTATTTTGTGCGTCTCGACACATGCGAAGAACCACTCACTGGCGTACGGTCGGGAAAAATGACGAAATGTGCAATAATCGATAACTGAAAAAATTACGTGTGCGTGCGCGTGTGTGTGTGTTTGTGTGTGGGCGCGCGCTTGAACGAGATAGAGAGGGAAAGAAAGACAACACGTCAGTACATGTATGGTCGTGCATTAATTTATGAAATTTTGCGGCCCTGAGAAGGGCCAGTTTATGAAAAGTTTTTCCCAGCCGTCACCTTCTCCTTGGTAACCTCAGTCGTCGTTGCCATCGTCGAATTCTTCCCAAACATCGGAATCTGAAGAAGAATGATCATTTGGGTTGATAATACTTGGTTCTATCAACGACTCCGAAATGTTATCCAACTGAAACATTTGGTCTTCTATTTTCAGAACGTGATTTATGCATTTCCGCCAATTTTCCTTGGAAACTTTACATATTGCTTCTTTAAGCAAATTTTTGACATCTGCTAATTTGAACGTTGTATTTGTCCTCGCCACGTCACCTTTTATTTGTGCCCATATTAGCTCAATGGGATTCAGGTCGCAGTGGTACGGAGGAAGCCGAACCACTGTTATTCCTTTCGCCTTGGCTAATCCATCGACGACGTGCCTTTTAAAATCACCTTTACGTGAATTGGCTAAACGCAAGAGTTCTACTTTTAATAGGTTTTCGGCACATTGGATCTTTTTCGAGGATAACCATTCTGCGATACGTTGTTTTCGCCAAGAGCTATTTGGTAATTTCTCTTCTAATCGGGAATGGTAACTAGCGTTGTCCATAACTATTACGGAACCATTCGGAATTAGATCGATCATTTGACCAAACCATTCTTCAAACACGTCCGCAGTCATTTCTTCATGGTAGTCTCCTGTCTTAGTTGATTCAAAAATTAGTTCTCCCCCTTCAACGAAACCATCCTCGCTTCCAATGTGGGTAATAATAAGCCGTCGCCCTTTACCCAACGAAGGCTTTAAACCGGTGGACCAACCTTCTAGAAAAGATTGCCTTCGATTAGTTACACTGGTATCTTGCCAAAATTTTGGTACGGAATGTCCTGCGTTAATCCAAGTTTCGTCCAGATAGAAAATTTTTTTCATTTCTAGCCTACTCCTTCGAATATCGCGCAGGTAACTTCTTCTCCACACAATGATGTCATCTCTTTCCATCAATACAGATTTTCTATTGTGCTTCTTCCATCGAAATCCCAAATCCTTTAAAATCGTCCATAATGTACATCGGCTCATTTTTGGAAAGTCCTCGTCTTCTTGGACAGACAATAGAATTTTATCTAGTGTTGGAAGTTCGTTGCGGAAAAAGAAAGCGTGAACTTTTCGACGTAGTCCCCTTTTTAGAAATTCGTCTAAGGAAATTTTCGGACGTCCTGGAGACTTCTTCGCCGGTTGAACAGGGCCACCCTTTCTTTCTTTTAATAACCTGTACACTGATGTCTTACCAACTCTCAGCATCGCAGCGGTTAATTCCACGGTTTTATCCACACTCGCATCTAAATTTTGTTTCTTGATGGAATCGAAACAATTCAAAATTAGAACTTTCTCATTAACTGAGAACGGCGCTAATTTTGGGCGTTTCGATGGTCCTGGTAAATTCTCCATACTCCAATACGTATCTCCGTACTTTAAAAATACCACTATGAACACACAGGAAAGTCACTGTCAAAGTCTGTCTAATCACACACACGTACACGTCTATAAGCAATGCTGACTGACTATTGTCTTAGGCTTAAATGGAATAAATGGGCCGATCTTATACACATAACCACCTGATATGTTAACGCAAGCATTAAGCGCAATCAGTTCCTTTAACTTACCCAGAATTACTGAGAAAATAATAGCCGTTTGGTCCCTTCTTGGAATAGTTAATCACATAATCCGAACTTTAGTATTTATCTGCACCTCGATTAGACAGCACCCACTTTTGTACTTCGGTAGGAAATGTTCATATCTCTTCGATTCTTCCATATCCCGAGGATTTATTAGACAAACAGTATGAAAAAAAACATTACCGTAAAATATTATAAAAAATACCGATTTCCAATATTGTAGTATGTTATATTAATGACGAGTTAACAACAATTCAGATAAAAAGGGCAGCGTTCCTGAGATGATAACAATCGCGGTCATAATACCTACCTTTTAATAAATCAATTATACCGGTTTTAAGGAAACTCAACATTACATAGACAATTTTAATTCATTTATTAATATTCGTTGATTTCTTTAAGAACGCCTCTGGTTAGCTGCGAAATAATCGGTTTATTACTTCGCCTCATTCTTTGACAGGGTATACCACAATTTATACATCAGAATGTGCTCGTATTTTATTACGCGATTACGCTTAAACCCTTTCCAAAATTATTTATTAATTTAGTATATAACTGCAGTTCAAATTTGACTGGAGTGAGTTCAGTGGAACCAGATTTATTAAGGATTTTCATTAGTTAGTAATACGTAAAATCAGGAAATTTAGACTGTGATGGAATAATATTATAATAAATAATTCATTTAAATTTGACTTTTGATGCCTTTAAACCAATAAACTGTGAATAAATAAAAGGATACAAATTTTTATATTCTTTATGAACACAACACTCAAAAATTTGGATGGAATTTAAATGTGCCGCCGATACGAGCACAAAATTCTAAAGTAGTTTCAAAATCTTCTGTAAGAGGCACTGCAATCAGGGCCTACTTAAAGTCACTAGATATTAAAAGTACCGCAATTCATTGGCCCAATGAGTAAGAGAGAGAACCATCCGTTTGGGAACAAATATGGCGGATTTTAATATAAACAGCTGTTTGACAAGCGTGTCGATTAGAATTTAATGGTTATATTTGTCGGTTTCGATTTACACATACAGTGTGGTGATAGGTGAGATATATATTGTGATTTGTTTTTTTGACTATTAAGAACGTCTCAAATGCCTTCGTGTTGCGTGTGTAAATACAATGCTCGTGAGGGTAATGTGAGATTATTCAAATTACCTGGCGGTAAGTTGTAGCTAAAATTATTTAATGTATTGTTTAACGCCTCTTGTATTATTTAATAACCTTACATGATATTTGTTACATGTTTAGATGTACATGTAAACATGTAAACCTTACATGTTTAGATGTAAACAGAAGAGATGTATGGAAAAGGGCTGTTGACAACAGGGAATTACATAAAAATGCAAGAATTTGCGAGGTTAGTTATAAAAGAATTTGCCATTTGCAATATTTCACTTTGGTAACTTTTAGAGACATTTTTCTGAAAAGCAGTTCGAGCAGAATAGGGCCGATGAAAAGAAGTTATTGAAGTGGAATGCTGTGCCTGATTTACTGTACGGGACATTGTGTGAATGCAACACAAGTGTAGAAGTGAAACCTTCGACTTCTACACATAATATATGTGAAGTACGATCTGAGGTTTATGAAGAATCTGTGAAAAATCCAATGGAGATTAGTTTTCGAAATGAATTCGTTGAGCCTGAAATGGAACAGCTATTTTCAAATGATGATGTAAAAGAAGAACAACTGGTTAATAACTTGAGAAAGGCTTTACGAAAGGCCCTACGTGAGCGTAACACATTCAAAAAAAAATTTGAAACAAAAGTTACACATCTTGAGAAAGTCTTCCATAAGGATCAATTACAATTTTTAGAAAAAGGCAACAGTAAAGGGCAAAAATGGTCTGATCAGACACTTACTAAAAGCTTAAAATTATATCTGACTTGTGGAGCCAAAGGATATAACGAACTGAGAAATCAGAATCTTCCTTATCCTAGTATTCGTACGCTGCAGCATCGCTTTCAAAGCTTGAAATTTAAACCAGGTATTTTAGAAGATGTTATCAATCTGTTAGAGTTAAAGGTATGGAGCAGTTGTAAATTGTGGGTTTGGTTTAGTTTTTACTTTCCTTTTATTTTTTCCTCATCTTCCACATATTACATTTAGTAGAAGGAAAAGTAGGTAGCCTTTCGAGACCAAATTGTTTAATCTAGTTTACTTTTTAGTACTACTTTTTATTTCTGTACTTTAATTTATTAAATTTATGTTTGTTCTTTGATAGGTGAAGCTGTTTGATGACACTGAAAAGCATGCCGTCCTACTTGTAGATGAGATGAGCATAAAACCAGGTCAGCAGTTCGATGTTACCACTTCTTCAATTATAGGGCAGCCTACAATTAAAAAGGCATCAGGAGAGGAAGATGCTGTTGCTACTCATGCGTTAGTATTTATGCTTGTGGGATTGAGTACACGTTGGAAGCAAACTGTAGCTTACGAATTCACTAGTAATTCTTTCTCAGGTGAAGAAATGATAGAAAAAATATACGCAATTATTGCAAAAGCTCATAGTATTGACCTTAAAGTACATGCCGTCGTTTCAGATATGGGTGGCCAAAATCGTGGTTTTTGGAAGCATTTGAATGTTGTTGCTTCCAAATATAGCCACATAAGAAATCATGTGCCACATCCTGTGCTTTCTGGGGAGAAATTATTCATAATGCCTGATGCAGTACATGTTTTCAAAAATGTTGCTGGAGCCATCATCAGTAGAAAATTGTTATATATTACAGATGATATTGCACAAAAATATAATTTACCATCCAATGAAATATCAATTGAAGCAATAATACAAGTGTTTAATTTGGACCAATGCAATATTTTCAAACTTTGCCCTCGTCTCAAAAAAAATGTCTTGCGAAAAAATGAATGTGCGATTAAGTACGGCACTTCTAAGCAGCGATGTTGCAGCTGCCATTATGTATCACATAACAACAAACAACATTGAAGACAAATATCAAACCACAGCCTGGTTTCTACTTTTGATGCATAAATGGTTTAAATACATGACCAGTAGATGTGCAAAATTGGGTTTGTCACATTATAATGAAGAAGAATACTCGTCAATAGTTGGCTTTTTACACTCATTTAAAGACATCATATATAATATTACTTCTGTTGATAATATTTGGAAACCATTTCAAACAGGGCTGTTATTAGCAACACAAAGCGCTCTTGATATGCAAGAACTTTTTCTGGAAAAATACAATTTTAAGTATGTTTTATTAGGAAGATTTACACAAGATGCGCTAGAAAATTTATTTTCTTCTGTACGTTGCCGCCAACCCATACCAAACGCTTATGAATTTAAAGTAGCGTTAAGATTAATCTGTTTGTCACAATATGAATCCAATACCCATTACTATTCTCAATCCGATCAGGAACACATAATTAGTTATTGCAACACAAAAAGCCCTATCCTCGACAAACACACCGACAATGATTTCGATAATTCCCTTATGATACCATTTACAGGTAACAGTTCCTTATGTGAAACTTCAAAGGCAGCCCTTTATAGTTCGTTGGGAGCAATTTTGTATAAAATAAAAAAAAATTTTAAGATATGTGGCAATTGCTATTCGAAATTAATTACAGTAGACCAAACTTGTAATACATTAAATTGGTTTACAAAATTAAGGGAGTACAAAGAAAATTTGCTAGTACATCCATCAATGGATTTATATCACTTCATATATAATTTAGAAGTGACATATAGATTAAATGAACAAATCATAATGCGGAGTACTATGCAAAAAGAAATTTTAAAAACAACATTTTTAGAAATGGAATATGTTCAAACAATCCCATCATGCCATAATATTATGCTGAGGGTTATTGAGCAACTCATTAAAACAAGAATTATTTTTTCTCTTAGAAATACAAATGAGGAACATAGAAAACATTATTCTTAATAAAATTTAAATTTTCATTTTTTTTTATTTTCAACTCTTCCTTAAACTGTAACAGATAATAATATTGTTAATAGAATAGCTGACAGCAATTTAAGAACTTTTTCTGTAGATTGTAAGTTCAGTTGTAAAAGAAAAATTGAATTGCAGCCAGCTATTTTATTAACCATATATTATCTATTATTGTTTTAAGTGTAGTTGAAAGCCTAAAAAAATATGAATGTGGTCAACCATCACCGTGAATAGCGTCTTCATGAAATGGTAAATAAAAGTAAGCTGTTTGGCTGTCTTAATCCATTTTCGGACAGCCAAGTCATAATAAAACTAGAGTAGGGGATTTGGATAATCGGAGTTCGAATAGTTAAGAGTTCCATTGAACATCATTTTGTGATTTATAACTTGGGTATTTTTGTATCATTGGTAAAATGTTTAAAATTTTATGTAAATGGAATTACACTTGTTAATTTTTTATTGTACGATTTTTCTTGTTTTATTGTATTGTTGAATATTTGTTATAAAAGTCAAAAATCAATTTACTTTAATTTGTTGAACATTGTAACATGTTTTTAAATAGGTGGTATTGTATAACTTAAATTTGGACAAATCTTTTATATAACTGTAGGTTAAAGTGCAGAAATATGATAATTAATAAAAACACCATTTCCAACATTCCATGTTTAAATTTGTTATATATTATTTATGATATATTCAATAAATGTTTAAAAACTTATTCTAAAGTGATTAATCGATAACACTGCAATAAACCAAAAACCAAATTTAGCAAAATAGAGTTTTCTGCATGAGACAGTTCTACAAATTAAAACTTGACTGTTCTAGACCATTTCTTCATTTATTTAATTGAATCGTATAACAATTAGATTGTAAAATGTCTACACTCGACCTAAAAAGTAGTTATTATCTGATTCGTCTTCGTCATACATTCAAAATACGTCACGTTTTTTATTTCACATCTGGATTTCAATTTGCCGCCTGAATTAGGAACAAATATGGCCGCGAATTGCGGTACGTTTAATATCTAGTGACTTTAGGCCTACTGCATAGATGCCTACTGTCACTTGTCATTTTTGTTGTGTTCATGCACTTGCACTTTTAATAATTTGGATGTTTTGTGATTTCCCCATTCTTTCTTTATTTTCTTGCGTGCGAGTGTTTCCTAGTGTTTACAAATTTATCATTTCATTGCACGAAGTATTTGCATCTTACCATGCTTACCATGTACGATAGAGAAATGACTACTTGTGATTGGTGCTTGCAGGCAGCACCAGTGCAATTGATCGATGAGAAGTTATGGCGCTTCTGGAAAACAATCAGTACAGAGGTAAGTGTACCCAGTTTACTCCGTGTCGTCTGTACGCTCTTTACAAAATTCCTTCTCTTTCATTGCATGGATTGTAATGTCTTTCGAAGCGGTCGCTTGTAATGTATCCACCTTTTTTATTTTAGGATGGGAATGTAGCATCCCACAAGAACATTTGCGAGAAATGTAAATCACGCTATGAGGACTTTTCAAAGAACATCGAGAAGTGTAAGATCAATGCGTTTGTAATAGACAAGATACTGTCTGGCAGGTATATCAAACTCGAACCATCCATTGATGTCGATTACCATCACTCCATTCAAGAAGAAAGGCATTCAGATTCCAATCTTGGTGCAATATCAGATGGAGTGGCCGTTGAACGAGTAGCACTACCAGGCTGTTCAGGTTTTCCAGATAACCCTAAGAAGCTTATTGAAGAGGTTCCAGGGCAGGTGAAAGAGGATCGTTTGATCAGCATGAACATTAATCGCACATGTTCATATTACAAGAAAACTTTTGAGTATATTTCCCAAGTGAAGACCCACTTGTGCGTTTATACAGGTGACGAATCTTTTAAATGTTCTATCTGCAATGAGACTTGTCCTATGTCTAATGCTTTGAAAAGGCATATGTGCCTTCATACAGATAAAAACCCCCTTGAATGTTTGCTCTGTAAAAAAACTTTCATTCGGTCTGGACAATTGAGAAACCACTTGCGCATTCATAAGGGTGAAAAGCCTTTTAAATGTTCACTCTGCAATAAGGCTTTTACTGTCTCTAGTACTTTGAAATCTCACATGTGCCTTCATACAGGTGAAAAGCCATTTATCTGTTCATTGTGTGATAGAGCTTTTAATCGATCTGGCAATTTGAAGAGTCATATGCTCGTTCACACCGGTGAAAAGCCATTTAAATGTTCCCTCTGTAATAAGACTTTTACCCATTCTAGTCGTTTGAAGAGTCACATGTATTTTCATACAGGTGAAAAGTCTTTTAAATGTAATTTTTGTAATAAGACTTTTACTCAGTCTAGTCATTTGAACAGGCATATGCTCCTTCACACCGGTGAGAAGCCATTTAAATGTTCCCTCTGTAATAAGACTTTTACTCAGTCTAGTCGTTTGAAGAGTCATATGTATGTTCATACAGGTGAAAAGCCTTTTGACTGTTCGTTCTGTCATAAGACTTTTACTCAATCTAGTCATTTGAAGAGACATATGTTCCATCATACAGGTGAAAACCCTGCTAAATGTTCCCTCTGTAGTAAGACTTTTAGTGAGTCTTCTCAATTGAAAAAACACATGCATATTCACACAGGTGAAAAACCTTTTAAATGTTCACTCTGCAATAAGACTTTTACCGAAGCTGGTCATTTGAAAACTCACTTGCGCAGCCATACAGGTGAAAGGCCTTTTAAATGTTCGCTCTGTAATAAGACTTTTACTGCGTCTAGCCATTTAAAGGCTCATATGCGCCTTCACACAGGTGAAAAGCCATTTGAATGTACCCTCTGTAATAAGACTTTTACTGTGTCTAGTAATTTGAAGTTTCATATGCGGCATCATACAGGTGAAAAGCCGTTTAAATGTTCCCTCTGTAATAAGACTTTTACTCAGTCTAGTAGTTTGAAAAAGCACTTGGGCTGTCATGCAGTAGAAAACCCTGTTAAATGTTCCCTCTGTAGTATGAGTTTTACTCAGTCTAATCAATTGAAGAATCACACGTGTATTCATTCCGACAACAATTCTCTTTAAATGTTCACAGGACAGTAACATTTCTGCTAATTCCAGTATGTTTACAGCTTTATAGCTATTATAATTAGAAGTGCGCTTATACAGTAGTACAACATTGGCAATGCCTCCCTATCCCTATCCAGTCATGGATCAAATATTTGTTTTAATTACTTCTTATTATATATATATATATATATATATATATATATATATATATATATATATATTTTCTACAATACATGAAATTTTTGTTTTACATATTTATTGAATTAGGAATCATACATACCTTTGATCCCACATATATTTTCTCGTAATTTTCCAGTTGGATGCTGTAGTTTTTTGTAATTTTCTTGTGGTTTTTACCTCTGTAATGAATGTATTTATGTTTATCTTCTGTATATTCACTACTAAATCTATAGAGGCATTTTCGAAAAAATGCAATATTGCGTTTTAGAGAAATTATTACCAGAGACATGGTATCACTAAATTATTTGACGCGACTCTAAAAAATCGTTCTTTATTTAAACAGTCTTTATAGTTTTCGAATATTAGTTCATATATGAAACTTTTTTCGGTTCCTATCCCTTACTTCGTTACCTTGTTTTCGACAAGGTACGAATACATCTTTGCTTGTAATCCGATAATTTTTCTTCGATTTTCATCTTTCATAATGTTTGTGCAGAGTGCAGGGGACTGATGATCTAATTATCGTTAGATAAATTAGGGTTTGTAGGAATCAATATGACGCTCTTGGTTTTGCTAAACATCTATTCAACGAGTGACATGTTGTTATTAAAACAGTACAAGGTGTTATGGAAACACAACACAAGGCACACTGGACGGGCCAAGGTTCATAGTCTGGTTAGATCGCGCACACAGAACATCTCACTAACACTTCCCCTCGCGATCGAACCCAGCTTCTGAAAGGTTTTCCAGTCCAATCATCCTTAAACACTGGAGGTGACGAGGTCCAGGTAGGGCCTTTGTAAGGATATCTGCCGCCATCTTCTCAGTAGGAACATGTTGAAGATCGACGGTCTTCTCTCTGATGGCATCTCTTATAAAGTGGTGCCTGATGCCCACATGCTTCGTACGCGCATGGAATACGGGATTCTCGGCTAATCTTATAGCTCCCATATTATCTTCGAATATCGAAATTGCTGACAGATCCTCCAGTCCAAGTTCCTGAAGGAATGTTTTAAGGTGTATGGCTTCTGACATCCCCATGTATTCGGCCTCTGTGGAGGATAAGGCTACGGTCCTTTGCTTTTTCGAGTCCCACGATATAGGGTTTCCACCAACCATAAACACAAAACTGGTGTAAGAACGTCGGTCAATGGGGCATCCACCCCAATCTGCATCCACATACCCCTTGGTGGATTTGGTTCCTTTTCCAAAAACTAGTCCCAGGTCAATGGTTCCTTTCAGGTATCTGAGTACACGCTTCGCTGCGGTCCAATGTTCCCTGCCGTGGCAATTGTTAAATTGTCCTAGATAGCTGACTGCGTAGCTGAGGTCACGTCTGGTGCTGACCGCCAGGTAAGTTAAAGCTCCCACGAGTTCCCGGAATGGAACATCCCCGGTCGACGTGTCCTCGTTTTTCTGCAGCTTTATACCGGCACTTATTGGAGTGCAAACTGGCTTCGCGTCGCTCATCCGAAATCTGTTGAGTAGTTCCATTATATATCCTTTCTGATGTAACGAAATTTGGTTTTTCTTCTTTCGAAACTCCATTCCTAGGCAATGTCTGATCTCCCCAAGGTCTTTCACTTCGAACAGTTTTGATAAGAAGCTGATGAGTATTTCAGCTACCTGAGGTTTTCTAGAAGCGATTACAATGTCGTCGACGTAAGTTGCAATTAAAGTCAATCCGGGTCCTTTACCTATCTTGTAAAGACAAGGGTCGCCGTTCGTCGGTGTTGTGCCAAACTCCTTTAAGACGTTGCTTAGTTTGTTAAACCAGCTTCTTCCGGCCTGTTTTAACCCATACAGAGCCTTCTTTAATTTGCAGACTTTATCTCCCTTCTTCAGTTCTCAAAGCACGAGTAGTAGGGACAGTTGCTTAGGGGGTTCCATGAACAGTTCTTCATCTAGTTCGCCATTTAGGTATGCACTGGTGACGTCCAGTTGTCGGATTTCCATATCAAAATGTACAGCAATCGAGGTCAGAAGTCTGATGGTACTCGATCTGGCAACAGGGTCGAAGGTTTCCTTGAAGTGAATGCCTGGTCTCTGGCAGAACCCTTGGGCTACTAGTCGAGCTTTCCTCTTCACGAGTCTTCCATCTGCAGAATACTTGTTCCGTAAGGTCATGCGGCTGCCAATCGTTTCACGGTCATTGGGACGTGGAACAACTTTCCAAGTCTCGTTCCTAATGATGGATTTCAGTTCCTCAACCATAGCTTTGTACCACTCCTCTGATTCTGGCGAATTCAATGCGTTCGTCAAGGGTACTTCAGAAACGAAAGCTTCTTCACAAGTTCCTGCTTCATCTTTGTATCTATACTCCTTTCTCGGTCTTCCCCTCATTCCAGTTCTAATGATCCTAGGTCGGCCAACATCCCTCTTCCGCTCAGACCTTTCATCATCTTCTTCAACGTCGACTTCTTCTTCATTGTCGATTTCTCCTTCATTGTCGATTTCTCCTTCATCGACTGAATTCGGTGCAATTTCCACGAATTGTGAAGGTGACGTCTGGCTACTTGTGTCTTCCACTAGGTTCTCCGGCAGAAATTCCTCAAATTTCCCGACGGTTTCTGGACTTCCTTCGAGAAATTTTACATCCCTAGAGATTTCCACTCTTTGCTCCTTCGGTATCCATACTCTATAACCCTTGCTTTCCTCTGAGTAGCCTAGTAGTATACCTTCCCTAGAGCGAGTGTCGAACTTTCCCAGACCGGGTTGCCTCTTCAAACAGAATACTCGACATCCAAATTCTCGATAGAAACTTACATCTGGTTTCCTCTGGTTCCAAATCTCATACGGCGTTTTTCCGTTTAAGTTTTTCGATGGACAGCGGTTCCTTATGTGGTTCGCGGTGTTTATGGCTTCCGCCCAAAACTTGGAAGGTAATCCAGACTGGATCAATAAGCACCGGGCCATTTCCACAAGTGTTCTGTTTTTCCTCTCCGCCGTTCCATTTTGCTCGGGGTTGTAAGGGACAGTGAGCCGTCTTGAAATTCCGTGCTCCTTCAAGTAAGCGTCGAACTTCTTGTTGGCGAATTCTGTGCCATTGTCCGACTGAAATTGCTTTACTTTTCTTCCCTTCTCGTTTTCCACCATAGTGATAAATTCCTTCGTCGCTTGTAGAGCTTCTCCTTTGGATTTCAGAAATCTTACTACGCACCACCTAGAATGGTCGTCGATGAACTCGATGAAGTACCGTGCTCCTTTGAGTGATTCGACTCGCATCGGTCCGCACACGTCGGAATGCACTAATTCCAGTAGTTCAGTTGTTCGCTGATTCTTCGGAAATGGTGTTCGTGTCATCTTTCCCTGGATGCATGTTTCGCATCTGGTCATGTCCTGAACATTCTTCAGACTTCTTAACGATTCAAGGCCTCTTACCACATTCTTGCTGATGACTTCTTTTAGATCCCTGAAGTTTAGATGACCCAAGCGTCTGTGCCATTTCTCTAAATCTGAAGTAGGGTCTGCCATTAGCGCTGAACTTCCGCTTGTCTGTTTGGTACTGTCGTTCCCTTCACAAACGTAGTAGAGATCCCCTTTCCGTTTAGCAACTAAACAAACTTCTCCTTCGGTGTCGATGACTAAAGCCTCATGCTTCCTGAATATTACTTCGCACCCCTTATTTGTAATTTTTCCTATCGACATCAGGTTTGTACGCAAATCTGGAACATACAGAGCATTCTTTAACTCAATATTTCTTGTCTCACCGAAAACGTCTGCTTTTAGAAGAGCTTTTCCTTCGGCCATTATCGATGTCGTGGTTTTGTTGGCAAGGTTGAGCTTCCTATTCCTGGACTTCAATTCGGAAAAGACATTTACATCACTGCAAAGATGTGACGAAGCTCCGCTGTCTAGACACCAGCTTCCACTCTTCGTAATATGATCATCGTTGTTCAAGTAGTAGGACTCATCTACTGCATTGTTGGCTGAAGGCTTGTGATTTTCCATGTTCTTGCAATCTGCAGCCTTATGACCTATTTCCCTACATCTGTGACAACGGTACTTGAAGGCGTTCTTGGTGCTATTTCTCCCATTGGACTGCTTCTTGTCCGAATTTCCTTGTTTTCGTTGATTCCTATATTGGTACTTGTTTTCCTTACTGAATAACGCTCCTTGTGTCTTCTGAGTGACTTCGACCTTCCTGGCGTTGCTTTCCTCGACGATCTTGATTCGTAGAGCTTCAGGGGATGGTAACTCATCTCTAGACTCGATAGCACAACGAAAGTTTTCAAAACTGGCCGGTAGACTGTATAGCAGCATTATCGTTAGCAAGTCATCATTGATTGAAACGTCCATCTCACTCAGCTTGTCGACCGCATCGAAGAACTTTCGAAGATGCTCGTTCACATCGCCTGGTTCCTCGATCTTCTGCAGAGTTAACTGCTTCAAGAGTGTCGCCTTTCGCGCCGGTCCCTTGGACTGATAGATGCTCTCCAGTTTCAGCCAAACTTCCCTAGATGTTGTACATCCTTTAATTTGTTTGAGTTCACAAGGGCTTATTCCAAGTACGATATCAGACTTGGCCTTGCTGTCGTCTCTTTCCCACAAGGTTGCATCGTCTGATTCTTCCGGTTTCTTGGAGGTGCCGTTCACGTAGTCCCACGCGTCGTTCTTGATGAGCAGCGCTTCCATCTGCATCTTCCACGTATCGTAGTTTTCTTTGTTGAGGGTCTCGATACGCGTCGCGTTCGACGAAGACATCTTTCCGGCCTTTTTTTCTTGGGAAACACGTGCTGTTCCTAACCTCACTCGGACGGGTGTTCGAGATCGAAGGTTTCTTCTCTCGCACAGTAAAACTATTTTTTCCAGTCACGCGAATCCTGGGCCCATAACCTGTTTGGGCAGAGTGCAGGGAACTGATGGTCTAATTATCGCTAGATAACTTAGGGATTGTAGGAATCAATATGACGCTCTTGGTTTTGCTAAACATCTATTCAACGAGTGACATGTTATCATTAAAACAGTACAAGGTGTTATGGAAACACAAGGCACACTAGACGGGCCAAGGTTCATAGTCCGGTTAGATCGCGCACAGAGAACATCTCACTAACAGTTTCGAATTCATTTGGGGCCTTAATACGATGGGAAGTGTTTAATTCAATATATTTCTTTAACCAACACGATTATTTAACCCGTAATGGTCATACCGCCTAATAAAACTCATTGGTCATATGGGGTCAAACTGACCCCATGCAGAAAAGTAGTTGCCATTAGCGTTCTATCCCATGTATTAATCTATATCTTGTGAAAGACTTTAGTTTAATGTCTGTTCTTTGTAATCCAATAGATTATATAAATATTCTTCAAATTTAAAATAGTAAAAATTTGAAAAACTAAAAAAATTCGAAAAATTTGACTTTTTACAAAAAAAATGCATAAAAAATTTAAATTTTACATTTTGAAAAAAACTGACATTGTGTTCTTGAAATAATATAAAATAAAAGAAAAGAAATAGTTTTAGCGAACTTTGCAAAATTAACCTTTATTTTGAAGTCTGCAATTGCCAATTTTAGAAAAAAATCGTATAATCGAAAAGTAAGGTTGAACGTGCAAAATAATATCAAAGAACGTTGTTTTCGCCAGAAAAGTCGTATATTTAATGCTTCACAATTAAAAACAGAAGTATTTTATAAAGAACGGAAGAAAGTAACGTGTGCCCAATGCTCATTCCTGACCACTACAGTCGATGCACATATACATCCTATGATTGTCGCACATAGGACGTTGGCATGAGGGATACTGTATGGTCGAATTTTTATCCTGTCTTCTCTTACAAAGTCTACATATTTGCCTATTTTCTGACTGGTTTTTTCTTCTACGACTGGCTCTGAGGTAATGCCCAAAATTGATGACATAGATAGAACCTTCCCCATAGATGTTTTCATAAACTTCATCCTCATCCGTGAAAGCACTAGTAATATTACGTGGTCGAAGATCATAAGCCATCTACATACACAATAATACACATTATAGCTAACGATTACTAACGACAAAGAAATTGTTTAAGTATGTGCACTAATACTTACTGCAATTTGACATACAAAATACAAGAATTTAAATTGGTATTTTTTTATAATTTCGCAACACTATGGTCATACGGGGTCAAATTGACGCCAGCAAAAATCATTCCCGCACAAAATGACGTAATCCGACCAACTGACGCTGCGCCGAATCGCGAAATATCTTTGGCCTATTGAAGTAACTTAAAACAAAGACAGATGGCGCCACAATATCGATTTTGAATGGCCTATTTAAACAATATACAGCCCTAAAGTTACCCAGGGGTCATTTTGACCCCTAATGAGCATCACGGGTTAAATCGTAAATCTATGTTAACACACTTAATGAACTCCATGGACTTTGCGTGACTTGAGCCTGTACCTTTGATATTGCTAAAAGTTTCTCTAATGTATTAAATACTTTTCTTTATTGTTTATCGAAAATTAATTTGGACGTTTTCGAATTTGGAGGATATTTAAGTTGCGAGCAAAAGAGGCAAGTCATTATGGGCATCGCGGAGAACATAAAGACGTTCGAGATCTATCTCTAATATGTATCCAATTTCTGTAGCTTTGTAGCTGCCACAATCGAGAGGTTTATAAGAGCTCATTTTTTTTCGTCTTGATCTATATTTTCCAAAATATTCAATTGGAAATTTAAATTTCAAAGGTCCTTCCCCCTAAAATGGAGATTGAAAAATTGTCTAGTTTGTTTATAAGGTTTTTCGTTAATAACACTACAAGGAATAAATTTATGTTAATTTCGTTTTGATATTTGTTTTCCTGGTAATTTTTCACGAATTTAAAACAAAAAGTTGACCTAGGACCATTTTCAACCGAGATAGCGTTTTTGTTTAAAAATTCACCATTTATTTATTTATTTATTTATTAACATAAAGACTTGAAATTGCACGAGTAAATAAATCAATCCTTTAACTTAACAATGACCATTGTGAGTATCGAAAAATAACTATTTTATTAAGGTAAATAACGACTGCAAAGGCGTGTTCCAAAAATCTCTCAGACAAATTCCGCAAACATCTTTATAATTATACTTCTCCTCTCAAATAAATATGAGCGGGATAATTTCTAACATTATATTTTACCGATGACCGAGTCCTATTGTGTCCCGTGGGTAGAAAATTGATACAATTGAGTCCCCGATTCTGAAGGTATATTTGAAGGTTCTAAAAATGGAAGTCCGAAAATTTTTATAGAAGTGTTTCAATCGCTGAAGTTTAGTCATTACATTTCTTGACCAAACTTAGTTTAGCTAGGCTAGGTGTTAAAGCCTAGTTGTTGAATTTTTCGCCATAAAGACAAACTTACGTGAAACCAACAACCATTTATTAATGTTAAGAAAAAAGTTGTTTTTATTGCAGACTGGACCGAGTTTTCAAAGGAAACGAAAATCATCTTTGGAAGAATGATTAAATTTTTTTTTACACTCGGAATTGAAATGATGAAATGAATTACAATAGAACGTAGAAAGTCGGCACAGAAACTCAATTCTAGTTTATTGAAAATGATATTATATCTGATGCCTTATCATTTCTAAGCAAACAATTTACATTATTATCAGTGATAATATTCCTATTATTTAATGCACTACCGGTATGAATTGAAGCGTCTGGCAATTTGGGTAATTGAAATATTCGTCCCATATTCATAACGTGCCGAGTAAAGTTAAAAGTTTATCCATGTTTTCATATTTCGGTATGCTCCTAAATATTTTAAAGACCTACGGAAAAACCTTGAACAGCTTTGTTCTATTTAAATGTTTTGTTCTTTTTTTTACCGATTGATAACTATTTCACTAATATCTTTTGCGTATTGTAGTCGTGTTTTTTACGGTTCATATCGTATTTTTCTGATTTATTCTTGCGCGTTTTATTCACCTCTTGTAAATTTCGTATGTTCGTTACGATGAAGACTTTTTAAAAAACGAAATTACAACTAATTGGTCGTGTTACGTACACGGAGGCTAAACAGAGAATGAATATTCCTTAACATAATTTTCCTAACTACAATTTCTATCTGAAGGTTAAACTAGATACTCCACGACATTGCATCTTCTTATCTTTGCTGAGTGTGGGAATTGTCTCCACATAACTCCTCCCTCCTTAGGAGGCGAAAACGATGGAATTCGTTTTTGCTACAGGGACGTCCTCCGGATCTTCCGTCTTCTTCCAGAAGAGTAGTCTGGTTTTCTACTTTTTCTTTATCAGGATGTACAGGGTGGCGACGATAAGTCCTACAGTTGCGAGTCCCAGGATAAGGCTCATAATTGGCATGGTGTAAGGGTTGGCTTCTTTCCCTTGGATCGGCAGCATTTGTTTCGCGGCGTCGTTGATCTCATATAAATTATCGAAGTCGATCTTCGTTATATTCGTTGACTGGTAGCTTCTTGATTTTGGGAGTTCCGATATTTCTAACTTTGGTAGAATTAGTGGTTTTCCTTGTTGGATCTGCCTGTTGTTGACGAATTTCTTGTCCTTGATTTGGATCTCGCAGGATTCCGGTATTTTTATTAAATTAGAGGTATCAATATCGAAATATTGATCAGTCTTGCACCTTGACAAAATCCGTTTGGTTTCTTCTGGCATTATGATGACTTCTTCCTTCGTGATTTGTTCAATTATCGATTCTTGAATATTGACTTCGTGGACGGGACAATTTTTTGGAGGCTCTCCTTGGAATATTTGAATAGTACAGTTGTCGACTGGCAGATAGTTTTGGTAACAGTAGTAGGTATCTTCTAAGACTGGACATGCGGTCTTCTCTGGTCTTGTAGATGAACTGCTCCGTGCCAAATATTGGTACTAGGGAATGAATATTCGGCGATTTTGGACAATAGGAAATCGACGATAGAATTCTAGGGATTCAGGGTCGACTATCGGGACATGAATCGCAAATACTATTTTCCTATCGGAAAAATGCACTTGAGTGCCTAAAAATTCGTAAAATGTTAACGGATTTTTAAAATTTGGAATTTCATTTTCTTTATAAATATTTTTTAGATATTCAATCATCTCAAGAATTTCTTTTACAGATATTATTGAAGGATGTAACGAGTTGAGTTTCGAAAATATAATAGCGTTCTCTAAATTGTCTAAAAATAATATTACGTTTTGACAATCTACATGGATACCTGAAAGAATGCTTTGTAAGCTAATGTATTGACCGAGACCGATTATTTTGCTGTCTACTGCACTCTGAAATCTATTTAAGTTTTCATTAAGTTTATCTTGGTTTTTTGATAAAATAGTTATTGATTTATTATAGTGATCGATCAGCCTTTTAAAGAGAGTTATTTGGAGGTTAGTTTCGTGCATTATTGTTTTTTGATTCTCCTGTAAGGTTTTAATTGCAGTATCGTATTTAACTCCGTCTTCTGAGTCTAAATTTCCGAATAGCCACTTATTAACTTTACCAATGATGTTAACAAGTCCTCTTTTTCTACGAATATTTGGGTGAAAGGTATCTAGCTTTTTCCGGACATTTCTATTAGAAATTCTGCTCTAACTACAGTGTTCCGGGCGAATTTAATGTAAGAAATAGGATTAGTTTTATTTAGTTTTTCGAAATTAATTTTTATGCTATTAAACGTATTTTCTAATGTATCTACTTGATTAATTAATTCTGTTCAATCTAAATAATGTAGAAATGTATGTTTACTATATATTATCCTAGAGTCTCCTAACTTAAGGGGTAGCAAAAGGTTTTCTAGCTTAGTGAGGCGTATTTCACTGCAGCTAATTAGTTGTACCTGAACGACCAGGCACAGGATCAGTAGTCTTCTGTCAATCGGTAACCTGCAACAATTTTGATTTGTTACTACGCGGTTTCCTGGCAAGATTTTTATGATAGGTGCCTTTATCGGTTGTCAAATGAACTTCGTCTTCATTTAGAATATTTGCTTTTTTGAATTTCGGCGCCTTTTTGTCTCTAGCTTTAGTTTTTACATATACCGTTTGTTGCTGTGAGAAGTCAGGCGGTTCTGAACGTTCTCTATTTAATTTCTCAATAACCTTTTCTTTCACTTCTGCATTTTGTTAATGGATCTTTTCATACAGTCGTTTTACGCTTTGTTGGTGATCTTGGACATAGGTAGAAAGAATTAACTGATCATTTAAGTCGAATGGATTCAAAGAATTTATGTGTCCGTTTATTATTTCGAAAGGTGTTAGTTTCGTAACAGAATGAATAGAGTTGTTATAGCAAAGAATAGCATGTTTCATTAACTGTTCGCTGTTTAAATCTTTATTTTCTTCCTGTAAACAGCGATAATGCTCCAAAAGACTCGAGTGGAATCTTTCCACAGGGGAGTTAGAATTGCTATTTTTGGGTGTTGTAAAATGCAACCCAACTCGATGCAATTTACAAAAATCTTCTAAATCTATGTTTTTAAATTCAGTACCGCTATCTGTGGTGATTTTTAAAGGTAAACCGTGATGGGTCACGAAATTTAATAAGCTATCCGTGACTGAAAGTCCGGTTAGGGATTTCAAGAGATAAGCTTGGCCATATCGGGAAAAGGAGTCAATGATTGTTAAAAAGGGTTGTTTCGAAATTTGAAATACGTCCATATGAATGTGTTCAAATGGTCTTTTCGATGTAGGTGTTAAATTGAATTTAATCACAGGTGGGTGTCGATCATATTTATTCTTTAAGCAAGTTTCGCAATTATTTATGAAATTTTCGACGTCGTCTGACATTTTAGGCCAATAATATCTTTGGTTAAGGAAGTTTTTGACTGCGTTTATCCCTCTGTGTCCTGTTTTGTAAATATGATGATATTCAATTTTTTCGTTTTGTTCTTCGACACGCTGAACATCAGTTAGAATTCTGGTACAATGTACTAATTTAAATGAGGAATATTTGAAAGTATTTTGGATTACTAAACTAAAAATTGTCGGTAATAATGATTTGTGAAAGTATAGAGCGTATGTTTGTTTGGGTGCGAAATAATTTTTTACAAAGTTAACAATGTTGTCATTTATGTTTCTACTAGGTATAGTGACATAAAATCTAACGTTTTCAAAAAATTTTTCTCTTCTGAATTTAAAGTTAGGTATGTCGCCACATGTGAATACAGCTTGATTTTTGTACATGTTTAAGGGTTTGTTTGATATTGGAATTGTTAGAATAGGATTCTCTATCGCGGTATGGATAGTTTGAGAATCACTTTCCTCGGGTTCTACTCTTGGCGGTTCGACTTGGATGTCTGAATGAACTACGACCTTCGGTTTCGTGTTTCGATCGAATTCATCTAAGATTTCTGAAATTTCTTCCGTTTCTAGTATTGGTAACTTTTCCATTTCATCAAGTTCCTTATTAATAATTTCATCGAAATCGTCTAAATTTAATTCTAAAGAGGCTGTTTCTAGAGCATTTAATTCCGCTTGAGATGGCCTGGATAGGGCATCAGCAACTCGGTTGCTTCTACCTTTTATATAATCGATTGTATAATCAAACTCTTCTAATTTTAATTTCCAACGAACTAATCGAGAATTTGGTTCCTTTAAGGAGAAAAGCCACTTTAAGGTTTATGATCCGTCCAAATTTTGAATTTACGGCCGAAAAGGTACGGTCGAAAATATTTACAAGCCCATACTATCGCCAATAACTCTTTCTCTATAGTTGAATAATTGATTTCAGCTTGGTTAAGGGTCCTAGAGGCATAACAAATCGGATGATTGTTTTGAGATAAAATAGCTCCTATTGCAAAATTTGAACTATCAGTAGTCAATTCAAAATCTTTATTAAAATCTGGATAAGCAAGCACGGGTTCTGACATTAATAATTTTTTACAAGTTTCGAAGCATTCAGTAAATTCGGGAGTGTGTTTGACTAATTGAGATTTCTTTAAACATGTTGTCATGGGTTTCGTTATTTTCGCAAAGTTCTTTATAAATTTTCGATAGTAACCTAATAGTCCTAAAAATGATTTAATTTCTTTTGGGTGTTTTTGGGATTCGGAAATCTTTTATAGCTTTGATTTTTTGAGGATTTGGTTTTATTCCGTCAGGTGTCACGACGTGTCCTAGAAATTCAACTTCTTTTCTAAGGAATTCGCATTTATCTAATTGAATTTTAAGTCTGGCTTCTCGTAATTTTTCAAAAACAAGTTTTAAATTTTGCATGTGCTCCTGTAATCCGGTACTAAAGATAATTATGTCGTCCATGTAAACTATGCAGACTTTATGTTGGAGGCCTTTTAAAACTTCATCCATTACGCGTTGGAAAGTCGAAGGCGCGTTTTTTAAACCAAAGGGCATTCTTTTATATTCGTAGTGCCCATTTTCCACCGTAAAAGCTGTTTTCTCTACCGAACATTTACTCATTTCGATTTGATGAAAGCCCGACGCGAGGTCTAATGTAGAAAAGTATTGACTACGTCCTAATTTGTCGAGTACATCGTTAATATTTGGAATGGGGTAACGGCCGTCGATTGTTTTTTCATTGATTTTGCGATAATCTACGACCAATCGCCATTTCTGTCGTCCGGAAGCGTCTAGCTTCTTAGGAACAATCCATATCGGTGATGACCATGGACTATTAGAGGGTTGAATTATTCCCCGTTCGAGCATTTCGTGAATTTGTTTCCTAACTTCGTTTTTGTGAATGTATGGATATCTATACGATTTAGTGTGTACTGGAATTTCATCTTTTGTTTTAATAACATGTTTTACTTTTGAAGTAAAAGTAAGTTCATCTCCTGGTTTTAAGAAGATATCTTTAAATTTTTTACAAATTTTGGAAATTTCGCGTTTCTCTTCCGAATTCATGTGATCTGTGCGAATTAAATTTTCAACGTTTGTTTTATCAATTTCTGCGTCGTTTTCTAGCTGACAAGATGAATTTAAATATTCAAAATTATTAATTTCGTAAATCGAGTCTTGAACTTTCTTTACATCTAGAGGTTGGTCTAAAGTAAATGATATAAGATCGTTCGTATAATTTTGAATTTCTACCGGTGCATATCCGTCTTTTGCAAATGTTAAGGTCTCTGGAATATATAATTTATCTAAAAAAGTTTCTTCAATTAAAATTTCTCCGTTGTTTATATTCACTGGCAGTTGTCTCAAATGTTTTTCTTTCGGGTTGAGATAAAATGAACAGTTTAACTTATTGTTTGGCCTGTATTTAATAGGGATTTGCACATGGTTACCTATTAATTGATCGTTGGTCAGATCGATATTTAAGTTCATATTTATTAAATCTGCAAGTCCTATTATACCATCGAAATAATCGTGGAAATCGAATAAAAGAAAATCGATTTCGTAAAAGCAATTAAATTCTGGAAAGATTGGTACTTGAGCTTGATAATTAATAGTTTTACTACCTAATGTTGTCTTTATAGCTGTATCGGATCTGTAAATTCTATTTGGATAATACTTTTTTATAATATCGGGGCGAATTATTGATTTTGAGCTTCCTGTATCAATCAACAGTTTTAATTTTGGTTTTTCGATTTCGATGTAAGGTAATGTGTTGTTAGAGAGGGCATTTAGTTCTACTAGGGTTGTGGATTTTCTTTCGAGGCAGGTATTGGAAAATTTTCGGTTGATTCAGGTTTCACATCAGGACGTTCGTTCAGATAAAACATCGAATTGTCGTGCGAAATGTTTTCTTGGGAAAATTGCGTTTCTCGGGGAATACAAGTTTCGTCAAGGTAATCTTCCTGATATTGATTGAAATTATTAGATTCGTTGTAATAGTCTTGTTCATGTGAGTAGTCGTAATGGGGTTGTTCTTGTTCGAAGTCATGGTAGTCATTAGAATATAATTCTTCAAATGTGTAATTAGGATTGCGGTCCACATTTTGGAAATGGTTATATGGTTTACTGGGACCTGGAATATTCGTGTTATTTTGTCTCATTTGGTTAGCGTTAATAGATGGAATTTTCGTATTGACTGACATGGGTTCAGGTTTCGGCAAAGGTTGTCTAGGGAATCGACCTGCTTTGAAAACGTTCGAGTTTGGTCCGGGTGTTCCAAAAACTTCCTTATTTGTAAAGAAACGTCTGGATGGCATTGGCCTAGGTTGGATGTTAATCGGCTGACTGGGGAATGCCGGTTTTTGGTAAATATTTTGAAACTGATTTCCTACGAATGGGTTTGAAAAATTTCTATTAGGATAGCCAAAATTAGGTGTTGGTAAGTAATTAAATTTCGGATTATTCGGATGGTGATTTTGTTGGAAATTTGGGGGTCTGAAATTATTTTGAGGAAATACGTTTCTCGGAGCTGAATTCGTTCTCGAATCGTTTAGACTGCCATACAGACTCTCAAAATTTTCATATTCAGCGACGTATGCTAAAGCGTCTTCTAAAGTCGCGGGTTTTCGCAAATGCATATTATTTCTTAAGATTCCATTACAACCAGCAATAAAGGTATTTAGAGCAGTTTTATTATAATGATTAGTTTGACACAATCTATCATTATCCTCGATGGTGGTATCGTTATTGATTTTTTGAATTACGTCACTTTTTAGTAATTGAAGCCTACTACCAAAAGATAAAAGATGTTCACCTTTCTAGGGTCTGGTTCTAGTTAATTCTTGAACTAAACAGTCTAGGTCACGCTTATCTGAGAAACATTGTTTAAGAGCTTCTTTTAAGGTATCCCACGTTTTCAATTCAATCCTACTACCTACTAAAGTTTCAGCTTTTCCTGTTAATTTTCCTTGTATACATTCGAAAATATGTGTATTAAATTCCGCATTATCATAAGTTCGGTAACTAGCTATTAAATTTTCGCAACTCGTAAGAAATTTATTCAGGCCGTTACTATTTCCGTCGTATGGTTTTATGTTGTTCAACTTAGATCTAAAGAGATCCCAATTGATTTGATTTAGGGGCGGCATCTCTGTATTTGTTAATATCTCTACGGGGTTTTGATCGGGAGATTCGTCGTCAGAATCTTCCAATATTTTATCAGAAAGTTTGATTCTATCTAATTCTAAAGCTAATTTAGAGATTTCGTATGCATTCATATGACTTTTCTTTTCTCTTGTTGTTTCTTACCCTAATCTTATGTCCCTATCTTCCCTAAATTCCTGAAAAAGGGTCTAGGAAAGGCAAGAAAGGAATTTGGCACTTACAGTTTCCTGTTCGGTGTTTTCCTTCCTCCGATCCTCCGTTGCCGTCGTTAGCTGCGGGTTCGCTTGGCCAGGGACGAGTTTCCTCTGGAGCAGGATCTCGAGCCGTGGAAAGTCTTTCGTTGATCCGCACTTAAAGTGTTGGCACTAAAGTTATGAAATCGCTTTTCGGCACGATGCGATTTCCACGAGTTTCACAACCGTACGGATCCTACTGACTGCGCCAATTTCGTATGTTCGTTACGATGAAGACTTGTTAAAAAAACGAAATTACAACTAATTGGTCGTGTTACGTACACGGAGGCTAAACAGAGAATGAATATTTCTTAACATAATTTTTCTAACTACAATTTCTATCTGAAGGTTAAACTAGATACTCCACGACGTTGCATCTTCTTATCTTTGCTGAGTGTGGGAATTGTCTCCACATAACTACCTACTTGTCTTTTCTACTTTGGATTTTTCACTCTTTTTTTTTTGTCATATGTTTGTTATGACATACATTGTCTAGAAGGATTCTTGTGGACATTGAGTGGCATTTTGCTGTTATGAGATGATTTGCAAAGCGAAGGAGCTCAATTTCTACTAACGAGAACAATTAACCAAGGCCCATGAGAAAACCTTTTTTCTGTTATTCGTAATCGTGGCGGATATAATCCAAGCCCATCGGACAACAATTTTGTATAGCATTACAACAAAACGTACATATTTGTTAGAAATAATTTATTGCTCGTCTAAAAGCGCCCGTTTATTCTCGTCCATTAGATGCATACACCGCTACGCTCATTCGAATAATAGAGAGTTTTTGCATTTCACATAACGTCGGGCGCTATTAGCCTTTACCTTATTTTGACAGATACGCTTGCGCATTAAGCACTCTAAATAGCGTTGACGCTTTTTACGTTAGCGCCCGACGCTATTTGTGGACGATTACCGTCAACACTATTTGGGGATTTTCAACATCAAATTGGTCAAATTTAGTAACTTTGTTGGCTGGCAAGTTGGCGCAGACTACTGCAGTTGGGTTCCTGTAATTACAGAACAATACTATTTCTGTTCGAAATGTTGTGGGATGCTGTGGGTACACGTGTGGCTTGTATCCCACATTCGGTACTTATCTATTATCAATATATTGCCTATTATTTACCTAATAGTTAAAAACATTTAAATTCGGTCTCTTTCATTAGCGTACGCTCACTAAACAACCCCATAACTTTTATCACCCATTTCCTTCTCAATAGTCGCTATCTTAATATTTAACCATCCATTTACATATTTTGTACATTTTCCAGTTTATTTAGTGAACAAAACCTTTATGAAAGTTAACGGTGATTATGCTAAAAGTACCGAACGTTGGATTTCGTATGGTTCCGAGTGGAGGGAAAGTTCCTCCACCACCCCTGATTGATATTTTAATAAAAAAAAAATGGATTCTTAGAATGTTCTCGTTTCTTTTCTATAATTATCGCTAATGAGGTAATACCTCATTTTACGAAGAGCTCAGCAATGTAAATTGCCATTTGACTAATGATATAACTTATCATCGAATTAAGTAAGGATAAACAGTACCATTTAACTTTAATTTACTCTGGGCAACTGCTTAACACACAGCACTGCATTCTATTGCTTCGACAAGTGAAGTTATGTTGGACAATCAATAGTTCATTGGAGTCAATTATTTTACTATGTTTGAGTTATGTTATCTATGTGACCTGATCTTATAAACCCACCATTGAACATTTTACTCATATATAAAAATAAACTATCTCACACATTAAAAGTACATGTAATACTAAAGTGATCTTGGGAGTATTTGAAAATAAACCAGTTTCATTTATTCAAAAAAACTTCAGTTTTAAAGACACACAAACATATCTACAGCTACATAGAAAACAAAATAATTTATTCACTAGTATTATTTAGAAGGCCTAATAGAGGCACCCGATCAACTCCTTCTCTTACCGTGTACATGAGGGATTTCTCCCCTCATCTTATTTTCCAAGTTGCAGCGTCAGCTTTAATCAATTTTGTTTAAATTATTCATACTCTCCCAAAGTTAGCTTCTTTACCTCCTGATTCGTAATCACCAATAAAAACCAGAAACCATTTTAGAAATCTTGAAGATCTCCAGTATTCAGCAAAATGGACTTGGCGCCACAAATATCCTAATAATTATGTTAAATATTGTTCCAAAGTTGGAGGAACTCTGCGAGCCTCCTTAAGTGCATGCATAATCCTGTGAGGCCTAAAAAATGCAAGTAGTAATAAAAAAAACTGTATGTTTAGGTTTACGTTTACTTACCACTTACTGAATATCTGTTAGATGTCTTTAGTTCATTTGGTATCCTCAACGCTATTCTTAACCTCTCCAAGTCTTCTCTATTAATTCTGAAATTTAGCTGTACCTCTTGGTCACTTAATAAATTTAAATTAAAATGATCAAACTGCCTCTCCCTTAATAATGGTGGGACTCTTTGCATTAGCAATTCATGAAGGACTGCTTCTTCCACTACCTCGTCATCTAAGCCACCTAAAGCGGCAGCTTCTATTATGTTTCCCATTTTAAAGTTGTAAAAAAACCACCAAAGTCGCCAAGAAATTAACACGAAAATACGTTAATGCCAGCCACAATTTATAGGTTATCCGAAACCCAAAACAGGAGAATCTATCAACTGCCGTTTGTCAAACATTTCATAACGCTATTCAACTGCTCTGCAAAAACTAAAAGAAACGTAGCTAGCGAATTACTGAAATACCTTAAAAATAGCGCCCTCTGTAATAACGGCCTACGCTGTTTTACGTTATGCAAAAACTCTCTATTAATGTCCCTCTTTTGTTTCTCCGCTCACACCTCCGGTTACTCCCCGCGTTGGGAATCCCCGGTTTCTCGGCCTTTCCTCTAATTCCCCGGGTCATAGTCACGTCAGCTGATCTTACCATCCTCCGTTGAAGACCGGCAGCCAGACCCGGCTCTAGTCGCAAACGGATGCCATGATCCCGGTTTTCCAACATTCGGCTCTTCCTGACAACGTTGAGTGCCCCCACTCATCCAACGTTTGAACTGAAATTTTAAGTACTTTTAAGAAGAGTGGACACTAAGTAAGCAACGCCAAAACAAAAGAATTTCTGAAAGTAATTGTAATTAACCGGTCTGCATTTCCCAGTTGGACTAACCTAAGATAAATAAACAATAACATACTTGGCCAAGTATATAGTATGTATAATAGAATATAACAATCAATTTTTGGGATTATAAAAATACATATTAGAGTACTCTAGGGTATGTGTGCGCAAATACTTAATTATGACCACCAAGTGTTGGGCCCACACTTCTTCCGGTGATCGCATAGGTTTTCCGACACTGTTACCGGCTTCACACGCCTTATCGGTGGACGCCCAACCGGCTCCACCACCCAACGACAGATTGCCCAGCATCACCTTTACGGTTCATCATAATGGATCCTTGGCTTCATATTTTCCACTCCAGCCACTCCATTATACTTCACTCGGGATCTGTCTACACCTGGGATTTCTGCCACCCGGTACCGCTCGTTGCCTAGCTCCTCCACAACTCGGAACGGACCCCGCCATTTTGCCAGTAACTTCTGACTTGTTCCTTGAGCGGGAATACTGGTAATTTTGATGAGCACCAGGTCACCGATGTGATAAGGTCTGGCCCTCGAACGCCTTTGATCGAAGCGCCGCTTTTGGTCCGCTTGATATTTTTCGACGTATTGCTTCATTCGTTCACGAAAACTCTGTTACGTCAACTTCTTGTCGATCTTCCAAATCGAGCCTTCCCTTTAAGCAGGACCTCCCCCAGCTGAGAAATCGAATCACTCGACTTCCTGTTACCACTGGAACCTCGACGGTCTCTCCGAGCTGCTGGACTAGAGGTGCGGCCCTTTGAACTCCTACCTCGTTTCCGGCCCACAGAAGCGTTACGCCTCCTACCATTCCTGTCCTGCGAAGAAAACGGGCCTCGCCTTCTCACCCTTGAACGGGACGACCGCTGTGATTCCTTCGGAATTTTCAAGATGCAAGAATGCAGGAATCGCACAACACAACACTGAGTCCTTTATCCCACTTCTGATGTTAGAAATAATTTATTGCTGGTCTAAAACCGCTCGTTTATTCTCGTCCATTAGATGCATACGCCGCTACGCTCATTCGAATAATAATGTCCCTCTTTTGTTTCTCCGCTCACTCCGGTTACTCTCCGCGTTGGGAATCCCCGGTTCCTCGGCCTTTCCTCGCATTCCTCAGTAGTTCCCCGGGTCGTAGTCACGTCAACTGATCCTACCATCCTCCGTTGAAGACCGGCAGCCAGACCCGGCTCTAGGCGCAAACGGATGCCGTGATCCCGGTTTCCCAACATATTAGACTTCAGAAATCAGTTGAAGACTCGAACTGCGAGGAAGACGCTGATAGAAAATAAAAAGAGGAAGAATTGGAAAACTCATTCACCTCTTGCGAAACAAAGTTTCGAAATTCGAACACCCCCACATTAGAAACGTGTTCCATTACATACATTTCTGGTTATTTAGCAACATTCTTAATGTCTATAGCTTCTTGCGGCTTGTGTAAACACTGAAAACTATCTTTAACATACAATAACGACCATGACACTACATCTTCTAATCTCCTTATCTTTAACAAAGATTATGGAATTAGTTCCGATATACAGTTTTTGGTAACTCCCACTAATATTTTTCTACATGTTACCAGTTGTTTGCAAGCATTTGACACCCCTTTCTGGAACCATGCAATAGAATACAACTTGTTCAAAAAAAAAAAAAATAGGCAAAACTTCTTGAAATTTCGAACTCATTCGACCTATGTTCAGATCTGTCTTACACGCAGATATTTATCAACCAGGTTATAAAAATGAAATTATTTAGGTCGTCCAAGCTGCTCAAACTTTAAATACGCCCGTCAAGTCTATTGTGCCCCACAAAAACTTCGAATTTTAGAGTCTTAGGTATGCAACATGCACTTAAGGTTGTTCGATACATTAAAATATCCGTATACGATACAATGCAATTTTCTGTGAGCTCTAGAAGACAAACTAATCAGTCAGTCATTAAATTTCTTTCACTAGGCAGTTCATATTCTGTATACGAAAAAAAGTGCGAGAAGCTTTTGTCAATAATACGTTTAGATTTTCCATAATTATGATTTAAATATAGAAATAACTAAATACTGCTGTAAGTTGCATGTAAAGACTAAGAGGCAATGTCGGGCCACGCAGAAAAATAATAATGAAGTAGTTGTTACTGACAGCTAGAGTTATTACTCTAAAGTTTTGTAATTATCAACTGTAGAGCTAAATTAAATTAATGAATGACGCCCCTCCACAGCCCCGCCCGCTTTGTGATAAGCCACTTTAGGAAACCAATAGCTTAAGTGTGAGAGGTTTCGACTGCCACGGTGACCGGACAATAAAATTTATGACCATTATTCTCATTGGGATACTTCGAATAGATATTTTTAAATACTACACGAAATCACTAACTTTCACACCATAAGGGAGACGACCTTTCTTTATTGCTGATAAAATACAATTTCGATCTCGTTTTTCCAAAAATGTCATTTTTATGAAGTCTTTCTTTATACAAATCATTACTTAAAAATAACATAAATAATAATAATGGCACTTATACACACATTCGCAAAGAAATACAGTAAATTTCAATTTTTACCATTACAAATTGAAATGTTCCAATTACAATTCACATTCTTTACCTCTACAATCTTTACCTTTTTTCTAACATATTGCTCATATCTTTCGTAAGCACATATATTTTATACGTTCTTCCAAAGGCTTGAACACTTTTATTTCATGGTAAACTCCCCTCAAGTGAATTTGTAACAAGTAAGTGTTTGGTCGGAACAGAAACTAAGAACTGTAAACTAACGAGGTAAATTTATCATTCAAAATGTGTAATTGGAATATTTCCGCCTCGTCTGTTATCGAATATGATCATTAAAAATAAAATTTTGAATCAGTATGAACCAAAGTTATAAATAGTGAGAAAAACTGAGCTATGTAACATTTCAGAAACTTTTATTATTTATTAATTGTGTAGTCTTGAGTACCTTGCAATACCATTTTTTTGAGAAAGGGTCACTCCAAAATGTAGATAAGGGGTATTACAAAAAAAAGCTAACCAAATATTGATATTTTAATGTAACAAATAAAAACTACATAATTATCGTTTTGTAATTTTAAAACCTCTCGGCACCCTGCCATCGACTATTTCAGGTAATATGCACTCTAAATAGAACTGGGATAATTTAGGCAGCATTTCGTTGTACCATATATCTTTATCGCCATATATTCTTTCTATGTGAAAATCATTATCTGAATACAGGACGAAATCACAAAACTCCCTTTTTAAAATGTTAATTTGCCCCTGAACCTGGTAATAGTAGATATGACGTTTTTTGAGCCTGGAACAGAAAATGTGTTTAGAAATTACATGAAACTATGAAAAGAAAATGGATACAGTTTAGTATAAATAACTTACTTAATTTCGTTATCCTTAATGTAAAAACAATAATTTTCCGCAGAATTTAATAGTTTGCCTTAACAGAAAAAAGACACTTGATTTCAAGTAATCCATTATCCCCAATTAAGCCATCAGGGGAAGCTCCTAAAAATGAACATTCTGGATATGCGAAGAATCCACACTTTTGTACCTTTATACCGGTAACACTTTCGTATTTTAAAATGGCATTTTTTCATTAATTCGGCTGTAGGTTATGGATGGAGAACTTAAATTTTTTTTGTACAACCTTTTCACTAAATTATGACAGGGTGTTGTTGGCCTTCGTTTTATAACTGCTCCGAAATTGGGGGCAGTTAAAAAGTCTTACCTTAGTTCATGCCATAGTGTGCAATTATGTTGCTCTCTGGTAGAATTCTCTATATCTTTAAGCTTATCAAATGTTGAAAGCTGCTCCTCCGAAATGTCTGGTTACACTGCATTCGGTCCATAATCAAGATCTGGTCCAGAACTCACATGCCGAATTTTGTGTATAACGTTCTTTCTACTACTGTTTTGTCTGTTAAGGTGTTTTTGCTGTCTGGATTTGAATACTTGTTGGAATGTTTTACCACCTCACCGTACATGCAGATGCCAAGCTGGATCTATACAGTGTGAAATTGCAGCCGCATATGCACGTGCTGTATAAGAAAAGCTAGTAAAATTAATTCTTTTACCCCCTGTACATTTAGCAACTTGCGCCATATATGGCGCAACACAAGTTCATAAAAAAGTAGATACCAACTAGAACACTAAAAAAACACTCGATATGTAATGATTTCCCGTTGTCGCTACAAACGCCACCGTAAGAGTTCAGATCTTATAAACATCTGTACCTCTTAGATTTTATTGCAGTTCCAAGGATAATTTATTGCACCCGGGTGGGTTGGCCTTTATACTCTTATCTTTTATTTCGGTGTTTCTGCTACTACCACCATCTAGCGGTATTAGTTTGTCCCTACAAGGTATCGAACATCCTTAAGGGTTTTCAACTGTTTAGATGTTTTTTCAAATGCGGCCACTGCTTTTTCTTAAACTTTGATTGTATATAATATTCAATATATGTATATATGAATTTAATATTTTAAAAGCATTGCCGGTTAAATCCTGTATGAAGGCACCTATTGTTTTCCGATTGATTGCCTTTTTTTAAAGGCGCTCGTTAAGTCTATTGTGCCCCATAAAAAAAAATCGAATTTTAGTCTTAGGTATATACTATACACTTGATTTTCGACTGTTGAAATGTTTTTCCAAATGCAACCAATGCTATTTATAAACTTTGATTGCATAATTTAAATACACTGACGGTTTAATCCTCCATGAAGGACGCTTGTCGTTTCCCGATTGATTGAATTTTTTTTCAAATGTTTTTCAATCAAAATGTTTTCTTTAACTTTAACTGCATATTGTGAGAAGGAATCTGTTTCATAAATACATTTACCCTTTATTATTTTAATTAAATCGGAAAAGGCATTCCAATGGTGCGATTTTGTTTTAATCTAATTGTGGGATGATAGGGCTACAGGCGAACACCTGTTCAAAAATAATAACACGCCATGGCAGTGGTGTGGAAATTGTCAAATCAAATCGATAATTTAGGTATAAAAGGAGGGACTTCTCAGCTTTTTGCATGAATGGGCAACGTTGGCGACATTTCGGCAACTAGACACCTTCAAAACCTGTAAATGCTCTTCAGTTTAGTGCACCCAAGCTTACTGTTCTGACACAGGGGCGGCGCGAGGTCGAGCTGGAACAAAAACTCGTAACACATTTTCCCACTCGGTTGCGCGTCTTGTTAAAATTTCTTCAGGCAATGGTAATACTGACAATGCTCTAAATTATATGTTTGCATACTTTTCGAAAGTTTTCAATGTCGGTTAATAATAGCACATCTGTGATTAAATAAAGTTGTAAGTAATCACATACTTTGATCTTAGCCAGAAGCCTAGAAGCGATGGTATTCCTCTGGGGAGTCATAACCTAAAAATTAAATATAAATTCACTTAAAAAATAAAACCTATCTTAACACAGTAATCAAATTTATTAGTGTATAAAACAGTGTGGCGATTGTAAGAGTGAAGTGTAACCAATATTTTGTTTTCAAATTAAATCGAACAACCACGTGGAAGGGCTCTCAGTATGACTTCGAGTCGGACAATGCTGAGGGCCTAACATATTATTAATCTATAAGGATGTGCTTATGAAGCTCATCGTGCCTGGGTTCCTGTTGTCCAGCCCATTAACCTAATGGGAAGAAGTAACCAGAAAAAATATAGGGAAAATTGTGGGAACGCGATTTAACAAATTGCAGGCGTCGTGAGCTGGACCTCGATAGTGGTCGGTCACGTAACGGTTATCGACCACCTTATAATTTTCTAGTGCTTCATTGCAAATGTGGCATATTTTTGAATTAATTTGAAAATGTCGTTCATTTTCAGTTAGAGAGAGCATATTTCTTGGTTTCATTAAAACATTATTATAAGAGTTCAGTAATGACTACAGAAAAGTAAATGTGCGTTACTTTGAATGAGTCGCCGCGTGATTCTGCTGTCTCCACCTTGTGCGTCACAGTTCTCCCGTGATGCGCCCAAAGGTGAAGCGGTACCTCGAGTTGGCAAGCCGGACAAAGTTACGTTTGATGATGAGGTGACAAGCAGGAACCATTACGATTGACATCTTTTTTGGTGGAAGAGGTGTTGACGATGGAGCGGCGGCGTCGCCGCTTTTTTCGTGTCGGGTGCGTCGACTGATGATGTTGATACAAATCCAGGTCTAGACGAAATTCCATCCCGCAAACGTCCCCGAGATGAGAAATAACGGAGTTCGACTGCTTCACGTGATGACGACAAAGACTCGCTTGTTGTAACTCCAAAAAGCACGAATCGAAGAAGAGTTCTGATGCAGGCTGCGCATATGACGATTAAACTAGTTGTCTCTTCCCAAAACGGCTCCTCGTACTTCACACAATGTAGAATTCATCTCGAAGTAATGTTGGTTCGTCGATACATACCGTACAACTACCATGAAATAACTGATGAATATGTATATTATTTCCTCTTTTTGTATTTTTTTTTTAGATTCGACGATAAATAGTATATTGATAATACGTGCCAAAAATAGATGTTCTTAACGTTGGGACTAAATCCGGTGTCGATAACATTCGATTCAAACATGTATGTATTAAATGGCGAAATCGCGTTTAAAATAAACTACGCGATATAGCCCAATCACATAAAATCTTAATACACGTAAATCTCAAAGTAATCCGTTTCAGATTAAAACCTTGTTAAAATCCAAGTTTAGGTAAAAAAAAATATATTTTTCAAGTATCAGTTTAAAATGACGGCGCCATTGTTTAAACATTGTTTAAATGGTGTAAATTGCAAAAAATGATTTTTTGTTTCTTGTGTATAATGTTTCCTGTGTGTTTTTTGTGTATAAAATTTTTGTTTCTTTGACGATTCTATGTGTCGAGAAACTCCGCGAATAAAAAAGGTCTAGGTACTTTACACTATTTACACTATATTATGTACAGAATTAAATCATTTACAGATACGCGGGAGAAATATGTACACTAAGAATTACCGACCGAAGAAATTGTTAGTACTTGTGAGGTGGGAACCATCCCGGAGCGCGTTGCAAGTAGAAGTCAACTCAAGGCCTGCCAAAATTGCCAAGTCAAGAATTGACGTCAGGCACCAATTGCTGGTTTTCCCCTGTTCGGAAATTCCATCCCTTAAAGGAGGGATTCTTCTCCGAACGAGGGTGAGTTCAGCGGCAGGCACGGTTCCCAGAAAAATATAATTATAACGGCGGAAAGGTTGTCAATGGTACTGAGGGATAGATTTAGAAACAGCGCTGTAAAAGATTAAATAGAAATAGGCTCAAACTATCGTTAGGGGAAGAGCGAAAGAATAGAGGCTGTAAAGAATTTAGAGAAATACAAGAAAGGCGATAGTTTGGAGAAGATAAAAGCTATAGAAAGAAGATGGTCGGTAATAAATAAATAAATAAATGAATATAATAATTTATAAATAAAAATATGGCGACGGAAGGTCGCCACATTTCTTATAACTGCTTGAAAAAGGCTTCATTTTAGACGTGGTAAAAAAAAATATAAGTAATTTATTTAGATAAGTGCAAAAAAACAGCGAAATTAGAATTTGCAATAAACAAAGAAAAAAACAAATTATTTGGGAACTTACACAGAAAGTTGCCTTTTGCTGTCCTTAAGATTCCCTTATAATTTGGCTAAAAAATATTAATTGGTTAATGAATTTTTATATTTGTTTATTAAAAAGTTTATTTTTGCAATCTAAAAAGCACGGTTGATGCTACCATAGTAGAAAACTTTATAAATGTTCATTTTTGTTGTCTTGATCTATATTTTCAGAATATTCTATTCGATATTTAAATTTCAAAGCTCCTTCCCGCTAAAATGGAGTTTAAAAATTAGTCTAATTTGTTTGTAAGATTTTTGGTTAATAACATTACAAGGAATAAATTTATGTTAATTTCGTTTTGATATTTGTTTTCCTGGTAATTTTTCACGAATTTAAAACAAAAAGTTGACCTGGGACCTTTTTTGAACCGAGATAGCCATTTTTTTAAAAAATTCACCATTTATTCACCAATGACCATTGTGAGTATCGAAAAATATCTATTTTATTAAGGTAAATAACGATTACAAAGGCGTGTTCCAAAAAATTTTTATGTGTATCCTGTGGTGGGGGGGAATTGGCCATCAGCGTTCAAAAGCGAATATCAAAACTACAAATCGAAATCGTCTGAAAATTTTGAGATATCTCGGGTAATTATGGATCAATTTTAACATTTTTTTTTTATTTGGGGTAGCACGTGAAAATAATAACAACTGCACGGTCCTTTTTGCAACAATTCTTCATTAATTTATTATAAACAGTGGTATGTGTACTTTGAATTAACGCACCACTTTACGCAATAAACTTCACTGGAAAAAGCGGACGATTGCATCTAGACACTTTAAACAGGTGGATTCACTATTCCTTGTGCCGGATGGTTCTTAAAAAACCACGTCATAATCGGACGTCCGCCACTGTAATTAAGGAAACAAAGTCCGTAATTGTTCAGAATTCTTGACGGAGGCGCGTTCTCACAATGGTGTCACGCCATTTAACACCCTGTAACTTGGTGAATCCTTGTATTGCTGATTACCCGGGCAGCTTTGCCCGCGTATCAACTTTTAAAAATGTTGAGTTGCTTCCTCTGGTAAAATCTGAATTAGCAGTCTAACCTGAGAGTTAAAAGCATAGTGTATACAGTAATAAGTGTAGTCACTCTCCGAATTGCCGAAAACCAACACCTCTTGTCATCTCTACCCCCTCACCCGGACGGATTACTTGCCGAGCAAGAGAAGCTTGTGGTCATTTTATACACGGTGTCTTCGCGTAAGGTTATACACGGTGCGACAAACGCACCGTCAACGACCAACGTTAAATTTACTGGAAAAAAGTATTTTTTTGCAGTATTTTTTGTTGATAGTGTCTTTGAAATGAAGAAAAGCATTATGGCTACTTTGTATCATATGTGTTAAACCGAGGAAAAACCGCGACACCAAAACTGCCCGACCGACGCGGACAGCTGGTGCTTTTATTAAACGGCAATAGCAACAGGTGCAGATCCTGTGCACGTGCCACATCCTGATACGCTCCACGGGGATGTCCAAAAACATATTTTGCCTATTTACGAGGACCTATCGACCATAGTGTGTACAGTAATAAGTGTAGTCAGTCCCCGAATTGCCGAAAACCACCTCTTGTCATCTCTACCTCCTCACCCAGAAGGATTACTTGCCGAGCAAGAGAAGCTTGTGGTCATTTTATACACGGTGTCTTCGCGTAAGGTTATACACGGTGCGACAAACGCACCGTCAACGACCAACGCTAAATTTATTGGAAAAAACTATTTTTTTGCAGCACAAGAAATCGTCATCGTGGAAACAAAAATGAGTTTTAGCCATTGAAACTTCTGACTAACGAAATTTACAAACTGCAGAAGGTAACGCACTTGTATATGTCGGTGGATACTTTTTACGTAAGTGTATTTTAAAACACTCATGTGACATTTGTGTCAATTACAGCAACAATAAAAAATCCGATAGAAATACCAAATTTTGCGAGCTAAAGAAATATAAAGGCAGTCACGGTGGGATATTTGGAGGTTTAAACGTCCCTCCAATTGATTTTAATAATTGTTTAATAGCATAAGAAGAAATTTTTACATCCAAATTCAACGACCTCTGTATACATGAGGGCGTAGGGATGGCATTGCTAAATCTATTTAAAAATGTTAAATTTTCACACCCATGTCCCAATTTCCCTCATATTTATTTTATTTCTCTATACACAAGATTAAGAACCTACTATACATTAAAGTTTGCGAATAGAGAAATAAAACATCAAAAAATAATAAGGAAAACTCTAAATTAAATGTATTAAAAAAAACATGTAAAAACTGGAGTAAGTACTTGCAAATACACAATAAACTTGTACTTCATTATATTTACACCTAATAGGATCATTACGTATGTACTTATATGTTGGTTGCTATTATGTGTTATCTTATCAATGAAATATACGTATCTCTAAGTACTTCGTCTGTTTAGGGTGTACCTACTACGCGAACCTTTTTCAAGTCCTGCAAATGATTTCAATCCTTATCCTTAGCAATTCGCAAACAGCAATTACTTCAAGAAGTACTGATTAATTTCTGATTACAATTGTTTATGGTATACTTCGACCTTATACGTTTGTAAATAATCTTGCGCCGACAAAATTTCAACTAGTCTGAATCTTGGAATAACTTTTTGTCCGCTACTCATATGTCGACGATTTAATGAAATTATCGTTTTCATAGTCGCTTTACCCCCGTACATTGCAGTTTCGGATCCTTTACGGGGACTATAAAGCGATTTATGATAGGTAGCAAAAAATGCTGGTTTTTCGAGGAGATCAAAGGAGTGACTCGACTAGTTGTAATGTATAGACTATGGTTAAAAGCGCTATGAACAACTCGGTAGGAAAAACAGAGAAGTATATAACGAGAACCTTTGATCTCATCTTCCAGGGAAGACTTGCTAGCAATTAACAAATAACAGGCAGTAGACTACTAATGTTACCCATGTTAGAAAGAAGAAGACACAATAACAACACGTATATACATCATTTTGAAGAGATGCTGAACACATATATATTTGAAACGAAGAAATATGATATTCTATTTATCTTTTTCTCCTTGGAAGCGTTCCCCTGTCTTACAGAATAGGACTACGTTTCCACACTCCGAAACCCCGCAACCTTGAAAGCGTGCGACGTTGTATCTTTCGAAATTTATTCCATTCCCTGCCATTTCTATCCCGATAACCCCTTCGATAACCTTCTCGCGATAAACACAACGCAAGTCATGGAGACACGCAATCGTCGTCGTCGATATCGTCAGTAATCTGAAATGATTGAACGACGCCGAGAAATTATCAACGACGTACGTCCATCGCGGTGGCGTCGGTCGGTCGCGCAACTCTCGCTTAAGAACCAGAGACTCGTAGGTTCGCTGATGTGGAATGACAGTGCGCCGTTGCCGGATTTCAGTATTCGAATTTGAAAATTCATGAGAAAAAACTTAATGAAAATGTCTATGCGCAATGCAATTTTTTCCTATATTAAACATAAAGATTAATCTGAATCACAGGAATGGTCTTACGTGTTTTTCAATACGCAAGAGGAGTTGTCATGACTTGGTAGTATTCACGCACACACAAAAACAACGCCAATACTTAACTAAGTTTATTGACTAACTTAACTTTTAAATAATTGACGCTCTTACTGACGCCATATCATTTAAAAAAATGAATACAGGAAAATGAATGTAAATTATAACTTCAAAAAAGTCTCGACCATCATGAGACAAAAGGGCTCCCTTCTATCCCGATTGGAGATTACAAGTTTTTAAAGTGTTACGGGTATTTTTTAATAAATGAAGGACGATTACTTTTCCACCATTCCACCATGAAGGAAGGTTCCGGCCTTTCAGTATGTCATCCATTGACCGACTACGACGGCGTTGGTAGCACCTCATGTATCTTATGCGTAATGCGATTGCTTGCAGTGCTGAAATTACCTCTTTGGTGATGTCTTTCAAGTGAGGCATCTTTACCTGACCTTTTGTAAAGTAATAGGCCACCGGTTGTTTCTCTGATTTACATAAACTAGAAATTATGAAAACCAGGGCGTGATTGGCTGATTCATTAGGTCTGCTGATAGTGTTACCCAAATCTACGTAGCCTATTATTGATAGTACCTATGTCTATAAGTACTAAAATGATCCGCCCTAAAATTATTTTGACAAATTGTCAAGTGTTTCACTGTTACTACCGCTGTGTATTTCAAATTAACAAAATCGCTTTTAGTGGCACCGAAGCATTCTATTTTGCTAAGAAATAGGCTTATTGCAACTTGGAAAACTACAGGTAGTGTTCTAACTATTGAGTGCCACACTTAAAATGCATGTTAAAGATATTAAAGTCATTTTTACCTCATAAATACCTGGACACACCTGAAATAAATAACATACTATACTGTAAGTCTGAAAACTTATATATTAGTGTAATAAAATTGTTTAAATCTTTACGTAGTCCATAACCACTGATAGAAAACAGAGAATTGTGGAATAAAGCGAGAAGAAAAACGAAAACAAAGAGATAAAAGAGAGAAGCGAGTGTAGAAGGAGATAGTATTTGGTCACATTTCTAGTTGGGTTTGAGTTGGAGGGTGCTGCGAGTCGCCTACATTTGAGTAAAATCTTTTTACTATATTTCTCTATGATTTCACGCTTATGTTGTTTTAGGACTTTTTCGTTTCTGAATATTCATTATTCTTATTTAGGTTATTACCTTCATTTTAAAATTGGTTGTTTGTCCTAAAATAACATTTACAGTATCAGTCATAAAGCAGCGGTCGGCCGCATGAAATTGCCCGGAAAATACAGTAAGGTTAGGTTGTTTGGTTATGCTTGTTTTTTTTTTAACAATGTTGAGATACGAAAGTATTTTGTAAACACTAAAACTAAATTGGTTGTCACGTTTCTGATATAATCTTGATTTTACTGAAATATTCTGGTTACGTAGGAGATGGCGATTCGAAAACATTCAAAGCCATTTTGGATATCCAACAAAAATTACTTGTAAAAAAAGAATGCATTGGTCATGTAGAAAAACTCCTAGGTACTCGAATCTGTAATGCTACAAAAGTACACAAGCTTGACGGCGAGGGTAAAGAAAAATTAACGCAGAGTTTAATAAAAAACTAACGAAATACTATGGATTGGCGATAAGAAGTAATGTTGATAGTGTCTTTGAAATGAAGAAAAGCATTATGGCTACTTTGTATCATATGTGTTAAACCGAGGAAAAACCGCGACACCAAAACTGCCCGACCGACGCGGACAGCTGGTGCTTTTATCAAACGGCAATAGCAACAGGTGCAGATCCTGTGCACGTGCCACATCCTGATACGCTCCACGGGGATGTCCAAAAACATATTTTGCCTATTTACGAGGACCTATCGACCATAGTGTATACAGTAATAAGTGTAGTCAGTCTCCGAATTGCCGAAAACCATCACCTCTTGTCATGTCTATCCCCTCACCCGGACGGATTACTTGCCGAGCAAGAGAAGCTTGTGGTCATTTTATACACGGTGTCTTCGCGTAAGGTTATACACGGTGCGACAAACGCACCGTCAACGACCAACGCTAAATTTACTGGAAAAAACTATTTTTTTGCAGCACAAGAAATCGTCATCGTGGAAACAAAAATTAGTTTTAGCCATTGAAACTTCTGACTAACGAAATTTACAAACTGCAGAAGGTAACGCACTTGTATATGTCGGTGGATACTTTTTACGTAAGTGTATTTTAAAACACTCATGTGACATTTGTGTCAATTACAGCAACAATAAAAAATCCGATAGAAATACCAAATTTTGCGAGCTAAAGAAATATAAAGGCAGTCATAGTGGGATATTTGGAGGTTTAAACGTCCTTCCAATTGATTTTAATAATTGTTTAGTAGCATAAGAAGAAATTTTTACATCCAAATTCAACGACCTCTGTATACATGAGGGCGTAGGAATGGCATTGCTAAATCTATTTAAAAATGTTAAATTTTCACACCCACGTCCCAATTTCCCTCATATTTATTTTATTTCTCTATACACAAGTTTAAGAATCTACTATACATTAAAGTTTGCGAATAGAGAAATAAAACATCAAAAAATAATAAGGAAAACTCTAAATTAGATGTATTAAAAAAACATCTAAAAATTGGAGTAAGTACTTGCAAATACACAATAAACTTGTACTTCATTATATTTATACCTAATACGATCATTACGTATGTACTTATATGTTGGTTGCTATTATGTGTTATCTTAGCAATGAAATATACGTATCTCTAAGTACTTTGTCTGTTTAGGATGTACCTACTACGCGAACCTTTTTCAATTCCTGCAACTGATTTCAATCCTTATCCTTAACAATTCACAAACAGCAATTACTTCAAGAAGTACTGATAAATTCCTGATTACAATTATTTATAGTGTACTTCGGCCTTATACATTTGTAAATAATCTTGCGCCAACAAAATTTCAACTAGTCTGAATCTTCGAATATGATTAAAATTCGTGGGCCACCGGTATGTCGAGGCTTTAATGAAATTATCGATTTCACAGTCGCTTTACCCCTGTACATTGCAGTTTCGGATCCTTTACGTGGACTATAAATTGATTTATGATAGGTAGCAAAAAATGCCGGTTTTTCGAGGAGATCAAAGGAGTGACTCGACTAGATGTATGTATACTGTTTTGTTACCGTTAGAAATGTGACTACAATTCTTCTCTAGCGTGTTAGAGTTATCGGCAACGTCGCAAAGTGAGTAAAGTAACATCGAGTGGCACTGTCGATCGTTTAAAGTAAGCGGACGCCGCGCCGCGATAAAAGTGCGTGCGTGTTTGTGTGTGTGTGTGAGTGTAAGTGAGAGGAAAGAGGAGAGAACGAGAGGAGTAGGAGAAGGAATCCCTTAGCGCACGACCTTTGGAACTTCCAGCCAAAACAACCGGTTTCGGGTGTCCCGAGGGCGACATGGAGCAGCGGGGCCGGGAACGGAGACGGGAGCAACAGGTGATCCGCATTCCGGGCGACGTCGACGACGCGAACGACGCCTCCGTCGACGGACGGCACGACGATGACGGTAATTACTGATGGGCTTTATTGTCGGGAACGTTTGTGTTTGTTTATTTATTTGGACGCACTGCGGGGTTATCGCGGTGGCGTTTTTTGAGGTTTCTTTCGCCGCGCCCGCATAACCGATAAGTGTTGTTTAACTTTAATTGGAACTCGTACCTCCTACAAATCATAACACCGGCCAGGCTCGGCTTTAGCGCAGAGGTTTCGTATATGTAGATAGTGAGACCTTGTTTCCGAAAAACAAGATTGTTGCGTTATAACTGATACAAATTTCACAATAACACATATTAATTAACAAATTTCCGTCGAAATGACCATGTTGTTTACATTTCCTATTCATTTAACGTGGAACATCAAACTAAGCACAAAAACTTGACAGTTGAATTTTAGTGGTTAATCGACCAAACGGAACACATTGCAACTTACTGCTTTATGCAACATAAGGTACTTGGGTTATATTTGTTTTATAGAAACATTAGAGACTATTTCTTCCTCTGGGAGTCCCTGGGCGCACTGTGACGTTACGTATTTTGGTTTTATTTGGGTAAACATTTTTGTTATTGAACAATAAATAGAAAAATGTCACACTTTTTTTTACTAAAAGAGGACTGTATAAGGGTGCTGGGAAAAATAATTTTAAGCTTAGGAAATCAGTAGTTTTTGAGAAAAATAATATAATCTGAGAAATTTCGCCAAATTTGCCGGTTTTCAAAGTGAAATTTTTATGTGTTCCCGTACGATATTCCCATGGGTTAAACGATAATGATAAAGTTCGATTATTCTACTTTATACTATACACTATATACTACGCCGATATAGCAATTTCGCCAAAAAAATCTGGAGAAATACGTGAAAAACCGATTATAAACGGCGCGGTTTGCGCATTCGCCATTTTGAAATATTAAATGCAGGTTTGCTTTGCCGAGATCTAGTAGTGGATACACGACCGCGTCATGGATGTGTCAGAAACGTAACGAGTGATTAGATAGAATTTAAGAGAATTATTCGCGAAATATGTAAATCTCTTGTCGGTAGCTTCGTGGGGGTAAGCGATGGGGTGTACAATATAATGAAAGTATTATCAATGTAATAAAACGTCAATTCTATTGGAAACGCACAAAACAACATTGTAATCTCACTATTGTAAGTAATATATAATATCGAAAAATTATATAAAAGAAATTTTTTATAAGGTTTCTATAAAACCAGTAAAACCCAAGTACCTAACGTCACTGTTCGTCCAGGACTCCCACAGGCAGAAGTAGTCTATAACGGACTCTCACGAGCAGAAGTAGTCTGTAACGTTTCTATAAAACCAATAAAACCCAAGTACCGAACGTCACAATGCGTCCAGGACTCTCACAGGAAGAAGTAGTCTGTAATGTTTCTATAAAACAAATAAAACCCAAGTACCTGATGCTGCGTAAAGTAGTAAGTTGCAATGCGTTCCGTTTGGTCGATTAACCACTACTATTCAACTGTCAAGTCTTTGTGCTTAGTTTGGACTTTGAGATTAAAATGGACATGTCGATAGAAATTTGTTAATTAATATGTGTTATTGTAAAATATCGTGTGAAAATTAGTGCGGCACGTGAAGAAGACATCTCGCGGATGTAGCAGAAAGTGAAATTGGGGTTGCCTCCTAGTTGCCTTATCGACTAGAGGTCGACGAAATAGCGGTTTGGAGAAAAGTGAGGTTAGTTGGAAAATATTTTTTTCTCAAAAAGTAAAAGGAACGGCAAAAATTGAATACGCACATCGTTATCTACGGTTAATTATTGATCATTGGTGATTTATTGGTGAGTTTTTAATTTTCACGGTGTCAACCCCATATGTAAAATCGCATTTTCGAAGGGCCATAACTTGAGAACAGATCATTTCATAAAATTATGATTGATGTTCTCGGACTAGTTATGTAGTGTACTTTCTAGTAATAAAGAACTTTTTTCGAAATTTAATGTTCCATAAGTTAAAGGTTAGCCTTTATTTGTTTTATAAAAACGTTATAAAAAATTTCTTTTATGTAATTTTTCGATATCACGTACTTACAATAGTGAGATTGCGTTGTTGTTTTCGAATCCAATAGATCCAATAGAATCGACGTTTTATTAAACTGATCATACTTTCATACATTATACACCCCATCGTTTACCCCCACGAAGCTACCGACAAGAGGAGATTTGCATATTTTGCAAATAATTCTCTTAAATTCTATCTAATCACTCGTTACGTTTCTCACATTTATACAACATGCCTGACGACGGTCGTTTAGCCACTACCAGGCAAAGCACACCTGCATTTAAAATTTCAAAATGGCGAAGGCGCGAAAACCGCGGCGTTTATAATCGTTTTTTTCACGTATTTCTCCAGATTTTTTTGGCGAAATTGCTATATCTGTGTAAAGTAGAATAATTGAACCTGGTCATTATCGTTTAACCCATGGGAATATCGTACGGGAACATATAAAAATTTCACTTTGGAAACCGGCAAATTTAGCGAAATTTCTAACATTCTATTATTTTTCTCGAAAACTACTAATTTCCTAAGCTTAAAATTATTTTTCCCAGCACCCTTATACAGTCCTCTTTTAGTAAAAAAAAAAGTGCGATTGTTCTATTCAATGTTCAATATGAAAAATGTTTACCATAATCCGTTCAAAAGTTATGGCCTTTTGAAAATGCGATTTTCCAAGTTGATACCTTGAAAATTAAAAACTCACCAAAAAATCGCCAATGATCAATAAGAAACCGTAGATAACTATGTACGTATTCAATTTTCGCCTTTCCTTTTTGAGAAAAAAAATTATATTTCATCTAACCTCACTTTTCGGCCAACCGCTACATCGTCGACTTCTAATCGATAAGGCAAGTACGAGGGTACCCCAATTTCCCTTTCTGCTTATATATATATACATATATATGATTTTATGATATGCCCATTGTGTAACTCGCCATCAGATGGTGCTGCAGTACATCAACTTCTAATGAACAACTAATGAAATTTGGTACAAATGGATAGTTGGGTACGAAGAATATTTTCGTGCTCTAGCTTTATTTTAACTTGCCACCAGAGGGCGCTGCAGTATATCCACTTCTATACCTTTCAACCCGTAGCAATGAAAATTGGTATAAATGGATATTTGTGTACGTAGAATATTTTGGTGCTGTTAGCTTTATTTTGACTCGCCATCAAAGGGCGCTGCAGTGTATCAAATTGTATACCGTTGAACAGATTGTTATGTGAATTGATATAAATGGGTATTTCTGCTACGAAAAATGTAATTTTTCAATAATTGATTGTTAATATGTTGGTGAAAGTGGAAAGCGAATGACTCAATTAAATTCTATTTTTGAGTGGTATTGTACTACACGTCACAACTAATATTTATATTTAGGAGATAATATTGCTGTTATTGCGTTAAATGATATGAACGATATAAATGCTAATTCAAGTAGTAACTGTTAGCGAGCGAGCGAAGCCGCGAGGGCAACGGCTAGTAAAATGTGAAAGTTGAGGCACTTAAAATTTACAAAACCGACTATAAAATTGCACATAGTGCTACTTTACTCCTATAAAGTATGATCAATCATAAATATACAAATAGTTAAGGTAAACATATTACACTTTATTGAAATGTTATAGTGCAGGACGTGTACGTGCGTACAATAGTGTATTGGCTCGGATAGCTCGAAAACTATTATTTACTTTAGAGAAATGTTGGGTCAACATTTCTCCAACTGAATATTGAGCACGTATATGAGACATTTTTTTATCGAAAGAGGACAGTATTACTGTACTGGGAAAATAATTTTATCTTCTGGAGATCGATTTTCTTGAGTTTTTGAGAAAAAAATTAAAATGTGAGAAATTTCGCCAAAGTCGGTCATTTTCGAAGTGAGTTTTTTCAACGTTCTCACATTTTTTATGCGCTCAACGTCAGTAATTGTGTTTGATGATCGAACCATACGGTGAAATGTCACATTTCGCTGAAATGTTACGGGGAAATAAGTGAAAACGCAATTAGAAACACAAACATTTTCCCGCCTTCATCATAATATTCAAATTGTGTTGACAGCCTGGCTAAGAGGAGATTTGGTGGTGGCTAAAAGACCGGCATGATGGATGGTATTATTGTTGGATAAATAAGGAGTGATTGTGTTAAGAGCAAATCTTTAATGTAACAAAGTAAATGTGGAAAATAAGAGAGAGGTATGCAAAAACGGTGCGAAGTGAGGTACGAAGTGAAAACATACGTCGTGGGTATTATTCTTCAATATTATAGCGGGCGCCCACGAATTGAGAACCAAAAGTAACTAACAAGGGGAGGTATTCTTCGTTACCTGAAAAGGTGCACGTGAATTGAAGACAAGGAATTCGTAAAAAACTGGAATAATTTATCCATTTCTTTATATGAAATAATCTAATCTAACCGTTTAATACAACATATAACACTTAAAACTTCGCGTGCAATCAAATTTCATGTTAAACAAGCAACTATTGCCTCTACAACAGAGCAAAATTGATAGTTAAACACTGATTATTTCGCAGTTCTCCTTAACGTTAATATCTTGCTTGGTCCTCAGTTCACGGGAAGATAAGTGAGCAGGTATTGGATGGTCCTCAATTTGTCATATCCAGTTATAGAGTACCCACAGTCACTCTTTCCTAATGATCTTGTACCAAAACACCAACTACTATTAATGTTTCACATTCTTAAAATGTTCTTATAAAAAACAAACATACCCCATCAAACTAACCTTGACCAGGTATATTCCGACCAGTTCATTCAGCCAGACAACGGTATACTCAGTACTCGTATTAGCCCGGTCTAGATTTAAAAAAACCGTTGATTTTTCATATTATAGGTTTTTGAAGGTTTTAAATGGTAGAGGGGGCTTATTGAATAATGATTGTATAAAAATATACTCCGAATGCGGTCCTACTTTTTATAAATAACGCCCAAATTTAGAAAAATCATTATTTTGGCTGTAGAAATTCCCGATGACATTTTAGGAAAAAGTTGGTCCTATAAAAATTGTAGGCGGAAGAGATGCGGTTTTTTATAGTTTTATAAAGGTTAATAACTTTTGTAATAACAGTCGTAGGTGCTATATATCACCTGGATGAAGGGGCCATTGTGGGTCTTTATAAGTGTGCAAAATTTTAGCCAGATCGGTTGAATAGTTTATGAAAAATCTTATTTATTTATCCCAGAAACCATTTATTTAAACAATTGTACTTTCCCCAGTGGTGCATTTAGAGAAATTCAATAAAGGGGAATTGATTTTTTGAAAGTCTAACTGCAAGGTAAGCTACAAAATAATGTAATTTTTAAAAAAAGCCGATCAAAAAACCTTTCTTTAAAAAAAAAAAAGAATCCACTATGACCAATAGGAACAAAAATAGCAATTATTTTTAAAAACAATCATATCTCGGTTGTTTATAAACATAAAGGCCTATATAAGGCAGAAAAAATTTGACCGAATTTAGAGTACAGTCAATACTCAATAAGCTCCCTCTACCATTTAAAACCTTCAGACAACTGTAATATGAATCGTGAAAACGATGAATTTTCAATAGATTCCCTGGGCTATATCGCTACCCAAATAAATATTATTCGGATATTGTATTGCTTTGCATGGTTGATTGCCGTAATGTAGATAGTTGCAAAATATTTGTTAACATACACCTTTCTGTCGTACACGTACACATCACCGCGAACGGCTGTCAAATGTTAAATGATGTTAATATATCTTCCAAAACTATCCAATTATCGTGCATCGATGAAAATATAGTGAATTATATTTTTACAGTGCTCCCGTTTGAAAAAATATGACGCACTTGTAGGAGAAACGCCATACGTTACGTATGATATGAAAGTGATGTCCCGCGATTATACGAAACAGTTGTACGAAATGTCACGTCACGGAAGAGTGGTTTTAAAAGGAAATATTTTTTTCTCAAAAAGTAGAAGTAAATGCAAAAAACGAAGGGGGCCATCGTTTTCAACGATTTTCACTTGACCAACAATGATTTTTTGGTGATGAATTTTTAATTTTCAAGCTTGTAACCTCTTATGGAAAACCGTATTTTCAAAAGACCAACCCTCTTATCTACAAACGCATTTTAACGTTAAAATGGATTTTCACTCGACTGTTACATTCGACGACAGAGAGGAGAAGGCGACACATCGGACATGATTGACGTTTAAAAAAACAAAATAGTCTTGAATATATTTATAAAAGTATTTAATTTATGTACAGTAGTAAACTTAAGTTATATTCAAAAAATATATATATACAAATGATTTCGTAAATGTATTAAAATTTCAACAATTTTTAGTCTGTTTTATTAAATTTTGCAAAATAGACAGTTTGTTTATGGTAACTGAAATATGATATAAATGTTTGTGATTTTAGTTGATTTAAATATCTCGAAAAAACTGTATGAATTGTATTATCGTATTTTGTCGTTGACTCAGCAGATCATTGTTCATTGTTAATTTAAATAAAATATACAATTCATCGTTTAGCTGTTGTATTTGAAAAATCAACATTAAAATTAAAAAAAAAAATTAAAAAATAGTTTATGAGAGAAGAGCGCCGGGTCCGTGGCCCGCGTGGTCCCACATAAGAATAAGCGGGAGAAAGAAAGAAGAGAGAGAGAACATATATATTAAATTCACGTCCGTCTCGTCTCGTGATGCTTTTATATTGAATTAGTCCTCAGCGCGTCCATTAAGAAGGCTAGCTTCCTGAATTGGCCGAAGTGACCGTTGCACCGAAGGCTCATTGGTTGAAAGAAAAAGTTATTAGACCTATGTTGGTACAGGAGTTTATTTGCAAATTTGGTACTAAGTGAGAGCTGTCAAGAAAGAAAACATACAGAGATAGAGTGAGAGAGAGGGGGGGGGGGAAGGGAGGCAGAGAGAGGGAGAGAGAGAAACGAACGAGAGGATTTGATTGTAGATCATTTGATTTACCAGTCAGAGATATTTTTTACACAAGAATCCGGTTATTGACCTTTCTGATACATAAAAGGGCTTAGTCATTGTTAAGTAGTGAATTAAGAGAGTTTTACCACGGGATTGTGCTTCTGCCGTTATCGTCTCGCACGACTTATTAATACCTTACATCGACTTTACTATCATTTAAGTAATTGTGTTTGCCATTCTAACAAAACAAATAATCTATATCAATAATTAGATTTGGTTAATAAATTAATATCATGTCAAAATTATACATAAAGTTATTATTAAACTTTACGATGTAGTTTTAAACAAATTGTTAAGTGAGCAGCAATTGACAGCTTATGCAAAAGCATCTCGACTTGTCATCAGTGTATTCGCATTACAAATTTGCTATAAATTATGCCGCCACTATTCCGAAAGCGGAAATATGAAATGGATACTGTAGTGTAAGACGTTCACCTCATTGCAAGTTAGTCTTCAAAAATTTGCAACTACTTCTCTACACGTTTTAGAGTTTATTATCACATTTCTCTTATCAAAATAATAATAGGAACGCATATAAACCATTAAAAAATTATTACAACTTTACTGGGTTGCGAAATAACACAGCGGTATGTTAATACATAACACTCCCACCGTTGCAATTATTTCTAAGTAAAAACAAATGTGTGTCGTGGTAGAAAAGTCCTTATATTATCATTAAGTTGTACGCTTGAAAAGTATTTGCGTGGGATTTAAAAAATTAATTGCTAAATTTTAGTTGACGCAAATGTATACATTTCTGCCTTTAATAAACTACGGACACAAACTCAAAGTACTGTCGAATTGATCTTCTGATATGTTATGTAAAAATGTTTAATGAAATGATACACATTTGAAAAGTAATTTTCGAATAACGTAAAGTTTTCGAATTGCAGATCGAAATGAATCAAAGGACTTAATTGCGATTTTTGTATTCAGTGGATCTGTCTCAGTACACCAGGATTGTTGACATTTTCATTAAAAAAATTAATAACAATAATAACAACAGTATCTTGATTGAGAATTGAATGATTTTTGGATATTAAAAAAACCTTTGTTATTAATTTTTGTAATGAAAAATGTCCTTTGATATCTATATTAAATAAGTATCATTGGCAACAATTATTTCTCTCAATAATATAATTTTTTTTTCAAAAATAATCATTTATAACATTAATAAATAATTATTGCAAAAAGGACCGTGCAGTTGTTATTTTCACGTGCTAGTCCAAATTAAAAGTAAAAACGTTAAAATTGGTCCATAATTACTCGAGATATGTCAAAATTTTCACTTTTCAATTTTCAATTTTTGATATCCACTTTTGAACGCTGTTGGAAGATTCCCCCCGCCACTTGGTACATATAAAAAAATTTTGGAGCACGCTTTTGCAATCGTTATTTATCTTAATAAAATAGATATTTTTCGATATTTACAACGGTCATTGTTAAGTTAAAGAATTGATTTATTCACTTGTGCAGTTTCAAGTATTCATGTTGATAAATAAATAAATAAATGGTGAATTTTTAAACCAAAAAGGTCATCTTGGTTGAAAATGGCCCTAGGTCAACTTTTTTTTAAAATTCGTGAAAATTACCAGGAAAACAAATATCAAAACGAAATTAAAATCAATTTATTTCTCGTAATGTTATTAACCAAAAACCTTATAAACAAATTAGACAATTTTTCAAACTCCATTTTAGGGGGAAGGATCTTTGCAATTTAAATTTCCAATTGAATATTTTGAAGATATAGATCAAGGCGGAAAAAAATGAGCTCTTATAAACTTCTCGATTGTGGCAGCTACAACCGCGTTTTTTAGGTTGCAAAAATACACTTGTTAAAAAACAAATAGAATAATTCATAGACTAATTAATATTTTTTAACCATCTTGTTTTTTAACTATGTTTTTTAACCATGTTGTTTTTTAACCATTTTATCGATAGCAAAAGGCAGCTTTCTGTGTAAGTTTTCAAATAATTTATGTGAATTCAAATTTCGATGGTTTTTTGCAATTATTTAAACAAATTATTTATCATTTTTAGCACGTCTAAAATGAAGCCTTTTTCAAGCAACTATAAGAAAAAAATACTTTAATATACTCCCTCTTATATGTTTTTTTAATGCATGTAAAAAACTCATTTGTTGCAAGTTTCACCAATTGAACTATGTTGAAACAATGGCGCCGTCATTTCAAACTGATACATTTTGATAAATATCTTTTCTCTTTATCTAAACTTGGATGAAAAAGGTTTCAATCTGAAACTAATTACTTTGAGATTTACGTGTATTAATATTTTGTTTGATTGTGCTATTGCTCCGAATCATCAAAACTTTGTTGCTTTTGATCGATTGTGAGCACAACTTTGTTGCTTTTGATCGATTGTGAGCACGCGCGGCACCCACTTTGTACTCAGCTTTCGCATGTCAAATATTCATTCACGATATATCCAACACGTTCATTCGATCTCCTTAGAGCCTCAGCAACGTCACTTTACGATCATCCAAAATTATTTTGTGGACTTTTTTGATGTTTTCGTCGGTAACAGCCTCTTTGGGGCTTCCACTACGTTCATTGTCCTCGCTGCTCATTTCGCCTCGTTTAAACTTAGCAAACCACTTCTCAACGGTTGATTTTCCTGGTGCAGAGCCTGAATAATGTTTATCAAGCCAAGTCTTGGGTCAAAAGTATTTTTTTCCGCTTGCTTTATTAATACGAAATTCGTTTTTATCTATTTTTTTTACAGTAACAAAAGTTGATTCACTCAAAATACTGTATCTTACGAACCAATTGCTCGCCAGCTGGGAAATCTACTGACTAAAAATCATGTGAATGTAATTGAATTAACGCCATCTATGGTCAGCCTACGTAATCGACTGTCAGCTCAAGTGTGTCCTGTCGTCCCCGCACTTATGCATTATGTACTGCTTCCCGAACCTTCAGGTATCTGCCAGAAGGGGCGAGATACATCTGGAAGTTTCTAGAGTTCTTAGATTTTTCTCGATCCATCCGCAGGAGGGTGGACGTTAAATCGAGAAAGCTCCAAGGTTTTGTGGCTTTATTCGACCGTTTTTCATCTACTGAACGCACGATGGCGCGCAGATGTTACGTCCAACTTACACTGTTGGTAATATTGTCCTTGTAATAAAATATGAAGTTGCTTATGGTAAACCATGAAGATATATTAGGCTTAGAAATACCCTTCGGATTAGTGATGTTAGGAGACCAAACCCAAATACGAAATTTCAGCTTCTCACCATTCACAGTTTCTCTTAAAAAAGGTTGACCATATGCGTACACACGCACGCACGAACACTGCCTTTTCCTAAAAGGTTTTGCGGACACAGGGCGGACTTAAACACCTAGGAAAGGCAATATCTCAAATTCCAAAAATGGACCAGAAAATATTTCTTATTATGAGAAAGCAAAATGCGTTCATCATCTAACTGCATATCCAGCTAACTGTGCTACAATTTTTGTACACCGTAACTTACAAACTTTGCAATAAAATAACAGATTTTCCAAATTCCTATTATTAAAAAAAAATTAATATACGGGGTGTTTGGTAAACATGCGGAAAAAACAATCCATAAATCCATAAAAAAATATCCAGCCTTGTGATTCAATCTCCCATAATTCTTGGTAATGGGTCAAGTAATATAATTTACGTAGGTATAGGCCGCATTTTACAATTACGCTGGAACCAAGCAACACTACCAAATCAGTTGTGTTGTGATATTTCTATCGGTGTAATTGTTACACAGGTGTTTGGCGGCAAGAATTTAAGGGGCTATTTCTTGGACTATTCTAAGAATCTCTTGTTCTTTGATGTTTTTTGAAAAACCGCTTCATGTCGAAGATACAGGATGAAAAAAAATTCCGAAAGTAACATTTTATTATCAAAAATTACATGTTAACATTGCTTAATCTGTAATAAATGTTCAAAATGACTTCCTCCAGCAAGGACACCAGGTTCGTTTCTATCGAAATCCAGATAATCCGAAATCGGATAATTGCTCAATCAACTCAGTAACTCAATCAAAAGTTGTTGGAAGGAGAGTTGCCATTCAACGAAAAATTATGTAGAGCACTTGTTGCACAAAAAACATACTAGATGACTCAGGAGACAATGTGTTCCTAAAAGCCATTCCAAAATAGTTAATAGGACAGTTACCACTTTATAAATTCAAAAATATTGGGTGGTTCAAGAAAGCAAAGGGAACCATAAACTATTCTCCGTTAGAAATGCATGTTTATGTGATTACTTTCGATATATCCTCCTTGTTAACGAAGAAGCAGGTAGGAAATACAGTGGAACTCGAAGAATGGGGCAAAGCGGAAACGAATAACTTTGCGGACGGTATCACGCGATTGGGTATAAATGAGAATTTCTGTATGTCTATATGGCTCTATATGTATGATGATATAAATGTAGCACAAAATCATTAGAAATACGAGAAATGCCAGTTCAGAACCCGCTAGAAATAATCAGTCTTATTCAAAAACAATATAAAAAGTAAAAGGCCTCGTAGAAAAAACGTATATAGAAAAGTTGCAGGTGCAATAGAATATAATAAAGATTTATCGTTGATCCAAAGAAGGGGTTTAGTAGATCTTCAAAGTGATTTATTAATTAATATACTCCATCAAGTCTGACATTCACCTATAACCTCTGATGATATAGAACGATCACTATGTACGTATAAATACGTTTTTCCTGATAGAAACCATAGTTTTAGATACTTTTGAAAGACGTTTAGCTAATAATTCGTTTTACAGTGTTGACTGCTAATGCTGTTAACTTTAATCATTTGATTAAAAGTGTAGCATGTAATTCAACGATATGTCGAATTGTACAAAATACGTGTTATCAATACGAAGTATTGTCTTTGTAAACTGACTCAGCTAATTTAAATATATGATAAGCATTCCATACCATTAAATAATAAAAGTTGTTGGAATTATGTTTTTTCAACCTACAAGTGACTTTTTAAAAACTTTATTATAGTACAACTATTCTCTAGCACAGTTAATCGAAGAATGAATCAATTTTACATTGCAAGTAATAAAATATAAACTTAGTTGCAAACTAAGCAAAATGTGGAGTCTTGGCCGGATGTGCAAGTTGTCGGGTTTTCCCTTTGTCTATTGTGGATTGTGACCATGTAATTTTTGTAGTATTTTTGCATAAATTACATATATTATATAAAGTAGTTGCCCATACACGCTCAGGTGTTTTTATAAGCTTACTTCCTTCTTATATTTTTAATTTCACAAAATAAAGATGTAATTAGGAACAATTAACAATTCTACAGCAGAACGTATGACATGGTATGAAGTAAATACGAATGTACATCTTAACCTTATTTTAAAAATAAAATAACTACCTTCTGTAAATATTTGATTTGGGAATAAATTCTTACTATGGTAAAAACACCAAAATATAATCCAAACTTTACAAAAACGAGATAAATGTTTCACCTCTCGATCCGACCCTGTGTCGTTCCATTACGTTTATTACTAGCATTGTGGGTTGCCTATACTATTTGTCGCGTTTTCTGTAATGATGAAAATCTTATTTTATCTTAAAATAATATTAATGGATGAACAAAGTGATAAATATACATGCGCATACCACATGAATACAATTAATTTAATAGGTCAAGAATTTCAGATGATGACAAATATTTAATTAAATGGAAATATGAATGGAAACGTCCTTAGTAGAAATTAATTTTAGAGGCTTAATGGGAAATTTCCATGGTTTTTTTAATTGGTGAAGACGATTTTGTTTGCTCGGAGCAGTGTAATGAGCAATTAAAATTCTAAAAATAATATATGTTAATTATTTTTATTAGGTAAATCTATTTGATTCTTACTTAGAAAGATCGAGTAAGTTTTAGACGACCTTCAATAGATTACGAGTTCTTCCTTCAAACGGGCAGGATATATATATATATATATATATATATATATATATATATATATATATATATATATATATATATATATATACTAATAATAATTCTTGTACATTTATTGATGTGATAAATTAATTTTTTTTATTTTTCGTTATGTATTAAGAGGTAAACATCATTTTTATGAAACTACAATAGATCATAAACGATTCAATGTTCAATGTCTCTTCTTATGTGTATTAAGTATTCCTCCAATATGTTCCAAATTTATGTATCTTTTTGAAGTTTTGAAGTAGTTTTCGTAAATTCAGTAAAAACCATCCTGATAAACACGATCATATAGGGGGTGTCAACCACATCAGTTGATTCATCAACTAAGTCACAACTTGTCTAAATCACTTTTCAACTGCGTAAAACTATCATTGCTCATCATGTTTACTTACCGCATCACTGTATTAGCGGAAAGTTGCATAGGTTTTATAGCAAACAAAGTTTCGTCTTTATTTCTAAAGTTGGCAAAAAATGAATCTAAAAGCAACTGTTTTATAAGATCTCAATTGCTTCAATTGCAGTCTTTGTTTTCAAAAATATTGACTTGTTCAATTGACTGGGAATTTAATGTCTTCAATTTCCCTTTCTGACAACAGAATTTAATGTAAATGATTCTTCAAATTTCGAATGTAGTTCTACGGTGACTTTCGGTATTTCCTTTTTTAGCAACGCAAACACACATTACATAACAAACACTTTTACCTTTAACTTCTGCAAACAAATATTGTTCTTCCCCTATTAGAATGGAAATGGTAGGTCTTCACTTCCTTACAACTGCTTGCCATAATATTTTTAATTGCAGGCCAACTTCTGTCTCTGCTGTCCTGTCTCTCCTGTCCTACTCCCTGGTTAGGTTGTCCTTTTCTAGTTGTGTCCTGTTGCTTCTTCCTTGATGGTTAGTCCCCTGTGATCGCTGTCCTGGGTCTCTTCTTTCTTGATGGTGCGTTCGCATCGTAGTCTGTTGCCTTCCTAATGAGTGGGTTCATATGCTCCATCGCCTTATTGATCGTCCTCCTTGTCTTCTCCTTGATAGCCTTCTTTATTTTTTTTATCCGCAAGTCCCGTCGTAGCTGCTCATTCCTCAGGTACCATGGTGCATCGGTCATCCTTCTCATCGCTTGGTTCTGTATCCCTTCCAGTTTCTCCAGGTGCGTCCTCGCTGCTTGTCCTCGGCTTGCTCCGTCGTCCTGTGAGTGGTCGCAGTCTGCTCAGTCAATCCTTGCTCTTCCTCGCTGTCTCCTCGATACGTTTCCTCCATGTATGTCTCCTGTCATCGTGAATACCTAAATACCTTACCTCTTCCTTCCATTCCAGTTCCGTATGCCTTATCCTGATGTTAGGCGTCGGTCGTCTCATCTTCAGTCCTATGTAGATAACCTCGGTCATCTCCGCGTTGGTCCTGATCTTCCACTTCCTGGTCCGTTCGTCCATCTGGACCACGTCCCGTTGTCGGTACTCCGCCGCTTTGTTGGGTTGCACCGATGTCGCTGCCTTCTCCTTGTCGTCTGCGTAGATGTAGGTCCTGGTGTGACTGTTTCCTTGTCATATTGGTACGTCGCTGGTGTAAATGCTTTAGAGGATCGGTACTAGTACCGACCCTTGGGGTGCGCTTGCTTCCATTCTCCAGAAGCTCGATGTTGTCGCTTTGTCTTTGATACTAAAGTACTCTCTCGTAGATAGTCCTGCATCATTTGGGTCGTCGCCTTCTTGAATCCTAATTCGTCCATCTTCGCTATCAGTCCGTTGTATCAAATCCTATAGAAAGCCTTCTCCACGTTGAATAGTACCATGCACGTCGTACTCATCTCATTGATATCCTTAATCGTCTTCTCCACCATCCTCACCGCTTGTTATTCCATACAGTGTCCTTCCCTGAATCAGCATTGTTCATCCGATATGATGCACAGCCTCTCCTCTTCTCCTTTGATCCTCTTCAGTCGTACCCTCTCCGGTAGTTTTCCTAGGTCGTTGAGTAAAATTATCGGGCCGGTAGTTTTGGGGGAATTTCCTGTCCTTGCCTGGCTTGGGGAACATGGTGACGTCCGCCTCCTTCCATAGTCGTTGGTAGTACCTCCTCTTCATCGCTGCGTTGTACAATTCCTAGATCCTCTTCTTGGCTTCGTCCGGTAGTTCCTTGATCATCCTGTTGTTTATGGTGTCTCGTTCTGGCGCCTTCTTTGTCGGTAGGGTCCTTATGATTTCCTCTATCTCCTCCATCATCGTGGGTTTTAGGTGGTCCTCGCATTCTCTCCTAATCTTGGCCGCTGTCCTGTCGATGTCTTCCTCGAAGTCAATGTCGTCTTCTGGGTCTTCGTTAATCCTGAAATGGTCCTCCATGGTATCCGCGAATCCATAAATCGCATTTATCGTGATGCAAGATGAATGCATTTACCGTGTGCAGGATATCGGCAAGGATTTTACAAAACCTCATCATCTATCTTCTTCGAAAAACTTTAATTGCCTGTGCTTTAGAAAGAAATGAAACTATGAAAGCTTCGAATAAAAGAATAAGTTTTTAATATCATGCTACCTGACCACGTGTCTTTATTAGCAAAAACAGATTTATATGCCACATTGGTGAGTACTATTTGAAAAAGCACAAAAGCAAAAGACGACAGTAACTTGCTCTAACAAAATTAGAGAATTATTAAGACTGGTTATCGAGCTAAGACATGCTCAAAATGATGTTAAATATATGTTACACCTAGCACTGAATCCTTCAATGTTCGACATAATAATCGAATGTGTAAAGAGAATATCTGGATATAATTAGGTGACAAAAATATTTCGAGCACAGAGCCTGGCAGCATACATTGGTACATCTTTAAAGCAAGATAGTAATGTATTATTGCGGATAATTTAAAAGAAAATAATTATTTTAAATATGAAAATAAAGAACAGAAAATAAATACATCAAACGATTTACAGTCGTCGGAAACGTGGTGTTTTTTAGCCTCCTCATAATCCTCCAGTGCGCTCCGATGTCTTTGTCCAGTTCTTCCATCTCTTCGTTCCATTTGTTGCTCCTGTGCTCCGCCATTTATTAACCGTTAATCCTGTATCTTCTGTTTAACTTGTTCCTTTCCCTGATTTTCTCCTTGATGGTCCTCGGTATGTCCGCTTTTCTGATTGGCTCTTGCGTTATCCTGGTGCTACTCCTTATGGTTGTGTTGATTTCATTGGTGATCTTCTCCGTCTCCTTCCCTATTTGGTCCTTGGCGTCCAGCGCTCTCGTCCTGCTCGTCTTCCGAATGCCGCCGCGAGGCGCGCCTAACGTATTTATACCGTTGATGACAAACGAGATCTTTTTCGAAAATCTCGATCGCTTCTATCCGATTCCAACGTGGTGACACCATAGTGTTGCCGCTGGTAATGTTTATTATGAGAATTTGCGAAGTTTAGGTATAGTTTAATTTAGTGATTAGTTTGTGTTTTTTTTTAATGTAGTTGCTCGCGAATGACGGATTGAAGATCGCTGTTCTGTTATATCAACTATCATCTGTCTTCGGATTTTCATAACTTTTGATTAGTTAAGCGTAAAAAGCATGTTTTTTTTTTCTTAAATTAATCACAAAATATTGTTTAAACCGTAGTATTTTGGTACCTATGTTGAACTATTGCTTAACTTTGGACTACTATAACCTTAGATAAATAAATACCAGTTTTTGTTGGCACAATCGCCTTCTAACTTCCTGCTCACACAACTTTGAATCAATTACGATTTTTTTGCTTGTAGTTATTTTCTAAGTTGAACTCGCATAAATTCTAATATTCGGCATTGAAACTGCGACAATATTACGTTAATATAGTTAAATAACTAGTCTAGTTATAAGATTTAAAAAAAATGCAATACATAATCGCTTGCATTTAAACAGCCTTACTTGGGATTTTCATAACTTCGAATTAATGAAGTCTAATAAGCTGTAAGTTGTTTTGTCTTGAAGATGTTTCAAAGTAGCTTTTACAACTCAATATGTTTTTGAAGTTTATACGGACGATTTTTATAAAAAAATATTATTTATTAAAAAAACAACAATTTTTCCTAATCCAACTGCCGCCTAACTTTAAACTTTCATAACTTCAGATCAGCTAAGCCAGGGATTCTGAAGGTTGCTTATTCATTTAACTGTACCAAATTATTATTTAAAACTCGTTTACACCCTTTTGTAAGTCTTTGAAAAACGTTCAAAAAGTTACGGTCTAGCTTTGGACTTCAAGAAATTGGAATTTGTTAAGCCAAGAAAGCCTTAAATCAGAGACAAAATTATTTAACAGTTCTGTCAAAGCTTTTACCACCCCACTGCGGTGGTCCTTTTTGACGTGAATAGTCGTTTTACTTTTCGCTGGAGAAGGTATAAAAAGCGATTTTCGCGGATAAATAACGGTGTGGTATCTAAACTTTAGGCTTGCTGTGGACCATGGATGCCGGCAAGGAGATTGCAAGGGCGTGTATGTGCCAAAATGACAGAAGGAGGTAAAGAAACAAAATTTTAGTTATTAAATTCACTCTTTGAATCGCAACTCAGAACGTATAGCTTGTGATCCAAGCTTGTTCAACACTTTGAATCTTATCACCTTGTCAATGAATTCATTGTTCTCCTCCTCTACCCTTTTTCTATGAATCTGCATGGATTAATTTTGACATTAATTTAACTAACATGGCTTAAATGCCTAATTTTAGATACCTACTCAATGATGCACTGTTATAAATTATATCTTATTAGTTAATAATGTAATGTGTAGATGCAGATGCACCTGCCGGCGCCCTGTGGACTTTCATAATTTTGTTTATGTAAAAACTATGTCAAAATACATTAATACAGCAGATTTTTCTGCTTCTTGAGAAAGCAATTTTTGTTAGACCGACCACCGTGTAACTGCCTGTCATTCGGGGTCTGCTAGACCTACGGTCCACTTTGACAAAACTATGTAGAAGTTATTACTGTCACGTGTTTGCAATATTTTTAAAATATTAATTTTTAGTAACTAGTTTCCAATTCGTATAATATTTGATCAGGAATTACTGAAAAATACATTTGAAAAGTCAATACCGATAACAAATATATTGTATATTGTCGCCTATTATCGCCCTAAATATCAGCCTTCTTGGAACCTTTCATTAAATCTCCATTATGCGCTTATCAGTCAATGTTAGTACCTTTTTTAACGAGCTTCTCGTAAATCTTCGAGATCCCCATTATTCTTTTCAGTCCGGCGATAACGCTTATCAGAAAGGTCAATAAGGTAAAAGAGATAATTGGAATTTTGAGAGAACGAGATGTTTGGTTAAATTTTATAAATTAGGTTGAATACATGGAAAATGTGGGTATGTGTCGGTATCTTGAAGGATCCCGGATAAACAACAGCCCGATGATGAAATAACGTAAACAAAATATCATCATAAGAAACAAACTTCCATAATTGGAAAGATTTGAGACGAAGGCCCCGCACGTCCCAATATTTGACTACTGCGGGTTACTTCATCAAGTTTATCTGTATGTAGTTTTTTCGTATATACATTTTACTTGTATTTTGATAAAGTTTATTAATCGATTTATCGTACAGTTCGTAATTTAGCGCGATTGTAGTGGGATCATTTGAATTCAATGATGATACCAATTAAGCGAAACCATATGAAGTGTAATGAACACCACCGCGTAATGTGTTCAAAGAATACAGGCCATTTCCTAAAATTTACGGCCAAAATTCTCATTCATTCACACTTCCAGCGAGTGCAATAGGAATTGTCATAGTTTTAAAAATAATGAAGAACCAAACAACTAACCTGTCATTACTGCTATCCTCGTCTATGCTAACATAGACCAACTAATAGAGAATGTTCATGTAATTAAATTATATAACAAACCTCCTCCTTTTTAAATACCTTTGTTGATGATTAAAACCCAAAAATTCGGAATAGTTTATTTGTTACAAACAGAAAACACCCAAAAAGTGACTTTTTTTTTTGCTTATATCATGAAGAATATTGAATGAATCGCGTTACTGTCAATAGAGAAGCCGGAAAAACTGTTAAAAATTATTTGTTTTAACAAAACTCATAACTTTGACTGTTATTAATATTAACGGATGATATTGTGGGAAATAATAGTTTAGTATAGATACTTAAACCAGGCCGAAATAAAATTATCGCGTAAATATTTTTTTCCATAATTGCAATGTAAACAAATTCGGTCAATAACTTGCAAAATGAATTCTATAGACTGTAATTAACATATTTTAATTTTCGAAACAGATTGTATGTTTATAAGCATTTTTAACATATTTAGATTAATTTTATCAAAAATGTAAGTTTGGCCAATTGTAACATATGGTTAATACTTTTAGAATCTGTTTAGAAAATTAATTAAAATATGTTAATTACAGTCGATAGAATTCATTGTGCATGTTATTGACCAAATTTGTATATATTGCAATTATGGAAAAAAATATTTACGCGATAAATTTCATCTTGCGCCTGGTTTAAGAATCTATACTAAACTATCATTTCCCACAGTATCATCTGTTAATATTAATAACAGTCAAAGTTATGAGTTTTTTTAAAAAAAAATCATTTTGACAGTTTTTCCGACTTCTCTCGGTTAAAAATGGTCCAATCACAATTTACAAATCGCAGTTTTAAAGGTTTTTCAATTCTCTACAAATGCGCGATTCATTCAATACTCTTCATGGTATAAGCAAAAAACCGAAAAAAAACTCACTTTTTGGGTGTTTTCTGTTTGTAACAAATAAACCATTCCGAATTTTTGGGTTTTAATCATCAACAGGATATTTAAAAAGTAGTTGCACTAATGGTTTGCTATACAATTTAATTACAAAAATACACTTTTATTTGCTTTATAAAGTCCATTCGTAAAAGGGAGACTCATTATCCCTCAAATCGTGGGTCGGATGTACAGCCAAAAATTCGGACCTTTCATTACTTTCTTATGTATTTAGGATAAACTGCCAATATTTCTATCATTAGCACGTCTCGGACGAAAAAAATTTACTTGTCTTGGTTTCGACGTTTCGTGTCCTCGTCTTTCCTATAAAATTATATGGCGTTGCCTTCCCCGCGAATATTGGCGATTCGGTTAACATTTATCGTAGTCGTACTATTGGGGATTTTCAATTTTTGTATAAAACAAGTTGGGAAAAAGAAAGAACAGTTTGTATGTTTAGATATTTTGAAAACATTGTTTTAAAATGATGGCAAATGCTTTTCTATATTTCGCTCTGTTCTATTGCAATATTTCTGTTATTGCTTTGACAGTCAGTAAGTTTTTTTTTTTTTCAGAAAAATCATCCTAAAACATATTTTAGGTTAAAAAATGCTATTACTTGCAGTGAAAAAGTACCTAGTTTCAGTAACAATGTTCTATCTATTGAAGAGAGATATTTCAATAATGATAAATTGGGATTTATTGATATAAAATACATATTTACAATAAAATGGGAAATATGCTACATACAGCGTTGAAATGTTCAAATGAAATGAGTAATATTTTATCTGTTTAATTATTGTTTGTCCTACTGATTATTTATTGAGCATATTTTCATACCTCATTTTTTGAGATATTGAGGTGTTTTGTAACAAATTCTGCAATTGAATACTTTTTAATATCACCGACATATACCATGAGTATAAAAATAGAAGCCAAAACTTAAAGGAAACTGAATTTACCTCTAAAATTAATTCAAAAAATATGATAAAATAATATCACAAATAAACTTATGTTTTTAATATTTATCTGTTTACATTTATGTATGACCCAAAAGAGCAAATCAGCAAGTGTTGGAAAGCTTACGAGTTTACGCGTAACGTTTTCATTTGTGGTGCTTCTGAAAAGAACTATTTTACCAAGACCTGGTTTCCATTATGGTGTGTCAGTCGAATATTCCGAAGAACCCTCTGCAAGATCACTTGCGATAATGATGACAGGCTTCACAGTCCGATCAATCATATGGTCCAACTCCCAGACCCCTTTTATGGAATGTTTAAGGTTTAACATTTGAACAAAATATTCCTCGAAAACATCTGCGTTCATGTCTTCATGATAGTCTCCTGTTTTCTTGGATTCCAGCAAAAGCAACCCACCATCGACGAAACCGTTAACATTACCTAGGTATATGCGTACTGATTAATCTCCCTTTTCTGGGAGGTGCTTTAAGATCCATTGACAATCCTTTTAAAAAGGCTTGCCGAGTATTAGCCAGCTTTTGTCCTGCCATACTTTTGATACGGTGTGTCCTTCGTTGATCCACGTTTCATCGAGGTAAAATATTCGTCGTGCTTCTTCTCGGAATTGTCTAATTGTCCTTAGGTAAGTTCTTCTGCAACAAATAATATCATCTGTGTCGCGAAGAGGTGAATTTTTTGTTTGGTTTTCCCGCGAAAAATTCAACTTTCTCAATATTGTCCACAGTGTAGTTCTTTTAACTTCAAAGTCTTCATTCGACACCATCTTCATTAGTTTGTCCAGTGTTGGTATTTCCCGAATAAAAAGAGTGGACTTTTCCCCGAATAAACTCGAATAGAAAAGTTTTCGGATCACTGGCCATACCATTAACTTGTTGTTTAATGACTCAGTACACAGTTGCCTTTCCAAATCTCGTCATTTTGAAGCACATAGTGCTTCACAAAAACTGTGAGTTTTTCGCGTTGTGAAAATGCTTGCAATTTCGGAAACCTGACCGGAGTAAAATTCTGGAGATTTTCCCTTTTTATTTAAACACTTAACTCGAGCAAGAACTCAAATGCAGTGAAACGTATAACTTTTCATCCCCCTTTTATATCCTTCAGTTTTAGAAATTCACAGTACTTACCTACCTCTATTGGGTCCCTGTATTATTAGTATCTAATTATGGCATTCAAATGGCATTCCTTCAAAAAATGGTAACGATTGGATTATATTTCTCTACCTTTATTAGCTAACATACCTAACATACATATTAGGTACCTGAGGCGGTGCTAATCCCCGGACTCGTAATTCCTTAAATATGTAGTTTAGGGTGCCTTACTTTTCCGGAAATATCTTTCTCTTCACTATTAATGATTACCTCTCTAGGATGCAAGGACCAAGGTGACTCCTAACCATTTTCTAAATAATGATCAGGTTAAGAGATTTAAATAAGTACAAATTAGAAACCATTCTCCCCTTAATATCAAATCCCAAACCCCTTAATATCAAATTTTCGCACAAGAAGCAGTAAGAAAGTTTACACCTGTAAATTTTGATAATGTGTAAATATGTGACAACTATAAAATTTAACCTTTTGAAAATATCAAAATAAGTAGTGTACGTACCCTTACGTTTATGGTAGCGTTGGATTTCTCCGAAATTTTGTGATTTATTACCATCTCCCTTTTACGAATAGAGTTATAGTTTACCTAAAATCTATTTGCGATTTCTGTAGCCTTTTTTTTTTCCTAAAAATAATTCCCACTGGAGTTTAAATGTTTAAGTTTTGCTCACGCACTCTGCGTTTGTGGAAAATATTTGAATTTTGAGTAATCTCGTAAATCGCTGGCGTTTGTCGCATTCAGACAATTACATCTCAGGTATTAACATAAATTTACATACGCACAGATATTATGTTGTATAATCTTATTTCATACCCAATAAACCATCGCTTTCATACTTTTAGTACATGTGTTTTATGAATATTTCTTATTAATTGTTCATTTGTTTTTTGTTAAAAACCAAACGTAAAAAGTACGTTCTTCCAAGAAATGTCTTTTAAAAAACGCTTTTAATGTGTTTACAGTTGTTTATGCAATTATTTTTCTAAATATAACCTCGTCATTTCTCTTATCCGTTATCTGCCTTTTGTTTTACAAGAGTTGTGTTTCTATGTGAAATCATATTTTAAAATTTTCCGATGACTTTCTCTATCGTAATCTATCGAATGCATCATGATACAATAAAAATGTCAGTATCGTGCCGTACCTATACATTAATTATATAAATAACGTGTAACAATTCATTCCTGAATTTTACTTTTACATTAAACACTTTAAGTCGGAACGTTTTCACATCACATTCGCGTCATCTGAAAATTGATAGGAAATTAAAAAACAACACTTTGTTCTCATTGAACTAATATAAATAGGTAAATACTATGGTTGTGGAAAAATATTTGTTTTATATTAGGGTTGTTAATCAAATACTTCTAATGAAATACATTTACAAATATTACTAAAAAAAAAAATTGATAAAACCAAAAATTTCGTTTTGTGACAGGTTAAATGTTTACATTACTCATTATAAACAAATTATGTACGTAGCTGAGAAGTGCACTGAACTAAAATTTATTACAGTTAAAACTGCTATTATAGATAAGTGTTGCAATAATTAAAGTTCTTACAAAGGTGAGATAACGTATATCGAGAAAAATGAGCATGTTTAGGATATGATTACCGCTATTTGTTTAATTACGAATTTTAATAGTTTTTAAACCTTCAAACTAGTTAGTAATCTGGTGAAAACTCGCTCTTATTATTTGGTGGATTCACGCAAGCGTTATAAAAATTCTATTCAAATTCTTTTCTTGAGAAGCTAGAAACGTTATATTCCCCATTAAGTACGACAATATACCTCGTTCAGATTAATGTTCTGTGAAAAAATTATTTCCTGGATTTTTCTGTATACACAAGATGTCCACTAAAAGGTCAGGCCGCTAATTATATATTTTTGAAGCAAAAATAATATTACTTATATACGAGGTTTGTTTGGAAAATGGCTCGTAAAGATGCATGAAGGCGAAAGGGAGAGACGTTATACCCTTCTACCCTTTCATCCCACAAACTTAATGCTGTCAGGCGCTTTTCAAATACATGGAAAGTTATGGAGAAATGGTTTCAACGAACAGATGAATAGGTTTCGAAAGAAAAAAATATTTCACAAAAGATTTTCCCTTCTATCTCTTGGTTTGTCTGGGAAGACTCTTGGTTTTATTGTTCACCATGATTTTACCCCTCCAGGCTTCAATTGTCGTGCATGGGTTTTTGGCCACGAATTTGATTACTATAACAAAGCACCCCCTTATTCACCGAATGTGTATGAGGTATGTGTACAGGGTAGAGAGGATCGGGGCTGGTCCGCCATATATATATATATATATATATATATATATATATATATATATATATATATATATATATATATATATATATATATATATATATATATATATATATATATATTTGTTTAGTGATTTTTATAAATCTTTCTGCAACTTGCCGAGCCTATTTTTTTGCAACATCTTGTAGCTTAGTTTTTCAACTTAGACACAAATATGGTGTGAAGAAAAATTGGTTATCTCGCATCTGAGGGAGTTCGCCAATTTAAATATACGCACAATTAAAACAAGAAATAAGTGGAATATTAACTTATACATGATGTTTTAATGAACTTTTAATTAGATTTATAAGAACTTGTAAGTGATGAATCATAAATTCATTCCACATATAAATTCTTGATTAATAAGTAAGTGTGTCACGGTGGTCACTAACACGATTTAAGAAAACAAAATAATCAATTTTGCCTCCGACACAGTCTATATGTGCCTAATTTTTACAAGCCACACATTGAACCCATTTTTTTCTTGGCCAGAACTTACTAAAAGATTCTAAACAATAATAGCGCAAACTACCTTCATCTTTATCGTCACTGTTGCTACTACAACACTTATGTCTTTTATTATTTGTATTTCTATCCGGGTTTTTCCTTTCGCTTTTTGTTTTCTTTCTGCAGCCTTTTTTGACTCGGATTCTTTCCTATAATAGTGTTTCCCGCATTCCATTATTGCTCTGTAAAACAGATTCAATTCAATTTTTTTATAATATTATAAATACCAAACGACAAACGCGTCTTAACGTGTAAATTTTAATTTTCACAGTTGGTGAACTAACCCCTAAACAAATTAACTGACTAGCCCCAGCACCATATTTTAGGATCTCCCCTTGTTTACGAGTAGATAAGTACAGAGAATCTTTACATAACCATGAAAATCGATAAAGAAAAATAGTGTCTCTACAAACGAATGTAGTGAAATCCCACCTATTTTTATTCGTCTTACTTTTATAAGTCGTAAAATAAGAATGTAAAAATTTTACTTCGTAGTCGTTTAAAAACAGCTTTTTTAAACGTAATCGCCTCTACTAGCAATGTCGAGCAACCTATATGGAACCATACGGTTCGAACTATCTTGAAAGAAAGATCCTGGTCCTGAAAAAGAGCCTACTGTTTCCAAATGTCACAGATGAATATTTTTAAAGACCTCAAAGTGTGTTAAGTTGTCCGTGAAACCTGTAATAGAGCAATAAGTTCAAAGTTACAAGACAGATTTCAATTGATTTTAAAGTAGTCTGCAGTTTCCAACTACAAGCAGAGCAATTGCTTTAGAAACTTTAGATTAATTGTTATAAAGCAAGTTTCTAAAGTACACATTTACAATTTTCAATTAAAATGTAGCTTACTGCTAACGTAAGTTTAAAGTCGCCCGAGTATTTTTAATTTTTAAGGACACTATAGCAAATATTTTTTTTATTTTAATTTATTTAATTTATTTTTTTATTTTTTGTTAATTATTATTTTTATTTTATTATTTATTATTTTTTATTAATTTATTTAATTTTATTTAATTTAAATATTTCCTACTGTGTTAAGTTGTCAATGAAGCGTACAATTTCCAGCCGGTAATAGGGCAAAAGGTTTAGTGTTTCAAGAGCGGGTTCATTTGCCTTTAAAACATCTGCAGTTTAGAGCTACCAATTTAGGAACTTTATTCTTCTTTTATTTTACCGGCGTAAAGAGCGTTTAAATGTTACGTTTGCGACGGTTATTATTAAAGAACTTGCGCAATTTTTATTAATCATCATCATTATTTTTTTAAACTTGTCCGGAAAATATTTCGAAACCTTTAATGGTCATGAAGATAATTCGAAAATAAATCCTAAAGGCAACAATCATTACTTGAACACTAATGCATATGACAGCTAGTGGAAAGGAAATAGAAACGGATGAGGAAGCAGAAGTGGAAATAGGTTATATATATATTATATATATAGATATATATTATTATATTATATATATTATATTATATTATATATATACTATATATATAATGTATCTTATATATTATAGGTATACAACGCACAAATACATCATGTATTGAAGTAATTGGGTAAATTTCATTCGAGAGTATTCGTGTCTTATTTTAGTTATTACATACCAATAGTTTCTTTTTGGAATGCAATGTTAATAACGCTGGAAAAATCAATTCGGATATCTTAAATGAAATAAGTGAAAACATTAATTAAAAAAAATGTGTTGTGTAATGAAAAAGTTTGATGGAAATAACAAACATATTAACAAATTTGTAGTATTAAAATATTTTATATTTATTTATTCACTAATTATCTTAATACATGCCTTTCAATTTATATCATCATAATATTTAATATTTCATTTTATATAAAATATAAATTATTGTTGCGCATGCAACTCCGTTATTGTAAATTTAAATTTTATTAAAGCATTAAAATAGACCCCCAGGACAGCTAAAAGAAATATTAACTTCTGTCGGTCAGTCCCTCGACTGCCTACTGCTTGTTTTGTATGCTTTAATTGTTTTAAATCGTATTTATTTTTCGTAAAAAAAAAGAAATAGAAAATATGGTTTTGAGAACGATAACAGTAAAATTTCACGTATGGTTTGATTCGATATACCAAACAATCGTTCCAGTCGTTGTGTTACTTTTTCAAAAATCATTTCCAATTTCATATTAATTCGCATGAAGATGGTTTACAATAAGCAGAACGAGTTGAAATAATTTTTATCTAA